>JAHVAK010000003.1:4270000-5470000 GCA_019845155.1 Luehdorfia chinensis | reverse complement strand
CGATACTATAGGTGCTTTTGGCTTTATGGTATTGTTGTGAATGTGAAATATATGTTAGCAAAACGTTCTTACGATATAGCAGAAATCCCAGTATGGGCCATCTTTTTGTTATAAATTAAAAACGTGAGGTATCGTGGGACGCTCGAGAGAAGCGAAACTTTTTACATTTTTCTTTTTCTAAAAGAATAGGAAAAACAAAATGATGATGATGTTCTCCTAGCCGATTTCGACCACGTCGACAACTTCCGACTACTGTCGAGAGCCATCAACTGCGCAAGAGATATTATAGTGCCACAAGTGTACGCGCAAACACAGAGGCACTCACTCGTCCCAACCTAACCGCGCCCGATGTAACGCTGATGCGATAAGATCGGAGGTAGGCTAGGATGCAGTGTCAGAAACACGGGGACAATTCACAACACAACCAGACCCGAAAACCAACAATTTATGTTTTCGCACAAATGTTGGCTCCGGCTGGGATTCGAACCTAGGAACCGCGGCTTAGAAGTCAGGTACTCTGACCACTGAGCCACGCGGTCGAAACTAAATAGCATGACTGTAAGCAGGAATAACCACATGAACGTTTCTTTCTTTATATTTTAAAATTTAAATAATTAATAAAAACATACTATAATTTTTATATTGGCCATTAATTAAATTTGTGTAATAACTATAAGTGAACGGTTATTAATGCAAAAAATTAAAAGCAAATCACTCTGTTCTCGCTCACTTGCATGAGCGTCACGCGTAATCCAGCCAATGATGACCCTTGCATCTTCCGTTCGCACTCCCGTTTTTGACGTTACACTTTAATTTTTGAGTTAGGTCCCCATCCTAAGGGTGGAATTAAGAAACGGATCGGCACAATCGGGGAACAACATCGCTCTTACAAAATACCAACGTAAATTAGCAGCGTAACGTTGACACAACCAAAGACCAAATTACTGGCAATGGTGCATTCCTTCGTAGCCCTTTGGGGGACAATGCACTTTTTGAATGAGCATGAACGTACGTCTATTTTTCATAGTGACTACTTTTTTTTTTTTGATAAAGTGACGAGACGAGCAAAACGTTCACCTGATGGTAAGTGCAACGTCTCCCATAACAAATACTGTGTCACCCAGAAAATTTCTGTGTGACACTACACTGTACCCATCACCCTGAAACATAGGTTCTTAAGTCACATATGCCCAGTGACTACGCTAGCTCACAGTGCCCTTCAAACCGACCGGCGTGGCGGACTCATCCCGGCTCCAAAAAATCTCTCAGAAATAAGAGGAGGCCTGTGCTCAGCAGTGGGACATTTTTATGCTGTTACTTAATACTTTACATATAGCTCTTCCGTTTCTGGCTGCCTATGAATGAGCAATTTATTTCAGTAATCGCACTCACGATACAAGAAGAAAACTAGCGAGGGATTCAAAAAAGAAAAAGCCGTGATATGATCTGACATCGGGACAACTTAATATCATAATTTCATGCTTTTATAGGATACTGTGTAGTCCTTTGCTGGGCATTTAAGTTCGAAAGATTTTCTATAAATATCATAACACAAGATAGATGCTTTTGTTTTTTTTAATGAGGTTGAGACTACAGTTCGCTTACAAAATAGTCAATTAATAAAGATAATCGAAATAAGAAAACTATTATTTTTTTAAGTGTTCATGACACCTATATCGCTCTGTAATATAATATAAATCTTAGGAGACGACTAAGGGAATAAAAAAGAAAGGATGGAGTCACCACTATCAATTTGCTAGCCACACGTAACAATTATACTAATCGAATGATCTAAGAAGGACGTCCATGTCCTGTAATGAACAATAACTAGCTGTAATCGTCGTGGTATTGAAAAAGAAGCTACGAGAATAAATATTTTTTTATACTTAGCTTACGCCTTAAATCGCGTTATGAAAGTTTCTGAGATTCGTACTATATATACTACATATAAAGGTCACTGGAAGGAGGAGACTCCCAAGATCAGATCACCTGATCTGTCGGGTAGATATCCTTTTCCTTGGCAACATCAAATATAAAGATTTAATACAACCGAACGCGATTTCGTGCGTAGAGCTCATAGTTATTTATAGAGTTACACCTCTCTTTGTCCCAGGCTAAGTAGAAGTAAACTGAAATTAATAGATGAATAATTGACAGTATGGAAAAATAATGCGCATCGACTTTGACGTGTTACTTGAGTAGGATTTGGCACGCGAGCTCGGTTTGTTCTAGTTTCGTATCAATTGGTTTAGTACGAATAAAAAGAGGGTGAAAAAAAGAGGGATACCGACGTAGTTTCTTTCGCCTGTTTCTTCTCCGTCAGAGGAACCTCATTATGAAACGGTGGTAGAATGTAAAAAAAAAATACAAACGAAATTAAATTTTTTTACGTTGATGAATAAATAATTTTTATTTCATTACATTTCACTTACATTTAATTGTATAATTTTATCCATTTAATTATGTATTTATTTTAAGTCTACTACTGCTCGGTAAGCGCAGAAAGGTGTGGTTTTTGTGCTATGGGTACCAGGTTTACTTCCCACATGGGCCTATAGAAAGTTGTTCCGTGACTGGATGTTTGTGCATTTGCAAAGGCATCATTTTTTAAAAGGGAAAAAATGACGAAAATGTAATCAATAATTATGTGTATACTAATTTTTTAAATACTTGTGGATTAAAAGGAAGGGAGGATTTTTATCATCATAAATAAAACCACGAGCGTAAAATTTCTTAAATAAAGAAATACTATTCGCAAATGAATTGAACAATGGTGGAACACGCCGCAGGGCGAGGAATGACTGAGGCGTGGTCGCGGTGTCCATTACAGTTAAACTGATATCGACAGCTTGGCTTATGGTGTGGGTTCGAGCTGTCAATGGTTTCAGTTGGATAAATATTAGGGCGTTTTATTGTTTTATTTATTCTTATATCTTAAATGTTAGTAATTAAATTAAAAAAAAAACAAATAATCTAAACGAAAATGTGCGTTTGTGTGTGTGTCCTTGTACTTATGCGTGTGCGCGTGTGTGTGCGTGTGTGCGTGTGTGAGTGTGTATACAGCAAATGTATATGATGTCGTAACGGCTTAATTAGAAGTTTCACAAGTGTTTATTACATTTTTAATTCATAAAATTTTAATAATTTTGCTTCCAATTTTGCTTCAAAAATCTATTCTACTATATTAGAGAAAGTATACAAATAAATAAAATAGAATCGTTTACCTCAAATAGTGGATACATCCATACTAATATTATAATGCGAAAGTAACTCTGTGTCCCTCTGTTTGTTACCTTTTCACGGTTCAACCGCTGAACCGATCTTGACGAACTTTCGCACAGAGATAGCTTGCGTCCTGGAGACGGACATAGGATACTTTTTATCCCGGAAAATCAAATAGTCCTACGCTATATTTAAAAAACCTATATCCACGCAGACGAAGTCGCAGGCATCAGCTAGCTATTATAATTGACTAAAATGATGGTACCAAGGACAAATCAGCATTCATTCAATCTTCTTTAAAAGAGTGGGTCTCCGTCAGTTTTTCATAAACGCGATTTTCCCTTTCTGTTTTTTTTTAATGTATAAAGTGACGAAACGAGCAAAACGTTCACCTGATGGTAAGTGCAACGTCCGCCCACAACAAATGCTGTGCCACCCAGAATATTTCTGTGCGACGCCACACTGCGCCCGTCACCCTGAGATATCAGTTCTTAAGTCTCAAATGCCCAGTGATTACGCTAGGTCACAGTGCCCTTCAAACCGAAACAAAGTAATGCTTGCACACTATTGCTTCATGACAGGATAACTGGCACTGGGGTGGTACCTACCTAGACGGATTCCTGCATAGAAATCCTACCACCAGTATAAAACCCTTGTATTATTGTAAGTTTATAATATAAGTCATTCCTAGCATTCACTACAACCGTCCTTCGTTTCGAAGGGGCTACTAATTATTGACACTAAACAATTAACTGCCGCCCTCAGAGGCATTTAATGGTAACTTAGGCAGCTTATGCTCCTTAGTATTAATTTCATATGGGAAATCAGTACTGGGCAGTTACTTCGCCGTTAAGCGTTTCACGATTCTAGGTAGGTACCACCCCAGTGCCAGTTATTCTGCCGTGAAGCAGTAGTGTGCAAACATTACGGTGTTTCGGTTCGAAGGGCACTGAGAACTAGCGTAATCACTGGCATACGTTGCACTTATCATCAGGTGAACGTTTTGCTCGTTTCGTAACTTTATTATAAAAAAAGAAATAAAAACATATTGTTGGGAACTGATTTCTCTGGATGACGAGCGCTGTGTGGTGTCACACAGAAATTTTCTGATGAAATAAGAATCGAAATAAGATCTGCTTTAAGAGGTTAGTACGTGAGCATTATTTTAAAGATTGCGGATAAAAATTTTTGCAGATTCCTTTTACAAATTTATATCGAACCATTACCTGTTACCATTAAGTGTATTTCTATAAGTGAATGTGTGTATGCATGTTACTTTATTATGTGCATATTTGTATATTAGTGTATGACATCAAAATAATATATTGCTATGTATTTATTTAATATGTATTTTGATCACTTTTTGTAATTTTATTGTATATTTATTAATAGCTTTTAAGGTTCCACTGATATTTTTTTGAATTTGGGTTGACTGGCAGAGAATGCCAACTGGCATTAAGTCCGCCCATAGATAAATATAGTATTTATTTTAGCTATATTTTATCTAGCGGCAATAGCCTAATGGTTTAGGGTACGGACTGCGAAACATGATGTCGCAGGATCGAGCCCGCCATTCATCTATTGTCGTGAACCATCTCCTAGCACAAGCTTTTACGCTTAGTTGGAGTGGTTAACAGGAATATTAGAAATGTTAATATAGCATTGATAGTATCCTTTAAAAAAAAAACTTACTTATCGTAATAAAGCTTGTAAGTTTGTATGTTTGAACACTCTTGTCTCAGGAAATACTTATCTGGTTTCACTAATTATTTTAAAATTAGATATTCCGTTTATTGAGGAAACTTCTAAGCAACAAAACTTTATGCTACGACCTCAAAGAGCCGCAGAGACAGCAGTAGTGTGTAAACATTACTGTTTACGTCTGAATGGCACTGAGAACTAGTGTGATCGTTGGGCATATGAGACTTAAGAACTAATGTCTCATGGTGAAGGTCGCAGTGTGGTGCCACACTGAAATATTCTGGGTGATACAGAATCTGTTATGTGCAGACGCTGCACTTACCCACGTAACGTCACTGTGTCTGATAAAAAAATATAAAAAAAAACTAAAATTACTGAAAAGGGATGAGCTGTGAATTCTCAGGTTAGAGTGGTACCATGTCATACGGCGCAATCATAGGGTCGGCTTATTTTACATAAATTCATACATACAGTCACGCTCTTTACCCATATAAGAGGTAGGCAGAGGCCCCCCGCGACTTATTTTACTGGTGGTCGGATTCCTATGCAGGAATCCGTATAGGTAGGTATTACCCCTTGGCCAGTTATTCTGCTGTGAAGCAGTAGTGTGCAAATATTACTGTGGTCTGAAGGGCAATGAGAGCTAGCGTAATCACTGGGCATATGAGACTTAAGAATTGATGTCGCAAGGTGACGGGCGCAGAGTGGTGCTACACAGAAATATTCTGAGTAACACAGCATCTGTTATGGGCAGACGTTGCACTTACCATCAGGTGAACGTTTTGCTCGTCTCGTCACTTTATTAAATTAAAAAACACACGGGTAAAACCGCAGGTCACAACTTGTTATTACATAGAGTGCCCCAAACACGATCAGGCGGTGCTGGATACGTACGGCAAGTAACATATGTAGATGAAAGACGCACAAAGAAGCAAATATAAATTGTAATCCGCATCCAGCGAAGAGCGGCTCGAATCGTCAACGACTAGGTTCTTTCCGAATTGCTTGATCCACTGGCCTTGCGAAGAGACGTTGCATCTCTTTGCGTTCTTTATCGTATGTACTTTGAGGAGTGTTCCGAGGAATTGTTCGGAATCATACCAGCCGCTGAATTTCACCATCGTATATCGCGGCAAAGCACCAAATTCCATCCACATCAACTTGATGATTGGTATTCCACCACTGTGCGCTTTCCGAAGAATTTTCTACCACGCACCGACCGGACCGATATGACTATAGGACCTTCAAGAAAAGAGCCTATTCCTTACCTATTCCTTTCTCAAGGGCCGGCAACGCACCCGCGACTCTCCTGGTGTTGCGGATGTTCATTGGCGGCGGCGATCACTTAACATCAGGTGAGCCGATTGCTCGTTTGCCCTCCTCTTCTATAAAAAAAAATCTAACCTAACCTAACCTACCATATGACTGAATACAGTGCGAGGAAGCGATTCGCGAAACCGCCGCTATTTTACGTTATATAATTCTCTAGTTCTTAGACTACATAGAGACTTACATGAACTACGTGATGAAAAATGAAAGAAATAAAAGGTATTCAGTATTAATATGCTATTCATGTTATAAAACTTACATACAAAAAATATTCAAAGTTTCCATAACATTTTTAATCTTAATTGCAATCATGGACACCAATAATTCACGGAATGCTATTGAATAGGGAAACTAAAATAAAGATTCGTGGAGGTAGCTGTCCACTTAAGCATTTCATAAGACAAGAGATCCGTTGTCTCGAGTACTCAGTCAAGTTTGTTCAGACTTGGCCACTTACGTCCTCCGCGAGCGGGATGAATATCTAGATTTTAAAGTTTATTTTTAAGAGTGAAGTCGCAAATCATAATACAAATATGTTTTTATTTACTTGCAGATTCGTAGATATTCTTCGTTTCTGTGTAGCATGCAGTACATTTTCTATGACAAATCCATACTAACATTATAAATGCGAAAGTAACTCTCTCTGTCCCTCTGTCTGTTTGTTACATTTTCACGGCTAAACCGCTGAATCGATCGTGACGAAATTTAGCACAGAGATAGCGTACATCCTGCCGACGGGCGTAAGATACTTTTTATCGTATCGTGGGTGCGGATTACATACATAAATTTCACATGCAAATACTAAAAATTTGTATTTTTCCTCAAATGCTGACTCCGGCTGGGATTTGTACCCAAGACCCGCGGCGTATAAGTCAGGTTCTGCATAAACCTTTCATTTGCTTAACCTTTTCATAAGATTCATAAAGATTACCCATATCAATAGGTTATCAGATCAACTAGCCATAAAAATAATAACCTTTAGTTTCGGTAAGTCAAATGTTTAAGGATACAGGGTAAAAAATAGGTAACAATATTAAAGGTAACCCTCGTTTTTTGATAGCGGTAGCCATCTAATTTTTTTAAATAATTTAAAAAACTTGGGTAAAACATGTTGTTCAATTGTATGATTAAATATTTTAGTTTAAAAAAACTTGTGCTATACAGATCTTACGGGTTCTAACATCATCATCATCATTCAGCCTATCTTAGTCCACTGTTGAACATAGGCCTCCCCCATAGATTGTCACAAAATAGTCCTGAGCCATCAATTGACTTCCCGCAAAATCGAGCAGGTCGTCGCTCAATCTAGTTGGGTACTACGTTTGCCGGTACGAGGTAAGGCCACTCTAGAACCTTTCTTCTAACATATTAGCTATTATATGGGTGGGTCTTACAATCATATTGCCTGGAATTTTAATTTTCCAAATAGCTGCCTCTGGAATAAAACTACAAAACTTCAATGCGTACAAAAAAAATTCTGGATATATAATAATTCCTTTTAATACAATTACAACATAACTGATTGCTTGATTAAAAGATTGCTGTGAATATGTATAAACACACTCGCCGTGTGCCTACGTATTTAGACTACATGCGATGCTAGTGATATTTCTAATAATAAACACACTCGCCGTGTGCGTACGTATTTAGACTACATGCGATGCTAGTGATATTTCTAATAATAAACACACTCGCCGTGTGCGTACGTATTTAGACTACATGCGATGCTAGTGATATTTCTAAAGCGTGTGACTAGCTTAGGAGTTGAGATTGGATGACGTGTGTGAGTCTCGAATCGAATCGAATCGAAAGTAAAGTAAAGTTTCTGCTTATAAATGTCCCACTGCTGAGCACAGGCCTCCTCTCATTTCTGAGAGGGTTTTGGAGCTAGAAAGAATCCGCCACGCTGCTCCAATGCGGGTTGGCAGACCGCACATGTCTTCGAAATATTTTTTATTTTCTCACGTTTTCTTTCACCGCCGAGCACGTGGTAAATCAGAACTTAAAATTGCAATTAACAATTTTAGTGGCGCCGGCACCGGGAATCGAACCCAGGTCACTCGCGTACTATGACATTTTAAGCGAGCGCCTAGCCCCTGAGCTACCTCTACAATGTTATTATTTAATCAATTTTATAGGAAAAATTAAACATTCTCATACTAGGAACATTTCACTAATTTCCAAATAACCAATATTCTTATAGTATGCATGTTTTGTGAGATATCTATTCTTTAATTTTAATGGTACTTGTAAATATGTATATTTAAACGATGGTATACGACTGGATCTGCCTCAATTAAAAACGAAAGCTTAAAAAGTATATGAATGGATGGACACCGCTATAAAATCCACGAAATCGCATAAATTTACAATACACACGCAAAGCTTCAAAGATAATGAGTGAGAGGAAATTGTTAGCAAACTCTCCTATTTGCGTATTTTCGGCGGTCTGCCCCCATTGTTTTACTCGTGTGTGTTTTTGGGGAAGTCATTAATTTTTTTTTCGGGCTCCGAGGAAGTGAGTGTTGCTTATTTTCGGTAAGGGTTCGCGAGTTTGCGTTTGGAATGAATGAACTTAAATGGGGAGCTATCCATCATTTACATAGCTGATAAAATATGACAAATGTACATACACAAAAACAAAATGCACTCTTTTTTTGTAAATTGATTCGTTTTAATGTGGTTATTATTGAAGGATTTCTTATATTTACGGGAATATTACAAATTTGATAAAATGTAAGACTGGCTTGGGGTCCTCTAATTAATAAAATTAATGAAGAAAAGTAAGTTACTTTGCTAAGATCCGCATGCAAAATATAAAAATGGTGTATATTACCTAATTTTTTGAAGAGCACCGCCCGCCCTCCTTCAGTAGCGTGCACAAGCAAACTAACACCGCCGCCAGGAACCGCCACCAGGAACCGCCACCAGGAACCGCCACCAGGTATACATAATATACACAATATGTCGTAGGGTCTATGACGCTTGATAATGCCTCGTTTTGGGGCGAAACCCGTGTCGTGTTCTCGACTTCAGTGGTGTATATTATCTAGTGGTAGTATTGTAGTGGTTGGTGGAGGGTACCTGGTGGCGGTTCCTGGTGGCGGTGTTAGTTTGCTTGTGCACGCTACTGAGGGAGGGCGGGCGGTGCTCTTCAAAAAACTACGTAATATACACCATTTTTATATTTTGCATGCAGATCTTAGCAAAGTAACTTACTTTCATTAATTATAATGGATTTCCTCAAAGTAACGCCTGATTCTATTAACTATAATAAAATTAAATCAAAAACCAAGCATACCACTGCAATACGTCAGGACTCTTTCTGCGTAGATCGGACCAAAAAGAATAATTTAATGCCAATAACATCAGGACACCGATGATCATGATACCGACTTACCGTGTGGTGGCGGTTTAAGACCGGTTTTATCCCGTGAGTGTCGTAAAAGTCGACAGACGGAAAATAAAAACCAGGAGATGGGCACCACCATCGTCCTGGAACATCTGAATAAATAAACTGCGATTGCCAACCCGCCTGCCAAGCGTGGCAACTATGGCAAAATGCCCCCAAAATTAGAGCTACTAACTTTTATGGCAATCTATGGGGGAGGCCTATGTTCAGCAGTGGCCTGGTGATGCGCTGAAACGACAACATCAGGATATCTGTCACCTGAGTCCTCCCATGACATTGGGTGCTTTAAAGCGCTCAAAACGTCGGGTTGTAAACAATATAGTATAAAATTCAAGGCGATAAAATATTCGTTTTATAGAATGTTATTATATGTTTGTGGAAAAATGTTTTAAAGTTTGTTCTGTAATGTGTTTGCATAACAATTTTTTTTGTTTAAACAATGCATTAAAACTTAAGATAACTCCAGCAACAAGCGTACACTAAATACAGTAAAGTTATATTATTATATTATTGTATGACGGCTGAAATAGTTGTCTAATTTTGTTGAATTTATAGTCGTTATCATTATTTGATTTATTTCCATTTACCGGTGTATCATTCTATGAAATAACAATCCTATTTAAGAGTTATAATGAGTGAAACCTTTTATGTAAATAATAGTACTAACGATATTTTTTTGTGGTACTTAAAATATAAAAGAGAAGTAAGCATTGAAAGTGTTAATAAAGGTTCTATCACAGAAATATCGCTGGCATAGACTGCAAACGGAATCAAATATACAATACAGAAACAAGTCAAGTCTTGTTCAGAGCTCACACAAAAAAATTGAAACGTGAGTAGTCACTAAAAACGACGTTGTAAAAAATCTTATATCTATGTTGCTATGAGTCGCTGGGGGCGAATCGGGAGAGAGGGCCCGCAATTAAAATTATAATTTTTGGCAAACGCTCGTGCCCCTTGCGACGTGTATCTGTATCTTTGACTCGTCCCGCCGGCGATAAGGTCCGTGACACACTGCGATTTTTGGATACTCAATTGTCATTGAAGCGTTTTACTCCGTTATTTATAATGCGTATTTTTTGCTCATAGATTGTTATGCAGGTATTTTTTATTGGATAAAGTGACAAAACGAGCAAAATGTTCACCTGGTGGTAAGTGCGACATTCGCCTGCAACAAATGCCGTGTCACACAGAACACTTCTATGTGACACCACATTGCGCCCGTCACCCAGAGACATCAGTTTTTGAGTCTTATTGACGCAGTGACTCCGCCAGCTCTCAGTGCCCTTCAAATTGAAAAACAGTAATGCTTGCACACAACTACTTCACGGCAGAACGTACCCTCAGGTGGTACCTACCTAGACAGATTCCTGTATAGGAAACCCACCAGCAGTCTTCAAGAGAAAAGTGAATAGCCTTTTACTAAGCTATCCGTGGGCCATTAGGTGGGATCGTCGCCAAGCACTAGATTATAGGACAATAAGCTAGTGCTTGTATGTCTTAAAATTTGAACTACAAATTACACTCTGATTTCGTAAAAGTTTTCTAAAATTTAAACAATATTTCCTTTTTTTTCTTGTTAAGATTTTTGTAAAGAACATTGCCCAAATTCGCCTTAGAATCAGCATACGTTTGACATATACCATCATTCTTAATTCATTTTATGCCCTTTATTCCAAATACTATTGTAATAAATATTAGAATAATATTAATTAAGATAACCTCAAAATATAAAATGTTTTAGGTAATAAATATTCTCTGGTTAGGTTCTTGGGCGAATTTAGTATGGGATCTGAGCTCAGTCCTTTTTCCTTCTTAAATATGCTTATTATTTTAATAGCATACATACATACATACATACATACATACATACATAAGATCACGACTGTATCCCATAAGGGATAGTCAGAGACTGGGCACTCACTGCAAAAAACAGATGACTGCCACAATCCACGTTTCACCAAAACAATATAATGCACTTGGTGTGATAGGTGGTGAACCCATCGCCACCGTGCGCTGTTGGGTGCACAGTGCAGTTTAATTCCTTACTCGCCTTTTACGAGATCCAATGGATGAGATGGAGTGGTAGTACTCTTTTAACGAGCCGCCACCATACGGCTTAGTTTAATAATTGTAGGTAGTAACCTTGTTCGTAGTTCGTAGTAACCTTGTTCGTAGATCGTACACTTTTTTATTACACAACAGAACAGACAATTTACTTAATTTAAAATCTATTTTAGTTTGTAGTTCTGTTCTGAATATATAATATATAGATAATATACACCACTGAAGACGAGAACACGACACGTGTTTCGCCCCAAAACGAGGCATTATCAAGCGTCATAGACCCTACGACAGACGGCCGCCGAGCGACCGTCTGTGTATATTATGTATATTATCTCGTGGTAGTATTGTAGTGGTTGGTGGAGGGTACCTGGTGGCGGTTCCTGGTGGCGGTGTTAGTTTTTCTTGTGCACGCTACTGAGGGAAGGCGGGCGGTGCTCTTCAAAAACCTAGTTAATATACACCATTTTTATATTTTGCATGCGGATCTTAGCAAAGTAACTTACTTTACTTTCTTCATTAATTTTATTAATTAGGGGACCCCAAGCCAGTCTTACATTTTATTAAATTTAGTACACTTTCTTATCTCCTACACATCACTTTTAAGCTAAACAGAGCCATTTGTAACATCCCTACTCGCTACCTTCACTCTCGGTGTGCCAACGTGCCGAACTTGACTTCCAAAAATACATATCTTTCTAGATTCGGACGCGCCGAACGTCATTGTGACGTCGAGAGTGCACCCTTTACGATATTTAAATATTCATTTCAACCCTTTAATTATACGTCGCGCATGTGAGCGACCTTCCCATTTCGCTCCTTCTTTGTCTCCGTTTTGAAAAACGTAAAAGTTTTTTTTGGTCGTTTTGTTGCATAAAGTAATATGTTTACCCGACAATTGCTTCACCGGTACGGACGGAGGGTTAAAACATACTCCACTTTGTTTTCGTTAACCGCCCACTCGTTCTGTAATTTTTGTTTTTGTACGGGTGCTCTGGGTCCTAGAAACTTAAGTGGCCAGTTAGTAACTTATTCATTTAGTTTCTGTCGCTTAAAAAAAAAACAAATTGCATGTTGAAAAAAAATTGTTTTGCTTTTATTTTTATACACTGTAGTACATTTTCATTAAATATAAGCAATTGATTGGTGATTTTTTATTGACAATTTTTTTTGGATTTAAGTTTTTTTTATTTAATTTGCTCTTTTTATGTCAAGATATCAAAGAAATTAACACATTTATCTTGTATCCTGATAGTCCTAAAATAATTTTACACCATAGCATTTTTAATCCTTCAATAACCAACACTTTAAGCGGCATTAAAAATGTGTGTGTACAAAATATAACGCAATTGCCCCGGTTGACCTTATTTATTTCAAAACTTTATATATATATATATATATATATATTCATACATTCATACACTTTTATATACAAAATTCATATACATATACATACATATAATGGAGGCAAGGATCCTTTTTTTAATTCCTATGAAATAGGTCTATCCGCAGTTTTCAGAAAATATTCCTTAACGATTTTTTTGAAGGAGTTCTTGTTTCTTACCTTTCTAATATCTTCGGTCAAGGAGTTCCAGAGTTGTATTGCCTGAACAGTAAAAGAGTTACTGATGAAGCAAGTGCGCTGTGATGGAGCAGTTATCCTAAGATTTGATGAAGAACGAAGAACCTTATCATGAGAAAACGAAAGGAACTGAAATTTATCCTGAAAATAAGGAGGTGAAGATACATCATTTAAAATGGAAAAGAGAACAGATAAAATTCTAAATTTTTAGTTGCACAAATAAGGATGTTGAATGCTAAAAGATTAAGTAATTGTAAGTATTTGTAAGTATTTGTATTTATTTATTTTTAACTGTATAAGTAGCCAACCAAATGGTGCAACTAGTGCAAAGAACACAGTACTCGTACATCTGTTAGTCACTATCGTCCATGTACACCTACAGTCATCCTCTATGAACTATCCCGGAATATGTTTTCTGGAGGTAGAATCCTCATGCAGAAATCCGCCGTCACTATCGTCAAATAGTGGTGTGCAGACAGAACAGTCTTTTAGTTTGAAGCTCACTGAGGCTAACGTACTTAATTATAGAACATAGGTGACTTAATAACCGATTTCGCTTGTTGACAGTGCGGTTCACCTGGAACGTTCTAGAGCAAAGTTCTGAGCGACCCCGCAAATGTTAGGAGTAGGCGTTTTAAGTACCGTACTTACTGATAGTAGTGTGTAAACATAACGATGTTTCAGTTTAAAGCTCACTGAAACTAGGGAAATTACAGGGCCTATGAGACTTCATTACAGATATCGCTTGATGATGAGCGCAGTGTGGTGCTACTTGGAACTTTCTAGAGCAAAGTTCTGGGTAACACCGGAACGGTTATCGGTGGGTGGCGGCACTTAGCGTCAGGTGAAGGACTTGTTCGGGGCGTCAGTTACTTCCAATAAAAAAAATGTAGAAGCGTTGTCATCCTTATATACTACGATTGAATTTCCCGGAGGGCTTCCGTTTTCTCGGTCACCATAAGAAACGCAGCACCTTTTCAGTGAGAAAGTGGTACTTCCCAGTACTACTTATTAATTTATGTACATTTACTCACGCCGTGTAGTGGCGGCTTAAGAGAATCTACCACTTCATCTTGTACCAATCTTGTAATACCATCTTGTACCCCGTATCATAAAAGTCGACACAGGGAATATGAAAACCAGAAGATGAGCAGCAGCATCTTCCTGGAACATCTCATTAAAAAAACTGCGGTTGCCAACCCACCTGCCAATCGTTGCAACTATGGCAAAATCCCCCAAGTTGAGAGCTACAAACTTTTGTGGCAATCTATGGGGGAGACCTATGTTCAGCAGTGGACGAATGATAGGCAGAAATGAAATTACCCACTCTAAACTCGCGTAAATACTCGTACTTCTCGAATGTTTTATTTCAAAAAAAAAAAAGTAAAGTTTCAGCCTATAAATGTCCCACTACTGAGCACAGGCGTCCTCTCATTTCTGAGAGGGTTTTTGGAGCTAGGAAGAATCCGCCACGCTGGCTCCAATGCGGGTTGGCGGAATTCACATGTCTTCGAAATATTTTTTATTCCTCAGACATGCAGGTTTCCTCACGATGTTTTCCTTCACCGCCGAGCACGTGGTAAATCAGCACTTAAAATTGCAATTAACAATTTTAGTGGTGCCGGCACCGGGAATCGAACCCAGGTCACTCGCGTACTATGAAATTTTATGCGAGCGCCTAGCCCCTGAGCTACCAGGGCTCACATTTTAGCAGCATTTTATTTCGAAATACAATTAAATATAACCTATGAATATTTTTCCTACGCTAAACAACCGCAATCGCTTTTCATTAGTCACAGCACAGACATGTGGAAATAAGGTTATATTAACCGCCGCCGGAGTTCCAAGGTGCAAGTAAGTAGTCACCCATCGGCTAACAATTTTACTCGTAATCAATTTACGACGTGCCGCGCTTTGCCACCACTTCCCCTGTTCGGTTCAATGAGTAGAGTTTTCCCGGTAAGAGTCGCTAAGTGTTGCTATTTCTTATATTTTTAATCAACCTGGTCTGCTTTACAATAAAGCGATCTTATTTGAAGAATCAATTCTCTTATTGATGGTGTTATTATATGCCTGCGCTTTTAACCTCGCCGTCATTCGTTATAAAAAAAAACTTTATTTATTAAAACATGATCACCACAATAAACGTAACGATATCATTATTCTGCTACGAATTTAGTCTATTTACATTTCAGCAGCATTATTGTTTGTTATTTATCATTATTATTCGAATAATTACTAGTGTTAGTTTAGTGTAAATTATTATTAATTTAACAGGTCATAAAACTAATAAATTACTTATTTAAAATAGGGATAGCATGAAGGCTATATATCAAAAGTTAGTAAAAAAAAGTTTCAGCCTATAAATGTCCCACTGCTGAGCACAGGCCTCCTCTCATTTCTGAGAGAGTTTTGGAGCTAGGAAGAATCCGCCACGCTGCTCCAATGCGGGTTGGCGGACTTCACATGTCTTCGAAATATTTTTTATTTCTCAGACATGCAGGTTTCCTCACGATGTTTTCCTTCACCGCCGAGCACGTGGTAAATCAGCACTTAAAATAACAATTCTAGAGGTGCCGGCATCGGGGATCGAACCCAGGTCATTCGCGTACTATGAAATTTAAAGCGAGCTTCTAGCCCCTGAGCTACCACGTACCCAAAAGTTAGTGATAGCATTATTTTTTACTAACTTTTTTAATACGAGTAAAGTAAAACCCAACCCTTTTAGACTCATTACATACTGAACTTTTTTTTGAAATTCGAATATTCAAAAATGGTCTCAAGTTTTATGACATGCTGGGTTTTATGGCATAGGGTGCGATCTCTGTTGTTGGCACAATTAAAATAGTTTTCAATAAAATAATAAAAGTCATAGACGACTCAGTTAACACGGTGAGTAAACGATAGGCTTCTGCGCTATTAGTCGCGAGTTCGACTCCCGCATGGGATATATATTTGTACGGGTCTACAGACAGTTAACACCGCGTCTTGGCGTTTCGTGCTTATGAAATTTATGTCGGCGAAACGTAACCACAGCAAATGAGAAATCCTAGTCTAGGAAATTGTTATTAATAAATAAGAATATAAATTAATAATAAAAGTCATACGATACAGATCTCTTCAATTTGAATACTTTTTCGTAGTAATTTTGCTTGTGGCAACTTAGACGCCTCTGTCAAGACTTGAAAGAATGATGGATATTTTACGCCGCCATCAGAAAAGAGAAGCTTGAAGCACAATAATTATAAAAGTAAAAAAGTGCAGTGGAAAAACTATTTCTGAGCTTGCCGTCCGCCCACCGGCGCAGGTACGTCCGCGTCAAATAAAGTTACGTCGAACCGTGATTACTTTTCCTGCACTGCACTGTTCTGTATCGGGCGCTGGTGTTTATTGCGTTCGCTTCAGTGCGCTCTTCTATTTTCCCATTTATATTTTTTCTACGGTCACGTGTTGTTTTTATGTACGAACTTCGCGATAGGTTTATGCTGGCAGCTAAGATATTTTTACATAATCATTAAACTCACAAAGAAACAAAAACAAGACGGTCAAAAATATTTTAAGCTGTATTATATGATTGTGTACAATCTAAATATTGTAACTACAAAGTTGGATAATTTTCGTTTTACTAAATGGCTATATTTATATTTAAAACCTCCGAGCGGGAAAGATTCTCGTGTCCGGCAGTGACCAAACGCGGATACAGTTCCTTAGATAAGAATATTATACGCACAAGATCCCCACCAATAAATTATCATTAAATAAATAATTAGTTAAGAACGTGCTGGCTGTATGTGAAATATTTTTATTTTTTAAAAAGGAACTTAGTGAACATAATTTCGTTTTATTCCTTCAAATCGAATAATAACGTAGGCAGCTGAAAACGGCTGCCCATAATAGGTTTTTCATCTGATCCTAAGCTTACATAGTAAAGAGCCATTAAAACCTTTACTTTAATAACCGGTTTATTTGCGCAACAATATTTCAGATCGTAAAAGCTTATAGCTGCTCATAAAGGCGGCAACACACGTAAACAAAAATCCATTATTATTCATCTACGGACTGACGCGGCCAAGTCAATGTCTATCTTATTTCTTTTATAATTATTCACGGTGCCTCCTTGAGGGTGGCACACCCTCTTGCCCTCGCGGAGGGGTGCGATAGAGAGAACGTCTTCGGTTTTTGCGGCGTTTGTTTCAAGTTTTTTAGGGGGTAAACCCTTTCCTGAACATGACAGGAATTGGATCATTAACCAGGCCTAGCTAAGCTTAATACGCTCACCCTCTTTCTGTTTGCTATACATAATACCAAGTCGTGAATAGAAAATTTAAATACGGTAAATAATTCAAACTTAAATTTTTTCTTAACCATTTTGTTTGTAATTTTATATTTGAAATCATTTTTGTAAATTCGTGTACACATCATCGTAATTGTCTTGAGAAATAAATTATGTAAAAAATCATATAACCTAATGATGTCCTTGCGGTCAATTTTTGACCACGACGACTACTTCCCAATATTGTCGGAAGCTATCAATGTGGCCGCGTGGCCTTGTGGTTAGAGTATCAGAGTTATACGCCGCGGGTTCTAGGTTTGAATCGTAGGGGAAGTCAACATTTGTGCAAAAACACAGACCGTTGGTTTTCGGATCTAGTTTTGTGTATCTTTGAATCTGTATTCAGCCTATCTCCGATGTTACTCGTATCACAAGGGCATTTTATCAGGCGTATAGTGATTAAGAGAAATTATGATTTCAATAGTCCACTGCTGATTAAGAGAAATTATGATTTCTCTTAATTAGCAGTGGACTATTGACAGACTGACGAAGACGAATATTTTTTTTAATATCTTTGCCCTTTATGAGTACTAGTATTAGTACTCCAAAACTTTATAAAAATCTTCCTCCCGGTATTCAATTTCATTAAAAAGTCAGACAAGCAAAGCCACTTTCCTCACTTCATGCATAACTTCTAATACTAGTCGAATGAATATTGAAAAACCGAATCGCGGGCAACGCAGAAAAAAAAACCGCACTAAAACATCCAAACTCCATTCACAACTCGATATGAACCCGACCTAATCAATTCAAAAGGGGAAAACGGGGCAAAAAGAACACACGTATTGCGCCGACTGCTTATGAAATTATATCGTGGAAAATCTATGGCTGGGAATGTCGAGGAGTAATTTACTTTTTTCTTTTTTTTTTCCCAGTGCAAGCAGTTCGTCTGAGACGTAAATGGGTTAGAAAATTGAATGAGCGAATGCCTCAACCAGGTTTGATTTGAATAAGTACGAGGGCGTATGCGGTGCGGGAACACGTGGTTTTATTTGTGCATTCATTGTTTATTCGGTACGCTCGCCAGACCCTGCTTCAGTTTTTTTTTTATCATGTTTCGTTGTAACGTTGTCACGGTTGAATAAGTAATGTTAATTGTTTAATTTATATTACAAAAAATTACAAATGGAATAATAAAATTACATACATACATACAATCACGCCCTTTTCCCATATAAACTTTACGCCCTCGCGGAAAACGAAACGTAACTGGTGGCGAGCCATGTCGCCGCTATTTTCGTACGAGTCAAAAAACACGAGCAGTATAGTGACAGTATTGCATATTATAGTGTTATTCTGCACGAATAAAGGATTTCCGTAAAATACCTTAAACGCCTCTTACGACACCTCGTTAGGAAAGAGGTAGATACATACATACATACATAAGATCACGACTGTATCCCATAAGGGGTAGTCAGAGACTAGGCACTCACTGCAAAAGCAGATGACTGCCACAATCCACGTTTCACCAAGACAATATAATGCACTTGGTGTGATAGGTGGTGAGCCCATCGCCACCATGCGCTATTGGGTGCACAGCGCAGTTTTATTCCTTACTCGCCTTTTACGAGATCCATTGGATGAGATGGAGTGGTAGTATTCTTTTAACTTTTATAATATAAAATAGAAAAAAATTATAAAATAAATTTTAATATATGCACATTATATAAATTACCAGATGTTTTGCAATAATTGTTTAATAGTAGTAGGAGTCCTGTGCAGAAATCCGTCTGCAGATGAGTGTGCAGATAAGTATCACCGCAGTGCCAGTTATTCTACCGTGCAACGGTCATGTGTTAACATTACTGTTTCGGTTTGAAGGGCACTGCAAGCTAGTGTAATTACTGGAAATGATGATGATGTTCTCCAGGAAGATTTCGACCACGGCGACAACTTCCGAATATTGTCGGGAGCTATCAACTGCTCAGGAGATATTATAGTGCCACAAGTGTACGCGCAAACACAGAGGCACTCGCAAGTCCCGACCTACCCGCCCCCGATGTAGCGCTGACGCAATAAGATCGGAGGTAGACTAGGATGTCAGTGTCAGAAGCACGGGGACAATCACAACACAACCAGAACCGAAAACCAACAATTTGTGTTATAACATAAATGTTGGCACCGGCTGGGATTCGAACCCAGGACCGCGGCGTAGAAGTCAGGTACTCTGACCACTATACCACGCGGACGTCAAAGGAGACTAAGGAAATTGATTTCTCAGGTGGCGACCGCAGTAAGATGCTTTTGCTATTAGACTATATTAGACGTTATTATACGTTAGATTTACCATAAGGTTAACGATTGTATTGTCTCGTACATTGCATTTTTTTAAATCATCATCATCGTCATTTCAGCCTATCACTACTGACCACTGCTGAACATAGGCCTCCCACATAGACTGCCACAAAACTTGTAGCTTTCATTTTGGGAGGATTTTGCCATAGTTGCCACGCTTGGCACGCAGGTTGGCAACCGCAGTTTATTTATTCAGACGTTCCAGGAAGTCGCTACTGCCCATCTTCTGGTTTTAATTTTCCCTCTGTCGACTTTAACGACACCCACGGGATGAGTTGGGGTGGTAGATTCTCATAAGCCGCTACCACACGGTTTTTTTTAATAGTGTGATCCAATAAAAGAAATCGGTATAATTTTTTGATAAATTTACATTCTACTACTAATAAGGTTTTTATAAATTATATTCGATGAATACAAGATAGAAGATAAAAATTCATCTAGAGAAATCTCATAAACGCTTTGATTACAGCTTTTCTATATTGATTATTTCAAAAATAAAATTCAAATACATTTATGTTTTATTACCGTCATACTAAAAGAAGCCAATGCATTTGTTGAAAAATTCGCTGTCCTATCTCGCCGCATTACTGTAATACTCTTAGCAGCGTCGCTAACGATGTCTACATCAAAGATTTCCTTCCACATGTGCGGCAGCGACTAATGAAAAGAGTCTGATCTGTCGAAGCCTTCGAGACGTACCGATAGGAAAATTAAAACGTCTAGACTGGTTACTTGGATGTTTTGTTGTGTTAAGATTTTTTTTTGCTTTTGCTTCAGATCTTCGGTTCGCAGTTTCGATTTTTGTCACAGAAAGACAGCAAAGTTGACCCACTCTGGACCCAACTAAGAAGAGTTTAGGAATATTTTATTGTACAATCGTTTTTTTTTTAAATTAAATGTAAGCCATTTAATAGTTGACATTTATTTTATTTTAGAAAAATCTTTGTCATGAGATTCCAGGCAATTTGATAATAATAAGTTCATCTCGATAAAGTAAAAATAAATTAAAGTGCAGACCCGTCAAAGCCAGAGCATTAATCCTGAAATACATACTTGACGAAAAATATAAGTTACTGTCGCTAGTTCAAGACGTTTTCTTCATTAGCGACAAGAAAAGTGTTGTCATTCCGTTGTGACACAGCATACGAAGGGAGGTCCGCTCCCCCTGGTGGTCGCTCAGCGACTGACTTCCACGCGGTTACCCCTCCCCTACACCCTGTGCCATTCCCTAGGAGGGGGTGGACGGCTTTCTCTTTCATTTTTCCTTCGCTCCTCGGCTCATCCAGTTACATCGTTCTTATGTTTTATTTTTAATTAAAGCGTACGCAAGTCGGCGGCGTAGATCTTCCCCCCCTATAAGGGAGGCCGGCGGCGGGTACATACGCGGTGGGTGTTGATGATTTTTCAATGGGGAGAAAGAGTTCCCTCATTTTCTTAAGAGAAAATTGCGTTTTGTTTTCGAGTAGTCGAAGTCTGTCGTAATCGCTTTTGTTTCGTGGAAGTTCGCCGTCTCCCCGTACATGTGGACGTTTTAGGAGAGCCGTAAATTGTGTAGTTTAAAGTTTCAAGGAAAATTGTTGAGACGACGATATAGTTAAGGTGTTATACTCATAGATTGGAAACACATATGTCGTGTGCATTATTTAAATTTTAAAAAGTACTAGACCGATACTTGTATTTTTACAGTTTTAAAATGAATTGTATTGTACATTTTACTCATAATTTTTAATAATCTATATATCATCTCAATAATCACATCAATAATCTATTATACATATCTATATAATCTATCGTATTTGCTGAAATATTTGTGATATGAATACATTAAATATCGATGTTTTCTTCATTCGGTTTACCAAGATTTGTCTAGAAGCTGCTTGGTTTATACCGACATTTGTAAATCGATCTTCTAAATAGTTTTAAACATGATAACAAATGTACAAACAGAAATCTAAATAAAAGTAAATGTGAAATTTGCTATTATAAAACAAAGCGTGATTCTTTCATTACAACACACAAATTACACTCACACACGCGCAACACATTATCCCCGACTCAAAAGTTAATGTAATGAAAAACAAAAAGGGCCAAGAAAAGGGTGCGTTAAGTTCCACCGAAAAACGGGAATTTGTAAGAAGTTGCCTCCCCTGCCTCCCCCCGGGGGACACTGCCCCCTCGTGTGCGAAAATAAATTGCCAAGAATAATAATTATAATGAAAGCGAAAGAACGTATAAATTAGTAGGGACGCCTCGGGTCTCAAAACTGACTGATAATGTGCACGTCCATATCAAAAATGTATGCAAATATTCTTGTTGAAAAAAGTTGTCGCTGAAGAATATTGTTAAAATATTCTTAAACACATATAAAACTTACAATAGCCTTTAATGGCCATGAAACAGAGATCTTATTGAATCGAATACTTTGTTAGAGACACAGACAGATTCAATACATCCGAACCCGAAGCCGGACGTGGCTATAAAACTGAAAATTGTAAACTAGAAAAAACTTTAATGACAGAATCCCTTTGCAGGAATCTGTCGCTTTATCCCAAAAAAAAAACCAAACATACTGTAAATCAGTTATACCCTTAATACCAATCTAATGTCACATAATTAACTGTTGATACAATAAAATGTAGGAACATTTTAATGTACATTCTTAAGTGAAACATAAATATATTTTTATAGCCGTAAAATATTTTTTTATGTTTTAATTTGTGGCCGCATTTGAAACATCTCTAGGGGCAGAACGTGACGGAGCGCGCCATGGTCTCTCTGCAGTCCTGATTTGGCCTACTCTCCCCTCATTAAGGCGATGATGTTATGAACGACTAATGGACATTCCTAGCTATTTTTGCTTTGTTATTTTTTTACTTTTTGATAGACAAAATTATATATTATTATAACAAAGGCTATATTTCCGTTAAAATAAAATGTTTAAAATTTGTGATTATCGAATTTGTGTTTGTTTTTCATAAGCCCAGAGCCGCGGTAGGTCAAGGACATTCTCCCTAATTTTCGTATGCTTTGATTAAAAATATGCTTATTATTATGCCGTCAAGTGAGCAGTCAATACTATGTTTCGGTACAAAAGCTACAGTACCCAGGGTAATTATAAAGCAATTATAGAGCAACACCACGGACGACCACTGTACGATTTTGTTATAACGATAAAATTCATATGGGCAATCGGAGCCCTTACTACCAGATGAACGATTGGTTCGTCTTGTCATTTACTTCATTTAAAAAAAAAAACACTGGAAAAGTGCTCGGAAAGAAAAAAAATGTAGCCGTTACAGCGAATTTGAAAAAAAATTGATGTGAATTGAAAGTATATTAATAAAAACCTATAAATAAATATGGATTAACATAAAAATATTTCGCGTCTCTTGCTTCGTTCAGTAAAATTCACTATCCGTGTTGCCAAATTATAAGAAAAAAATATTATTTTTACCAAGGAAATGAAAGGCGCGGTTTTTATCTTCGGTTATAAATTAATTGTAAGCATTTACTGATTTCGTAATGAGCTAGTTAGTCACTTCGTTAATCATGTATAATGCTCGTTTTTCAACTAGTTACTTTTTTGGTGCTGAAATGTTAAAATAAATAATTATAGCCCTTTTATTTTTACTAAAGGCGAGTAAGGAATTAAACTGCACTGTGCACCCAACAGCGCACGGTGGCGATGGGCTCACCACCTATCACACCAAGTGCATTATATTGTTTTGGTGAAACGTGGATTGTGGCAGTCATCTGTTTTTGCAGTGATTGCCCAGTCTCTGACTACCCCTTATGGGATACAGTCGTGATCTTATGTATGTTTTTACCAAATTATAATGGATATAATTATTTATGAATTTAACGTTATTTAAAACTGACTTACTCGTATTAACATTAAAACACAAGGGTCTGTTTACGAATTTTTGAGTTTTAAATATTTTTTCCTCTTTAAACATATATTTACTTTTTTAACAAGATGTTACATTATACATTTTTTTTAAAGTTCTGAATATTTACTGCTTCTTCTCATTTAATTCACACTCACTAAGAGTCCAATAAAATAGATTTCTTTTTAGCCTGTTTCATGATTATCTTTAATAATTCTGAAGTTATATAAATTTTCCATTCAACGGATAGTCATTACTACACTACTACTTGTGCTATATAGCAAACTAGCTGTAGCCCGCGACTGCGTCCGCGTGGATTTAGGAACTAGGGTTATAAGTATGGATTTACTATCTATACTATATATATAATATTATAAATTCGAAAGTAGCTCTCCCACGTCCCACGGTCTGTTTATTACCTTTTCACGGTTCAACGGCTAAACCGATCTTGACGAAATTTGGCACAGAGATAGCTTGCATCCTGGAAACGGACAAAGGATACTTTTTATCCCGGAAAATCAAGTAGTTCTCAATGAATATTTAAAAAGTCTATAGGACTTTTTCACGCGGATGAAGTCGCGGGCATCAGCTAATTAATATAAATGAAGGTGTGTTCTTTATGAAGTGAAACTTCTTTAGGTGCGATAAGAGTGTAATCACAAGGTCGAATTTGAGTCGTGTTTTTTACCATTATTTTAATTACATTTCTATGATACTTCTGTCACATGTACCAAGTTGCATTTTTATTTTTCAACTCTTTTTTTTTATTGGATAAAGTGATAAAACGAGCAAAACGTTCACCTGATGGTAAGTGTCTGATTTTACCATCAGGCAACGTCTGCCTTTAACAGTTACTGTGTCACCCAGAAAATTTCTGTGTGACACCACACTGTGTCCATCACCCTGAGACATAAGTTCTTAAGTCCAGTGATTACGCTAGCTCACAGTGCCCTTCAAACCGAAACACAGTAATGTTTTCACAATACTGCTTCATGGCAGAATAACTGGCCCTGGGGTGGTGACCTACTTAGACGGATTCCTGCATAGGAATCATACCTCACCAGTACAAGAAACGATGCTTCTCAGAAACTTTCATAGTGCGAGTTCATATGAGATATTTATTGAGCTTCCCATGTGGCCACATAGATGTCGCAACATCACTCCTCTGCTGAGATTGGAAGTCGTAGTTAGCGTGGAGATCTTGTGACATCATGCGATGATGTGCAGTCGTATGATCTTCGTTCGACTCGTGTAGAACGAAGATCGAAGGAAAACTAATGAAATTATTATTATACTATTTAGAAATATTTTTTTGGTTTGATTTCCACAAAACTTTCTTATAATAACATACAAAAAATAACATATGTAAGGAATAAACGAAGGTCTGAGATGTTTTTAATTTTGCTGGTTTCGTAATCTTCTAACTAGTTTTTTTATTATAATAAATAACAAAGACGACCAGACCTTACAGCCCATTATATAGAAGATGGTGTAACAGTATCTCATTGCCATCTATATCCATCCTTAATTTACTCTAGCGAAATTATGAAATTGTAACTTATATTTATGTTCTACTACTTATATTTGATAAATGTCCAACTGCTAAGCATAAGCCTCCCCTAACTTTCGAGATGGATGTGGAGTCAGGAAAAACCATCAAAATATTTTTTATTTATAAGATATCTAGGTTTACTAACCGATCACGTTGTTAATCAGTACATAAAATTTCTGTTAACAATTTTAGAGACCAGAATTCAATCCCATTTCACTGGTGTACTATATTTTTTGGGAGAGTGTCAGGTCCCAACGCTACTACAGGTCTCCTGTTATATATATTTAACAGTAATGACATATTTTATACGTATTCTTATTTCAAAAAATCGTATTTCATTTAATGTAAAATTTATTAAGAAGTAATAACAGTGTTTTATTTTTAATTTCAACTGTTTTATGTTTCTTAAATTTGATAAAAAATGCCCAAATCAATCAATTTGACGCAAACATATTTACACACACATCGACGCACACACACGCATACACAATACGAATACATATTTCTTGCACGATCGCCGGGATGCGAAAAGGGGGAATGAAAAAAAACTAATTAAAAAAGCAATCAAGGTTTTCTTGACGGCGCTCACGTTCGCCCATATCGTCTTACCCCCTCTTCCTGGGGTGACTTTGCTCCCCTTACCCCACTCGCCAGCTCACCCTTTAAGGAGGTAGGGGGTGAGCGGTACTAGATTTACGTAACACGTTTAAAGTGTGTTT
Organism: Luehdorfia chinensis; assembly: GCA_019845155.1. Classification (NCBI taxonomy): domain Eukaryota; kingdom Metazoa; phylum Arthropoda; class Insecta; order Lepidoptera; family Papilionidae; genus Luehdorfia; species Luehdorfia chinensis. The sequence continues at coordinate 5,443,904 of JAHVAK010000003.1, read as the reverse complement.
TGATGAAGTAATCATCCCATTTCCCAGGACTGCGTTTAAGAATTTTGCGGCTCGGACTCGCTAGGAGCGACATTTTCTTTTTTTTTCAAACTTCAACTCTTTAATCTAGATTTCTTAACGACTTACCATATTATAATCTCGACGAGTATTCCGAGAGATTAGTCCGTCTGGAATGTATTCAAATTTAATTTAAACTCTTTGGATTTTCAGGAACATAAATGCGTACAATTTTGAAATTTATTTCCGATGTATAGATGGCTTAAGACGTTTCACTTATTCAGTTGTCTAATGTCAGAATCGAACACTTCTAATTCTAAGAAACTGTGAATTTTATTTTTCTACACGTATAATAATAATGCTCTGTTTTATCACTATATTTTACACTACATATATATTTATATACGGACATCTGTCATCTCAGTACTCCCGTGACCATAGGTGCTGTAAAGCGCTCGAAACGTCGGATTATAAGCAGTAAATTAAACGCGTTTAAAATCTGTAAAATCTAGTTTTATTTAAATGTGTGTATAGTATTCGCGTAAATATAAGAAATCTGAATAATACGCATTAATATTTTTCAAAAATTCCATAATGATTATTGATTATAGCAAACATGTTACGTAATATAACAAAATTAAAAAACACTACAATATTGATGTTCACTGAAATATGACTGCATACTTCAAATTGATCAAGTCCTTATTTAAAAAAATATGAATCGGCTTCACTACATATAATAAAGTAATTGGAATTCCTCCTGTCCTTCAGAATCGTACTGTCCTAGATACAAGTGGCGGGCAGGATTTTCGCTTTTCAGTCGACGAAAGTAAACCGTAACTTTTTGTGATACAGTGTTATTTTCTTTGGACAAAAGATGGTTTATTAAAATACTGTGGCCGTACAGGTACAGAGGTAGAAATAAAAACGAGCCAAAGCAGTTACTTTTATGAGGGCGCGAATAAGATGTTTCGGACTCCTTCGTAAGGAATGAGAGGATAGGAACAACGTACACAAAGAAAAGAAAAGTCCACGAGTCACAACATAACTGGCTAGTTTCTGAAAAGTGTTCGTCGGGTATCTTAGTCGTTGGTTTTCGAATCTCGAATGTACAATTGTCATTATCATGTTGTACATTAGCCTTTCTCAAACTCTGAATACCGTGTGATGGCAGCTTAAGAGAATCTACCACCTCATCTCATACCGTGGGTGCCGTAAAAGTCGACAGAGGGTCGAAAGAGGCAAGCCTGTATGGAGACAGACAAAATAGCAGCCCATATCCTCTTGAACTGTCCTATGATCACAGAATGCCGGGCTAAGCAGTAATCATCGCGGTCGCTCAGGTCAGGCAATATAGCAAGAATAACTCAGAATTTCCGCCTTTACGCAAAATACGCGCATAGACGTCGAGTAGCGGAAATGATTATGTGTAACTCGAAGAATTCAAACTACTTTCTTCGTTTGATTATGGTCAAAAATATAAGATAGCCTCTAAATGAAATACACACTTCAATGGAACAAACTTTATCGGTGTTATAAAAAAGTGACTAATTTCTAGGGTCACGTCACAACACTGAGATATTTGAGTAAAGAGAAAACAGAGTTACAATAAACCTTTATTCTGTTAGTGCCTTTGATATACAAACCTATGTCTCTGTAGGCAGGTACGCTGTGTGCCACGTGGTAAGCAATTGGCGAAATATATATAATTTATTCAAAAGGATGTTGATTTTTTCTTATTGTGTTATACGCTACGAACCCAGTGGTGCCAACAACAACGACCAGATAGAAACGCGAACGAACGCAAACGTCGCCCGCGAAACGTGCTAGACGACACGGACGTCTCAGCTCTTCCTGACCATGATACGGTCAGTCACGACCCAGATACTACACTGTACACACAGTCAATAGCTATAATATAACACGCACCACGACGCACGACCGCCGTAGAGAGCGGCGCGCAATAGTCAATAATCACACCGCGTACACAAGATTCACCCGTGTTCCAGGGCGGTTCTCACCGCCCAGAGTTACCGACACACAAGTCGACAGTCCGAATGGAGGCCAGCAGCCTCCCTCGGACGGTCAGTAGACGACTTATAATCATATGAGATATTCTAAATCGCACAAGCACGCAGCGAACGCGACAGTCCGAATTTCGAGGTTTTTGTAGGAGTTTATTTACGTATTTGTTTGGGTCAAACCAAACCTGGCCCGTGAGCACAGTATCCGATGAAGCTGTATATAGCCTGTATAAAGCCAAAAAGGCTAACTGCAATTACATCACCGAAATTATATGTCAACAACTCAGGTGTCTCTTTTTCTAAAAGGGATACGTGTGAGTAAGGAACAAAAAGTTCATGGAGGTAGTAGCCTATGGAGTCAAGATTACAGAAAATCAAAATAAAATATCGTCTGAGGAAACAAAAAAATAAAAGTATATTATTTTAATGTGAAGGAGTTTAGTCATCGCACTGTACGCTGATCGCTTGAAAATAATAAAATGCCGTTCCACAGTCGTAACAAGCATCGTTGGAACAAAGCGGGAGCTCGCTCAAATAATTTGTATCAATTTGTAAAAATGCAGCGCCCACCTCTCACCGACTAGATTTCCCCACTCTAGGGGGGGAAAGTGTAACGCAATCTAAGAATGTAATAATTACTAACGACAAGACTTTAAGTTACGACTCTTGTTTAATTTTTAAGGGATTTTCTCGTGCTAAAATTATTTTAGGTTCAGTTACCTCGCTACTCAGACAGCAAAATAAGTTAGGTGAATGACATACATGGTTATACGAAAATAGAAAACTAGTCAATACTTTTTTATATTAATATATGCAACATACAAAATTAATTAAAACACGAAAAAAATATATACAAAAACTAATTAAATGTAAACATCACATGACAATAAGTTTTAAACAGATATTATTTAAAACAAATATTTAAACATCGTTTAAAATGTGATACACTACTACTAACTATATATATATATATATATATATATACTATGTTATATATATATATATACTAGTTTACTATATAGTAAACTATGGAGGAGGCCTTAAATTAATTAATGGCTGTATAAAATTAACGCTTTATACTCCTAATTGTATAATTGAACAGGTCTATTTTATATTTTGTATATTTTATATACTTGATTGTTTTTTAACACACGCATATATATTTATATATAAATATGTATGATAAAAATACATTAACAATCAAAGCGAAGCAACAAATTTACAAAACAATACACTCATAAGTCACAAAAATAAATATTCATGTACATCGCTGTTCTTGAAACTTGGACTTTATCTTGGATAAAACTAAATTTGAGGATATAAAAAATAATTTTATTTCTTCATATGTCAGAGTCAACTGCTGTCAACTTCCTTGTGATCTTGTTAAAACTATCAAGTAACATTAGGTGACGTTGATATTATCTCGTATGTAACTTAAACAATTATTATTTATCGTCATTACAGGTTTGCTGGTGCAACTACAATAAATAATAGTTGCAATTTTTGTGAGACGTGTTGTCACATCAGAAGAATGTTATCAGCTTAAGAGCAAGTCAATGGTAATGTCCACTCTGTTCATTTTGGTGTACTCTTACGGTACACACAGGACGATAAGATTTATTTTATGGTGAGTGATGAGTCGAGCAATTGTTCACCTGATGGTAAGTGCAGCGTCTGCTCACACTCTGCTCCTCACCCTGAGACATCGGTTCTTAAGTCTCATTTGTCCAGTAGTTACACTAGCTCTCAATGCCCTTAGGACTATCACATAGTAATGTTTGGACACTGCTGTTTGGCAGCAGAATAACATGCACTGCGGTACACGATACACGATACACGATAGACGGATTATTCCGTAGGATTCCTACTACCAGTTCCTAATACCAAGAGTTTCGGAATTAATTCACATATAATAACCTAATAGGTCAGTTGAGGTCAGGTACATAATATTATAAAGGCTATTGTGATTCGTTTAGATTATTCTCGCATTGAATTTGTTTAAAAATTTCTATTTTTTTATTTTGTTGTAAAAAAAGTAAAGTTTCAGCCTATAAATGTCCCACTGTTGAGCACAGGCCTCCTCTCATTTCTGAGAGGGTTTTGGAGCTAGGAAGAATCCGCCACGCTGCTCCAATGCGGGTTGGCGCACTTCACATGTCTGAAATATTTTTTATTTCAGAGACATGCAGGTTTCCTCACGATGTTTTCCTTCACCGCCGAGCACGTGGTGCCGGCACCGGGAATAGAACCCAGGTCACTCGTGTACTATGAAATTTAATTTATAGTATTTCTATTGACTAGTAGCGATCGAGTAATGTATTGTCGTTATGTCGCCATCAACCTGTATATATTTTACCCCGGCTAAACAATGATAAACGTTGAAGATTTCCGTAAAATGCAAAAACATCTCAGTGCATCATTTGCATATCGTTATTCTCGTGTCGCTCTCATTTATCGAACAACGACCCGCAACTACAAAAAAACATCTCACATTCTCACACACAAACAACATACGATGTGACAAAGTCATTGTCACATCGTATGTTGTTTTATTTGTTTCATCGTAATATTCAAAAACGTTTTCAAATTCTTAGTCATTACGAATAATTTGAAAACAAAAAGCTATGCTAGTTTTGAATTATAATACTTTTATTCGGACAAGACCTACAGAAATTTGGGGGCTAGTCAAGATACAATTTACAATCGTTAGCCACTTGAAATGTATGGAAATGATATTTACAATTACTTAATACTTGTCTAAGGCTTTCTCAAACTCTAATAATTTGAGATTTACGACATTGACGATTGATTGCACATTATGTTGGCCCTCTACTGGTTTAAGTAAACAAATATATAGAATTATATATATATTTAAGAAAATTAAGTTTAGCTTGATTAACACAACTACAGGTATATTAGCGCAGTAGTTAAGCGATTGACGTCTGAGGCATTTCTATCGATTAGACGAGAAAATCGTCTGATAGTAAGTGCAACGTCTGCCCATAACAAACGCTGTGTCAGAATATTTATGTGTGGCACCACACTGCGCTTGTCACCCCGTGATGTCAGTTTTTAAGTTTCATACGCCCAGTACACTGGCTGTCAGTGCCCTTCAGACCGAAACACAGTAGTGTTTGCACCTTATTCTAGACGGCAGAATAATTGGCACTGTGGTGGATCTTCCTAGTCGGATTTCTGCATACGAATCCTCACGTCTGTAAATAAAGGAATTATATCCAACAGAATGTAATTGATGTAGATGACTGAAAATACCCGGCTGTAAAAGAAAACGTAGTGAGTAAATCTAATTTTTATTTTTATTTGGTAATAGTGACGAAACGAGCAAAACGTTCACCTGATGGTAAGTGCAACGTCTGCCCATAACAAATGCTGTGTCACCCAGAACAGTGTGACACCACAATGCGCCAGTCACCCTGAGACATCAGTTCTTAAGTCTCATATGCCCAGTGATTACGCTAGCTCTCAGTGCCCATCAAACCGAAACACAGTAATGTTTGCACACTAATGCTTCACGGCAGAATAACTGGCCCTGGGGTCGTAACTACCTAGACGGATTCCTGCATAGGAATCCTACCACCATACTTGGGAAAATAAAAATAACAGCAAAAACTTTGTAAAAATAAGAGAAGAGATATGCTCGGCACTGGGACATGACTGATAAGTAATAAAACCACAAGCATAGCACAAAAACAATAAAAGTACATTACTGAGTCTAGAACTAAATATGTCGTGTTTACTTTCCAGTTTAGGAACTAAACATTTAAGTCTTATTAAAGCATAGCAGAACAATATTACTATTTAAGAAATACAATTATAAAGTCGTTTGATACATCTTCAAATACTCGATGCATCTAAAACATTTCATTGTTCCCAAATCTCATAAGTAGAGGAAGTTCGTAATAGATCCCATATTATGATTTCCACATACCATGCGTGTTCAATTTTCCGTATTGCTACGCCTAGTTGAATGCTTTGTTTCAATTTTGTATTAATGTAGAATGTAAGCCATGTTCTTCTGTAATTATTAACCATATACATAATCGTAGAAAAACAACAGCCTAATAAAGGTCCTATAAGTATTACTTTACCGCTTTTTTACTTTATTATACGTTTATATTAAATTCCAAGGGAATTTGTCACAAAATATTTGGAATTAAATGACTTCGAAACAGTACAAAAAATACGGTTCCCAGAGTTGTGATGTAAAATGCTTAATCGGCAATCAGTGTAGTGCGATTACAGTAAATTGGTCTGTGGGGCATTGCCGTGTCACGCTCGCGAATATCAAGCAGGCTTGAGCAATACCACTTAGTGGCCAATGCGTGATGTACATAGTGGACGTGGTGTGAGAATGCTATAAATCCAAATTTTGGTTTTTGTTTATGCAGTATTATTTTATATCATACTTACGGATCATAGAAAATTTCAGAAAATAGTTTCCGCTTTCTTATGTGAAATAAAAACTGTTTATATTATTGTTTGCGCCTTGTTCTTGTCTTCTTCTTTCTATTATTATACTCGTATTATTTACGTCTTTTAACGTATACTGTAATAAGCATATTGAATTAATTAAAATCACAGAAGCTACTTTAAAAACAGTCATCAAAATCACCCATCAACATTAATGGGTTATACTGGCTTCTTTTCTTTAATAGATAAAGTAACGTAACAAGCAAAACGTGCATCTGGTGGCAAGTGCAACGCCCGCCCATAACAAATGTCATATCAATCAGAAAAGTACTGAGTGACACCACTATGCGCTTGTCACCTAAAGACATCAGTTGTTATGTTTCATATGCCCAGTGATCACACTATAGCTCTCAGTGCCCTTCAAACAGAAACACAGTTATGTTTGCACACTACTGTTTCATGGCAGAATAACTGGCCCTGGGTCGGTACTTACCTAGACGGATTCCAGCATTGAAATCCTACCCACAGTATCGTAAACCACTAGTGCTTTCAATGACATTTATTTTCGTTTTGTTATAAAAAGTCAATTAATTTAGATAACATTGTAGATCAACAATGCGGTAGGCATGACGACGTTAGAAAATCTGTACATATTATAGTAGACCACCATTTATTTAGCTGAATAACAGTATAAAATGACCTTCCTTTTTTTCAAGTCAAGGTGATACCACAGGTTCAAAATTATGTTTTTTTCTTTCTATAGGCACCGATGACGTAAACAAAATCTCCTTTGGCGTCCAATATTTAGCTAATGGAATTTATAATATGATATGTTTGACTGCCATTCACGAACAACTATCGAGAGAAATAAAGATCTGATACAGACGCAGCTGTGTTTCAAAATTATTGTAGCTGTATAAGGTCGCATAATTATACTAGAGTACTTATTATTCTTTTATATAACATACCGCGGAAAATGTTTGATAAATAACAAAAAATAAATATAAGATTGAAAATTGATTGAAAATTGATTAAAAATGACTTATAGTCTTTTTACCCAGGAAGGTGACAGAGTCGACCGAACCACTACATTACTTCTATCTAGTTTATATTCTCCGGCGATTAGCATAATTCTTTAATAATACGACGTCCGAAATCAAATAACACAGAAATGAAATCTTTATGTGTGGAATCATATGAGTCCTTTTACTTTAACAGGATTCTTTGCATCTCGAATACAATAAGTCTTAACACTGACGTTCGTTTGAAAAACGTGACCGTGGTAAACTCATATGATTTATTACACATGTGTGCATTAATGTAAAGTAATTCACGTATTTAAATCGCGTGACGCGAACCAGGAAAAACTTGACGACCTCACATACATGATCAGATATACAGACTCGTGTAATAAAATCTCAATATTCAATCGATTCAAAAACTGCCTGTGCTCAGAGAAACAATGTTGTCGTCATACGGAAATCCAATTGAATTTCAAATTGATTTGATAAAGATTTAATGCTCCATACATCTGATGCATAGAGAAGTAGAACGTTTCTAAATACCTATCTAACATTATTTGTACATATGAAAAAAAATCTTGTAATAAATAAAATAAATAAATAAGTTTCGTTGATATTCTGGCTTCTAATCATTATAATTTTCTTTAAAAGAAATAAATAGCACAACGTTTGTATTACAGTCATGAATTACACATAAATAATCACCAATACCCGTGTGGGCCATACAAATGTTTCTTACTTTTCTACACCTATTAATTAATACATACGCAAAGATAACTCTTTTAAGTAAAAGGTGACGAGACGCGCAAAACGTTCGCCTGATGGTAAGTACAACGTCTGCCGATAACAAATGCTGTCTCACCCAACATATTTCTTTGCGAGACATCGCTTCTTAAGTCTCGTATGCATAGTAATTTCACTAGCTCCCAGTGCCTTTCACACCGAAAATCAGTAATTTTCACAAAATACTGCTTTACGGCAGAATAACTGGCTCTTCGGTGGAAAGATTCCTGCATAAGAATTCTGCCACCAGGAAAGATATTTTTTGTAATTTTTTTTTCGGGTTACAAATGAGAACGCAGTTCACCATGCATGCATTACATGCTTCATAAATAAAGAATCCAAATGTACGTGTCTTTTAAAACCTGAAGACTAAGATAAAATGCCTCTAAAGTTGATGGTTCAAATAAATAGCTGTTTTATTATACTGCTATTCTATAAGCTGATAGGTGTCCGGCAGAGTAGAATAGCACCTACCTCTTTCCTGCCGAGGTGTCGTAAGAGGCGACTAAGGTATTGTATGAACAGCCTCTAATCATGGGAACGCAGTGGGGAGTAACATTTTTTTAAACTCGTACCCAAAATTATGGCAACGTGGTTTGCCATCCGTCTCTTTTCGTTTCGCACGAGGGCGAAAAGTGGGCTACGTGTGTTGCCTCTGCCTACCACTGATACATATATATATATGAGAAAAAGGCGTAACTGTATGTATGTATGTATGTGACATGTGTGACATTCTATGACACCGTAAAACTTTCAGCCGCACCTTCGGCCCTACAGCGAGGCCATACTTCTTTAAAAGTGTTAATGCTTAGATTACGTTAGACGGTCATCACTGTTTGTTACAATATAAACTATAGGGTTTCAGGTCTGTATGTATTGTGATTGATCTACATTACGTCGTATTAGCAACACGAATTGGAGGCTAATTAGGTTATCTCCTGATGTGTCTCGCCATAGCTGATCCCCTTTTACACTATGTAACAGTTACACTCTATGTAACAGTTCGCAATGGTAATCTTACTAATCGATGGCGAATAACCCAACGAAAGTGGCTCCTCCGCATATACCTTCAATATGCGGAAGGCGTGGTGAAACTGCAGGAGTCGGGTCTCCAGTAGCAGGGGGAGTTTTCAGTTAAAACGTCCTACGACGACGTATCTGAAACGACTCTACATCACAGCTGGCCAATTGGGAGGTTGCAGCGAGAGGATCGCTGTTGGGATTACTTCGTCATTTGTCCAGCAGACCCATTTTGTTGTCGCTGCATCGAAGAGTATGTGGATTTCCCCTCAAAAAGAAGGGTGAAAATGAGTTCGTCTCTCTTAACAAAAGGATATCGCTTTAGCTTAAAACGATCAAGAAAATTTCAAAAAATATTTTATAGGCATATCAATTCACCTATCCTAATCCTACTATGGAACATAAGCCTGCCTCAATTTTGTGAGAGTTTTGGAAGCCGGAAAAATTTGCCACACTGTCCCAGTACGTGTTGTGGACTTTCAATCCGTCCTTCAAACCGAAACACCGTAATGTTTGCATACTACTGGTTCACGGTAGAATAACTGGCCCTGGGGTGGTACCAAAAAAAAATAGACAATATATTTTGTAACCGTAAATATATAAATATTAAGGTAATCAACACCCTAAAATAAGACGGACAAATTGTTAACTCTAAATATTTTCGAGTTTCAAACAAAGAATTTCAATAACATTTTTAAAAATAAGTGACTAAATGTTAATAGTAATTTAAATTTAATGATGAAGCTACCGCAGGTATTCGTAAAAGCGGGGATAAGTTTTTCGAATTATATGAGAGATTCATAGGAATCCTACAACCAGTTTTTCTTCACCGTTGAACATACATCAGAACTTAAAATTGTAGCTGACAATTTTAATGGTAAAGGTACTAAAGCCCGCGTGCTCAAATTACACGCATTTTGTGTTTAAAAGCGAGCGCATTGCCCCTGAGTCACTCAAGCAGACCATACACCATTATCATTTCATTCCCAGCCGTCGAATTAAATTTTACCAGACTGCGATTCCAAATAAAGATTATAGTTGAAGCAAACTTTAAGTATGTTTGTTTTATAACATGCTTTTCCCCATGAAGATGTTACTCTCAAGTTGTTACCCGTGTCAAAGGTTGATAAATATGCAATATCCACGGATCTATCTCGGATCGATCGAGCGTGTTCGAAGAAACCACGCAACGGTGGTCTTCACCCCCCTTCACGTGCAGATCTGAAATTGGTCTTGTAGAGGTAATTTGATCTACTTTAAAGATCAGTTTAGAGTGGACGCGTTGGGATCATTGTTACAAAATTATAGATGGCGCCTTAGGAGATGGCTTGATGTTTACATTCCGTCCCGATGTTAGATGATCTGAGGTTGTTTAGGAGGTTATAGGTCGGAGTGTGATTACATGTTCGTATTTCTTGTACCTACTGCAAATGATTTTGTTCGATATAGTTTGATTTTATTTAATTTTAATTGTTAGCTTTTGTTATTAGTGCCTTATTTAACAGATCTAAAAGTAAGCTTATAAATGTCCCGCTTCTGAGCGCAGGCCTGCTCTCATTTTCGAGAGGGGGGAAAAGACTCCGATGCGAGTAGGTGGATTTCATATATCCTTGAAATATTTTTATTGCTCAGACATGGAGGTTTCCTCGCGATGTTTTTCTTCACTTCTGAACACGTGGTAAGTTAGCACTTAAAATTAGAGAACAATGTTAGAGATGCCAGCACCGGGAATCGAATTCAGGTCATTCGCGTACTGTGATATTGTAGGCGAGCGGCTCTTAAGCGGCTACGGGTCATTTAAGATATCTGCTATAAATTAATTGGGTACGCGGTAAATCTTAGGTACTCACTTGTCATAACCTGCCAACACCTAAAGTAACCGTTGATGCAATAAGATCGGAGGTACGCCTTAACTGATCATGTTTTTCGGCTCGGTCAGCATAGTGGCTAAGTGATAGGTCCCGGGTTCGATTCCAGCACGAGACTTATGTTTGTATGACCTACAGTTTGCTCCGTATGCTGAATATTTGGCATTTTATACAGGAGTAATTCTAGTGTTGGCATTCTTATATAATGAAATAAATTCTACTAAGCAAAACAATAATAATTGTTTCGAACGCTATCACGAAGTTAATATTGCATAAGCTTTCGTAATGTATCTAAAATAATATATTTAAACAAATAATGTCGTGCGGTGACCCGCAACGGCTTGGCAAAGCCTTTTGCCATCCTTATTCTGTCATAGTCTACCGAGTCTATGGAGAATTTATCATTTCTGCGTTGAACATTACTGTTTTATTATTATAAGGGCAGACCGGGGTTGGTTGGGGACTGGGTTAGGTGGACTAGATGCTCCTAACTTCTTGCAGGTTTGAGTGAGAGAATCAACGTTGCACTCAAAGAAAGCCTGCTGCTTGACCGATCATTCGCACAGAACGCGAGACACGAGGAAATGTCTCACTGTCAGTTAGAGCGCGATATCAATAATTGGGATACCTAAGTAGTTTTTCATCAACACATCTTTTTCGTTCTTACATTGTAATTTATACTCAAGTTCTTACAAACTTAATTTGAAATGGAAAGTAAATTATTATAAAAGGTATACAAATACGTATTATGACTATTATGCAAAGTATTTTAATTTAGTGAATTTTTGAAAGCAAAAGCTCCGGTCGGGGTTGGTAGGCCAATTGCGTATTGGTTGACTGACTATGACCCATATGTTCCAATTTTTTTGAAAATACTTATGGTTTACGAAAGAAATCAAAGTTTGAGATAAAAACTAATCATTAAATTATAAATAAACCCATCTGGGATGAATTCTGCAAAACTTATGATTTTTTTATTGAATAAAGTGACTAGACGAGCAAACCGTTCACCTGATGGTAAGTGCAAAGTCAGCCCATTATATATGCCGTATCACCAAGAATATTTCTGTGAAATTTTTATTACACATTAAATTTTGTCATCCCGTAATTCAAGCCAACCTGCAATAGTTGAGTAGTCTACCTACCCCGGCATTAGGGACAGGTTGACCATCTCGGAGAGGTTTCCTAAAACTGAAAAAACCCGGATTTTATTTAATAATATCATGATATAATCTTTTTTTTTATAATTGACTATGAAATTTGGCACAGTTTACAATATTTCTCAATTAACACCAAGACAATAGTTTTTTTTAAAAAAAATGATAACCAAAAACGTAGTCAACCATCTCCGGTCTGCCCTACTAATTGAACATATTTAAATTATAAGAATTCGGATTATTATTTATAAGCATTATCATAGTCCAGAGTCAGCTGGTCAACTAGTGCTGCAACTATAGTTTAGTGAATAGTGGACTACATGAGTGGCCTCTGCCTACCCCTACTATGGGAAAAAGGCCAGAAGGCATATATGTATGGATAGTACCCGGTACTCTTTTTTATAAGAGAAAGGGTGTACGTCCAAAACGTTCACCTGATGGTAAGTGCAACGTCTACCGATACCCAGAAAATTTCTGTGTGGCACCACGCTGCACCTATCACTCTGTGACATCAGTTCTTAAGTCCATATGCCCAGTGATTACACTAGCTCTCAGTGCTTTACAGACCGAAACAAAGTTATGTTTGCACACTATTGCGTGAAGCAGAATAACTGATAACTAACTACCTAGAGGATTCCTATGCAGGAATCCGTCTAGGTAGGTACCGGTAGGTACGAAGCAGTAGTGTGCAAGCAGTTCTGTGTTTCGGTTTGAAGGGCACTGTGAGCTAGCGTAATCACTGGTAATTTGAGACTTAAGAACTGATGTCTCAGGGTGACGGGCGCAGTGTAGTGTCACACATAAATACTCTGGGTGACGTGAAACAAATTATTGGTTTTCGGATCTGGTTGTGTTGTGATTGTCCCCGTGTTCTTCTTCGTCCTTCGTTCGATCTTATCGCATGAGCGTTACATCAGGCGTAAGTAGACTGGGACAAATGCGTGCCTCTAAGTTTGCGCGTGCACTTGTGGCACTATAATACCTCCTGCGCCGTTGATAACTCCCGCCAATATTAAGAAGTTGTAGCCGTGGTCGTTGTCGTCATCGTTAAATGCGCTTTCACAGTTATATATCACATTTATAACCTCAATCAAAACGTATGCAAATTCCATAAGCTATCATTTGCAAAAGTCCTATGCTGCTATTAAATATATCTCGGATCAGAACAGCATTTGTTCAAGACACACGACGCCTGACAGTTGCGCGGATTCACAATGGCAATTACAATCAGGGCCCGGATCAGAATAGGGGCAGAATTGCACATCCCGAGACCCTCGGCCGTACGATCTTGATACCGTGTGGCCACTCGTGATTTAGAGCAACTCTCGAGAAATAGTCTTTCATTTACACGGCGAGCTTCGTGATGCAGGGCGTTTGAAGAGATGTACTGTAGTAGAGAAGGGCCATATCGATAATAATTGGAATGGCGCGGTATACGACAACGCCTTAAGCTTCGATAAATCTACTGATAAAGTGGGTAAACATGAAATAATAGTGTACGTTTACTTTAGTTAGACGTGCTGAATTGTTGAATTATGTAATTTGCATGTTTATCTTTCCTAGGTCGTTAAGCGTCTTCGAGTCTGTAATATCTCACTTTCGACTCTCAAAAGAGATAATGCTCCTTTGACCACCTTTCTGAAAGAATTCTCAGGGGAACACGTACAGATTCACCCAGATCAGTACAGATAATTGGGTCGAATTTTCACTAACCTTTAAATTTATCTAGTTATATTTGTTTCGCTTCTTGTACTCATTATTTTACTCTATGTTATTAATAGGCAAGGCATCAGTAACGTTTTACTAAATCCATGTAGAAAATATTTTTTGCAGTAAATGTACTATGATGTCCTTGTGGCCGATGCCACCACGCCGACAACTACCGAATATTGTCTGGAGCTATCAACTGCGCAGGAGATATTATAGAGCCACAAGTGTACTCGCAAACACAGGAGCACTCACTCGTCCCAACCTACCCCTAACCAATGTAACGGTCATTCAATAAAATCGGATATAGACTAGGATAGAGTGCCATAGACACAATGGCAAACACGACAACCCTACCCGAAAATCAACCATTTGTGCTTTTGCATAAATGTTGACGTTTGGCAAACCACGTCGCCGTCATTTTGGTAGGAGTCAAAAAATTCTTACTATCCATTGCGTTCCAACGAGCAGTATAGTGACAGCATTGCATATTATGGTGTTATTCTGCACGAGTAAAGGCTATTCGTACAATACCTGAGTCGCCTCTTACGACACCTCGGTAGGAAAGAGGTAGAGCTATTCTACTCCGCGCATTTATAACCCATGCAAATGCTTTATTAGTTCACGAGTTATTTCCGTTCGTACTTCTATTTTATATGTATTGTTTATGATAGCACTAAGGATTTTGATTTTATTTTGTCGGACCAGTAGCATTTTTACAGAGAGCTATGTATAGGCTCCTGCATCTATACATTTTATGACACAAGAAGCTCGAGATAAATAGCTCAATATCCTATATCACACAATAAGGGTTTTCATTGATTGCAACTATATGAAAGTAATAAATAATGCTAAGAGATGTCCTCTCCAGATCACGATGATCGCCGTCTTGCTTCCACATTTCACTCTATTAAAAAATATACTTTAATGAATTAATAAATAATATTTCGCTTGCCGACCGTTTTTTAAAAAAATAACATGTAATGTGCATAAATTTTTTATATGAGAAAGTGACGAGGCGAGAATCTTCACTTGATGGAATTTGCCTTCCTAAAGGCCAGCAACGTACCCGTTAATTTCTCTGATATTGCGCATGTTCATTGACGGTGGTGATCAGTTACTAGCCACTGGCGCTTCTCCTAAAAAAATAGCAACTTTTGTCCACAACAAATGCTGTGTCACCCAGAACATTTCTGTGTGGCACCACACTGCGCCCGTCCCCCTAAAACATCAGTTCTTAAGTCACATTTGCCCTGTAATTACACTAGCACTCAATGCTCACACAGCTGCACACTACTGCTTCACGGTAGAATAACTGGCCCGGCGGTGGTACTTGCCTACACGGATTCCTGCATAGGAATCCTGCCACCATTAAAAAAACTATTTGATTGATGAGATATTGTTGCAGAATAAAGTTTGATTTCGAAATAACAATAGTTTTAATAACAAACAATGATTTGACTAAAGAGCCATTTTACTTCGCGACGTAAACAGTGTGAAATTCGTGTTGCGGGCTAAAGATCTGACACAGAGACGCTTAAAAAGGCTAATCTCATAAATGTAGTGGACTTATTCATAGTTTCGCTACGTCTTTTGAACACTACGGCGTGCGATATCAAAATGCGGTTATGTATGTTATAAGCATGAAATTTTTTTATTACCTCTAAGATTGAGAGTTGTCCACAGCTGAACATAGGCTTCCCCCACAGATAACTACAAAAATTTGTAGCGCTCATTTTGGAGGGATTTTGCCATAGTTGCCACGCTTGGCAGGCGGGTTGGTACCCGCAGTTTATTTCTTCAGATGTTCCAAGAAGATGCTGCTGCCCATCACCAGGTTTTCATTTTCCCTCTGTCGACTTTTACGACACCCACGGGTTGAGATGTGGTGGTAGATTTTCTTCAGCCGCTACCACACGGCAAGATTACGATCTACAATCTGTGCAAATAGAAGTTCATACAGACGGAAGGTAAAAATATGGTAACCTTTCATTGGTTTTAATAAACTAACAAAAATATATGTAAATCCGAAAAGTTCTGATGTCCCTGGTGATGGGCGCTGTGTGGTGTCACACAGAAATATGCTGTGGTTTTGCTCGTCTCGACATATTATCAAATAAAAAAAACACGAAAAAGTTATCTAATATCACCATTTATTTGTTTGTTATTGACATCGTGATTCTAAATTGCTTTAAACTGTTGCTTTCGAAAATTTATTCATTTTATGCGGATTTTTAACTAAAATATTTATAAAGGAGTTCATAGATATTTTATTACATATTTTTAATTAAATTATTGGCGTTGAACTATAAATATGAACCGTCGAAAGCGGGATGTGTTGGTTCCCGCGATGTGCTTTTACAATAGACGAGCTACAGTATGTTTGTTAATATTATTAATGACTCACAAAGTTTGCGAAACGAATAATACTCAGTCGATTAAAAGACTACGTTCTTACAAATAACATTCTTCCCGACATTTTTACTTTTTTAAGGCATTTGTAAAGTCTGGCACGACGGCTTGCTTTACAAGTTGTATCACATTAAAGTGTCGGACAGACACTGGACATCATCTCTTGTCAAATCGCCTATTTCGCTTCCGGTAGTGGGAACGCACTCTTCTTGCTCGGAGAGGGCGACTCTCTCCGAGCAAGCATCCCTCAGGGCTCCTGCCTCTCCTCACTCCTATTCTCGCTATACACTAGCGATATTCCTAAAGACCCGAAAGTCAATCTCACGCTTTCGTAGGCGACACGGCAGCCGATCGCCGAGGCAAATGCTTCTGGAAACGGAGAATAGAGGTTAACCCCGAGAAAAGTGTAGCGATATACTGTTTAAGGGACACATAAAAGCCGGCTAGACGAACTCACAATATCGGCAACAATCAGGCACGATCACCCTGTTCGGACGCCCTATTTCCTGGGAGTAGAGCGTCAAACACCTCGGGGTCACTTTAGACGCAGCGATGTCATTAGCTGCACATATTAAAAATGTACGCAATAGATCGGCCTGTATCATTGGCCGCCTATACCCATTAACTTGCTCTTCAAGCAAAATGTGATTAAGACACAAACTTCGCCTCTACAAAACTTGCTAAAGAAGTTACAGAGCGTTTACAATCGATACTGGCGAAATGCCACAGGAGCCGGATGGTATCAACGCAACATAGACCTTCACAGCGTAAAATTCATTAATCTCTGAACGCTTCACAGAAACATCACGGCGGTTTTTGAAAAAACCGCAGTTCATCCGAACCCACTGGTGGTTAAAGCAGCAAACTTCCGATGAAATAAAAACGCGACCGAACGCAAACGTTGCCCGCGAAACGTGCTAGACGACACGGATGTCTCAGCACTACCGGACCACGATACGGTCAGTCACGATCTGGCTAACACTGTACACACACTTAACAGCTTTAATATAACAACGACGCGCGACCGCCCTAGAGAGCATCGCACAACAGTCAATAATCACACAACTACACACGATGCACCCGCGTTCCAGGGCGGTTCTCACCTCCCAGAGTTACCGAAAAACAGTCGACAGTCCGAACGGAGGTCCGCAGCCTCCCTCAGACGGTCATTAATTGACTCAATTTTTTTTAAGATATTCGACCACGCGATGAGCGCACAGCAAACGCGACCGTGACCGAATTTTGATGTTAGTTAGGAGTTTATTTATTTATGTTGGGTCAAACCAAACGGCACGCGACCCCTGGTCCGCAAGCACAGTATCCGATGAAGCTGTAAAGCCAAAAAGGCTAACAGCAATCACATCACCGAAAATATACGCCGCAACTACACAGCGACAAAACGTTTTAATTGTATTTATCGTATTGATGGTCATTAAACGAATCTTACTCGTAGTCTTCATGAACTATATATTGTTGACGACCGCGTGTTATTGAGTACCCGACTTCTGCGTCGCTAGTCCTAGGTCCGAATCCCAGCCAAAGCCAGCATTTGTGTTAAAACACAAATTGTTGGGTAACGGGTGTGGTTGTGAGCTGTGCATGTGAAATTCATGTCTCTGAAATGTATACACGACTTAAGAGAAATCCTACTACATCGTTTTTTAAATGAAGTTGATATAAAAAAATAAATACTATAACACCGCAAGTCTAAATACTCGTATGTATGCATACGCGAACGAAGTCACGGGCACAGCTATACGATTTTAAACCGAACTCGCTATATAGACCGCTAGCGTACGGAGCGTGGTAACGACTCGGAACGCCACGATTTTGCGTGAATTAGAACAACAATAAATAAATTATCCGAGTCGGCTCACCCGCGAATGCAATTTAGCATCCAACCGCACTTATATGGTTCGTGTACTTCGTCTATTCTCATTTTAATATGTACTTTTAAAATTATTTGTTGAAGACGCATCAAATAATGATTTCTTATATTTAAGCGATCACTACACTCTCTTACATAAGGCAAACAAAAAGATCAGTTAAAACCCGCGTAAAAGAACATATAGCTGACGTGAAGCATCGTCGTTCTAGGAAGTCTGCAGTCTGTGACCATGTTCTGGATCATCCCAACCATTACATCAGATTTGATAAACCACAGATCCTTGCAAAAGAACACCGATTCCTACCAAGGATAATTCGCGAGGCTATTGAAATCAAAAAACATCCTAATTTCAATAGAGAAGATGGTTGGGTATTACCACCAGCTTGGGATCCAATAATAAATAAAATAAAATTAAAAACCAAGCATACCACTGCAAGACTTCAAGACACAGTTAGCTCTTTGTGCGTAGATCGGACCAAAAATAATAATTAAAAGCTGAAGGTACCCCAGGTTAACTATGACATCGGGACATGTGTCACCTCAGTCCTCCCGTGACCATGGGTGCTGTAAAGCACTCGAAACGTCGGGTTATAAATAGTAAAAAATAAAACGCGATAAAATCCGTAAACTTAGTTTCATTTAAACGCATCAAGTAATCTATTATTTTGTACTACTATTTAGTTATCTTACTACTGTAATAAAGCTGGTGCTTGTAAGTTTCGTCGCGCTAATCTCAGGAAATAGTAATTCGATTTGAAAAAATAACTTTTCATTAGATCGTGTGGTAGCGGCTTAAGAGTAATTACCTACCTACCATCTCATCCCGTGGGTGTCGTAAAAGTCCACAGAGGGAAAATGAAAACCAGGAGATGGGCAGCAGCATCTTCCTGGAACATCTGAATAGATAAACTGCGGTTGCCAACCCGCCCGCCAAACGTTGCAACTATGGCAAAATCCCCCTAAAATTAGAAATACTAACTTTTGTGGCAATCAATGGGAGAGGCCTATGTTCAGCAATGGACTATTATAGGCTGAAATGATGATGATGATTAGATAGCTCGTTAATTGAAGAAAGTTACAAGCTATAAAACTTTTTGGAAGCCACACGCTGAGAACCAAACATTACCGAAAAGAGCCGAACGTACGGCGCAGTCATGTGGTATGCGGGGCGCAGCTGAGTGTCTTTTTATTCGCTTCAGTGACGAGACGAGCAAAACGTTTAATCGTAATGTCTGCCCATAACAGATGCCGTGTCATCCGAAATGTTTCTGAGGGGCACCGCACTGCGCCTGTCACCCTGAGACATCGGTTCTTAAGTCTCATATGCCAGTGATTACATTAGCTCTCAGCGTCTTTCAGACCGAAACACAGTACAGTTTGCATGGGGTGGTACCTACCAAGACGGATCACTGCATATGAATCCTACCACTAGTAATCTTTTACATACATACATACATAAGATCACGACTTTATTCCATAAGGGGTAGTCAGAGACTGGGCACTCACTGCAAAAACAGATGACTGCCACAATCCACATTTCACCAAAACAATATAATGCACTTGGTGTGATAGTTGGTGAGCCCATCGCCACCATGCACTGTTGGGTGCACAGTGCAGTTTAATTCCTTACTCGCCTTTTACGAGATCCAATGGATGAGATGGAGTGGTAGTATTCTTTTAACGAGCCGCCACCACACGGCAAGTAATCTTTTACGAAATACAAATTGTAATTTAAGCTGCCTGTACAAACCTAGACAGAAAAGGAGTTACCATAGAACCCGCTGAAATGCGTTTTAATACAAATATTATTGTTAGAGGACAATCGAAGTACTCTGACAGGAGATAAAAGAAGATATTTTAATGATATTCTCCTGGCCGATTTCGACCACGGCGACAACTATCGAATATTTTCGATAGCTATCAATTGCGCATGAGATATTATAGTGCCACAAGTGTACGAGCAAACACAGAGGCACTCACTCGTCCCAACCTACCCGCGCCCGATGTAACGCTAATGCGATAAGATCGGAGGTAGACAAGGATGCAGTATCAGAAACACGGGGACAAGCACATCACGAGACCCGAAATCCAACAATTTGTGTTTGAGCACAAATGTTGGCTCCGGCTGGGATTCGAACCCAGGACGTACGGCTTAGAAGTCAGGTACTCTGACCACTAAGCCACGCGGTCGTCATTTTAATATATAGGTATTAACTAGTGTTTGAATTGCATATTTTTTAGCAGAAGCATATTTTTTAGGAGAAGTAAGAAGTCGTTGACCTGATGGTAAGTGCTAAGTCTGCCCACAGTGACAGTCGCAGTATTACACAGAAATAGGAATTGAAATGTTCTGTGTCGCACTGTACTGCGTTCGTAACTATGAGACATCAGTTCTTAAGCTTCGTATATACATACAATAACGCCTTTTTCCCATATATAAGGAGAAGGCAGAGACCAGACCAGCAGCCCAAATTCCGGGCAACGTAACGTAACGGTTGGCGAACGACGTCGCCGCCATTTTGGTACGAATCAAAAAAAATCTTACTCCCCATTGAGTCCCCACGAGCAGTATAGTGTGTTCTACTCTCTTAGGTCTCATAAACACTGTAATTTCACTAGTTTCAGTTTCCCTTCAAACCGAATCACAGTTGTGGTTGAAGACTGATGCTTGAAGATAGAATAACTGGTACTGCGGTGATACCTGCCTAGGCGGATTCCTGCATAGTACTTTTATAGTAATTTTTAATACTACCTCAGGGCCAGTTATTCCTCCGTGAAGAAGAAGAAGAACTGGCAGAGATGTGTTTCGGTTTGAAGGGCACTGAGAGCTAGCACTGGGCGTATGAGACTTAAGAACTTATGTCTCAGGGTGACGGGCGCGGTGTGGTGTCACACAGATGTTCTGGGTGACGCAACATTTGCTATGGGCAAACGTTGCACTTACCATCAGGTAAACGTTTTGCTCGTCTGGTCACATTTTCGAATAAAAAAAAACTCTTACAACACCCACACGATGAGACGGCTGACAAATTTCCTTACACTACCACGGCATCGCCGCCACGAGATAAATCTTCAAATCAAAATTAGGCTCTAAATAATCGACTGCTACATGTAATCTGGGTGGTTAAAGTTTAGTACTTAGTTTAGTTCTTTTTAAATGACCCACAATGGGATTTATTCCGTGTCGTGGGTGCGTTTTACAGACATACATTTCAGTTTTTGTTTAAAGAAGTGCGGGCAAAGGAGCAAGTGTCTCACCTTATGGTAAAATGGTCAAAACCATCAAGATGATGTGGATGGAATATTAAAGTATGCCGCAAGTTGCGGTAGTGGAATTTGGCGGCTGGAATTAATACTAGCCATTCCTTGGAACACTCCCCTAAAAAAATGCAAAGAGATGCAACATCATCTACTCAGAAGATACCTGGTCGTCGACGATTCGAGCCGCTCTTCGTAGAATGCGGTCAAACATGTCCAACATAAACAGAGCCGAAAATCAACAATATGTGTTTTTTGCACAATTGTTGACTCCAACAGGGATTCAAATCCAGGACCTGCGACGTAGATGTCAGGTACTCTAGGCCACGCGGTCGTCGTAGTGGAGGTCCCTTCGAATATACAAATAATGCTTTTAAAAATTTTCTGATTCGCTTCCAAAAACTGTAGAGTAATTTTAGCTACGAGTATTTCACATTCTTGTCTATATCTATACTAGGCCGGCCTATTACGGAAAATAGATCTCTCTTAATGAGCGATTGGCACCTGAGGGGAACGAAAGTCGTTAGTTCGAGGCCCTCTCGAGACCGCGAGCCTGTTTTCGTCTTACCGAAATTGACTCTTTGCGAAGACTTGCAATGTTTTAGAAGGGAAACGCTGATAACTAATTTTAGATTCCGTATAGAAACAGAAAGTAATTATTCTTTGAGCGTACTGTCTACAGTCTTGAATTTCCAGAATATTCTTATATTTATTAAATTAGTTACGAAAATCAGGAATTCATCAATTCTATAAAATCACAAGTGTCCGGTAGCCGATAGGTGTCTGTATGTATGTTTGTATGTATTACTATAAATAACCGTTAATGAATATTAAGGCTGATAGGTGTTCGGCAGAGTAGAACAGCTACCTCTTTCCTACAGAGGTGTCGTAAGAGGCGACAAAGGTATTGTACGGACAGCCTTTATTATCGCAGAATTACACCACATTATGCAATGCTGTCACTATACTCCTCGTGGGAACGGAATGGGAGTAAGAATTTTTAGACACTTACCAAAATGGCGATGAGTTGGTCCGCCTACCGTCACGTCTTATTACCCGTTGAGGCGAAAAGTGGACTACGGGTGTAGTCTTTGAGTATTCTATATTTGGAAAAAGGGCGTGACGTATGTATGTATAAATATTTAACAACTCCTTAATAAAGTGCCAATAACCTAATGGATGAAGTACAGAATGAAACTAGACGTCGCAGAAAGCTAGCCATTCGACTATTGTCGTGAACCATCTCCCATCTTAAACTTTTAGATTTAGTTGAATTGGTTAAGATGAATATCACATACACACAGTCACGTCTCTTTTCCATTGGAGTAGGGAGAGAACACATCTTTCCACTTGCTTCGACCCTGACACACATTTTTCACCACTTCAACGTTCATTAGCCTTTTCATACAAGCTCGTCGGTTGCGTCATACATTTGCCTACGTCGACCCTTACCGGCTTCCCATTGTTATGAATATTGCTATTGTTAATAGCATTGCTAGATTCAAATAAATTATAGTTATTTGATAAATATTATGACGCATCTGATATTGTATCAACTCTGCAAACTACTGAAACGGTGTAAGTAAGAATCTCCAAACTGTAGTTAAGTGTACAAATTACTTAATTCAATGTTAAGTTGCCTTCGATCATTCAAACTCTCTGAAAGGTTAGTTAGGCCAAAAACGTGCCAGCTACCTACTGTTTCGTAGTTATTTTCTCGAATAACTGATAGTTAACAAGTTAGTACTTGGTAATTATTAATTTGCTAAAGTAATTAAATAACTGATGAAATTATCCTCATAGCCCATGACAAGTCCACCACAACAAAGCGCAGAACTGAAGTAGGTACTACCCCAATGCCGGTTATTTAGCTGTGAAGCAGCAGTGTACAAACATTACTATGTTTCGGTGTGAAAGGCACTGAGAAGTAGCGTAATCACTGTTCATACGAGACTTAAGAACTGACGTCTACGAATGACGTTCGCAGTATGATGCCACACAGAAATGTTCTGGGTGTCACAACATTTGTTATGGACAGACGTTGCACTTGAGACCTGGTTCATGGGCGGTGGTGATTAATTTCCATCTGTATATATCTATTTAGCTATATACATACTTAGCACCAGCTCTTTGAGAGTTCAGAGTTCAGCACAATGAAACCCTTTTTAATACGATATGGCTCTAAATCTCGATTTTAATTATTGAGGGTGTCTAAATATAGAAAATGTTTATAAACATTAACATAAAATTGATTTGTCTGTCTGTCCAAACATTAATTACTTAAAAACTATTGTAAATGTAAAAAAAAATATAAAGCTATTGTCTTAAGATTTGTATACATTAACTTTACGACTAACTTGGCCTGTTTATCGTAATAATAATATTTCAAATGGTCCTAGATTAGCATAATTTCTAGATATCGGGCGAAAAGTCGCTGGAATAACTTGTAAGTAATCATTTTAATAATTGAGGGATATTCAAACTCGCAATAAAATGCAACCCTTTGCAAGAGATACCAAGTGGCGTGAGTATCCGTTATATTTAGGTTCTAGGAATTTAATATTATCTCATACACAAAGGTTTACACGCCGGAATCGTATTCAGCGCTCTTTGGTGGCCCGTCAACTGATACAGGCCGTTCTAATTTTAACGCAATATTTTTTTTGTATCTAAATTAAAATTACTTCCTTGTATTTATTTAAATAATAAAGTATAAATATGTAAATAATTCTTTTGTAAATGTTCGAATTCAGAATTTCTTTTTAACTTCTTTTTTTTATTTTATTGTATAAAGTGACGAAACGAGCAAAACGTTCACCTGATGGTAAGTGCAACGTCCGCCCACAACAAATGCTGTGTCACCCAGAATATTTCTGTGTGACACCTGCGCCCGTCACCCTGAGACATGACGTTCTTAAGTCTCAAATGCCCAGTGATTATTTTAGCTCACAGTGCCCTTCAAACCGAAACACAGTAATGCTTGCACACTACTGCTACACGGCAGAATAACTGGCCCTAGGGTGGTACCTACCTAGACGGATCCCTGCATAGGAATCCTACCACCAGTACTAACTTATAACTATTTTACTTACTTTTAGATTTTCTAATTTATGATTCGGAGCACTGAATGTGGGAAGGTCGATGTTTCTTAATTTGTTTTTTTATTGGAGAAAGAGACGAGACGAGCAAAATGTTCTGATGGTAAGTGCAACGACCGCCCGTAGCGATGCGCTGTCGCCCAACATATTTCTGTGTGGCATCACATTAGGTCTCATATGCCCAGTGATTGCACTAGCTCTCAGTGCCCTTCACGCCGAAACACATTAATGTTTGGACACCACTTCTTCATGGCAGAATAACTGGTCCTGCGGTGATACCTACCTAGATGGATTCTTGCATAGGAGTCCTACGATATTATAAATTTTTTCATCATCATCATCATCATAATTTCTGCCTATCGCTGTTGAACCAACCATGAGTCCACTGCTGAACATAGGGCTCCCCCATAGATTGCTACAAAAGTTTGTAGCTCTCATTTTAGGGGGAATTTTGCCATAGTTGCCACGCTTGGCAGGCGGGTTGGCAACGGCAGTTTATTTATTCTGATGTTCCAGGAAGTGCTGCTGCCTATCTTCTGGCTTTAATTTTCCTCTGTCGACTTTGTGGATGAGATGGGGTGGTAGATTATCTTAAGCCGCTACCACACGGCCAATAATATTGTTATTTTTCAATTAATGAAAAACACATTATATTAATACAAAATTATTAACAAACTTTCTATAACATTGCAATAATGCCGCTAGCGTACTAAAAATCTTAATCTCAAATTCCAACCGAAGATTATTATGACAGAATTAATTTCACCTCTGACCGGCTAATCCGTCTAAACAATAACTCCGAACACCCTCTGTCACACCGTCTAAATACAACAGGGCCAAGAAATTGCTTGACGGTCAAAATATCTTAGCTATGACCAGTCCTGTCCGGCGCAAGGCTTAGGTTTGCCAAGTTTAGTCCCCCCAGCCCGTCCCTAAAGGCGTCCTACACCCACCCCTACACTGGTTATTAATAAATCTATCTGTGCATATTCGGAGAGTTAAAGACAGTTGCGATGGTATTCAAATGGGAGCGAATGCTTTTAGAGAGTTGAACGAACGATATCGCCCGCCGGACAATGATTTTCGTACGTTTGTTCCGAACTGATAAATATGTCTTCGATGTCTGCGATTAGTTCCTTATTACTGAACTTACAGGTGAGTAGCTCAGTGGTTAACATATTTCCGATGAGCTCCGGAATTCGAATCGTAGTGGTTATATTCGTATTCACAAGATATAGATTTTTGGACCGATTGTATGCTTTTAAAATGCCCCACAGTAGGATTCCTCCTGTGTTGTGGGTGTATTTTGCGGATATAAATGTACAACACAATTAATAAACCGTGTTTTTGAACATTCATAGGCTCCGGATGGGATTTGAACCCAGAGCATAGAAGACAGATACCCTGACCACTTAGCAACACGGTCCCTTCTCCCCCTTTCCTTCATCCCACACCAGACCCTTCCTTAAATTTTATCGCAAATGTGTTACATTTGATAAGGGAATATCAATACATGAACTATATCTTACACGTATGATGACTAGTATAGGTCACCATACGAATGAAAAGCAAATGATATGTCTTAGATTCTTCAATAATCGCCTGTGCAAAATACTAACGCCATTTTTTGTTGGAGAAAGTGACGAGACGCGCAAAATGTTCAGCTGGTAAGTTCAACATCTGCCCATAACAAATGCTGTGTCCGGAACATTCATCTGTGGAAAACATACTACGAACGTCCCCCATGAGACATCAGTTTTTAAAGTCTATTAGCGAAGTTGGTGCTGTAAAGCACTCCGAACGTCCGTAAATCCAGTTTTATTAAATGTGTAATATTCGCGTAAATATAAGAAATCGTTATACTTAATAATGGTGTCTTTGCCATGTGCGGGCGGAGTAAGAATATCTACCACATGATGTCATCCCGTGGTGCCGAAAAAGTTGACGGAGGGAACTGCTAGGGAAATCGCATAGATTACGATAGTTGGCGGATTAACTACCTCGAAATATATCAGACCGCCGACAGCGAAGCGATCACGATTCTGCCAGCCAAGCTTGGTGAGTAAGACAAATTCTACCTTCTTGGGAGAGATTTCTTGGGAGAAGACCTTTTGACTACCACGCCGCGGTAGTGGGTTCGAAACCCAGCCGGGCTCAACATTTGCGGAAAAACATAGATTGTTGGTCTTCGGGTCTGGTTGTGTTGGAATTGACCCTGTGTAACTGACACTGCGGACAGCCTACCTCCGATCTTATCACATGAACATCGGGCACGAGTAGGTTGCACTATAAAGTATTCTACGCAGTTGATAACTTCCGTCAGTATTCGGTCGTCGTCGTCGTGGTCGAAATTTTAACTGGTGGTATGATTCCTATGCAAGAATCCGTCTAGGTAGGTACCACCCCTGGGTCAGTTATTCTGCCGTGAAACAGTAGTGTCCGAATATTACTGTGTTTCGGTTTGCAGGACACTGAAAGATACTGTAATCACTGAGCATGTCAGACTTAAGAACTGATGTCTCAGGGTGACGGGCGCAGGTGTCACACAGAAATGTTCTGGATGACACATTATTTGTGATGGGCAGACGTTGCACTTACCATCGGATTACCTTATTGCTCATCTCGTCACTTTTTCATTAAAAAAATCTGACTGAAGTAAAGATGAGGATGAATGATAATTTATTGCTTTCTTAAAAGGGCTCTGTTCGAGAAATAAGCAAGAAGTTTTGTCTGACAAGTATGTATGCAGTAACAGATGCCTCCGCTTTAGACGATACTTTCCATCACAACTGTACGTATTTTTAATCCGACATATTTATGGTAGTTATTCGATAAATTTATCTGATAAATCTTCCATTCGACTTTCTTATGTGCGTGACAAGATAGATTAATGGACTCTTCCTCGCCTAGTAATTTCAGATCATCCGATAACTACAAAATGGAATCAAAATCAACAGAAACGTTAGTACGAATTTCACCAAATTTTGCAAACTAACGCAAAGATACGCAAGTTATGTCCAGGCGAAATCAAACTTGCATCAGATGAATGCAAATTCAAATCAAAATTCATCACACACTAGTAAGTCAATTACGTAAGGCAAGGCGTCTGGCGAACTGACCGCTCCAACAGGATCTCCGGACAATGGATCCAATGTACCTACGTATGAATTCAATTTGCCAAATTCAGTTCTGAAGTTATTGCTAACTTGCGGTATAGTTCTTTGAGTTTAATAAGACTGTATTAACAAGATAGTTGAAGATGAATATAAATCAAACTAGAATCGATTATAGTGGAGTATCTGACACACCCGGCTTCTCACGCGATTGACTCGCGTGTTGTTATGTTATGTAATGAACTGTTAAACTTTTAATTTGTTTCAGTGAAAATAAGAAATGTTTATGTGTAGTTATTTTCTTATCCAACATAATTTAAATTTAGTGGTGCACTTTTAGGGAAAAAACAAAATTGGGCGCCCCCAATGGCGACATCCGTATCATGATATTAATCCTTATCCTACAAAATAGTTTCATAGTCAAGGTTGATTATGTTAGAGTTTGTGCAGAGAAAAAGGAACCCATTAGATTTACCCCTTTAGGAGTGAATTTTCGTAAAATCCGTTCTTTGTAAGATTCGTTCATTCCATTCTACTTTTTTAGGCGGAAACTCTAGTTTCGGAAATATCGTGATAAATCGTTTTTATACATACAACGACGACCTGTAATCTATATCCGACCGAAAATCAAAAAACTTTTAAGTTTTAAGTTTGAACGTTATGAAGGTTTGAGTAATTATTTGTTGGCAACATTAAAAAAAATTGACATTGTAAGTATGAACGTAGATAGTTAATGTTATTTTTTTCAATTTAATGTGTTTGTGCTTTCTGCACTCCCTCTCCACATAAATTTTACTATGCCCAACCTCACACTCCTTCGTGTGCGAAATATGCTTAAAAAGGGGTACAAAGTTTTCTCTCCTCGTATTAACATATAGAAGAAGATGAATAAAGATAACTTGCCGATTTCATCATAACGATTCAGTAAACATCTAGAAATAATCAACAGCGAGATATACAATGACGTACGAATGTTGTCAGACCAGATTCAAATATTTTACACCTTCACCTTCACGTATCCGATATACGAGTAACTGTAGAATTAAATGGATTGCAGTCTATTTAGTGGGTGTCTAATACCTGACTTTTATTTACGTCGCTGGTCCTGTCGAATCCCAACCGGAGTCGACGTATGTAAAATCTACAAATCGTTCATTTTGAGGTCTCTTTGTGTTGTGCATGTGATACTTTGGTGCATCGATTTTGAAAAAAAAATATAGCGAGTTTCTTTGCGAGCCACTTCAGCTGACCACTAAGCAATCCAATTAGTAAAATATACTAACAACACCAAACTTATATTTTTTTTAATAATCCTATATTATTTCTACATTCCTATATAATTATTTTATAATTCTTAATAATATCGATAATTTCGGGACACTATTTTCTTTGAATCCACTGAATGGATCCAACAACAAAAAAGAGGGTGTCGCGGCCGGCCCATAAAATTAGGATTTTCCTTAAAATGTTAATCTATTAGTACATTAATAGCTTCGTACTAGGAAAAAGATCCTTCAGTCTGTAGTATCATTTGAGAACATTTCTGCTCTAAGTAATAACAAAGTTGATTAATTAATATGGAATCTTAAATTCTCGTTAACTATTTGAATAACTTAAAAGTCACGAGTTTGCATTCGCGAATATTTCTGTTATCGTTATTATAATTAGTATTAAAGTAAAGTAGCAGCCTATAAATGTCCCACTCCTGAGCACTGGCCGCTCTTATTTCTGAGAGAGTATTGGAGCCAGGAAAAATCCGACACGCTGCTCCAATGCCGGATTGGCGGACTTCACATGTCGGCGAAATATGTTTGTTCCTCAAACAAGCAGGTTTCCTCACGATGTCTTAAAACTGCACAAAAGCTAAAATTTTCTGGAATGAAACGCTTTCCATATGTAGTTTTGTTTTTTGTTCATGTTTTTGGTGTGCAATAAAAAGTAATCAATCAATGAATCAAACATTTTTGAGGATTTATAGGAATTAGAACGATCTATTAAAATTATCTGCAGGAAAAATTCTCAAATATAAATTAACTTTTCAGTAATAAATCCCAAGAAACTTATTTTACGGATTTTATCGCGTTTTATTTTATTATTTATAACCCGACGTTTCGAGTGCTTTACAGCACCCATGGTCAAGGGCGTAGTGTTTGCGTAAA
Source organism: Luehdorfia chinensis (assembly GCA_019845155.1). NCBI lineage: Eukaryota > Metazoa > Arthropoda > Insecta > Lepidoptera > Papilionidae > Luehdorfia > Luehdorfia chinensis. The sequence continues at coordinate 5,413,967 of JAHVAK010000003.1, read as the reverse complement.
TATAAGAAATCATTATGTAAATCCCAAGAAGTTACATTAATATGCGATAGTAACTGGCGGCGAGAGTTACGATAAATATTCGTTGCTTAGCAATCGTTATATAAGTTTAGAATATTCTATCGTTCGGGCGCCCATAGGGTCAAAACCACTCGTAAATTCCAAACGTCTTCAAATTCAACTATTTCCAACTATTGGTCAAGTGAAGATGTCGCGAATCTGGAAGTGACAGACATAAACGCTATAAAAAAAATTAACTTCAATACGAAGCTTTGCCGTTTTATTAAATGCCCTTATTTTCTATTTTAGTTCAATAAATGTGTATATTACTTTCATTTTTTGTTTTATAATAACCCTTTGCTCGACACTAACATATTTCCTGTATCGTGGATGCGTTAAACAAACATAAATTTCACACGCGCAAACCCAGACACGGAATAACTATTTTGGTCTATACAAATATTTCTCCCGTGTGGGAAACAAACACGAGACCCGCAGCACAGAAGCCAACAACGAAGCCGCTGTGCCAATCGAGTCGAATTTACCACCCCATCTCATCACGTGGGTGTCGTAAATTTCTACAACGGAAAATGATAAACCAGGAGATGAGCAGCAGCATCTTATTGGAACATCTGAATAAATAAATTATAGGAAATCTTTATAATTATTAGACTTTTTAATTTCATTTGAAGCCCTATAAAATATTATATTAAAAAAGGTTTTAATTGCTTGTAATTATTAACCTACTTGCTAAGGATTCTGAATACGAAAAATATCTAGACAAACATAAGAACTATATATGAACCACTCATATATATTTAAAAATTGACAAAGGGGAAGAGGAAGGCAAAATGACATTAAATATTTCAGACCGAAAATACCCAAACGAGACACGGACAGCAGTGTGAAAACATGATGCTCTGCCTGTTAATCGTGGCAATTATATCAAATTCTTCCATCCCAATAATCGTAATTAATGTCATAGCGCCCAATAGTCATGTAATGGCTTATTTACGGGTTCATGATTAAATAATATATGAAGTAGACAGATTGGATTCTGTTGTTTGTCAACTATTATTATTGTGAGTAATACTAAGAATGTTTCTTTCTAGTTACTCGTATTACGTTATACCATACGAATTAATTTTTCAGTTTATGTATAATAATCTATTCCAGTGCTAAAATATATCGGTGTACATCAACTATGTCTTGCTTTTACACCGTCAGGACCGCGTTATTATTGTGCCTCTGTCAACGGAATATGAAATGTATTGGAACTCGGGATGAGCTGGTAACTTCTTGACCACCCACCCTCCTGTGACACCCCTTGACCTAGGGAGGCGGTCAGTGAGGAAAGGGTTACGACGAAAGGTGTTGTGAAAACGGATACAAGTTGAAAATTTACTTACTATATTATTAACATAATAAAGCAATTTTCTGTATACACTTTTATTTATATTTTACAAATAAGCAATTGGCTTTCAGACAAACATCTTATCAAGCGTAAGAAAACTTTTTCTTTTAAGCATTTTCAAAATTGTTATAAACATAATTAATTTTGAGGTGGAAGGTTTAAATCAAAAATCATTCAATTCCTACTTGTTTAAAAGAACCATAATACAAATAAGTTTAAATTAAATAAAAATATACTTTCCAATTGTTTAGCAGCGTTTATTAAAAAATATCAAGTGACGTGAACGGGACGTGAAAATGTATCCTGACACCAAAATAAAATTTTAATTAGTATGAAGTCAGTTAGTTATATATCTGTGTATTATTTTCATATAGTTTGTATTTTAAATAATTTACAGTTGCAATATTCTAATTCACAGTTCCCTTGGTGTCTTCAGACGCGATACCCCGAGGTGCGGGTGCTAAGATTTAAGGAACATGGCCGCACTATGCGTAGATCTAATTAAATTCCTAGAATAGCCAAATATTTTATTTCTTATAAAATATATTACTATATTATTAATTGATTAATATGTGTAAAATGAATGAAGAGTATTATTAAAATTACACTTACTGAATTATTAACATCTAGCTGAAGCCCGCGACTACGTCCGCGTGGATTAAGGTTTTTTTATAAATACCGTGGAAACTCTTTGATTTTCCGGAAAAGAAAGTATCTTCTGTACGTTCCCAGGATGCAAGCTATCTCCGAGCAATATTTCGTCAAGATCAGTTCGACGGTTAAGCCCTGAAAAGGCAATACAAACAGAAAGAGGGACAGAGAGAGTTACTTTCGCATTTATAATATTGGTATGGGTAGTGTTTATATCAATACAACTTTCATTGCGCAAAAAAACGTGTGAGCCATATGTGGTATTCTAAAAAAAATAAAAAAAAAAACGGCGCCTAAAAGTAGAAATCACGATAAGCTTCTTTTAGAAGATGTAGCCAAATCGATGCGATGTAATGAAAGCTGTCGAGTCGTGTGTATTCCATACCATGAAATTCTAAGAGATATAAAATTATTGACATTTATGATATTTAAAATTAAGTTGTAGCATTGGTATTTATCTAATAATTTCTATGACTAAACCACTTTATGATAAATAACTATTCGTACTAATGCTTATCATTAATAATTCGGAATATCTTTTTGATGTTTTAATACACACAAAAATATTTGCATGCTGCAAGTGCAAGTATGTGGCTAAGCATGTACGATCAAAATAAACATTGTAACAACTAGAAGTTATTATTACTACACAAATTTATTGTATTTGCTTAGATGTCTTAGATTTGCGTTATTCATATCTTACGTAATCCAAAGAAAGGTGTTCCCTTATCTTACGTCACTCACACAGTTAATGTAAATTTTGCAGTAATTAAATATTTAAAACTCGTCCCTATCTAATATTTCCGATTACATGACAACTGGACACTCGACTTACCAATTTCAAATTAGAAAACATTGCTCCTCGACTTATCCTTGTACAAACGTCGTATCCTACCTCCGCCTAGATAGTCCTGCTCGCCGTTTGAGTTGCCCGCTCCTGATGCCCGTGCTACGGACTTATGTTGTGACGCAGAATAAAAGCGGTAGCGTTTTTGATTATATTATTAATGCATTAAGATCGATATTTTAAATAATATTATTCAATTATCATATGTTATATAATACTTTAGTATACAACATACAATGGCTGTCGTAAAAGTTGATTTAGGAAAAAGCCCGGGAAATGGCCTTTGTAAGATAGCCGAATATCCATCCCATGGGCCCATCTCATCCCATGGGTGTCGTAAAAGTCGACAGTGGGAAAATTAGGAACTAGAAAATGGGCAGCAGCATCTTCCAGGAACATCTGAATAAATAAACTGCGGTTGCCAACCCGCCTGCCAAGCGTGGCAACTATGGCAAGATCCCCCCAAAATGAGAGCTTCAAACTTTTGTGGCAATCTATGGGGGAGGCCTATGTTCAGCAGTGGACTAGTGATAGGCTGAAGTGATGAAGATAGCCGAATAAGGAGGTTAACTACAAAATGTAACTATTAAAAAAATACTTATATCTTATATGTGTTGTAGATGTATAATAGCACAACAGAAAATGATTTCGATATGTCAATAACATGAGTATTCTACTCGCGCTCGGCTAGTGACGTAATAAATAAACTAGATTATCTTAATGTATTTATATGCGGTCAAAGCTAATTTTCGGACAATTGTTGCGGTCTTCTCGCTTGCCCCGGGACTTATGTGGGTATATTGTGTACTCCCGAACTGTATATTCATCATTACTAACACGATTAAGTTTATCTTCAAAGGTTTGTTAATATTCGTTCTGCCAAATGATAAGGACAGGAAATACTTAAGGCAACTGCCAATTTTCTTAAAAAAAAACGGGCAAGCGGCTCGTCTGATGGTAATTGATCACTGCTTCCCATGAACATCCGCAATACCAGAAGCATTGCTTTTCTGGAAAGTCCCTAAGTCGACACAAAGTTGGCAACGGCTGGCATTCGAACCCTGGACCTGCGGCGTATAAATCTGGTACCCTGACGACTAAGCCACGCGTTCAGCCATTTACAGGAGATTGCTGATATATAAAAAAATGCACCAAATCAAATCGTACACTGCGTACTTTATATTAACAGCTATATTAAAAAAAACCGGACAAGGGCGAGATTAACCCGCGTGGAGAGGGTTCCGTATTCCGACTACAAATGTAAGTTTAGTAAAAATATTACATACAAACGTATGCGTAATCTATGTAATACGTATTCTTCTTATAATATTTCTAAATAAAAAATATCTTATCTAAAAAAAGTTCGTAATAAGAAAACTGGGACAATATGCGCAATGCATATCAGGGCAACATGAGCAGGCATTGTGCTTACATGCTAGCTGAATGACGAACAAATCGTTCATGGTAAGTTCAATGGTAAGTGCACCGTTTGCCCATAAATAACGACGTGTCACTCAGAACATTTTCGTGTGGCAATACAATGAGCTCCACACCCTCAGACAGTAGTTGTCAATATACATATGCCCTAATAATTACCCTTACTACAAGTGCCGTGGTAGCTTAGGAGGCCGTGGTAGCTTAGGGGCTAGGCGCTCGCTTTTAATTTCATAGTACGCGAGTGACCTGGGTTCGATTCCCGGTGCCGGCACCACTAAAATTGTTAATTGCAATTTTAAGTGCTGATTTACCACGTGCTCGGAGGTGAAGGAAAACATCGTGAGGAAACCTGCATGTCTGAGGAATAAAAAATATTTCGAAGACATGTGAAGTCCGCCAACCCGCATTGGAGCAGCGTGGCGGATTCTTCCTAGCTCCAAAACCCTTTCAGAAATGAGAGGAGGTCCTGTGCTCAGTAGTGGGACATTTATAGGCTGAAACTTTACAAGTGCCCTTCACATCGAATGGAGGCCCGCAGCATCCCTCGAAGGGTCATTAGACGACTTAAAATCATTTGAGATATTCGAAATCGCGCAAAGCACGCAGCGAACGCGACACAGTCCGAATTTCGAGGTTTTTGTAGGAGTTTATTTAAGTATTTATGTTTGGGTCAAACCAACCCTGGCCCTGTGAGCACAGTGTCCGATGAAGCTGTAAAAACCAAAAAGGCTAACAGCAATTACATCACCGAAATTATATATACACCGAAACACAATAGTGATCGCACTGCTGCGCTTATAAATGCTACTGCAAGTAAAATGCAGTAGTACATATATACAGTCACGCCTTTTTTCCCATATAATGGGTAGGCAGATGCCACTCACGTAGCCCACTTATCGCCTATCGCGGCAAACGAGACGTGACAGGTGGCGAAACACGTACGCAGCCATTTTGGTACGAGTCGAAAAAATTCTTACTCACCATTACGTTCCCACGAGCAGTATAGTGACAGCATTACATATCATGTTGTTATTTTGCACGAATAAGGTTGTCTCTACAATACCTTAATCGCCTCTTACGGCACCTCGGTAGGAAACTAATCTGCTAAAAATGCAGCAGTGTGCGAAACTGATCGTATACATTATGCTATTTTTAGTATGTTAAAATATTTTGTGGACAATCAATCAACTCTTTCATCATCAACACAAACAAACTCGCGCGGCCCAGTGAGAACACAGCAGTCGTCGAACTAAAACGCAGCTAATTCAAGAAGCCTACCTTATCGCAGTGTAACTTCGACATCGGTGGTCATTTGTCTTCGTCAAGGTGGCCCGGTGATCATTTATGCCACAGCACACCCTACCCTTTCGTTGTGAACATACGACTTGCTATTTCGTAAAATCGAACATCTGCTACGCTTACTTTTTTAACGGAAGAAACTAACGAGACTATCAAATCATTCACCTGGTGGTAAGAGCATCGACCATAACAAATGCAGAACATTTCTGTGTGGCACACATTGCGCTCGTGACCCTGACACAAATTCTTAACTCTTATATAACCAGTTATTACACTAGATATCAGTTTTCTTCTAACTTATTTCAACTAATCATTTACTACCACAAAAGAGATCAGCTGAGCGAACGACGTAATTATTGCGGTTTTTAGGTTCGAGTTACAGCTCATACAGAGAAGTTACTTATGAAACGGGGAAACGCAGTCCTTTAAATAAATATTTGCATGGTGACAGAAAAACTTGCACCAGAAAAGATATCAAAAAAAGACAATCATATTCTACATCCAAGGCACAGTACACAGCCTACAGAGAAGCTTAAATACCTCGGCATATGGCTAGATAAAAGTCAGTCATTCAAAAAACACCCTGAAGTAGTAGCCAGAAAGACAGAAAGACTGACGACCGCTTTAAGCCATATAATGCCAAGGCAGGGTTAACCCAGAGCCAGTGGGCGTCAATAGGATAGGAGCCAGTAGGATCTTGGCATCAATCGCACACTCAATAATTCTCTATGATGCACCAACGTGGGCAGATGCGATGAATGTCATGAAATACCGGAAAATGTTAAGCAAGATACAGAGACAACTGGCTATACGGATAAGTGGCGCATATAGAATAATATCACTTGATGTAGCCCAGGAGATTTCTGGACTATTACTCATCGAAATACTCGCAGAAGAGCGTACAAGAATTTATCAGAAACTTCAAAAGTTAACACCTGCTGAAGAACGCCAAAATACACTTAAAGAACTAGACAAACAATGGAAAACAAACGGAAAGGTAATCTGGACTAGATAAGTAATAAAAGATCTTCCAAAATGGAAAACAAGGTGAAATAGACAGACTTCTCACAAAAGCTTTGAGTGGACATGGGGTATTTAATACATACCTTCACGGTATAGGATTGGCAATAAAACGAAAATTGTAGTTACTGCAGCAAAATGGATACACGCACTCTTCGAATGCCAAAATTTTGCGGAAAAGCGAAAGATACTAATTGAAGAGGTAACAAAAGAAATATCAAAAAAAAAATCTCATTGACACAATGCTACAAAATTTTCGGAATTAGGAAAGATGCGGGATTTACTTAAAAGATAATGGAGAAAAAAATGACGGTTCTGGGAAGGATTGCTGTAGTTTTAGTCCATTGGACACTGGGTTCCATTTCCAGAGGAGTCAGGCATGCTATTTGGTACGGGCCAAGTGGCATCCATGAGGATTTTCTTCTCACACGGAAAATAAGTTTCGATTCCCAGCGTAATTCAATATTATTCTGATCGTCTTTTCGTTTCTGTCACCTCATCCGATCATTCTCCAAATGTTAAAACCGAATCCATTGAAGTAGTAATTAGCAAAAGGTCTTAAGGAAAGTTCTGGTGTTATGAAAAAGATATTACAAAATCGTGGTTACAAAAACGATATCGATAAATTTAAGAAACGTCGGAATCAGAGAGAAAGTCTACAACATCACGAATTTATTTAGGATTTTATTATAATTTAACACTCATAAAATATCTGAAATTTTCTCTTCCGGTGGTTTAGAACGGAAGACACGAAGCTAAACTCTCGAAGGCGCTTAGAGGCAAACCACTGCTTATATAAATCATAACATCAGTGTAAGAAATATTAGTCGTCACCAACTTTTAAACTTCGAGAGAAATTAAGAGAGTTTTATTTGATGAAACTAACAACAGGGTTAGCCATATGCGGCAGTCTATTTTCTCATGATTTTTTCATTAACCATGGAGCTCATGGTAAATAAGCACTTAAAATTTGCTATAAACCAATTTAGTGACGTTCAACACAGGTCATCCGGATAGATTAAAACGAGCGCCGGACCAAGGTAACATCTCTGCCCCAACTATCGCAATACTAGCATGCTAAATTTAAAAATAAAATGCGCAATAGCTACACTGCCTTTAACTAGTTATTACTTGCTTAAAATCAACTCGTTTTAAGAATAATGATGATGATGTCCTCGTGACTGATTTTCGACTAACTCACCATCATTTCGATACTCTTGGAAGATGTCTACTGCACAGGAAAAAATTATATTTCCACAAGTGTACGCGCAAAAACAGAAGCACTCCCTCGTCCTAATCTACTTGCGTGCTATGTGTACTATGTGTACTATGTACTATGTGTGGTTATTGAAAGAATTTATATGTTATTATTCTATTTCTATTTTTCTTAATACAGAATTAGAATATCGTCGGCGGAGACAGAGCATGACGGTATAAGAGAGCGTCATGCCGTTTGCCGTCACGGCAACGAGTCTGTCTTAACCCCAAGGCCGTCAATAGATGTTTCAGATAAGAAAAAAGTGAGGTTCTTACCACTACATCATACACGGTACTCGTCCACAACACGTAAAAATTTTATAGTTACGAGTATTAAAAACCGAACAAAAAGTTCGACGAAATGTTAAACCCTATGTTATAACCACAAATATTTCTAGTACGCTTGCCCTATTCCAAACCGCTTAAGGGTGGGTATTGAGTGACATGTGTGGCTGAACGATGACTTTGAGCTTCTTGAAGGAAATTACACTCTTTTAAAAGTATACAATGATTTTGCGTTATCTTGACTTGACAAGTAAAGATAGGGTGTTGCTTGTTTGTGACTTTTATTTATTCCACTAAATAATTAGTCCTTCTAGTGTTTCTACATATACAATATTTAACCGTTTTCCATAGCGATAGAAGTATTTTAAAATATGGAAATAATATTTAATAGAGTGAAATAAGTTAAAGTGAAAGCGAAAGCTCTTATGAACGTAAAAATGTACACCAGCTCGAAAAATAGAACCTTCTCTAGGAAAAACCGGCAAAAACTCTGGGGTTTTATTTTACAATGTATTCACACACACATTTTATATCACGTAATGTAACTTATTACAGTATCATTTATTTTAGTAGCCAGGTGGTTGTGTTAAGCGTCGACCAAGAGAAAGTCGAAGTATTTTCTGACGGGTGGCGGAATAATAAGTTCTGAGAAAGTCGCACAGAGTAGAGATTGTCACCATGGAATTTTTACAACACAATCAATTATTCAAGCCTCCATATCTTTAAAAATTAAAAAAATATGAATTACGACTACAAGTCGAATTTCGACCACAGGGTGACCACTAGTATTTATAAATCTTTATACTTTAGATGTACGTACTCTTAAGCACATATTGTTGAATGCAAGAAATATATATGGCTTCTTAAACTTGAAGAATGTTTCACGTATACCCATATTCGCGCTAGATGGCGCTTATTAAATTGTAACAATCGTAAATCACGCAGTCATTTACCATTTGTGAAATGTATATCTAAGCGGCATCTTGCAATAAATTCACTTCAATCAGGCACTAGGGAGTTTTATTTATAAAATCATAGTTGCCTTCGATATCTGGTTTGGACATTGTTCATGGTCCTACTCGAGTCGAATGTGTTTTTGAGAAAATTGCACTAGAAACCAGTGATGGATTGTCACTGAAGGTGCACACCGAACGATTCATTGAAATCGTATCGGGTGACCGAACGCAGCGCGGTGCAGTATAGTGTCTACGCCGGCTGAGAAGCGGTCGAGGAGTCTGAAGCAAGAAGTTGGAGACAAGGCAACATTGACGTCACAACCACGACGTGTGGAGGACGCGGGCGCGGGGAGGTCAGTTAGCAGCGGAGACGTCACAACAGTGACGTAAGCAACGTCATTCTCCGATGAGAGTGGTTTGCAAGTGAAAATCGTGAGTACATTTATGATCTATTCAGTGCAGTAATTAAATCACGAGAACTTAAAAAAAAAAAGTGTGTAGACTGAGTAATTTAAGATAATTTGAACTTGTGCATACTAATTGGTAACTTAGAATAATTTTACAAAAAGTGATCATACGTGGAATCTATGTCCGATTTCTTAGCGGTTGTTTAATTTCTAAACACTTGTAAAAATTTGCAAATTTATTATTAGGACTTAGAAAATTTTTAAGTTTCAAATTTTGTCTTGTAAATTATAAAAAATAATTGTAAAATTTCGTTTTCTGCCTTAATAAAGAGTCAATTGGGATATAAGTGTATGATAGAAAAGGCTTATGAAAACTATAAAAAGTCGCCAAAGGATCGTCTAGGAAAAGAGTCATATTTACTTACTAGACTAGATTCTTTGGATGAAAAATGGAAGATATTTTCCGAAACACATAAAAAAATATCAATCGAGTTATCTGAGCAATTATCAGAAACTAAGTATTCTAAGGAAAATGTTTATGAAACTGTAGAGGAAATGTACATTGACTATAAATCTGATATCAGAGAAGCATTATCTGTGTTAAAGGCTCAAGCAAGTACTTTAGAAACGCTATCTAACATAACTTCAAAGGTTGATAATAATGTAAAATTACCTAAAATAAGCATCCCTACTTTTTCGGGATCATATGCAGAATGGATAACTTTTAGGGATTTATATGTATCGTTGATTCATAACAATCCTTCTATAGACGATGTGCAGAAGATGCACTATTTGAAAGGGCATCTTTCAGGAGAAGCTGAACAGCTTCTCAGGCATGTACCCATAACGTCAGCTAATTATCAAGAATCGTGGGCAACCCTTAACAGTCGTTACAATAATAAGAAATACTTAGCAAATTGTCTATTGAAGCGTTTTATGAATCAACCAAGTATCGGCAACGAGTCGTGTAGTGCAATCAAAAATATGTTAGACGTTACTAATGACACGCTACATGGCTTAAAAAATTTGGGAATAAATGTGGATTCATGGGATACGATTATCATATATGTGATTGGTTCAAAATTGGATTCTGAATCGCGAAAATGTTGGGAATCTAAAATCAGTACATCGGAAGAACTACCAACCTTGAACTAATTACGAATATATCTCGAAACGCGATTTAGGTCACTTGAATTTATGGATTGTAAGCAAAGGAGCAAACCCAATGTTTCGACCCAAAAACCAAAAGTCATGCACTCCATGGCGACCAGTGCCGATACTGTGGCCAAACTTAACTGTCCGTACTGCACAAATGACCATAAAATAGCAAACTGTAAGGTATTTGGTACAGTCGATTATGATACTCGACATAATTTTGTAAAAAATAATGGTCTTTGCTTCAATTGCTTGGGTCGTAACCACTCTGCTAATACATGCCGTTTATTTACTAGATGTCGCATTTGCAAACATAAGCACCACTCATTGCTTCACCCAAAGTCAACGTCACAATCACAAAATTCTGTTTTGCCCAAGCCAGATTTGTCAGTTGAAGTCAAATCAACACCGTCAAATGTCAAAACCTCGCCAGAGAGGCCTGAACCGACTTTGAATATCACAGCGCATTTCTCGAAGAAAGCAGCGCCTAATCAGATCCTATTAGCAACCGCACTTATCGAAGCCAAAGCAAGGAACGGTCATGTTCACCTTCTCCGAGCTCTGCTTGACCAGGGTTCGCAAGCTTCGTTTGTTACGGAATCAGCGGTGCAGCTACTTGGCCTTAAGAAGATACCAAGTAAAAGTAACATATCAGGAGTAGGCGGCGATAAGAGCCTTTTGGCTTCTAGGTACATCGTTATGATGAAAATTCAATCGCGTCACGATTCCAGATTCCAAATACAGGTACGTGCACATGTTTTAGGTGCTATAACTAGTCTTCTTCCTTCCAAGAAGCTAGCTAACGTTAACTGGCCAGAATTAGCGGACATCGCTCTGGCCGATCCTCAATTCCACAGTCCGAGTAAAATAGATGTTTTGCTAGGCGCAGATGTTTACGGTCAGGTTATAAGAGAAGGATTACTAAAGGGACCTAATGGTACTCCAATTGCTCAATGCACTGCCTTGGGATGGATATTATCTGGTCCTACGCATCTATTTGATGATGACCACCATCCTTCATCACATTGTCACCATAATACTCGTACCATCGTTAGCATGCACTCTCAAGCTGATGATAATAAACTGCTACAGAGATTTTGGCAAATTGAATCCGATTTGTTTGAAGACAAGATTCTCAATCAGGAAGAGCAATGTTGTGAAGAATTTTACAGTCAAACGACTCAGCGAGACTCAACAGGTCGGTACATAGTAAGACTGCCTTTCCAAGAAGACGATCCTCAGTGTAAATATGGGAACTCGAGATATTGCAAGCAAGCGATTTAATCTTCTTGAAAAACGTTTCAAGAAGGATCCAGAATTTAAGGCAAGGTATTCCGAAGTGATACGTGAATACTTGGACCTTGGACACATGCAACGTATAACTGACAGTGACCTCAATAAAGCGGACTCTGTTTATTTACCCCATCATGCCGTTATACGCGAGGATAAAACCACTACCAAGGTCAGAGTAGTGTTTGACGCTTCATGCAAGGGAACAAACGGAGTATCTCTTAACGATACATTGATGGTCGGCCCCACCCTTCAGCAAGATTTACGTCATATCATCCTACGGTGGCGTATACACCCAATATGTCTTAGTGCAGACATTTTAAAAATGTACCGACAAATCGTCGTCGCAGATCATGATGCAGACTTCCAAAGGCTAGTTTGGAGAGATGATCCGGAGTCTAAAATTAAAGAATACAAGTTGATGAGGGTTACATTTGGCACAACTGCTGCTCTAGGTACGGTTAAGACTCTGCATCAGATCGCAATCGACGAAGGCAAACATTACCCCGACGTAGCTGAAAGGATTAAAACAGACTTCTATGTGGATGACCTTTTAACTGGATGTCAAACAGTAGAAGAAGGAAAGGACATTTATAAAAAAATAAAAAAATATTGAGAAGGGGAGGTTTTGAATTGCAGAAATGGGTAACAAATAACAAAGAGTTAGCAGAAGTAGTAATGAATACAGACGGAAATAAAAAGGGGATGGTTGATATAAAGATGGATGAAGTGGTGAAAGTGTTGGGACTATTCTGGCACAAGGAATCTGATGCTTTTCAATACTCTGTGCAACTTCCTGAATATAAGAATGGATAGAATTCCTGTTGAATCATCCTATCACCAAGAGGAAGGTAGTATCCAGCATATCGCGTCTGTTCGATCCTTTGGGATGGCTAGCCCCTTGCATCATCATAGCCAAGATAATTATTCAGAAGTTGTGGTTGACTGGAATAGACTGGGACGATAAATTACCGGACGAGTTACTCAAAGAATGGATTTCCTACCAATCTAGTCTAATAAACATTCGTGAGGTTAGTATTCCAAGGTGGCTTGAAACTAAAGCCGATGATACTTGCATGGAACTTCAAGGGTTTTCTGACGCATCTAACAGTGCATACGCTGCCGTAGTTTACCTGAGAGCAATTGACGTTGAAGGAAAGGTACACGTTAATCTAGTTACGGAAAAAACTAAAGTGGCTCCAACTATGCAAGTTTCCATTCCTCGTCTTGAACTCATGGGAGCAGTTCTTTTAGCTAAGTTAATAACAGATGTAGCTAACATGTTAGGCATTGACCGTAGCAACATACACGGCTGGACTGACTCCACTGTGGTGCTGGCGTGGCTCAGCAGTCATCCCAGTCGCTGGACAACATTCATCGGTAATAGAACGTCAGATATTCTATCAAGAATGGATAACACCCACTGGGCACACGTCCAATCTGCCCAAAATCCTGCAGATATCGCCTCCAGAGGTTGTACACCTTTGGAACTCGCTGAAAATAGCCTGTGGCTGCAGGGTCCATCGTGGCTAAAGGACATCAACATTGCCTATCAAAGACCTAAATCCATTTCGACCGACTTAGAACTAAGAAAAATAAGGGTGCACGTTGTTAATGATAGTGGATCAGCTACTGATTTTCCTCTATGGACGAAATACTCAACATTGCAAAGGCTTGTACGTGTTGTGGCCTATTGTCGCAGATTCTTAAGGTACAAAAGAAATCTTAAGTTCGAAGCTTATCTTACAAGCAATGAACTTAAGGACTCTTTAGATGTTTGCGTAAGACAATGTCAACTCATGGAACTGGGAGATTCCAAGAAAAAACTGAATCCATTGAGCCCTTTTCATGACGACAAAGGAATAATGCGAGTAGGAGGAAGAATTCAGAACGCAAATCTTCCCACAAATACCAAGCATCCTATTATTCTTCCTCACAAGAGTCACTTCACCAATTTGGTTATAGAAGAGGCCCACCGGAAGACATTACACGGAGGCCCAACTCTGATGCTGAACCATTTACGTACAAATTATTGGGTGCTATCTGCCAAGAGCCTTGTTAAGATGCATGTACGTAAGTGTGTTGTTTGTGTTCGTCATGCAGCATTGACAAAAACTCAGTTTATGGGCCAGCTACCTACGAGCAGAGTCACACCAGCTAGACCATTTCTTCACAGTGGTGTTGATTTTGCAGGTCCCATCAATATCCGAGTGGCTAAAGGAAGAGGAAATAAGTCGTAAAAGGGATATATAAATCTTTTTGTACTCGTATGTATGGCAACCAAAGCCAAACATTAAGAGGTTGTAAGCGATCTAACTGCTGAAAGTTTCATAGCAAGCTTTAAGCGATTCGTAGCTCGAAGAGGTCACGTGGCTGAGGTATGGAGCGACAACGGGACGAATTTTGTAGGCGCGTCCAAGGAGCTTCTTAAGCTCGTCACCGCTGAACAATCATTAGTTGCTCTTGAAATTCGTGAGTGGTTGAGCAACAATAGCGTTTCATGGCATTTCATTCCTGCGCATGCTCCAAACTTTGGAGGACTATGGGAAGCAGGCGTAAAGGCCATGAAATTTCACCTAAAACGAGTTATAGGCGACTCCACACTGACATACGAAGAGCTGTCCACGGTTCTGACACAAGTTGAGGCGTGTCTAAACTCAAGGCCCTTGTCAATGTTACCAGATAATCATAAGGACCTTGCATCGCTGACTCCGGGACATTATCTCGTCGGCGAACCTCTGGTCATTGTTCCTGAGCGGAACTATGAGCAGAGTAACATTGGCACTCTGAGACGTTGGCAATTTACTCAAAGAATGGTACAGCATTTTTGGCGTAGGTGGTCCAATGAGTATTTGGTGAATTGCTTGCAAAGATATAAATGGTCAAAAATAATTCCAGAACCAGAAATAGGAGATGTAGTTTTGGTTAAGGAGGACAACCTCCCCCCAGCTCGCTGGTTGTTAGGAAGAGTGGTTGCAAAGCATCCTGGTGCTGACCAGATTACGCGAGTTGTAACCTTGAAGTGTGGTCAATCCTTATTAAAAGACCAACCTCAAAATTATGCATTTTGCCAGTTACATGTTAAGTAACTGGCTTACCTGTTTAATTGTAATTAATATTTAAGTTTACTTTGTAATATTTGCCAAACTTAGGCTAAGGATTTTAAATTGTTTTTCATTTTTTTTTAATTTTCAATGAACAGTATATGTGTAATTAAGCCTATTGCCTAAATTGTTTTTGCATGGTGGGCGGTAATGTAAAGAACGTTTGATAACATTCTTGGTGGGCGGAATGTTGAATGCAAGAAATATATATGGCTTCTTAAACTTGAAGTTGTTGTTGAATGTTTCACGTATACCCATATTCGCGCTAGATGGCGCTTATTAAATTGTAACAATCGTAAATCACGCAGTCATTTACCATTTGTGAAATGTATATCTAAGCGGCATCTTGCAATAAATTCACTTCAATCAGGCACTAGGGAGTTTTATTTATAAAATCATAGTTGCCTTCGATATCTGGTTTGGACATTGTTCACATATGAAGACATATTCTTTCAGAGTGGTAGGATTCCTATGCCGGAATCCATCTAGGTAGGTACCACCCCAGGGCCAGTTATTCCGCCATGAAGCAGTAGTGTTCAAACATTACTGTGTTTCGGTTTGAAGGGCACTGTGAGCTAGCGTAATCACTGGGCATATGAGACTTAAGAACTTATGTCTTATGATGGGCACAGTGTGGTGTCACACAGAAATTTTCCAGGTGACACGGCATTTGTTATGGGCGAACGTTACACTTAACATCAGGTAAACGTTTTGTAAGAACGCGTCGCGAATTTTATTTATAGTGAACCTCCACTATGTAATAAAAATTGTCAACTGTGTAATCTGTATTTTAGTGTCTAAGTAGTCTACATACTTAGAGACTTCAAGAAAAGAGCCTGCATCTTTCTCAAAAGCCGGCGACGCACCTGCATTTCCTCTGGTATTGCGAATGTTCATAGACGGCGCTGATAACTTACATTCAGTCCAGACACTTACTCGTTTGCCTCCTCTTCTATAAAAAATAAGTTTAGGCGTAAACACAGGCAAGCACACGTTCGCAAGTTCCACTGTACTTCAGATATAATATCGATTTTACGAAGCAATCATAATATAACTGAAAACTCAATCTGTGTTTGCAAAAATATTGTCATTTCTTGGGATTCTAATCTAGGCCCTACAACTCAATTGGTACTACACTAGTCAAAGCACCACGCGGTCGTTCTTTAACTATCAAGTGAGAGAACCAATAAACAATGATTCAACGTGTACAAAACGCCTGTACACGTTTCTGCTTTACCATACCACCGCGGAGCCACATAACGCCTTTCCAGAATAAACGTAATAATTTAAAAATGAAGCGGTGCAGGAGACTCCATTTAGTGTCTACTTTTTGATACACCATAAACCCAGGTGCCTTGATAGTAAACTGGAGTGGATTGGTGAGGGAGGCTCCGAAGCGCTATCAACAACTCGCCACACGGGGACACATACTTGCAGCGTTCCGAGGTAGTTTCCAATACGCAGTATCTAACGGGCCAACGCCCGAATCTTGAGATGTAAATGCACATTTAAAAATAAAATGAAAGTAATTTTAATGAAAACACAGACAAATTATTAAAACGCCTGCTGATCTCTAGATATATTGTATTTGTCTCTAGATTATTATGTTGTCTTTTCCTGTTATATTCTTTTAATAGGTGACTCCGTCATAAACTGCATAATACGTTAATTATTATATTATTACATTCTGTCATTGACACACGGAAGGTACCAAGAGCCATCGTTGGCTTACTTGCCAGCATAATGCTGAGCTGAAACCATATCGATTCAGCAACTTTTTACATTTTTACTAGGTTAGATTTTAGGTAGGATTCCTATGCAGGAATCCGTCTAGGTAGGTACCACCCCAGGGCCAGTTATTCTGCCGTGAAGCAGTAGTGTTCAAACACTAATGTGTTTCGGTTTGAAGGGCACTGTGAGCTAGCGTAATCACTGGGCATTTGAGACTTAAGAACTGATGTCTCAGGGTGACGGGCGCAGTGCGGTGTCACACAGAAATATTCTGGGAGACACAGCATTTGTTGGGGGCGGACGTTGCACTTACCATCAGGTGAACGTTTTGCTCGTTTCGTCACTTTGTACAATAAAAAAAAAAAGGTAATAATTGTTCTATTGTATTGTAATTTTTTTTGTGTCGTCTATATCATTTTGCTGGATTGATTAAATGAGTTATTATTATGATATAATTTTTTTTTGGGTTGTCACTCATTCCAGTCGAAGTTAGTGCTAGACTAAAACTTAACAGTTTTTTTTGAAGTGGCACATCCAGTCAAATTTCAAATTCGAACTTGGGTTCAACTTTTTCGTCAAACGTTTCTGTTATTTTTGATTAATTTAAAGCGATTAGTTATTGTTTATATGCTGAGCAGTGTTTAAGAGAATCTACCACCTCATTTCATCCCCTAGGTGACGTAACAGTCTTCAGACAGAAACTATAAACCAGGAGATGGTGATTTGGATCCCCCCAAAGTTAGGGCTGCAAACTTTTGTTGCAATCTATGGGGGAGGCCTATGTTCAGCAGTGAACTGGTGATAGGCTGCAATGATGTTGATCACATTGATGTTTAGGAACACTGAGCCGGTTCACTAAAGAGCGACATACGTCTATCGCTATAATACGTACGACGGATTCTTACTGGTGGTAGGGTTCCCACGCAGGAATCCGTTTAGGTAGGTACCACCACAGGGCCAGTTATTCTGCCGCGAAGCAGTAATGTGCCAACATGATTGTGTTTCGGTTTAAAGGGCACTGATGTCTTTGCCGTGTGGTAGCGGCCTAAGAGAATCTACCACCCCATGTCATCCCGTGGGTGTCGTAAAAGTCGACAGAGGGAAATTAAAACCAGGAGATGGGCAGCAGCATCTTCCTGGAACATCTAAATAAATAAACTGCGGTTGCCAACCCGCCTGCCAAGCGTGGCAACTATGGCAAAATCCCTCCAATATGAGAGCTACAAACTTTAGTGGCTTTCTATGGGGGAGGCTTATGTTCAGCAGTGGACTTGGATAGGCTGAAACGACGATGTCTTAGAGTGAAGAGCGTTGTGTTGTCACACAGAACTGTTCAGGGTTATGCGGCATTGGTTATGGGACGATCGCGTGACTTATACGCTGCTGGTCCTGGCTGCTTATTTCGACTGGAGCCAACATTTGGGAAAAACACAAATGTTGGTTTTCGGGTCTGATTTTGTTGTGGATGTGAAATATCAATATGTCTGTAAAACGAACCCACGACTTAGGCGGATTGCTGCATAGAAATCCTACCACTTGCTTGTTTATCACAACTCTTGGATTGTAAGGAGTAGAGAGTTAATACTTTCGCGCCGAGCTCCATCCACCAATCTTATAATCTATTTAACCCTACAATAGAAAGAAAAATAGTGTACAGTTAAGTAGTTTTTTAATTACTAGTAATGATCCTTCTCATATCGTTTTAAGTACTAGGTCCTAGGATCTAGAATGGATGAAGGTGTAATGCAAATTTGTCAGTCAATGTATATTTACGTTAGTGGTCAGAATACCTGGCAACTAAGCTGAGGGGCCTGGGTTCGAATACCAGCCGGAGTCTTCGTTCTGTAAAAACACATTTTTTTTTCATGTGGGACTATAATATTTCCTGCAAAGTAGATCGCTTCTGATAGTATTCGAATGTTGTCGCCATAATCAAAAGCTGCCAGAGTTTTATATATGTATGTATTACATTATTACCAATATTGGCATAGCGGAGCGAAAAGTGGACTACGAGTGTGACCCTGTCTACCCCTTATTTGGGAAAAGGCGTGACTATATATGTATATATTAGCATAATTATTTTTATGTGCAAAAAATAATAATAGATACAAAATCCTCTGTATTTTTATAGGTTATCTGAAATTATTGGTTATCTGGTAATATAGGTAATCTCAAAATTATCTGTATTTTTATAGGATTACGAAGTTACACGAAAGCCTCCGATCAAGCCGGACGCAGCGGATAATTAGTTAACTGGCATTATTTACGTACGTCCACGTCGAATTTGCGAATGTTTGTTTTTAGGATTTGAAACGCCCGACCGACCCCGAGCGGCGTCCGAACAATAACTTGGTCAAGATGTTTCAAGCAGTTAATTTAGTTTGCTTTGATAAGGGTCCACCCTTTCAAGACTGGATCCTTCAGGTAGATGGTCAGCGAACTGGGGCAAATATTGAAACTATGGAGTTTTGTTAGCTTGTGCGTTGATGGGGAATTATTTGATAGTTGTCTTATCTTCGCCTAAAGGCATATTAGAAATTCTCGTATTGGGTAAATTCTCTGAATGTTATTTTTGACGTAAATAATATCGGATCATGAATTATATTTGACGGCACGGTATAGGCTTTTGCGCTATGAATCGACGGTTCGGTTATTTTACGGAACAAATCATGTATGTACATATGTACGGTGTTTATGTACGTCCAATTTGAAACTAAAATGTACCCACGATGCAGGACCCAGGAAATCCTAATGTGTATGTAAAAACATATGTAGTACCCCACGTACAATTTTCAAGGAGATTTTTCAAAGGATCCGTCATGGGCGATGTCGCTCTGTATATCTGTAATAACGTCGTCAACGTCCAAATATCTTACTTGCGGATCCATCGAAGTAAGTTTCTCCAATTTACAGCGACATGGCGACAGTCACAACATATACAAATCCTGAAAAGCTATAGTTTTCGCCACGCATTAATGTTGATTGAGATTTGAACTCACAATAGGCAGGTAGCCTGACCTGTCAAGGGTCGCCATATCGACGGCGAAGTACCAATACCTTCTAACTATCACAGACAAAATTTTACAGAAAGTGAAAAAAACATTTAGTTTCCTGAAAACTTTAAAATCAAGAAATCTATTTATAGGGAGCATATACAAGTATGGTAAGCTTAAGTTTTAATAAAATATTAATTTGATTAATAATAGTTTAGCAGGTATTTGGCTAGATAGGAGGTATTAGTTTAACATCCTCAGTGATTTCAAATAAAATTTTAATTAAAACAATAATTACTTTGAAAATTTGTTTTATTTGGGATAGAAATCTTAGATCTTATACAAGAACAATAATTGTAGCTTATAATTGTAAGATCAATTACAATAATATTTGGTACATGAAACAGAAATCAAAGGAAGTAATTGAATTCCATAAAATAGGTTACACGTAAGGCAAGTTGTCGTAGAATAAATGGCAGTCTTTTGGCAATACGTCTTTTAGCTGTTGGAGGTGATTAAATTTAGTAGCAGCAATAGGGATAGGCGCTGCATGTAAATTAGAGTAAGTTACCGAAGCCAGTTTTTTGGGTCTTATTGGCAAATCTGTCCAATCATCGTCGAAATTAATCTTATAGGAGATAGTGCCTTCTGGACTATATTTTATTGCCCTTAAATCAACTACAACTGGATCACCAGCTTTTCGGCCTGGTCTGATGCTGTTGTATCTCCACGTCGATTTGTCACTATAATCCTTCACAAGATTGTGATCTACGTGGATGGCTTCGTAAGGTGTGGGTTTCTTACGTGCTTCTTTGGTAACGGTTATGAAGTCGCTGGGGAGATGGATTTCTCTATTCTTTAACTTCCTTTCGATCGCAGCGTGCACCGAGTCGCATTCCATCTGGGTGTGACCTGGCTCTAAATATTTCTGGGTTATAGTTACCTTATGTTCAATACTTGCGTTTAACAATGCGTTTGCCATGATGTTGTTTCTATTTTGGTACGTACACCCATCTGAGTAAATGATTATGGGAATACCTTTAGAAAAACAATATCTTTCGAGATAGTCTATCACAAAGGATGCAAAAGTACTGGCTGTTAGATCAGCGCACGTTTCATCGAACCAATAACAGGAGGATTGATGGTCAATAAGGTCATACATGGTAAAATTGTGACAAGTGAGTTTAGTTTTAAAGTATAAGGCGCTTGCAGTTAAATAGGGGCACACTTTCACCGCTTCCAAATCTATGGAAAGTAAAATGAACTTTTCTTCACTTAAAGCCATCTTTTTGTCGTCTTCTTTTTCTTGTCTCGCTCTATTTTTGCGTTTAATATGTTGCTCATAGTCACTTCTATTAATATTGCCCACGGTATGCCCACTACAGACGTCGCACCTGTCTTTTTTTAAAGTGTAAAGAGACAGATTTTTATTTTTAAACAATTTCTCAAACGTGAAGCGAGATAATATTGGCTCATCATTTTCAGCACAGTATTCCTTGTAGCGACTGTACAAGTCACTGACAGAACGATAAACAGGTTCTAAATAAAACTTTGATGATTCTTTCCTTGCATAGTGCGACGGCATCTTGGGAATATCATCTAAGAATTTGCAAGCGGTAGAAATTTTTTGCTGAGTTCCTCTTCGAACTCCTTGATAACGCTTCGACATCCTGCAATTGAAATAATATAAAAAATTAATCGAGCAATACCTTCTAATTACATCGTTATTTTTTCAAAACTTCGAACAATACCTTCTATCTACAACAAAACAATTTTATAATTATATTAGCATACTTTTTATATGAATTCTGCTGTTTGTAAAGGTAAATAACATAAGTCTTACCTTTTTAAATAATACACAACAAGTTTTTTCACTAAAAGCACAATTTTCAAACACCACTCTCAATAAAATTACTCGTGTAATCATGAACTGTTGTGCAACGAACTTCACGGTTGATGTGACACCCCCGCGCACCTCGTCCAACCGCTAACTTCACACATAACACAAGCCGCGGCGCGGCAGCCGCTGAAAAGTCAGTCGGCAATGTTCTACGTTGAGTTGTAGTAGGAATTAATGCAGATAGGAGAAATTGCCATAAAATTATATACGCTAATTTAGTTAGAAGCTATTTCCACATTTCGTTTTCTATAGTTGTCGTCAAAAATACGGATAAGTGATTTTATCAATGCACGCGGAAAACTACCTTAACGTCAATGACATAAAAAAGTCATTGTCTCCAAAAATGTTAGATAGGAGGTATTGGCACTTCGCCGTCGATATATATTTTTGTATGTAATTGTTTAAGAACTCCTTGTGTATAATAACAATAGGATCTATTAGATATCCACTTGGCTTCTACGCCGTGAGTCCCGGGCTCGAATCCAAGCCGGAGCCAACATTTGCGCAAAAACACAAATCTTTGATTTTTGGGTCTAGTGTGTAGTTGTGAATGTGAAATTCATGTCTATTAAACACACTGACGATTCAGGGAAAATCCCAGTGTGGGGCACCGATTTTTAAACTACAAAAACTAATATATCACTGACGATATAATTTATAAATGAATATAATATTTAAAATTAATTCTATGAAAAATAATTAAAAAAAACAAAATGTAATGCCCTTTTAATTTTAAAACCATTTTTTTCGGATTCTAACTATAAAAAATACTAAAACATTGACATACCCTTTCTTTTAATTCTTTCTGATATTCGAGTAAACATTATTTAAAAATATAAACAACACTTACCAATTATTAAAATGAAAATAACAAAAAAAAAGGAATTACGGAATAAGTAGGAAAAATAATAACATTTCCTGCCAGTCCCGAGCACATAAACTGTGGTGTAATAATTATAAATTCCGCGTCACTCGGCAACGGTGGAACAATGAAGTTAATCCATCAGGCCAAGTCCTCAGGCGTGGGCACAGATAAGACAAGGGCCCGTATTCTGTCCCACCCCCACTCCGTTCTTGGGTCGCCACCCTGCCAAAGAATAGACGAGGTGTAGAATGTTAGCAAATGAACACTATTAATTCTTATTCTTTCCTACCGAGGTGTCGTAAGAGGCGACTAAAGTATTGTACGGACAACTCGTATTCGTGCAGAACAATACCATAATATGCAGTGCCGTAACTATACTACTCGTGGGAACGCAATGGGGAGTAAGAATTTCTTAACTTGTACCAAAATGGCGGCGAGGTTTTGCCACTCGTTTTTGGTGAGGTACAAAAATTGGTCTACGGGTCCGGTCTCTGCCTACCTCTTTTATGGGAAACAGGTGTGAATGTAAGCATGTATGTATTATTAGGACATAAATTGCACATACACCGAAACCTGTAAGCCATACATATAGTATTTGTTTCGGGGACTCTAACCCACGACCCTATCCAAGTCAACCCTGGCGTCGTCCAAGCTGATCGTATTAACGGTCATAACGGTCAATAACATATTACTAGACACAAGTGACTAGTGAAAAAAGTTTCCGTTATAACGCTTCGGAAGACGAGCCAGATACAGTGTCTTCGATTGGAATCAAGACTCACGTATGTGCCAAAAACTAATAATTCCTGCACTTGTTATTTTTTTAGCCCGACTCTTAATATCATCATCATCATTTCAGCCTGTTTTAGTCCACCGTTGAACAAAGGACTCCCCCATAGATTGCCACAAAACACGGTCCTGAGCCACCTGCATCCATCGACATGCCGCAAAACCGTGCGGGTCGTCGCTCCATCAAGTGGGGGGCGCCCTAAACAGCGTTTGCCGGTACGAGGTCACTCGCGAACATACTAATAATAAAGCTGAGGAGTTTTTTTTTTTTGTTCGAACGCGCCAGTCTGTGGAACTACCAGTCTGATTTGAAAAATTATTTTTGTATTTTATGGCCGAATTCTTGAGGAACACCTGTAGCCTATCACGCTATGTCCTTTTTCAAATTAAACGGCGGGTGAAACCGCGGGGTACAGCTAGTGAATATACATAAGTCTTCCCCTGTGAGACCATTGCAAATTAGGCAAAAATCCCCACGCGAAATTCAATGTCTACTGATTTATCACAAAGCAATGACCAGTCCCTAAGTCCACCCTTTTCAGATTGTGACGTCCACCTGGGCCTGCCGTATGAATATTAATTCGACCATATCTTGACCCCTGTCCAGTGAGGGTAAGAAAGTAACTTGATGTATGAATTTCTTAGCGAATAATTAATAACTTTGCATTGCATTTCAATGTCTATTTGTGGTGACATTCTGCGATTTCTAAAGCAGTAATTTATTATTTACTAAAATATATTTACAGATAAATATACAGATATATTTATACAAGAATACATTTAAATTCATCAATTAAGTCAAACTTTGTCGTTAATCTCTGTACATACAATCTCTCAGATAGTATTTAAAGTCAGAGCTAGCTAGAAACACTAAACAAACAAGTTACTACTTAGTACTTTTTGCAAAATATTACAAAAAAGTATAAATATGTAATCATATTGAATTACACGTTTTGTACATTCAAATCAGTTGCACTATTTTTAATAAGTATACTAATATTGCTTGTCGATAATTCACGATAATAGCCGAATAGCGGGTATTATCCCGAACCTATTAGGCTAATGACGGAATATACAATGATAATATATATCTCTAGATTATCGTAGATACTTTGTAATGACAAAAAATATTTATTAATTTAATAGCCGATAGGTGTCCGGCAGAGTAGAATAGCACCTACCACTTTACTACCGAGGTGTCTTGAGATGCGACTAAGTTGCACGGACAGCCTTCATTCGTGCAGAATAACACCATAACATGCAATTTTATCACTATACTGCTCGTGGAAACGCTACGAATACAAAAAAAAAATTGACTCGTACCAAAATGACAACGACGTGGTTCGCCACCCGTCACGTGTCATTTCCCGCGGAGGCGAAATGTATATATATATATTTTCGGTGATGTAATTGCTGTTAGCCTTCTCGGCTTCTACAGCTTCGTCGGATACTGTGCTCGCGGGCCAGGGGCCCGCGTGCCAGGTTTGGTTTGACCCAAACATAAATAAATAAATAAAAACTCCTATAAAAACCTCGAAGTTCGGACTGTGTTGCGTTCGCTGCTTTCGCGATTACGAAATTCCTAAATATTTTAAGTCGTCTAATGACCGTCCGAAGGAGGCTGCGCGCGTCCATTCGGACTGTCGACTTGTGTGTCGGTAACTCTGGGCGGTGAGAACCGCCCTGGATCACGGGTGAATCTTGTGTACGCGGTGTGATTATTGACTATTGCGCGCCGCTCTCTACGGCGGTCGCGCGTCGTGGTGCGTGTTATATTAAAGCTATTGACTGTGTGTACAGTGTGGCCTGCATCGTGACTGACAGTATCGTGGTCAGGAAGAGCTGAGACGTCCGTGTCGTCTAGCACGTTTCGCGGGCGACGTTTGCGTTCGGTCGCGTTTCTGTTTGGTCGGTAATTTGCTGCTGTAACCACCAGCTGGTTTGAATGAACCGCGGCTTTTTCGAAAGGCGAAATGTGAGCTACATTAGTAGTTTATGCTTAATACAAAAGCGTGACAAAAATCGTTAGGTTAAAAATCATGACAAAATTCATAACTCGAGCAAACTCAGTCAATCCACTGCTGGACATAGGCTTCCTTGAAGTTGGAATTTTCCGGGAACGCCACGCGTCGCAGGCTGACAGGCGATCGTTGTTCGTAAAAGCTAGAAAAATAAAACAGTAATAATACTACTACAACAGACATTCTTATCGTTCTGAAAGCGATTTCTTCATTACATTTTTTATTACGAGTATTTTTTGTCACCACGTGTCTTTGTCGCCGCTGCCTTTTACGCGTCTGAATATATTACTTCTGATATATTCCAATTGTTTTTTCTGCCATTTGTATATCACGTGGGTTTTCAGCATTTCCCTTAATACAATTTTACGACGCTCATAGGACAATACGAGGTGGTCTTAGATCCTATCGCGCCACCACCACGTGCCTTAGATTCAATCAATGTATATATTTCATATTAAACATATAAGCAAGGAAAACGAAACAGTACTAAGTAGGTACAAATATTACTACGAAATGTAATTGTTTTTTTTTTTGTAATACTTCCTTTTAGAAAGTAAAGTTATAGTTTAAACATGTTAATTATAAATAATAAATGAATATTAAATATACTATGAATCGCACAGACTAATTAAATAGATAACTCATAACCAAATCTTAGCCCCAGTACCCTCGCTCCACTTCGGCGTGTTATTACAATGGCTCTCGGCTATGGATAGCAAAATAATATTTAGCCTCCCATAACGCTTGATGAATTATTACAAATATTGTTTTAATTGATTAACCGCACTTATTAAGATTGGACTGCATTCAATACAGTTTTATAAAATAACAGATCATGTCGGTTATGGTATGGACTATAGAATTCATCTAAATTCGATTAAATGAAGCCTAAATTAGTCCCAACATTATCGTCTCTTATATGTGTAAATTTCAATACAATACCTTGAATGGTTACGTTATATTTGTTCAGAATAGAGACGATCAGAGAAGTTACTGGTGGTAGGATTCCTTTCCAGGAATTCGTCTAAGTAGGTACCATCACAGGGTCAGTTATTCTGTCGTGAAGCAGTAGTGTGCAAACATTACTGTGTTACCGTTTAAAGGGCACTGTGAGTTGTCTGCACACGTTGAAAACCGCCAAACCGCCCTGGACTCGCCAAGAACAGAGGCTGTTCTTGTGCCCAGTAATTAAACTAACAGTGTCCTCAGACTGAAATACAGTAATATTTGCACATCACAGCTTGACGGCAGAACAACTTGTCGGCTCGGTTGGCGCAGTGGTTAAGCCCTTGACCTCAGCGCCGCGGGTCGCGGGTTCGATTCCCACACGGGACAAATATTTGTATGGCCTACAGATAGTTGTTCTGGGTCTGGGTGTTTGTGCAAGTGGAATTTATGTATTTAAGTGGTATGTAAAACGCACCCACAACACAGGAGAAATCCTACAGTGGGGCATCGTTTTTATTAAAGAAAAACAAAACTATGATGGTAACTACCTAGACGGATTCCTATTGTTAAATTCGATTTATTTCTATAACTTTTTTATTTTTGATTATCAATTACGTTTAAATATATATACGAGTAGTTATTATGTTTCTACGATTGATGCAAATATTACCTCTGAAGTAACATCGGTCCAATTAAGATGTTTGTCTAATTAGTAGCGTCCACTTGACCGAGCTTACAGAAAGAGGGGTGTGAAGGGCGGATCTCACTCCCTTCTTTTTAGCTATTTAAAAAAACAACACAGTTTTGTAATAAATTTGGGTATATTTTTTTTGCAAACACTGCAAACAATTCCAAAAAAGATTTGGGATTCACTCGACTATAGCAAATCTTGTCTTGTATTTATGTTCAGTATAAATAATAACATACATACATACAGTCACGGCTTTTTCTATAAGGGGTAGACAGAGACCACACCCGTGGCCCACTTTTCACCACAAGGTAGCCAACCACGTCGCTGCCATTTTGGTACGAGTCAAAAAAATTCTTACTCCCCATTGCGTTCCCACGAGCAGTATAGTGACGGCATTACATATTATGGTGTTATTCTGCACGAATAAAGGCTGTCTGCACCTCGGTAGGAAAGAGATAGGCGCTATTCTACTCAGCCGGACACCTATCGGCTAATAATATGTAATAAATATATATATATTATGCTGGTGGTAGGATTCCTATGCAGGAATCCGTCTAGGTAGATACCACCCCAGGGCCAGTTATTCTGCCGTGAAGCAGTAGTGAGCAAACATTACTGTGTTTCGGTTTAAAGGACACTGTGAGCTAGCATTACACAGGGCATATGAGACTTAAGAACTGATGTCCCAGGGTGATGGGCACAGTGAGGTGAGAAATGTTCTGGGTGACACAGCATTTGTTATGGACAGACGTTGCACTTACCATCAGGTGAACGTTTTGCTCGTTTCGTCACTTAATTTCATAAAATATTATGCGTTTAGTAAACGAAATAATAGATGAAAAGTGATAATAACATCTGAATTATATGGATTTTCGTTCCTTCTTCTTCTCTATCACGATATTAATAGTCCACTGCTGGACGTACGTCTCTCCTAAGAAAGGAGGCTTTACCGTTAACAATTACTTTTAGTATTCAGTAAGGTGATGGTTCAGTTGATGCATATAAAACATACCGAGTATTATACTCATGATTGTTTAAAATTTCTATGCATCGGTAATTCAGCAAACGCTTTAGTCGGACAATAGTAATACTAAATTCGAAATATACGTCACCACTCCATCTACTTCCGGTCGAGTTTGAATGTCCGTCCAAGTTGGACATCCGGCGGAAACGGTCGCAGCCAACACGACCGTCTTTATCTGAAGAATTAACTCGCGATAGTTATTCAAATGTGATCGTAAAGGGAAAGGATAGCTTCACCGATATCTTTAGATTGACCTATTTTATATATAAATGTATATAAATAGTTCCTTAATTAAAATATGCAATAATTTAAAATGACGCTTAAATTCTGTAAGGATTAAAGGGTAAGTAATTCTAAAAGTGACAGATAAATTTTGTGCTGACTGGCGAAGTTCACATGTCACTCCTCATAATTCGAAGTTGAGATGGCACATTCAATGACGTTCTACTGGAATTACTTCTACGACCCCAACTTCCAATATCCAGAGATTTTTATTTAAGCAAGACATGTATATATTTTTTTTTATTGAGTAAAGTGATGAAACGAGCAAAACGTTCACCTGATGGTAAGTGCAACGACTGCCCATAACAAATGCTGTGGCACCCAAAAAAATTCTGTGTTACACCACACTGTGCCCATCACCCTGAGACATAAGTTCTTAAGTCTCTGAAACACAGTAATGTCTGCACACCACTGCTTCACGGCAGAATAACTGGCTAGAATAACTTATATATTATATATACTCGTATTAACGGCGACGTTGTACGCTACCCGTCACGTCTCGTCCGCTAGTGCGAAAAGTGGGCTACGTGAATGGCTTCTGCCTAGGTACCCCATAGATGAGAAAAGGCGTGTCTGTATAGTAAAGTAAAGTTTCAGCCTATAAATGGCCCACTGCTGAGCACAGGCCTCCTCTCATTTCTGAGATGGTTTTTAGAGCTAGGAAGAATCCGCCACGCTGCTCCAATGCGGGTTGGCGGACTGCACATGTCTTCGAAATATTTTTTATTTCTTAGACATGCATATTTCCTCACGATGCTTTCCTTCACCGCCGAGCACGTGGTAAATCAGCACCTAAAATTGCAATTAACAATTTTAGTGGTGCCGGCACCGGGAATCGAACCCAGGTCACTCGCGTAGTATGAAAATTAAAGCGAACGCCTAGCGCCTGAGCTACCACGACTCTCTTTGCATGTATGTATGAAAAATTAAATTGTATTTATATTTTTTTAATATTTTTAATATAATATCTGAAGCTCTCAACTACGTCCGCATGGGTTTAGGTTTTTTTGAAATACCGTGGGAACTTTTTGATTTTCCTGTGTCCGTCTACAGGATGCAATTTCCTTGTATCTCTGTGCCGAATTTTGTCAACACGGTTTAACAGTTGAGCCGTGAAAAAGTAACAAACTGACAGAGGGACAGTGAGAGTTACTTTCGCATTTACTTGGTGAAACCCGTGACTACGTCCGCGTGGATTTAGGCTTTTTAACAATACCGTGGTAACTCCTTTATATTTCCGGGATAAAAATCCTATGTCCGTCTCCAAGAATACAATAATATGCAATGCTGTCACTATACTGCTCGTAGGAACACAATGGGAAATAAGAAATTTTTGACGAATTTTCGAACTAAAATAGCCCGTCACGTCTTTCCCGCGGGGGCGAATAGTGGACTAGGTGTGTGGCCTCTGCATACCCCTTATATGGGAAATAGGCGTGACTGTATGCATGTATGAAAAATCTAAAATTTATTCATTTCATTTTGATTCATTACTTTCGATATTCTCGTCGCGATTACAATTTGAACGCACATTGGTATGGCATCGCAATAACATATGACCGTTACTAATTATTTTCTACCCGTCTTGAATAAAACATTCATACCCCACAATCAAGACAATTTAAGGGTGTTCAATCCAACCATATTTCAAATGTTACTCTAAGGAAAGGTGCTACCGAAGGGTTGTATATAATTGTCCGAGGGGTAGACGGGTGGGTGAGGCGGGTGGTCAGTGTTTGTGATTTGTAAATGGGCTCAGACCTTAGCCCTTCCTGAAGACGGGGATATATCACGTGCCTCCGAGGATAAGTTTGTCGAGGGATATCTATAGAGTTGTATTAAGCAAATAGGGAGTACGAAGCCGTGGTAACTCAGGTTCAGAGCGCTGGTTTTAAAACTTTATAGTACATGATCCTGATCGTTTTTTTTTTTTTTTTTATTGTATAAAGTGACGAAACGAGCAAAACGTTCACCTGATGGTAAGTGCAACGTCCGCCCAATACAAATGCTGTGTCACACAGAATATTTCCGTGTGACACCACACTGCGCCCGTCACCCTGAAGTCTTAAGTCTCAAATGCCCAGTGATTATGCTAGCTCACAGTGCCCTTCAAACCGAAACACAGTAATGCTTGCACACTACTGCTTCACGGCAGAATAACTGGCCCTGGGGTGGTACCTACCTAGACAGATTCCTGCATAGGAATCCTGCCACCAGATATCACTAAAAATGTTAAATACAAATAAAGAGCTGATTAACCACGTACTCTAAGGAAAACATTGCAAGGTAACCTGTTCGTATAAAAAATAAAAAATATTTTAAAGGCAAATTCGCCAACCCTCCAAAGTAAGCGTGACCCTGTGAAAACCCTCTTGTAAAAGAAAGGAAGCCTGCGCTCAGTAGTGGTATATTAATAGGCTGTTAGTTTAAATTTAAACAGGGAGAAAGAGAATATTCAAGTGTAGGTTGTGAATCCAAAATGTTACGTCTACAATTTGATATTATTTAATTAGTAAATTCAACTTGGTTTTAATAACAACTTAAAAAATGGATTCATTTAAAGTTTTTTTTATTATTGAAATTGTTTAGATATTTTTTTGTACAGTAAATTACACGAATTAAAATGTTGTTAGTTTGCTTTACATGTAATCGTATTTACGCCTTACAAAAAAAAATATCCGACTTAAGTTCTATGTTCTAAGCCGTGTGGTGGCGGCTCGTTAAAAGAATACTACCACTCCATCTCATCCAATGGATCTCGTAAAAGGCGAGTAAGGAATTAAACTGCACTCTGCACCCAACAGCGCATGGTGGCGATGGGCTCACCACCTATCACACCAAGTGCATTAGATTGTTTTGGTGAAACGTGGATTGTGGCAGTCATCTGTTTTTGCAGTGAGTGCCCAGTCTCTGACTACCCCTTATGGGATACAGTCGTGATCTTATGTATGTATGTATGTAAGTTCTATGTTTGTTCTCTCTTTACACAAACTTAAAATTAAAAATAAAGGCTATATTTTCCAGAAAATTACGGAGCAATATTTTGTTTGTCATGTTATCTTACTACTATAATAAGCTAGAGAGTTAGTATGTTTGACCGCGTCATTATAATAAATACTCTATGGGCATACTTAGATGAAGTTTATAAGAAAGAGAAAAAAAATCGTCACATAACTACGAGTACTTAACGCTCGCTCAACTCTATGTAATTCCATATACTAAACAAATAGTACAATCGTCTGACGAGGTATCTTAAAGGGCACAAAGGTTCCCGCAAATTGCCAAAGTAAGTGTAACGTCCGAACAGAAATACATTATCTGGAGAGGCAGGCGGTGGCGATCGGGAGATTTATCGGTTTTGGACATTAGTAGGCTGACTGGTCTATTTCCGTGAAAATTGTTCAGAATCCAACTAAAGGGATAAGTTAACTGTCAGATAATACATTACGTTAATTTATAAATCTTCATTCGTTCAATAATGAGCACGAGACAGCAATGGAGGAAAGACAGTTAATGAAACGGTGTGTAATATACATCATTTTAAATTTTTCATGCGGATCTTAGCAAATTAATTTTCTTTCCTTCATTTAAATCTAATATCTAAAATTCGAACAACAATCTTAATTTAAAAGTTTTTTTTTAAATTCCTATTTATGTTGTTGAATATTTTTTAATCATAATTCCGGATAAGTCGACTGAGTTACAATTTTTTTTTTGTATCGTGCAAGTAATACGCTAGTCACCTGAAAATTTTTTTTGTAGAAAATCATCACTAAAGCCATTTAAAATAGAATATATTACGCTCTGTCTTTACCAGACGGATAAAAATGAAAACTATTTATCGACAAAAGAATTTTTTACAGTCTACTATTTTTACAATCCAATGTGGTTCCGATGACAGAGAGGAAACAATCTGATAAAAAACAACCGGACGTAGTCCCATTTCTTGTAATTATTCATTAAACAAAAATCGCTAAGTCATTGCACCAACTGAGTCGTTGAATAAAAAAATAAAGGAAAGGCATACTTAAAGTTTGTATGGAGAAAAAGCCAGGAAGCTCAAATTTATATCTAATACTAGCAGACCCTGCCCGAACGTTGTCTTGCCTTAACAGATTCATCGAACGATTTTTCGAAATTCGAATTATCGATAAACTATTTACTGAGTGACTTTTGTCATTTTCCTAGAATTCTATCGCAGCGCCACCTACCGGGTCCAAT
Organism: Luehdorfia chinensis; assembly: GCA_019845155.1. Taxonomy (NCBI): domain Eukaryota; kingdom Metazoa; phylum Arthropoda; class Insecta; order Lepidoptera; family Papilionidae; genus Luehdorfia; species Luehdorfia chinensis. Next base: position 5,381,383 of record JAHVAK010000003.1, on the reverse strand, counting down.
TCTGAATATAAACCATGCAGGGAACCACACAAACACACACAAAAAATTCATCAGCATCGGTCCTGACGTTTAGGAGGAGTTCAGTGGCATACACACGCACAGAAGAATTATATATATAAAGACGTGTCAAATATCTATTTAACTTAATAAAATAAAACGTTTTCATTATTTATGTTCATATTGACAAAGTCTGTTGTAAAACGCTTGTTTTAAATTTTGCCAACACATAATTACATAAACTGTAATGAAGTTCAAACTTATTTCTTTTAAGAATTACCGTCCGATTTCGACCACAGGGCCACCACAAGTTAAAATAAATAATTGTTCGGTTAATTTTGAATTATCAACGTTTAGAACAAGGAAACACAAAAAGAAATATTTTCATTAAAATAATACAGGATATCGAGGCATGATTACGCTTCTAAGTCTTCACTAAATCATACAACTGAATTACTAACACATTAACAGCTTTCTGTGTTAGTATCGACCACAGATATAAGACTCGCATCGCGTTTCTCGCAAAATAGCTATTCGTGCCGGACGTTTAGCATTAAATATATGTTTTACCACCTTATAAAGATTGCGTTTGAGATCCGCGCCCCGGGCATGCGGCACGAAGCACTTGTATCGCGTACGACAGTCCATAACCCTTTGTTAGCTAAGAGCTGTAATGTAATTAGATTGCGACAAAAATGCAGAAGATATTTTGAATGAATGTTTGAATTAATGCATACATGTTGTTCTCGAAATGTTTTAATTGTGTCCAATTTGTATTGAATATGACACAGTGATTTAGTCCAAAATATATTACTGGATTAGTTCTGCAATAATATAATGTAACCTATTTCTATATTTTACTTCAATGCTCAATAAAACATGTCCAATGTACTTTTAAGTAAATATACAGTAAATCAGACTTTTGGCGCCATCTTGAAAAGTGGCAGTAGTGTTTTTATTTAATTTTGTAATTTCTGTTTATGTTTGGAGTTTTGATGTTTAGTATTGATAGTTTATTATGCAGCAAGTGCTCCTGAAAGTGTACAGTGATTGGAAGATTCAATTCGAGACCAAAATTGTGCTTTATGTTTTGTCTCCATCAGCCCAGGAAATATTCAGTAAAAGTCAACTACTCGTATCAATTTACTGACGATCAAAATTTTGAAGTCTTGCTGCTTGAAGATTGTATACTTGGATAGGTTACTTGACACCTAAAAGTTTATGACTGTTTCCATAAATAAATAAATGAATAAATACAGCAAATCAAGCGTATAAATGACAGATGTATTTGCGCTTTTAATTGTTTGTCAATCAGAAATAACGTATTCAGAAATCTTAGACATTTTTAAGTAAAAATGTGTGATAAGCACAAGATTTTTTAATAAACTCCCAAAAACGTTTTGAAATTTATACATTACCAGCTGATGCCCGCGACTTCGTCCATTAATACAGGTTTTTTAAATATCCCGTGGGAACAATTTTTTGGGAATAAAAAGTATCCTATATCCGTCTTCAAGATGCAATCTATCTCTGCAACGAATTCAGTCAAAATCGGTTCTACGGTTGAGCCGTGACAAGGTAACAAACAGAAAGGGGGACAGTGGAAGTAACTTTCGCAATTATAATATTCGTATGGATAATGGCGTACCATCATCTGTGTGACATTAACAGTGTATAGTCTCTTATAAAAACGCCACGTAAAATAATTAAGCGTAAGCTATAATTGCGTCATTGTAATCGGCCAGAAAACAATCCACTGATTAATATAGGCGTTTTTTTACATAATGGCTACGCTGGACAGGCCACTTCGCGTTTGCCATAAATTAAATCCTAAATATTACATACATACAGTCACGCCTTTTCCTCTTATAAGACAGAGACTTTTATCTACATCCGTAGCCCAGTTTTCGCGCCCACGGGAAACAAGACGTGACGGGTGGCGAACTACGTCGCCGCCATTTTTTTTTTGGTACGAGTCAACATTTTAATTTGCGCATTGCGTTTCAACGAGCAGTAACCGTGTGGTAGCGGCGTAAGAGAATCTGCCATCTCATACCGTGGGTGACGTAAAACTCGACAGAGGGAAAATAAAAACCAGGAGATGGGCAGCACCGTCTTCCTGGAACATCTGAATAAATAAACTGTTGTTGCCAACCCGCCTGCCAGTCGTGGCATCTCTAGCAAAATCCTCCCAAAACTGAGATCTACGTACTTTTGTGGCTATATATGGCGGAGGCCTTTGTTCAGCAGTGGACTAGTGATAGGCTGAAGCTGCAGTATTTTTTTTTATTGTATAAAGTGATGAGACGAGCAAAACATTCACCTGATGGTAAGTGCAACGTCTGCCCGTAACAAATGCTGTGTCACCCAGGAAATTTCTGTGTGACCCCACACTGTGACTCACTCACACTGTGACTCACACCCTGAGACATAAGTTCTTAAGTCTCATATGCCCAGTGATTACGCTAGCTCACAGTAATGTTTGCACACTTCTGCTTCACGGCAGACTAACTGGCACTGGGGTGGTACCTACCTAGACGGATTCCTGCACAGGAATCCCACCACCAGTGAATATAGCGGCAGCAATATTATTCTGTAATATTATAATATTGCAGCTCCTAGACTATAAACGTTGTATGCATATGTGTCGGTGTGCACGGCGCCTGCGGCCGCCATGTGTGCCGCATCACGTAGAGCGCCGTGACTCCACCAAGAATGTTTATTGGAGCCCGGCGACAGTATGATATGGCTGTCGTCCACACCTAACCCCGATTCATGGAGTAAGTTTGAAGTAATAAAAGTTTTTTTAAAAGGTATTAAGGTATTCTGGATTTAAATGTACATAATGCGATTTTTGCACACGTTTAAATTTATAACAAAGTAAATAAACTAAAGAGTAAATTGAGTTTATTTACATTGTTAATTCTGAATTTCTACCTATGTACGAGTAAATATAAAAGTAATTAATATTTCAGCCTCGGAGAAACTATATTTTTGAAGTCTTTTTTATATGTTATTATAACACGGAAAACAGTATATTTCTTTTGGAGAAAGAACTAAGTTGGTCGCGATATTGACGAACATGTTGGCGAATGCTTTTAGTTTTTCATACATATATAGTCTTAATAGTGCTTATTAATAATTCTTTATTTGTTGTTATATTAAACAGTAATATTAATTGGTTATTAATATTATTACATAAAGTTAAAAATAAAGAATTCCTTCTAGATGTTATCATCATCATCTGCCCACTGCTGGACAGAGGCTTCTCTTAAAAAGGTTATCACTACTCAAGCAGACTGGTGAACGGAGTCCCAGAAAACTGGCATCTTAAACATTGCTATCCAACCCCAGTTTGTGTATTTTTTATTTGGCGTTTTTGAAATGTTCATTCCGCCATGAGATTTCCCAAGTATTTAGTCTTACTAGACGGTGAGGCAGATTTTCTTACAATACCGCCATAAACTATTATGTCGTGTGGTAGTGACTTACGAAAATCTACCCCTTCTCATCCCGTGGGTGTAGTAAAAGTTGACTGAGGAAAAAGAAAACCAGGAGATGCTAACCATCCCCTGGAACATTTGAATAAGTAAACTGCGGTTGCCAACCCACCTGCTAATCGTGGCAACTATGGCAAAATCACCTCAAAATGAAAGCTGCTGACGTTTGTGACTGTCTATGGGGGAGGCCTATATTCAGTAGTGGACTAGTGCTAGGTTGAAACGATGATGATGATGATGATGATGATGAAACAAAAGGTGCCATAAAACGTTTATCAGAAAAAAATATATTTAAAATCTGCAAGTTAAGTTTCGCAGGCCCTTATCCAAGCATGAGATAGATACATCCCTACTTTTACAGGTAGGTTTAACACTCGGGCATTAAGCCCGGTACACACAATCAGATATTTGTTTTAAATTATGGTAATAAAATGTCGGCGAGAGTCACGAGCGGTTGAGCGAGTGCGCGTGCGCCGTCTCGGACGGGACCGGCGAATTGGATCGGGATCTGGATCGGGGATTAAGTGGGGGCCTTAAATAATATTACGATGACGAATACAAACGTCCCGCTCGTAATGTTACTAAGATTTAGTTCTATTATGTTTTTGTTTGATGCATCTTTGTGGGATTATGCAATCAACCTAATGGTGGTAGGATTCCTATGCAGGAATCCGTCTAGATAGGTACCACCCCAGAGCCAGTTATTCTGCCGTGAAGCAGTAGTGTGCAAGCATTACTGTGTTTCGGTTTGAAGGGCACTGTGAGCTAGCGTAATTACTGGGCATATGAGACTTAAGAACCTATGTCGCAGGGTGATGGGCACAGTGTAGTGTCACACAGAAATTTTCTGGGTGATACAGCATTTGTTATGGGCAGACGTTGCACTTACCATCAGGTGAACGTTTTGCTCGTTTCATCACTTTAACCAAGTGTGGTAGCGGCCTAAGAGAATCTACCACCCCATCCCAACCCGTGGGTGTCGTAAAAGAGGGAAATTAAAACCAGGAGATGGGCAGCAGCATCTTCCTGGAACATCTGAATAAGTAATCTGCGGTTGCCAACCCGCCTGCCAAGCATGGCAACTATGGAATAACCCCTTCAATATGAGAGCTACTAAGTTTTGTGGCTATCTATGTGGGGGGTCTATGTTCAGCAGTGGACTTGTGATAGGCTGAAACGGCGACGACGATACCTGCACTGCACTAGGCTTCCCCTGTAAGGTAAGTGCGGTATACAGACATAAACATTTCACATGCACAACCCATCCAGTCCCGAAAACCAACTGTGTATTTGCACAAATGTTGGCTTCGGCTAGGATTAGAACTCAGGGCACTGGCATGAAAAACAGATGTTCTGACCACTAGGCCACGCGGTCACTAGTTTGACTTCGGTCAAACCAATATTGAACACTGATTCTTCGCTGAGATTACTTCTTATTTAGTAGACTAAGTTCAGTATAATAAGCGAGAATGTACTTGTGCAACCTTTTACCTTACTTACTGTACCTTTTACTTACTGTAGGCTTAAAATTTGCGATTTTCTGTTAAAGATTATGAACTGTACGAAATTCCAAAAGTACAGACAATGTTTAACACTTGATTTAAAATGCTGACACCTGTAAAATTCATCCATTAGAGCCGACGGTGAGAAAATTAAAAGAAGGAGATGGGCAGCAACATCTTTCTGGAATAGCTAAATAATCGTCTACCCATAATAAGTGCTCTGTTACCCAGAACATTTTTTGTGGTGGTGTAAGAATATCCGTAGTATGCAAAAATCCGTCTAGGTAGACCCCCAAGAGTCAGTTATTCTGCCGTGATGCAGTAGTGTGCAAACATTACTGTGTTTCGGTTTGAAGGGCACAGAGAACAAGCGTAATCACTGGCCATATGAGACTTAAGAACTTACTGATGTCACAGGATGTCGAGCGTAATGTGGTGTCACACAGTAATGTTCTGAGTGATATAGCATTTGTTATGGGCAGACGTTGCACTTATTATCAGACAATCAGGTTAACGTTTTGCTCGATTCGTCCTATTATCCAATAATAAAAAACAAACCTACCCAGACGGAGTCCTGCATAGGACATATGGCTGACTGGTACCTTATATATAAGACATTGAACTTCAACATGCCGTAAAAGAATATTTTTATATTCCGAAAGTTAAAAGCCCGAACGCAAACTCCAAAACTTCGTAAACATAACAAAGTATAAGGGACGACTATATTCATGTAGCAAAATCATGAAATATATAATACCAACATCCGCTATAATTTTTTTAGTTTTTTTTCTTACATATAAAGGATTAACATCCTTATTATTATTATTATACGTATATACTTCCTGACCAACTTGGATTTTAAGATTTTGTCTATTACCAACTGTCGAAATTTGTCAACTGCGTAGAATATATTATAAGGTTGCAACTGTACCAATACGTGAAGGCATTCCCAAGTCTTCATTTTTCCGTGCTCAATATCAAACTCTGATCTGTCCGTATATAAACATTTTATACGATCAGATCGGAGGAAGTATGCAACGGTATATTAGAAACACGAGAACAACACACCCCTACTAACAAAACAACTCTACCCAAAAACCAATAATTTCTGTTTATACATATGTATTTGAATTTGACTGGAATTAGAATCCAGATCTATGTTACAGCAGCTTATCATTGAGTCACGTGGGCTTCATAATATCATAGTCCACAATTGCCTAATTTTTCTCAAAATGTTTACCACCCCTGGAGTTTCGTTCATTCAGATGTAATATAATTTTCAGTTCGTCCTTCTAAATATTTCTGTAGCGATATAATCCTGCAAAAGCGCTGCAGAATTGATGATAAAAATCAGCTCAGATGATCAGCGCACACATATTACACTATCTATGAATGTGAGGTACAGATCAGATATAATACATCATTGTGCCTGCGAGCTTGCAGTGTGCAGAATGACGCATACTTGGCGCGGTTGCTGCAGGAAATGCGCAGTGAGCGATAAGCCGATCCGAACGGACTTTGTGATGTCTGCTGTCCGCGCGTCTCCGCTTGCGATGATATGAATGTGGACATTACTTTTTCCTTCGTTATTTTCATCTACTTCGAAATGAAAGTTATCAGTGTTTTTATTAGTTAGTTTTTATATAACTTCATGTGAAGTTTTCTTTTTATAAAATATTAGCTGCAGCCAGTGACTACGTCCGCGTGGATTTAGGCTTTTTAGAAATACCGTAGGAACTCTTTTATTTTATTTAATAAAAAGTAGGATGCAAGCTATTTCTGTGCCGTTCGGCAAAATCGGTTCAGCGGTTGATTCGTGAAAATTTACTTTACATTTATATTATTGGTGTGGCATAAGTTATTTATAAGTAATAAATTTATGTAATGTTCTAATTTTGTAATTAAACATTGTCATGTTAGTGTCTTAAATGACAGTGTTATTATCCATATTTTTTTTTAAAAGAATACTAGCAATGCTATATTAACATTACTAATATTCCTGTTAACCACTCCAACTAAGCCTAAAAGCTTGTGCTAGGAGATGTTTCACGACAATAGTCGAATGGCGGGCACGATCCTGCGACGTCATGTTTTGCAGTCCGTACCCTAAACCATTAGGCTATCGCCGCTTTATTTTTTCATCATCCTTATCATTTCAGCCTACCACTAGTCCACTGCTGAACATAGGCCTCCCCCATAGAATTCCGCTAGAGTTGCCACGCTTGGCAGGCGGGTTGGCAATCGCAGTTTATTTATTCAGATATTCCAGGAATATGCTGCGGCTCATCTTCTGGTTATTACTTCTGGTAATTAGCCCTCGGTCGATATTTGCGACACCCACGGGAAGAAATGGGCTGCTAGATTCTCTTAAGCCGCCACCACACGGTTTAATGAATGTCCTAGTAGAAAGTTTTATTCTAGCATAAATAGTTTTACGTTTTTTTGTTTACTTTACCTTACTTACTTCAGAGTTTACCTTTACCTTATTTACTTTAGAGATTTAAAAAAAATCTTAATATCCCAAGTCAATCACGTTCACTTACGAGGTTGGCCTAACTAATTCAGACATCATACAAATATGTATATACTTTTAATGTGAAACATCTAATACGGCAGGTCATACCGACTCTTGGCGTGGAGACGCATGACCACTAACTTTACTAGCTCTCAGTGCCTGGCTGGCCATAAGGTGGTACCTAGCTAGACAGATTCCTGAATAGGACTTATACCGCCAGTGCTTATGCACAGTTACAGTAACAGGTTTTATTACTACATAACAATATAAATTTCTGTATTGTAGTTTACTCAACGACTGCACTCCAATGTGTGGACGGACTTCACATGCCTTTGAACTCTCGGCTACCTACTCATATAGAGCCGTGGTAGCTCAGGGACCCGGTGCTTGCCTTTAATTTCATAGTAAGCGAGTAACCAGGGTTCGATCCCCGGTGCCAGCACCTTTAAAATTGTTCTACAATTTTAAGTGCTGATTTACCACCTGCTTAGCGGTGAAGGAAAACATCGTGAGGAAACCTGCATGTCGGAGGAATAGAAATATTTCGAGGACATGTGAAGTCCGCCAACCCGCATTGTAACAGCGTAGTGGATTCATCCTAACTCCAAAACCCTTTCAGAAATGAGAGGAGGCCTGTGCTCAGCAGTGGGACATTATTTATTTTAGTGGGATGATGCGGTTAATAAGGAAAATATAAAAATACTAGTGCGTTGCAAACCCGATGCCCCTGCATTCATAAGTGTAGCACTACTGTAAATAAACAGAGCAGCACAAGAATGTTTTAATCCCATACGACAGGATGGCCTATTGCCCGATATGTGACCGGCAGAGTAGAATAGCACCTATCTCTTTCCTACTGAGGTTTCGTACGAGGCGACTAAAGTATTATACAGATTCATTCGTGCAGATTAACACGAAAATATGCTCACACATAACACCAATATAGTGCTCGTGGGAACGCAAAGAAGAGTCCAAGTCAAAGTCAAAATTTCTGTATTCAATTTAGGCTTGTTTAAAGCTCTTATGAACGTCAAAATCTTCACCGGTTCTAAAATGACGTTCGCAGAGAAGAACCGGGAAGAAAATCGGGGGTCTTCCTTTTTTCAATGCCATATTACATAATGTTATTTATAGATTACAAAAAAATTGTATCATAATTTAGTAGCAAGTGCAGAGTGTGAGTTATTTCCACACATCTTTGTCCTCTATATAATGATCTATTTTATAATACGCTTTATCTAATAATGTCTTCTTGATTAGTTTTTTTAAAATCCATGTCCGTTTTTTGTGTTACACTTTTAGGAATTTTATTATAAAACTTTATACATCTACTAAGAAAAGACTTTATAGTTTTAGCCAACCTAAACAAAATATTAGTCTCCCTGAATAGTTCTCGTAGCGACTAGCGAGGTCCCAAGTAAAATTTGAAATGCAATGATTAAGAATTTTTTGACTCATACCAAAATGGCGGCAACCCGTCACGTTTCCCGCGAGGACGAAAAGTGGGCTACGTGAGTTAGTAGAAGTAGCTACCCCTTATTGTGGAAAAAGGCTTGACTGTATGAATTATCGACCGGATGATAAATCACACTTATATGCTAACACATGCAATATTCCTAATAGTTAATTCAGTATAATAAAATAAGGCGTGTCCACATTAAGCGATCAGCCATCTATAAGCAAATCAGAACAAGCTAGAGTCGCATTGTTGCACTGATTTAGAGCGGCAGACATCTCCAAACTAACTCGATCGGTTCTCACGTATTAATATATTCTATTCGATTCCATAATTCGCTAGACGCCCTATGTATCGATTCGAGTATTGCTAGATTACCGAGTTTGTTATAGAGACTTAATGTCGAATTGTTAGTGTGTATTAGTACAGATATCAGAGGAGATCATTTGCTTGTTGTCATCCCATTTTGCAAATTGACAAATATTTTATATGAATGATTTACCATGATCAAGTGCAGCTTCATCATCATCATCATTTCAGCATATCACTAATCCACTGCTGAACATAGGTCTTCTCCAATGCGACTAGAGTTTGTAACTCTCATTTGGAGCGACTTTGCCATAGTTGCCACGTATAGCAGGCGGGTTGGCAACCGCAGTTTATTTATTCAGATGTTCCAAGAAGACGCTGCTGCCCATCTCCTGGTTTTGATTTTCCCACACTTGCAGCTTACTTGACATAATTTGAAAAGTGTAATTGACTTATCATAAAAATTAAAATAGCTCACAGGTAAAAGAATATGGATAAGTCAAAAAAATAATTTCATGATAAAATGCATGTGGGACACATAAATGTGTTTACAGGCGCTCTATGAAAGGGTCTGACCGTGGCAGGCAGTATTAACTAATTTAGATTAGAACCTCCCGTCTTTTTGTTTCTTAAAAATGCCGTTACTGATTTCGTATAGTTTTTAATCTCTTCTATCTTCTAATATCTTTCCTCTTTCTCTGACTTTTTTCTTTCCCTATAATTGCTCCTATAATTGCTTATGTTTAATTTTTCTGCGTAAATGACACCACTGCGAATGCGGTTGGAGCGCCGTCTGTAATAGACCAGTATACCTAGTTGGACATTATACCGCCTCAACTTGTAAGACAGTTGCCCCAATCCCAATTGCAATTTTGAAAAGCTTACAATTTCTTTATTACACTCATGTTTTCTTAAAGAACATCCATTAACAAAATAACAGCCGTAACAATTTCGAGTAAATATGAGAGAGTAATAAAGACAGTGAAAGAAAATGACAAAGTATACGTTCGTTGTATTGGGATGGTCACCGAAATACTAAATTGATCATTAATTAGCCTGGAAGCTAAATATAATCCTAAGTGGACGCGGACAACGTTTCCTTTTGATTACGTTAAAAAAATCGGAGAGCGAAGCGAGATTGGATCTCAACAAGTCAAATGATTCCATTAGCGATAAGTATATTAACTGAAGTACGTAAATAAAAGGATTTTAAACACGTTACATAGTAACTACAATAGAAAAGGTTTAAGTAGATTGGGTTATTATCTTTACCAGTACAAATTATCCAAGAATAAAAAGCTCCCAATAGGTTTGCCTTCAAAATTAAAGTCCGGAAATACTTCAAGAATTCCTTGCAAGTATGAGTTAATTCTATGAAATAAAATGTTTTTTTTTTCTGTTCCTCTGTGATAATAATTATCTAATAGTATATTTATATCTATATTTATATAGTAGTTATAAGTACCTATGTATATGTATATATGTATGTATATTTTAATTGTATACATAATTATTTTTTTCTAATGTTTTTTTTTGAATGTTAGCACCGCCTATCATATGTTTATCTCTGCTTAGCCTTATGGTTGACTGGGAGAGAATGCCTTCAGACATTAAGTCCGCCATATATACAATTTGAGTGTACAGAAGTTTAAATAAATAAATTATCAACATGTCCTTTCGAAACCATGTTACAAAGCGTACATACCAACGTCATCTTAATCTCATCAGTTATAAAACCTCTTTCGGCTTACACATTTTGTTTGATGTCACATGTAACGCCATGCAATGTCTGCAATTGAAAGCTACTAAAGTAGGATGCATATTTGTGCACCTGTCACAAAACTTTTACAGCATTTGGACCCATCTAACACATATAAAGATGAGTTTAGCATATATATGAACCGTGCTTGAGAGAAAACCTTGCCGATGGCCGTATAAGGCCAAGTAATATGTTTCTCATGTCGTTGTCCCAGATAGTGTCTTTTCATATAAATCAATACGACGCAGGGTACTATTTGTAGGATAGACATTTTCTTGCGAACGTTTTGCATACAGCCCTGCAAACTTAAGTTTAACGCAACTAAATACCATCATAACATTTATTACAAGGGAATAAATGTTAAATTCGCGACTAGCATCTAAAAAAGGGCGATAAAATCTAGTTTGTTGATATGCCGTTTTATCTAAATCGGTCAGACGCCATCGTGTGGGGGCTGTGGCGGTTGTAAATCAGAATATGTATTTGTCGCTGACAAACGCATCGTTAAGGCGTTTCGATAATTGACTGAGAAAATACAACATGGATAATATGTCGAAATTTCATATTTAATACTTTCGTCATACTATTGTGATTGTTAATAATTTATATTCGTAATTACATTAAAAAATTCATCATACATACAAACATACATATATAAGATCACGAATGTATCCCATAAGGGGTAGTCAGAGACTGGACACTCACTGCAAAAACAGATGACTGCCACAATCCACGTTTGACCACAACAATATAATGCACTTGGTGTGATAGGTGGTGAGCCCATCGCCACCATGCGCTGTTGGGTACCCGGTGCAGTTTAATTCCTTACTCGCCTTTTACGAGATCCATTGGATGAGATGGAGTGGTAGAATTCTTTTAATGAGCCGCCACCACACGGCTAAAAATAAAAATTCATTACAGGATGCCTATGCAGGAATTCGTCTAAGTAGGTACCACCCCAGGGCCAGTTAATCTCCCGTGAAGCAGTAGTGTGCAAACATTACTGTGTTTCGGTTTGAAGGGCACTGTGAGCTAGCGTAATCACTGGGCATTTGAGACTTAAGAAGTGATGTCTCAGGGTGACGGGCGCAGTGTGGTGTCACACAGAAATATTCTGGCTGACACAGCATTTGTTGTGGGCGGACGTTGCACTTACCATCAGGTGAACGTTTTGCTCGTCTCGATACTTTATCAAATAAAATAAAAAAGAACATCATCATAATTAGCCCGTCACACATCCACTGCTGAACATAGGCCTCCCCATGGATTGCCACAAAACATGGTCCTGAGCCACTTGCATCCATCGACTTTCCGCAAAACCGTGCAGCTCCTCGTGCATTTGCTCACATCATATGTCATAAATGTCATAACTCATAAATGTCCCACCGCTGAGCTTAAGTCTCCTCTCATGTTTTTATGATTATTTTGGAGCTGGGAAGAGTCCGCCACGCTGCTCTGTAGGTGTACAGTACATCACTGATTTTTTTTATTCATGCAAGTTTCTGTACTTACATTATTTTATTCGTCATCATCTTCTGTCTCTATAATGTTCGCAAGCCTCTCTTCGGCATTCTTCGCTTGGGCTTTAGCACAGTACCAGACACCGCACCTAAGACGTTACTATTCATATTTTTTTAAGTAAGACCCCACACTAGGATTTCTACTGTACCGTGAGTGCGTTTTACAAACAAAATATTTGATATAGCTTTCAGCATTTAGAGCTTGTGTGAAAACGCTCATAAAAGTAGAAGAAGCGATCTTTCGCTTCTTCTACTTTTTTGAGCGTGTCCGTGTCAATATGAACTGGTATTCTCATCAGGATCATGAGTTCATTGCTGTTCAAGCGTGTTTTTTCAGTTGTTTCGAACTATTTTTTTTATAGTTATGTGCAAATAAATATTTCTTTGTTCGCTTGTGTGCAACGTGAGTTAACACCAGGCATTATTTGAAAAAAAAACTTGAAGAATATACGAGTATGAATAGCGGTACAACGGGCGGTCTTGACACTAAAAGCATTATCTTCCGGGCAACCTTTGGATAGACAGGATTGCGAGAGAACAAAAACATGTGTGTTTTTGTGATGCGAAAATTCATTCTTGGAAATGTTTATTGTTCATAAATAAATAATGATTTAGTAAACCGTTAACATACACAGTTCTCCAGTGACCATGGGTACTGTAAAGCGCTCGAAACGACGTTCGGGTTATAAATAAAACTCGATTGAATTCGTAAATTTAGTTTTATTAAAACATAACACGAGTTATAAAAAATACAAATCATCACACAACCGGTCAGATTTAACCTGACTGCAGTTTAACTTTTCTGTTTCCACTTTGAATTGTAAAGCGTACTGCAGTTTTTCCTTTTTTAAAGTTATTCAAATAAACCTATCTATCCGCTTATAGGTGTCAGGAAAGTAGCAAAGTACACGATTTAATAAAATATTCCGATAACAATTACTGCAACACACGACCGTACAAAATCGTATTCCATATGAACCAATCTACGATTCTTTGATCTGGACCACGCCTACCGAATAACAAATAATTGCAACTCACACTACAAAAACAGACCTGTGTAAAAATAGGTGACAGGGCACGCACATAAACATACCACGATTCAATTTTAAATTGACCAATGATATAATTTATTTATCAACTACTTAAGGTGCCTGTTACACTTGCCAAGTATTTGAGGGTGTGTATTAAATTTATGCATTGTTCGTTTATATTGATAGCATCGATTGCCACCAGAATAATTTAGATATGTGATTAGCTACGAGTATAACTATATTATATATAAGACTACACTGTATACGTCTACGAACGAAGGTTATAGGAGTATGTCTTATTAACTAATAATTATCGTCATTTGAATTCACGAGTAGCATACTTAAAAAAAAACATTATTTTTGAATAGTTTTACTTATAATAAAACTAGCTGTTGCCTTCGACTTCGTCCGCGTGGATAAAGGTTTTTTAAATATAGCGTGGGGTCCGGAACACAGAGTATCCAATGTCCGTCCACAGAATGAAGGCTATCTCTGTGCCAAATTTTGTCAAGATCGGTTCAGCAGTTGAACCGTGAAAAGGTAACAAACAGACAAAGGGAAAGAGAGAGAAAATAGACTTTCGCATTTATAATATTAGTATAGATAGTTGTGACCTAAACAGTGTGAATTAAACATAATTTAAGAATTGCATTACATTTAATAATGTTGTCCCACACTATAATTTGTCATGGGTGCGTTTACAAACACAAATTCCACATCCACAAATACCTAGACCCGAACAGGTTGTCCTAGACCCACAACAACCTAGGCTTGGACTGTACCCTGTGCGAGGCTACTAGGGCCGTACCACGGCTCGATCGGTTACTTCAATGGGGAGGACGTTGAAAACATTTTTATTTACCACCAATTCGGAATGCGAACGGCGCAAGAAACTCCAGCGACGCTTCTAATCATAATTAAACTTAGGGAAAACAATCCCGAAAGGGTGGCGTAAAAATTGTGTATGTTAATTATGTTGAAGTGTGTACGTTAATAGTGAGAGAGTCGAGATTGGGTTGAAGCGACGGCACTTGCAACCAGTACGGCTATTAAGTTTGAAAGTTGAATATGGCGCTGAACTACATATTGGTACCACATTATGCATCCGGTACAAATGTTTGTTCCTAGCGGGAATCGAAGTCGCAATATCGACATTGTTGGCTATGGAATCGCCAGCAACTTCGTTAACCGAGCTGAGTACGTGGGGATTCGTGTGGGGCATCGTTTTTAATTAAAATAAATATATAGTATAAGAAAACAAAGACTAACCTCACCGTGTACAGTGACGCATTTTATTACATCTATAACTTCAAAAACATTTTAGGTCCGGGAAAGAGTTTTTTCGCATATAGTTACACTTGTAATAAAATCTCTTTTGCTTTCTATTTTAACTGGCTGGTTTTGATATCATTAAAAACGTTACATTTCAAAAAAAGAAACAAATTAGTAAAATGTTGTTTCCAGCTATTGGAATATTTTCATTTGTTTTTCATTCTGTCAAAATGAGCGAATCTAATGAAGACATTCGATACATTTTATTACAAATAAGTAAAAAATTAACGAAAGCCGGGAAAAACTTTGTGACGTTTATTGACCTAATGCAGTGTCAATAAGAGTAGCGCAAAGTTGGTTTAAGCGTTATCAAATCGGGACTTTTGATGTAAAAGATGCACCTTGCTCCGGTCGCCCTGTTACGGATAAAATGAACGCCATTTTTGAAAAAGTGGAGCAAGATTGGCGTATCAGTAGTTATAACATAGCTGAAGAACTGCAAAATGACCACAAATCTGTTTTGAGCCATTTAAAAAAAGTGGGTACACAAAAAAGCTCGATATTTGGGTGCCACATGAGCTCACTGAAAGAAACCTAATGAACCTTTTTTTTTTTAATTTGCGGTTCTTTATTGAGACGTAATGAAACCGAACCGCTTTTAAAGAGATTGATAACTGCTGATAAAAAGTGGATCACGTACGGCAAGAACGTGTGAAAAAGGTCGTGGTCAAAGGTCGGTCAGGCTTCACAGACTGTGCCGAAACCCGGGTTAACTCGCAATAAGGTGATGCTGTGTATGGAGGGATTCGAAGGGCGTTGTTCATTATGAGCTATTGCTGACAGGCAGAACCATCGATCCGAATTTCTTCAGCCAACAACTGATGAGAATGAAGCAAGAAGTTAAGAGAAAGCGGCCGGAATAGATCAATAGAAAGGTTGTGTTCTTTCATCACGACAACGCCACACACATATTTAGCCATTTGGCAAAGAATAAGAGAGTTTGGCTGGGAGGTATTAATGCATCCGCCATATAGTCCTGACCTTGCACTTTCAGATTTCTACCTGTTTCGGTCTCTTCAGAATTATTTAGGTAGTGTCAGATTAACATCAAGAGAGGCCTGCCAAAACTGCTTGTCGCGTTTTTGCTCAGAAATACCAAAATTTCTACAGCAACGGGATCATGTCACTACCTTCAACATAGCAAAAAGTCATCGAATAAAATGGCACACATATACTGTAATTAAATGTAAATAAACTTGAAAAAAAAATCTTGAGTTTTCATATAAAATGCGAAGAAATTTTTTTCCCAACCTATTATAATTATTCGATCCTTCATAGACTAGAATCAACTACTCTTAAAGTATAAAATACCAGGCCAATTTATATCCAATTATTACTCGTAAGGTATAAAATACCAGGCCATCGGGTACACGAGTATATTAATGTAGTTTTTCCATCTAAATAATTCATTAATTTTTTTTTTAATTAGTAGGTAGAGAAAATATGGAAAATTCTGATTCATTGAATCGGAAAAAAAACTGTCAAATGAAGGATCCAATTAAGGAGGTCACAGATCAGTCGCGGCGTGATACTGGCCGAATGCAAAACAGCTACCGAGTTACGTAAGATCCGTGCAGGGCCACTTAGTCAGTTCTTTCAACAAAATATTCAAATTTGCAATATTATGAATTCCAAGAATCATTCGTTTAGTTAGCTTTTATATGATAAACGCGATTTTGCTGTATATCTGGATCACGTCTTTGGTAAAAAAAAAAATAGTTTTAAATAAAATAACGCTAAAAGGTATTGTGGAAGGCAAAAGGACTGGTGGTAGGATTCCCATGCAGGAATCCGTCTAGGTAGGTACCACCGGAGTTATTCTGACCTTAAGCAGTTGTGTGCGATCATTACTGCGATTAGATGTTTGGATCTGAAGAGCACTGAAAGCTAGTGTAATTTGCTGAGCATGTGAGACACATCATTTATCATTGTTGGTTTTCGGGTCTGGTAGTGTTGCATATGTAGAATTTACGAGTATGTATGTAAAACGCACCCACGATTCAGGAGAAATCATAGGATTTCTCTCGAATCCTGAATGTGGATACCCGACACGTTGTTTTTAAATGGATCACTCGTCTCGTCCTTTTACATTTTAAATAGCATATCTTAATCATAAGTAAATAATATTTCAATCAAGATCGAGCGTTCTGATAATAGACGTGCAAGATTGTTTTAAGAATACAAAAATACACATAGTTTTCTCATAAAAGAAAAAGCGATTATTCTTGATGGATGGTTCAGAGGTATTATCAAAGACGGAGAAAATCCTTAAAGAAAACATATTTTATAGAATATGTATTCTGTCTACATATTGTCTGGGTTTATATATTACACAAGTATTTATTTAAACATCATCAATAAACTGATTAAAATAGTAACAGAGTATAAATGTCCCACTGCTGAGCATCCTCCTTTCATTACTGAGAGGGTTTTGGATCCGATAAGTGTTCGTCACGCTGCTCTAATGCGGGTTGGCGGACTTAACATCTGGATAAAGCAAGTATTCTCAAATAGACAAGTTTATAACAAGCAGGTACTTATGCACAAATGTATTAAGTCAGAGCAAGTAAAATACATATTTAGACATAATGCCAAATGAAATCTCTCAATTCTAAATACAATAATTATTGCAATAAATGATTATCTCTTTCCCGATTAACCAAGACCCGATAAAAATATAATTATATACACGAATGCGCATGATTCACGAAATATTTGAAGACAGTATTACATACATTCGTTATTCCTTAATGGTATCATCCACCAGTAATACCATAAACAAAAATAATCTGTATTAATTAACAGAAAAGTCAACATTGGAATGACTGGTTTAAGAGCGACGATGTCTTAAAGTTTTATAGGTGATTGCGTTGGACGCATCTTTTGTTTTCTCTCCATAAACTCGAATTTGAATCATCTGCTTTAAAGACATAAAGTTTCTTTGGGATTATCAAGTTTATAAGAATTGGTCTAGTAGTCTGGGAATGTAAAGTGATGTGCAGATGCCGTGGGAACAATCGAAATGTTCGAAAAGGTTTCAGTGCAGCGAGAGCGTGAACCTGCGATTGGTCCGAAGATATGAAATTGAAGCGAGGTGTTTGATAGTTCAAACTTAGTAATTTATTGTTATTATGCTTATGGATTTTAATCTATATACACGAAGGTTTTGGGTTATTTTCTCAACAAAGGTTTAATAATAATCATGTTTTCCGTTCCCTGGTTTTTTATTTTTTTATTTCGTAAAAGTGACGGAACTAGCAAAACGTTCACCTGATTGTAAGTGTAATGTCTGCCCATAACAAATGCTGTGTCACCCAGAAAATTACTGTGGGACACCACACCGCGCCCGTCACCCTGAGACATCAGTTCTTAAGTCTCATATGCCCAGTTTACGCTAGTTCTCAGTGCCCTTCAAACCGAAACACAGTAATGTTTGCACACTACTACTTCACGGCAGAATAACTGGGCCTGGGGTGGTACCTAACTGGACGGATTCCTGCATAGGTTACTATATTTAAATGTCGCGTCAGATCTCACGTGCTGAGAGTTCAAAACGAACTTTATACAAATACAGATAACATTTCATTTAAGAGAACCTCATCAATGTCTCATTGTTACCTCCTCTTAGTATCTTGTGAAGACAATAAAGCCGAAGAAAGTCAGTAGTCAATGTACATACATCAGTGCTTATATTAAATTGCACCAACCATTTCAATGGTACTGGAAGCTGAGTTCGAACAAGGGTTGCTCGGGTACTTTTATATTTAGGGTCCGTGTCCGGTCCTCATCTACCATGGCGCATTCGATTTATGATGCAATGTAACAACATATTAACGTCCCAAAACAGAACACATAATTTTGATAGAGTTTTCAATATGGATAGATCATAAACTTGTACAAAATTAAAAAAAATATCTTAGTAATTAATGTGGTCCTAAATAAATCACGATTCCTTCCTTTATAAACGAAATATTTTTTTATAAAACTGTGCACTTGGAGCAGAAATCTCACCCAAACACTGCGATAAATTTAGCAACAAGCTCGAATTACAATATCAATTTATTAGTGTACGTTTTACATTTTCCAATATTTTTTTAAAGCTTACAACTAAATAAAACAATTATATATAATAATTTATATAGAGAAAGTAAATTAAAGTTAAGATTGATAGGAAACAGTCAATTACTTTCAATTTAATTAACTACTTTACCTATTAAGGGTGTAAGTACAACACAGCTGTCATTAGATACATCTGTAATCTACAATCCCATTCAATCTACTTATTCTCTCGATAATCGATTTGCACGCACGCGACCTCAACCCATGCCTTTTGCTGTAACTAAATTTATTGTCATACAAAAACCAACTTTATTACAAAGAGTTTAACAGACAGTCTAGTTATTTCCAAATGAAACGTAAAAGTCACATGCGCGTTCACTCGAAACGATCATATCCTGTCCATTGTCCGATTTAGATCGAATTTTTCTATTTCGACGCGTCTTGGGACGCATGGCTACGTTGTTTTTGACTTTATTGTATCTGCGGTCAGAAAAAGAAAATTAACCTGCGTGAGTACATTCAACGTTTTTTTTTAACATAAATTCATTTTAAACATAATTCACGGGAGGACCGTCAATAATCTGCCAATGCCGCCAGTAGGATTCCTATGCAGGAATCCGTCGAGGTAGATACCACCCGAGGCCAAATATTCTACGGTGAAGCAGTAGTGTGTAAACATTACTGAGTTTCGGTTTGAAGGGCACTGAGAGCTAGTGTAATCACTGGTAATATGTGACTTAAGAACTGATGTCTCTGGGTGACGGGCGCAGTGTAGTGCTACACAGAAATATTCTGAGTGACACAGCGTGGGTGTTACGGGCAGACGTTGGACTTACCACCAGAAGAACGTTTTGCTCGTCTCGTCGCCAATAAAAAAATTAGCCATCTAGACGACTTTGACCTCAGTGGAACCTTCTGTTGAGGAAACAAGAGCTAAAAACTAGTAAAAGTATATCTTGATTTATCTTATTAATATATCTTATATTACTCGTATAATGCTGCGAAAGACAGAGGCCCTCAGACGACTTCACCTTTTTATCACCACCTTTTAATTCAATTTTATTTGCACCATCGAAAATAAATGTCGGCAAGAAATTCGCGTGTTTTTTGCTAGATATGAGTCATGTAGTAAAATATTCTTCAGATTTAAAGCGATTTCTGTATCAAAATTATTGTTTGACGGATGATATTGCCAAGGAAACGGGTAGCCAGATCCGTTAGTCAGATCTGGGGAGGATTTAGTTTAAGCTCAAGCCTTGAGCTTTGAACATATATGTCGCTATGTCACTCCCCCGCTGAGCCTGGAAGTCGTAGTGTGCGTGGAGATGTTGAGTCTTCCGACGATGTTGTGCAGTCTGGCGATGCGGTGAGACTGTGTGGTCCAAGTGTTCAGTGCGTCGAGACGTATGGAAACAATGTGGATGCCACAGGAATCAGCCTGAGGAGAGTGGGGCCGCCCTTGATGTTCCTCAGTGACTTAGAGACTAGGAAGTACGCGTTGTGCCGACAGTAGTCTGGTGCTATGACTGCGATAGCTGCCGATTACGTTTTTGCTGTGGTTCAGAGAAGCTGGCTGCGGATGTTCATACCTGGGGTCACCATTTTGACGGATGATATTGCCAAGAAAAAGATTACCTACTCGCCAGATCGGGTGGTCTGATCTGGGGAGGACGTATTCACTTCCTAGTAATATTTAGATGTTGTATACCTATATAGGTCGCATCTCAGAAACTTTCATATTACGATTGAATGTATGAGATATTTTTTTACTGAGCTTATCATGTGGCGACATAGTACTGTGTAAATTTTAAATCGAATTCCGATTTGGACAGCTTGCTTACAAAATAACGCGTAGTATGTTATTAAGTCTGGAAGGCATGTCGAATCAAAACGCAAAGTAACCCTCCCAATTAACAGACCTTTGTAATAGTGATGGGATATTCTTTCTTATTTTTTTTTTTTGATTATATTACTAGCCGTGTGGTGGCGGCTCGTTAAAATAATACTACCACTCCATCTCATCCAATAGATCTCGTAAAAGGTAGGAAAGTAAGGAATTAAACTGCACTGTGCACCCAACAGCGCATGGTGGCGATGGGCTCACCACCTATGACACCAAGTGCATTATATTGTTTTGGTGAAACGTGGATTGTGGCAGTCATCTGTATTTGCAGTGAGTGCCCAGTCTCTGACTACCCCTTGTGGGATACAGTCGTGATCTTATGTATGTATGTATGTATGATATCTATAAATTTGCGAATTCGATGTAATTTGTGGAGCTTATCATTTACATATTTTACGTCTAACATTTAAATAAAAAAATGAGAGGTCAAACAACTCGAGAAATATTATTTTTTATCATAGGCATAGAAAACTAAGGTCGTAATACAGTAATGTAGTAGTAGTTAATGCTGTATTAAAAATTATAATATCATCCAAGACTCAAATTATCATTCCAGAATTTGACTGGTCGTATACTCTCCCATCACTAGTCCCTTATCTGACAAAGAGACGTCATCAACAACTATTTTCATGTACAGATAATCTCACAGTAGAACAATACGACGATAATGATATTTTGACGTGTTGACGTCTTATTAACCGCCAATAATATATCTGTGGTACGATAAACATGATATAATCGTCCATTTGCTTTTTTTATTGTGGTGTTTGACGAACAATGGTAGTAGTGATTTGAAGACAAAAGCGCTAGTACTTAAAAAACGATGCATTATTTTTTTTTTTAAATATGGAACAAAACGTTTGTCATTCATTATGAGTAGCAAAAAGGTACTAACTCGATACTCATGGTTGCCTAGTACACCCATGATAAAAATTGCAAGTGAGTGACCATTGTATTAAAATCACATAAAGCTTCGTCTGTCTGTACTTATGCAACACAGTAAACGTTTCAAATACTATAGTGTAATACCTAGCTGATGTCCGCGACTTCAACCACGTGTATGTAGGATTTCTAAATATCCCGTGGAAACTTTTTGATTTTCCGGAATAAAAAGTATATTTTGTTCGTCTCCAGGATACAAGCTATCTTTTTGCCAAATTTCTTTAAGATCGGTTCAGCGGTTAAACCGTGAAAAGGTAACAAACTGACTGAGAGACAGAGGGAGTTACTTTCATATTTATAATATTAGTATGGATTATGACACAAATACAGATTTAATTTTACAGCAATTCTTCTTCATTGTTGATCCTGGCAAATAGTTACCAAATCTAACCACTTTTGCCAATGTCGAGTAATAATTCAACTACTACAAAGATCGACAGTAAAATGATAAATGACTTTTACTGAAAAATTTACTGGCTGATGGAGACAAAACAATAATTAAAACTTAGGTCTTGAATTTAATTTTACAATCACTGTACACTTTGACGAGCACTTGCTGCATAATAAAAAATCAATATTAAACATAAAAACTCAAAATAAACAACGAAATTTCAAAATTCAATAGAAACACTACCGCATCTTTTGGAGTTGGCGCCAAAACAAGGCACTTACACCGATTAAAAATAAAATTAATATATAAATTTCGTAGTGACTTTTAATAATAGTTTTCACATTTTATTAATAATTCGTCTAAAAAACAAAATGTCTGGTAGGTACTACTATCGCCAATCCGTCTGTGAATCGTCGGTGATTACGACAAATCTTCCATCATTTGGAGAAGACTTTGCCCAGTACTGGGCTGCAAAGACTGTTAATGATGAGAAAATTCAGGCCAAGTGCGATCCTCATTCGCGTGGCGAGAGTTCCATATTACTATAAAAGGATTCTTCATTTTATTTTTCTGTATATATCAGATATTTATAAGTATAAATGAATTTAGATTTTTTCAGCTAGCCAACAGTCGCGAAAAAAAAATCACAACTTTTTCGTGTTAGATCACATTATATATATAGTACATTATAGAATATAATTTACTCGATATGTAGTATAAAAAACACGCTATATTATCACTCAGTTGATGTGATGATTATAAATAATTTTCCAATAATTGAGGCTTAATATTTAAGGTCATATAATGTCTTTATCATTACCACTCGATTTTATATAGGTATTATACGGGAGTGGCCTCTGCATGTCCTTTATATGGGAAAAAGGCGTGACTGTATGTATTTATAAATATTATAAGCGACATTTAAATATCGTAAGAAAAACATTACGCTGCTTTTTATATGGATTAGTTTCATTGAAAAATATGAAACGTGTCTCGTAACGCCATCTGTCGTCGAATAGCAGAACAAGCGACAATAAACTTCAAGAATATTGTATAAAATTCTTCATGAATATATGTAGTATGTATTTAAGATAATAAAATCAAACAAAAAATTAAATGATTCTGGTATCACTAGTTACTATCCAGGCTGTTTCGACATACAGACAGACTGAGATTTTGTCCAATACAGCGAGTACAAGAAATTTTAATTTACTCACAAATCATTTTGTTCAAAACACTGATATTTTATTAATGTATATGATTTAATGTCTTTCAAAACTCAGTAAACTTAAAACACATAAAATTAGCGAATGTCTTAAACAATTGCTCAAAAGCAACCTTTGTTGCAAATATGCATGTGATGGTGGTAAAATAAAAACCGATGACGACATTGTTTAACGAAGCATCATCATCATTTCAGCCTTTTAGTCCACTGCTGGGCAGCAGCATCTTCCTGGAAAATCAGAATAAATAAACTGCTACTGCCAACCCGCCTGCCAAACGTAAGCAACGAAAGTAACGAAGGCAACAAAGGCAAAATTCCCCCCAAAATGAGAGCTACAAACTTTTGTAGCTATTTATGGAGAAGGCCTATGCTCAGCAGAGGACTAGATAGGCTGAAATAATGATGATGATGATTACCAGGCGGTCTACTACGAAAATCGAAATACGTTTTATGTTTGACGTCCGTTGCTGCTTCGAATCGATCCTAAACTTCGTACTTCGGTTATCGTAGTCGACCTCTGGGAATGTAAATAAAAAAAAATGTGTAATTTTTACATTTGCCTAAGAAATAATATATAAAAATAGGTAATAAGCAATAACAACTACATTAATCACAAAATAGAGAACGGACAAGTTTAAGAAGAAGTCTTAACTGTATAAAATTAATTTTACTTATCATCTTTGTCACCTATAACTAGTCCACTGTTGAACATACGCCTCCCCCAAAGATTGGCACAAAACACGGTCCTGAGCCACCTGCGCCCATCAACTTCACAAAATCGTCCATGTCGTCGCTTCAAGGAAGCGTAATGTATTCAACGCATGTTAATTTATTTTATAAACACAGGTCGGCCTTCCTTCCCTAACGGTTATTGGTTCTACGAGCTCTATGTCCGACACATAGTAGTAGCTTGAGCTCACTGATCTTGTTTTTCCATACTTAATTTTATTCTAAGTACTAAGAATTAGTTTACTTTATCTATGTATGGCGCATACATGGTTCAAATGGTTAACTGAATTTTGTTTGTGGATTTCACTGTGCATGCGGTAGGTGTCCGGCAGAGTAGAATAGCACCTACCTCTTTCCTACCGAAGGTGTCGTAAGAGGCGACTAAGGTATTGTACGGACAGCCTATATTCATGCAGTATAATACCAGAATATGCAATGCTGTTACTAAACTGCTTATGGGAACGCAATGGGGAGTCGATTTATTTTGACTCGTACCAAAATGGTGGCGTCCCGTCCCGTCTCCTTTCCCGCGGGGGCGAATAGTTGGCTAGGTGTGTGACCTCTGCTTACCCATTATATGACCACTAAAATTGTTAATTGCAATTTTAAGTGCTGATTTACCACGTGCTCGGCGGTGAAGGAAAACATCGTGAGGAAACCTGCATGTCTGAGAAATAAAAAATATTTCGACGTCCATATGAAGTCCGCCAACCCGCGGATTGGAGTAGCGTGGCGGATTCTTCCCAGCTCCAAAAACCCTCTCGGAAATGAGAGGACGCCTGTTACTCAGCAGTGGGACATTTATAGGTTGTAACTTTACTTTTTTTTAATTGCAGTTTCTAAAAGTATATACTTTGACGACCTAGTTTATTCAGGGTTCTAAAAAATTAGTTTTGGCTGCTTTAAGACTAAGTTTAGTACACAAAACTGAACTCCTGAAATGGCTCCTATCTATTAGTTTTTTTTTTTAATATTAAGGAAAATGTTTGCTGCAAATTGAGGACGTCAACTTTGGACTCCAATTAACCCACCCAATTAATCTTAACAATTATCCTCTAATTATGGTATACAAAGAGAATCTGTTGGACAAAATGGCAAAATAAATTTCCGTTTTGATAAAATTTGTCAGATATCGAAAATGAAAAATGAAAATCTAGTATGTAATTTTATCATAAATATTTAGGATAATTATCGATAATTTAAAGAGTCGATAAATTAGAGTCAAGCCCCTAGAGTACACATAAACTATGCAGCTAGCAGTGATGACGTCCGGAGATTTTACCTGTGAAATGTACACTTATGTAGACTTATAATAATATATATATATATATATATATGTAGATAGATATGTAGACTAATAATCATGTATTTCTATGATTAGAGCCGCAGCCAATCACAGAACAAGTTACTATTGTTGAAGACTTTTTTGAACATGAACTGTTTTTATTCAAAATAACCACTATTTAATACACGAAATGCAAAAAAAAACTGGCTAGCTTATTCCACGCGTGCTAACGTTTTTTTTTACTTGGGGAAATGTGCACATACCCACCTTCACGGGGGGAAAGACGGGTTATTTCGGACTTGCACCGACTAAAACCCCATGGTGTTCCGCCTCCGCTGCATGTTGGCAGGGCCACGGATACGCTAGCGCACACATCCGCGGCCCCGCCGGCGCTGGCGGGTAGTCCACCTGTTCGCATTCAGAGTAAGCTTGCGTAGCTAACTCGAAGCGACTTCCTCGGGTCAGCTTGACGCCATAGGCCAACCATGTGGGCCCCTCTTAAATTTACCATGGGTGACCAGGCCATGGTTACTAAGCCCCCCGCCTATACAAAGCGAGAACGCATTGGAGGGACGTGTGCTAACTTGTGCTAACCTGTCATTCAAAACGGGTTACAGTGTCATTCGATTCGCTTTACTTCTCTATCTTTCTCTTTTGACGTAAGGGATGTGCTTTCCCTTCACGCTCTATGGCCGTCTTTATTCTAAGTCTATGAGTATAACTACTGCTGCAACTTATCAATTTTAAGATTGTCAGAATGTATTTATGTTTTCTGTCAATTGTTTTACAGTATTTTTTGTCTATAAAACTTTTACGCTTAAATAGCAAAAGTGATTTATACATGCTATTTACCACTGACTCATCGTGATGTCTCCGAAACTACAAACCGATTAACTTGAAATTCGACATACATATTCCTTTCCGGACAAAGACATCCTATTTACCCCTACATGTGTAAATAGGCCGGTGCTGTATTCCTCTATACAGATTTCCAGCAGTGGGGCATTTGTAGGCTGTACTTTACTATGTGAACTGCCGGTGTAGTGTTTACTAATACACCTTACTTTGGAGGGGCCTGTCCAGCAATTTACTATTGCCAGACTGAATATGACGATGGTGATAGACTATGCTATGCTATGTTAACCATGATGTTATAATAATATGTCTTACTGGTGGTAGAATTCCTGTGCAGGAATCCATCTAGATAGGTACCTCTCCAGAGCCATGAAGAAGTAGTGTGCAAAAAATTATATAATATCACCCAAAATGAGAGTTACAAACTTTTGTGCCATTCTATAGGTGAGGCCTATCTTCAGCAGTGGACTAGTGATAGGATGAAATGATGAAGATGATGAAATAGAATAAAACCGTACTTACGATTCACAAAGATTAGGTTTGGTTTAAATTCAAACTAAGAACCACGGCTCAGGCATCTGGGTTTAATACTTGTGAAGGAGGCCCTTTTTTTATTAAGAATAATATTGTTATTTTGACATACATTTGGACTCTAAGCGAGTGCATGATTAATTAGGATGTTAACTACATACATTAATACCATATTATATATATTATTTCAAATAAAATAGTATATATAACATAATGTAAAACCTTCCTTCACTGGAATCATAATACAATGTCGCTTACCGCAAGAAGCATTAAGTTTAAAGTGAATTGCCAACAACTCGATACGTGTTATATTGTCTCAATTATGTCTTGAGCGCCTCTAATTCTTCCATTCAGGCTAAATTTTAGAACGCTTTTCTCGTAAACAGGTTGATTGTTTTTCTAATGCAGACTTATAATCTTTTTTATATTCTGCAGCTGTATATTTGGAATCCCAATAACTATGCAAGACACAGACAATAAAAGACTTCTCGGTCAGTCGGACGGAGATGGCGGGAATAATCATCTAAAATATGAGTCTTAAAATTCAAAAAGGTTAGAGTTCAATATTTATGCAAGTGGTCGTAGTATTCCTGTACATTATCCGTCTAGGTTGGTACCGCCGCAGTGGCAGTTGTTCTGCTGTCAAGCATTAGCGTGCAAACATATCGTGTTCCAGTCGAAATGGCACCCATACCTATTGTAATTCCAGGGCATATGAGAATTTAAAACTGATGTATCATTGTGACGACAGAAACGTTATTGGTAAAATAGAATTTGTTATGGGCAGACGTTTCAATTATTCATTGAACTAGTTCTTTGAAAATCAAAGAGCTAGATGTATAATTTGGTTTTGTAAATATGTTAAAAAGTAACAACCTATAAACGTCCCACTGCTAAGCACGGGCCTCCTCTTATTTCTGAGAGGGTTTTATTATTTCTTACTTCATAGGTGTAGATAAAAATAGACATATAACAATAATATATAGACATAATGATTTCTTATATTTACGCGAATACTACACATTTAAATAAAACTATTTTTTACCGATCTACGCAAAATGAGCTAACAGTGTCTTGAAGTCTTGCAGTGGTATGCATGGTTTCCGATTTAATTTTGTTAATTATTATAGGATCCCAAGCCGGTGGTAATATACCCAACCATTTTCTCTATTGAAATTAGGTTTTTTTTTAATTTCAATAGTCTTGCAAATCATCCTTGGTAGGAATCGGTATTCTTTTGCAAGGATTTGTGGTCTATCAAATCTGATGTTATGGTTGGAGTGATCTAGAACATGGTGACATACTGCAGACTTCCTAGAGCGTCGATGCTTCACGTCAGCTGCTGTGTTATTTTACGCGGGTTTTCAAAGATCTTTTCGTTTATCTTATGTAATATAAAAAATGATACACAATTTAGCTTGTATACTCCTGCATCTTGTAGAGGGACATTACACATTTACATACGCCGTGTGGTACCGGTTTAAGAGAATCTACCACCCCATCTCATCCCGTGGGAGTAGTAAAGGTCGACAAAAGGGGAAAATAAACACCAGGAGATGGGCAGCAGCATCTTCCTGGAACATCTGTATTAATAAACTGCGGTTGCTAACCCGCCTGCCAAGCGTGGCAACTATGGTAAATTCCCCACAAAACGAGAGCTACAAACATTTGTGGCAATCTATGTGTAAGGTCGATGTTCAGCAGTGGACTAATGATAGGCTGAAACGATGAGGTGGATATAGGACAATATTTTTCTGTCTGTGTATAATCTTTATTATATATATAATCGTATATGTTATACAATTGCAACGTTTAAATGTTAAAAACGACAATTAAGTTGATATTCGTTTTTACGTAATCGAACGGCTTCAATACCACTGATTTTAGTGACTTATTTTTTTATATCTATGTTATAAAGGTCTACTACATTATTTATATGTTAATAAAAATAACATAAGATACTGATACTTCTTGGGCATATGCGAAACTCTGCAATTTATTCAATTTATGGGAATCTTATTTCTCCATTTGCGAATCCGTAAACAAAACGTATAAGGGAATATAAAGCGAGAAATTTTGTTTATTCGTTTCACAGAATAAATTTAGATCACCCCGTAGACTCGGTGTTTTCTTAGCATTAGCGTGAGGTGGGCGTCGCTACTTTAAATCTCTTACTACGTATGTTAGGGTTGGCAATAATACAATAATAGTTTATAATAATAAAATTGGTTGCATAGACAACAGTATTAAAAAACTACGTATTAGATTCATATTATTTATTACATTTGTCTTATGTGGTGTAAATGCAGCGATTGCAATCCTTTTTAAGACAAATCATGTATTTACACCTTGGCTAACGAATACAATGGGCGGACTTAAAGGCTAGAGGCAGATAACTGATAGTTCACCGTAGAGGATCTTGAAATACTTTGGCAGATTGTTATGGACAGACGTTGCATTTACCATCAGGTGAACGATTAGCTAGTCTCGACATATTGTACCAAAAAAAATCGTCCATAGCAAGATATACGCCTCCCTCATTATTGAAGGCTTTGCTATAATTGTCACGCAGGTGCGTAGGTGATGGCCAGGCAGATTTATCCACACTATTATTATAAACGGAAGTAACTCTCGATGTCCCTCTGTCTGTTTGTCTCCTTTTCACTGTTCAACCGCTGAACTGGTCTTGACTAAATGTTGAAATAAGAGCCGTGGTAGCTCAGGGAATAGGCGCTCGCTTTAAATTTCATAGTACGCGAGTGACCTTGGTTCGATTCCCGGTGCCGGCACCACTAAAATTGTTAATTGCAATTTCAAGTGCTGATTTACCACGTGCTCGGCGGTGAAGGAAAATATCGTGAGGAAACCTGAATGTCTGAGAAATAAAAAACAATTCGAAGACATGTGAAGTCCGCCAACCCTCCAACCTCTCAGAAAGCAGAGGAGGCTTGTGCTCAGCAGTGGGACATTTATAGGCTGAAACTTTACTTTTACTTTTTATCCACGCGTGCGAAGTCGCGGGCATCAGTTCAGCATTTCATCATCATTTCAGCCTATCTTAGTCCACTGTTGAACATAGGCCTCCCCCATAGATTGCCACAAAGCACTGTCCTGAACCACCTGCATCCATCGACTTCCCGCAAAATCGCGCTGGTCGTTGCTCCATCTAGTGGGCTTCATAAATATGTAACTGTCAGATATTGCGTACAGAATTACGAGTACTGTCAACGTTTCTTTGTAGAATATTAGCTGGAGTAGTCGCGGGGACTAAGTCCGCGTGGATTCAGTTTTTTTTTTAATACAGTAAGAACTGTTTGATTTTCCGAAATAGAAAGTATCTTTTGTCCGTCTCCAGGATGGAAACTATATCTGTGCCGAATTTCGTCAAGATCGGTGCAACAGGTGAGTCACGAAAAGGTCAGAGAGAGTCACTTTCTCATTTATAAAATTACGAGTAGTATGGGTATCAATAATAATTACCAGACGCAAAGTTTAATGATTAATGCATATAGAAAACAATGTTGTAAGGAACCATGCAAGTCTTAGAACTCCATCATCAATACAACATACAATTACACTTATTACAATTATATCATCGCCTTGTGGACTTGTAAAAAAAATATAAACTTCATTAACATGACAATCGATAGCTCCTGTTATTGCAATGCATTAATTATTTTAATTTTTCGTGAAACGTGGATTGTGGCAGTTATCTGTTTTTGCAGTGAGTGCCCAGTCTCTGACTACCCCTTATGGGATACAGTCATGATCTTATGTATGTATGTATGTATTAATTATTTTTAGCTGCTATTTTTTTTTTTTTAATTTTAACACCAGTAATACCTGCCAGCCCTGAGTCAACAAATTCGCCACTTATTCCACGCTGCCTCCCTTCAGCCGCGCTCACAATACCACTGTATGTTATAATTTTTGCCTACCCCCAAATATATTTGCAGAACAAAAGGCGCCTTAATGAATGTATCGCTGAATTCGCGAAACCATGATTAAGCATTGTTAAGAGATCGTGCGTCGTATTATTTCTCTAAAGAACAAATTTTTATTTCCCTCCTGTATCCCGAATAAATTTTTGGCAATGGGTATTCATGCTGAAAACTCTGTATTGGTCTATACTTCTCTATTGTCGTTTGTGACAATGCGTTACGCGTTTTTGTTTGTCCACGAAGGCGCTTAAATAAGCTTTTTGTTTTTTTTTTATGAAGACGAAAAACGAATAGAGTATTATTGTAACTCGTAAATTTGAAAGCCTTTTAATGTGAGCCCACAGTTATTCTGCCGTGAAGAAGTAGTTTGCAAACATTACTGTGTTTAGGTTTGAAGAGCACTGAGAGATAGCGTAATCACGGGGCATGTGAGACTTAAGAACTGATGTCTCAGGGTGACGGGCGTAGTGCGGTGTCACACAGAAATGTTCAGGATGACACAGCATTTGTTATGGCATAACGTTGAACTTACCATCAGGTGAACGTTTTGCTCGTTTCGTCACTTCATGAAATACAAAGAAAAATAAATACGACCTAGCCTTAACCTTATTCTCTTGGGATTCCATAGTTCAATGATTTTATAGTTGTTATAATCCTTTTCATAAAGACTGTGTTATATATTTTTAATCTATTTACAGGTAATCTTTGTGTACTTTCCGGAATTAGTTGTGAAAGCATGTCTTACCCCATAAATATATAAAACACTTATCGCATAATTATACAAAATTTGTGAGTACAAGAAATTCACTTATCTCGAATATTCTAGATACAGTATTAACTTGAGACAAAGGCGAGTGCGAGGTTGTTATCACAGCCACCCCCGCGTACATCTCCCCAACTCCTTTCTTTTCACAGTTCTATACAAAAGTTTGAGTAAGAGTAATACACGTCTTGCGCTGTTTTAACATTAGTGTGACCATAACCCGAGATAACACATAAATAAAATTAAGAAAAATAAATGTCCGTGAAAGCAGAATGTAGAAGATATTAGAAGCTTTATGTATCATTCAAATGCATCCATTTGGCGATAGGATCGTGGCTTACATATTTACGAGGTGGATTGAAAAGTACTCGGCCTAACCAAGAAAATAAACACATACTAAATCAGTTATATTTTTATTTTTCTACATAATCACCATCAAGTTCAATACACTTTTCCCACCTCCCCTTCCAAGCATTTAGACCGTTAAAAAAAAATGATTCTTCCTTAGAGTCAAAATATGCGTCTACAGCTGCTTTGACCTCGTCGTTTGTCGAAAATCTTTGACCTCCCAAGTGATTTTTTAGGTTAGGGAACAGAAAGAAGTCTGATGGTGCCAGATCAGGTGAATACGGCGGATGCGGTAACAGTTCAAAGCCACAGTTGTGAATTCCAGCCATTGACTGTACTGACGTGTGAACACGGGCGTTATCTTGATGAAACAGGACTTTTCTTCTGAGCATTCCTCGACGTTTTTCTTTTATTTCCTCTCGTAAACGACGTAGTAAGGTGCAGTAGTAATCAGAGTTTATAGTCTGACCCCTTTCAAGATAATCAATCATAATCACACCTTTCGAGTCCCAGAATACTGAAGCCATCACCTTATTTGCCGACAAAATCGACTTAGCCTTTTTAGGGGGTGGTGAACCAGGTCTTCTCCACTGTTTTAATTGTTGTCTTGTTTCCGGTGTACAGTAATGAACCCATGTTTCGTCTATAGTAACAAAACGATTCAAAAAATCATCTGCATCGGCTTCAAATAACTCCAAAAAGTCGCGTGAAATAGTCAATCGCGTCCTTTTTTGTTCAACTGAAAGCAGTCGCGGAACCCACCTCGCAGACACCTTGTGGAAACCCAACTCGTTGACAATGATGTTTTGAGTTCGTTCATAAGAAATGCCTATAATCTCGGCTATCTCTCTAATTTTTAATCTGCGGTCTCCCATTATTAAATCAAGTACTTTTTTAATATTTTCGTCAGTAGTTGACGTCGAAGGCCTTCCAGAGCGGGGTTCATCTTTCACACTCTCTCTACCACGCTTAAATTCTGCTATCCATTTTTTGACGGATGAATATGACAGAGCACAATCGCCTAATGTACTGACCATGTCATCATGGATGGCTTTTGATGATAGCCCCTTTTTATGGAGGTACTTAATGACGGCACGCTGCTCGATTTGCTCCATTCGCGGAAATTATGAGCGATTACTTTGTTAATAAATTTATAAAATCACAACTAATTATCGCACACGTTTCGAACTTCACACAATGAACTAGTCTGAACTGAACTAAATAATGTGGGTGGATTTGATTTTTAGAATTGAATGGATCTGTGTTAGGCCGAGTACTTTTCAATCCACCCTCGTATGAAACCTTTTAGTTTGTTTTAGTTTGTTGTAACCTTTTAGTTTGTTTAATGACTCAATTACTATATACTAATTGACTCATTAAACAAACTTAAGGTTCGCAGTGAAGTATATTCATCATCATCATCATCATCATTTCAGCCTATCACTAGTCCACTGCTGTACATAAGCCTTCCCCATAGATTGCTACGAAAGTTTAAAGCTCTCATTTTGGGGGGAATTTCGCCTTAGTTGCCACTCTTGGCAGGTCAGTTTGCAACCGCAATTTATTTATTCTGATGTTTCAAGAAGATGCTGCTGCCCATCTTCTGCTTTTAATTTTCCCTCTTTCGACTTTTACGACAATCACGGGATGAGTTGCGGTGGTAGATTCTCTTAAGCGGCTACCACGCGGGAAGTATATTAGGAAAAAGAAATGTTTTTGAGAACAGAACGTGTTTTGGAGAAAGATTCAAGAATATCTCCGAGGTATTAAATCTCTATACGGATTTTCAGACTAAACGCGTCCCTTAAATTTTGCGACGGGAACATGGCTAAAATAAATTATCGAATTCCTCTGGTATTTCGTATTGGTGGTGGTAATCGCTTACCCTTTTTCGGTTTGCCCTTTCTTCTGTAAAAAAAAATCTTCATTATTATCAGCTTGATTATTACAGGACAGTCTCACTGTAGCCCAAATTCCTAGCCACACTGTTTTCGAGTGGGAAGCCAATTGTTCCCAAGATTGGTTTAAGCCTCCGCATGTGATCTTAATTAATGAATACGAACGAATGACTAAGCTTATTTTGTTAATTTATTTATAACGAATGCTTTCACTGCAAAGGGAAGACAGACGCGATGTATTTACGAGGTAAATAAATTACAGAGTACGGTTAAGTAGTTGTGTGTACAAAAGACTAGATATGTACTCTGGATTCTCCAGACTTTGTAGACATCAACCGCAACGACATTTTGTGGTTGTTACCTGATGACGTCAACTGCGCAGGAAAGAGCCGCACGAACACGAAATAAGGTTTAGATACAGTGTCAAAGACACTGGGTACCTACAAATACTTCTAGGCTCGAAATCTAACAATTTGAATGTTGTGCAAAAGTTTTCCCGGCTGGGATTCCAACACAGGACCTCAGACCGTAAGTTCCCGAATGTTAAAACGCTCATTTGCTTCACATCGGTGATGATGATGATGATGATACGATGACGTTTTTGTAATTTAAAATATTTTGTATCAATTTTACAAATTTTTAACAACAATATACATCATCATTGAGAGTGAAAATAATAACGATAGGTAAGAAAGAAAGTTTAAAAAAATTAAACAGCCTTGAGCCTCAGAGCTGGAGGGAGTCTGCTTCTGAGCTTCTATAGGGTAGGGTTGGCGAGAAAGTAACGTGCCGCCTATACATGAGCCTCAGAGCTGGAAGAAGTCTGCTTCTGAGCTCCTATAGGGTAGGGTTGGCGAGAAAGTAACGGGCCGCCTATACATGAGCCTCAGAGCTGGAAGAAGTCTGCTTCTGAGCTTCTATAGGGTAGGGTTGGCGAGAAAGTAACGTGCCGCCTATACATGAGCCTCAGAGCTGGAAGAAGTCTGCTTCTGAGCTCCTATAGGGTAGGGTTGGCGAGAAAGTAACGTGCAGCCTATACATGTCTCACCGCTGAGCACAGGTTCCCTCCGATCTCAAAGGGCTTTGCAGCTGCTTACAAATATCCTCCGTTAATTTTTAAGATATTTTGAGGCAGCAAGAGTCCGCCATCAATTCAATTTCATCAATTATGGGAAAAAAGCATTTTTGTATGGCTCCAGAAACAGCATTATTTTTAAAAACACTTCGAAATAACGCTGTTCTAGCAAAATTTCATCAATATCGGTACAGTGGTTGAGCTGTGAAAAGGTAAGAAACAGATATATAATTTAACAATTTCAACTCAATAATATATGTAGATATATTACTGAATAGTAATTGTCATCATCAACATCATACAAGCATGGTTTTGTATAACCATGTTTTAACGAAAAAAATATTGTTATTGTCTTTACCTTTGACTTTCTGTTTGCTTTTGCCTTCCCTTAATTGTAATCTTTATATTTACAGATGGCAAAGTGGCCTATCTATCTTGAAAATATCAAACCGAAAATAAAAAGACTGGAACTTGCAACTGCTGTCAAAAGTACGAGGCTTCTGGTGCTGCTTTGATTACGGCAAATTCTCTTTTCTCAAAGAAGGACACTAGATTTTCTGCATATTTCACAAACAACAAAACCAGAGTCGAAAACCAACAATTTGTGCTCTTGCACTAACATTGGATCCGGCTGGAATTCGAAGCCAGGACACGCGGCTAAGAAGCAAAGGTACATCTGACCACAAGGCCACACGGTCTTCCATCATTAGTTATATCTTCTTTCTTCTTAAAAGTCTTTTGTTGATGGGTATTAGTATACATAATAAAAATGCAATTTTCTCTAACTTTACGTTTATTTTAGGTGTTATTATTATTTACTATCAAAATTATCAATAAAAATAATATTTATCTCATTAAAAAATCTTCTACCAATTAAAACCTTAGTCAAAAAGCATGTATATCTGAATACGGCAGAATATTCTTATGACTAACTTTGATTCCAACATTGAAAAAAGAAACGATATCCAAGAAAATCGTATTTAAATTTCCGCGACTTTTAAATGTCATCTTTTATATAAAAGTCTGCAATCCCTAGTGGGGAACGACGAGTCCCTTATGATAAAGCCTTCATTGAACATTAATGCTTCCTCGTCCCCGTATGAATATTTCAAATATACCTGATGTACCGATAATATGTTGGAATATTTGTTGAAAGTACCGAGTGCAATCAAATATGGAATATAAAACCAGCACAATACTTAACAATAGTTTTTTTGAATATTATTTTAACAACTGTTTCATAAATCAATACTAAATAAAAAAATAAATCGAGTTTCTTAAAAAAAGTTTATTCTCAAATAATAACATTACATTTCATCGGATTCGAT
The DNA here is from genome assembly GCA_019845155.1 of Luehdorfia chinensis. Taxonomy (NCBI): domain Eukaryota; kingdom Metazoa; phylum Arthropoda; class Insecta; order Lepidoptera; family Papilionidae; genus Luehdorfia; species Luehdorfia chinensis. Next base: position 5,345,189 of record JAHVAK010000003.1, on the reverse strand, counting down.
CATAAGACCGGGAAAGTGGCATCAGTGGAGTCGCTTAGCGGACATCGGACACGGGGCCAAATTTTAGCCAGCTTGGCCGACTGGCTTCCCTCGAGGCTGCTGACCCCGTGCCGTGGTAGCCCAGGGGCTAGGCGCTCGCTTTTAATTTCATAGTACGCGAGTGACCTGGGTTCGATTCCCGGTGCCGGCACCACTAAAATTGTTAATTATAATTTTAAGTGCTGACTTACCACGTGCTCGGCGATGAAGGAAAACATCGTGAGGAAACCTGCATGTCTGAGAAATTAAAAATATTTCGAAGACATGTGAAGTCCGCCAACCCGCATTGGAGCAGCGTGGCGGATTCTTCCTAGCTGTAAAACCCTCTCAGAAATGAGAGGAGGCCTATGGTCAGTAGTGGGACATTTATAGGCTGAAACTTTAATAACATTACAATTTCATTTGCAATTAATTTAAAACCAAAATTATTTAATCACAGAAAGTAATCTGTGTCCAAATAAATCTAATAGAATCTAATCAAATTTTAGTTTTTATTTTTTTAACTTTCTCTGTCAACTATACGTCTCGCAGACTGCATGTCTGTCCCCGATAATAAATGCACACATTAGACCGCCAGATCTCGAGAAAAGGCGATGAACTGCATGATGCATTTTACAGAAACGACAGGGCAATAACGATGAATTTTAAATTCTTATTGTACTCAGTTTATTTGTGTAATGTTTTTGCGATATGTTTATATATAATATATATTGTATAAATATTGTTTCCTTATTAATCTTACCAATAAAGCCATTTCTAGCAACATCTTTGAACTAGAATATCACCTAATTTGAAGTTTCGCAAGATTTAGTAGGTTTAAGTTAAGAATGAGTGACGTCGTCATGCTGGAGAGTTTAAAAGTTTGAGCACGCTAATTTCAAGAAATACTAATACAATTTGAAAATTATTTGGGCATTAGATAACCAGTTTATTTAGGAAGGTTGTAGGCTATAAAAAATCTTGCTACGGCCTTAAGGAGTCGCACGCCCCAGCGTGCTAACATAACTAAAAAGGGCTTACTTTACGCAGGTGAAACCGCAGGGTGCATCGTCATTATTATATAAAAGCGATTTATCACATCACGATGTCTCCGAAACTTCAAGGACCTATTGACTTGAAATACATATTTATCCCTTTCCCGACATAGACACCCACTAAGAACTGATTGTATGAACATTTACTCCTAAATGTATAAACAGGCATGTGCTGTTTTCCTCCATACAGGCTTTGATAACTATAACTTCCTAAACCGGGACAGGTCAGGTAGTTAGCAGTAGTAGTAGGCTAAGTTCTATTCGCTTATTACAATACCTCAAAAGCCAAATAAATGTAAAACAACCAGAATTTTCTTACTATTCAGGTAGAGCATTATTATTACTAACATAGGTAGTCCTAATGGACATTGCTCACAGGAATTCGTATGGGTACCACCCAGCAGCAGTAGTATACAAATATTGCTGTGTTACGGTGTAGAGCGAATGAGAATTAAGAAGCGATGTCTCATGGTGACGAGCGAAAGTCAGATGTTACACAGATATATCCTATGAAATGTTCTGAGTGACGCATCTGTTGTGGGCAACGTGACAATTAGATCAGATGAAAAGCTTGCTCGTCTTGTCACTTACTTCCATAAAAAATAGTATACATTATAATACAGAAAGCCGTCTAGTTAGGTACCGCCGTAGGGCCAGTTTTCTGCCATGAATCAGAAGTGTGCAAACATAGTGTAATCACTGGGTATATGATATTTAAGAACTGATGTCACGGGGTGCGAAGTGGTGCTACACTACACAGAAATGTTCTAGGTGATACAGCACTTGTTATGAACAGACTGTATATTGACGACCGCGTGGCCTAGTGGTTAGAGTTCCTGACTTCTAAGCCGCGGGTCCTGGGTTCGAATCCCAGACGGAGCCAACATTTGTGCTAAAACATAAACCAACATTTTCGGGTCTGGTTGTGTTGTGATTGTCCCCGTGTTTCTGACACTGCATCCTAGCCTAACTCCGATCTTATCGCATTAGCGTTACATCGGGCGCGGGTAGGTTTGGGACGAGTGAGTTCCTCTGTGTTTGCGCGTACACTTGTAGCACTATAATATCACCTGCGCAGTTGATGGCTCTCGACAGTAGTCGGCAGTTGTCTCCGTGGTCGAAATCGGCTAGGAGACCATCACCATCATTATGAACAAACGTTGCACTTACCATCAGGCGTACGTTTTGCTCGTATCGTCACATTCTCCTACAAAAAAAGATTTTATTTAGGTTAAGATTATAACTGTACATGTCTAGTTCTGTTTTAAAAATAACTATACTTAATAATTAACTAAATTTTCATAAAACATCATTACTTCATAAATGAATCAATAAACTCACAATTACCAATACAAACCTAGTAAACCAAATCATAAATAACACTCGTCGAGACGTTCAATCGGGGACGAACCCCCTTCGCTTATTCTATCGGTATCTCGCATCATTTGCTCTCATTCTGTTTAATTTCTATTACCGCATGTCTCGGCGAATTTTTCTCTGAAGACAGTCGGCATTATTAGATTTTATACAGTCTGTGGCACTGGTAACGCTCCGTCTGGTGTCGCTGCATATATAAGAATGTATGGTTTGCACAGATTAAATATTCGTAGACTGGATGCTTCTGAAACTAAATATTGGATTGAAATATTTTAAAGAACTTTTACATTCTCATCTCTCCGTACAATAAGAAAAATATATAATCGAAATGCTGATAATTTACCCTTGTGCACAAATTTTCTCCATAATATCTGAACCTTGGGAATGTTAATTTTAATTACCGTGCGTTGATTTTTACCTCCATGTCCTACGTTCTTTAACCATCAAGGTTGGTACAACGGTAGTGCTTTGTCTTTTAAGTCGGACAACTGAGTTTCGTTCTGTTCTTCAGTAATGCAACTGTTTTATGTTTTAAAAAGAAACAAAAAAGAAGAAAGCCATCTTCACAATAGGCAATGATTGATGACAGCAATTCATTGCAATAGAACGGCACTTGTTTTCTGTTTATTGTACATGCTTAGTACATGTATCATCTTCATCATCATAATTTCAGCCTATCACCAGTCCATTGCTGAATAGGCCTCCAAGAAAAGTTTGTTCTCATTTTGGGGGGATTTTGCAATAGTTTCCACGCTTGGCAGGCGGGTTGGCAACCGCAGTTTATTTATTCAGATTGTCCAGGAAGATGCCGCTGTCCATCTTCTGGTTTTTATTTTCCCTCTGTCGGTTTTTACGATACCCACGGAATGGGATGGGATGGTAGATTCTCTTAAGCCGCTACCACACGTAGAATCATCCATCCACACGGCACGGGCCACATGTAACTGATGTTGAATTTTCCCTTAGTCCACTTTAACGCGATGAGATGGGTTTGGTCTTTCGGTTCCACCACCACCATATAGTCAACTAATTCTTCAATGCAAAGAAGTGAAATGGATGAATCTGATATATTTGCACTGACCCTTTCCACCCTTGTCAAATGTAGTACTGTTCCCCGAAACTAACCCTGGATCTTCAGCTTCGTCGATGTCCGGATGATTGACGTGCTCAGCGTGAAGTAAAACATTGTGAGAAAACCTGCATATCTATGGAATAAAAATATTTGAAGGAAATGTGGAGTCCGCTAAACTACAATAAAACAGCGCGGCGGACTCTCCCCGGTTACTTTCTCGAAAATGAGAGGTGGCTTGTGCTTAATTGTGGGCCATATATAGGCTTCGTTTCACCGTTTCCATTTTATAGATACAGCATATTTTTATTTTATATTTATTTTTTCATGTAGCGAAATTTTAAAATGATGGGTTAAAAAATAACTCGTTCAGAATGTGGATCCAACAAGGTTGCTCCAAACAATATACTGCAAATAAATATAATCGGGTCCTACGATAAATTCTCTTAAAATTAGAAAAGAATGGAGCTATTACTACAGGATTTTAAAGTACGCGATTCTTTTATTTCATAATTACACTTAGTTCTTTGTTAATTCGATGTTTGTCACTATTAAAATTAGCTCAAACAAAATGTCTCCATGAGGCGTAAGGTCAGATGTCATAAGCCAGTAGTCGTCTGTAATTATTTAAAACTGTTATGCGAAAGACATCAAAGCGAGAGAAATCTTGAGTCAACATGTTCACAAAGTCTATTACAAATGCAAATTTAATTTTATCGCTTACCTGTCTGTATTATAATGACAATAGAGTTTAAAATATAGAATACTGAATGCTATAAAATGTAGACGTGTGGGCTAAAGTCATACGTACGAAATTACAGTCGACAATTGTGGTTTTCTCTTGAAGAGACTTATTCTAGATGTGTCTTCAGATTGTAATGTTTGTTGAAATTATAAAATTTCACAATTATAAAGATTCGAGGTAGATTAGTTAATTAGAGTTTACAATAATTATTAGAAACTGTATCAACGAAAAAACACTTAGTCATCTTCTAGTGATGTTACAATCAAGGAAAATATCGATAGTGATCGATAAAAGAGATTTTGCCATGGAGTACATGGCCAAGTTGCCTTCTTTCGCAAATACGTTGTTTACTTTAGATTACTACTTTACGTTACTTTAAATACGTTAGAGTACTGGATAACCGACCCCGGGCCCCCGAGCTACTGCTGTCTCCTCCTGCTCTTTCCGAAATAGTAGTATCCTACACCTTATAGCTTACCCCGTCTCCATTGCCATCTTTTCCTTCCACTCCACCAATCCAAGAGGCGTGACTGTGTGTATGTATGTACCTAATATTTTTTTCATGTTTTCATTCGTTATTGCTAATGGGACGGAAATATTATGTCGTCGTCGTCGTTTCAGCCTATCAATAGTCCACTGCTGAACATAGGCCCACCCATAGATTGCCACAAAAGTTTGTAGCTCACGTTTTGGGGGGATTTTGCCATAGTTATATATTATGTAAAGTAATAAAAACTTAAGGAGAAGTCAGAGACACTGTAATGAAACGTACATTATTATTACCCAGCATTTTTCACATTTTAATTAATACCAGTAATTGATATCTATTTGTAATTCGTATTATTCAGAGAGTCTCAGACGCTGCTGAAAATTTTGAACCTTGAAACGTCTTAAATGTTGTAATCATAATCAGAACTGTATGGTAAAGTACTTTTTATTACAATTATTTTTTTATTACACATTCAGTTAATATTTTTACTTTTTAAAAACAACAGAATATGTTTCAAAAAATTTGGACGAAGACAAGATATTATTGTTTGTAATATGACTGTGCTGTAAATGTACACTGAACTGTAATGAACTGAAGAACCATGTATGTTATATTGGGTTGGGGAAAAAGTTTAACTTTGCATTTTATATGAAAACTCAAGACATTTTTTTCAAAGTTTATGTACATTTAATTGCAGTATATATGTGCCATTGTGTTCGATGACTTTTTACTGTCTTCAAGATAGTGTCATGTGTTGCCTGTAGAAATTTTGGGACTTCTGAGCAAAAAAACGCGTCAAGTAGTTCTGGCAGTCTTCTCTTGATGTTAACCTGACACTACCTAAAGAATTCTGAAGAGACCGAAACAGGTGGAAATGTGAACGTGCAAAGTCAGGGCTATATGGCGGATGCATTAACACCACCCAGCCAAACTCTCTTAATTTTTGCGGAGTAGCTAAAGGTGTTTGTGGTTTAGCCACCCTTTCTATTGATCAACCGCTTTCTCTTAACTTCTTGCTTTATTCTGGCAGAAGAGATCCGAATAGATGGTTCTGCTCGGCGGTTACACACACAGTCTGTGAAGCTGACCAAATTTTGACCACGACCTTTTTCACACGTTCTTGTCTTACGCGATCCACTTTTTATCACCAGTTATCAATCTCTTCAAAAACGGTTCGGTTTCATTACGTCTCAATAAAGAATTGCAGGTGAGTACACGATTCATTGGGTTTCTTTCAGTGAGCTCGTGTGACACCCAAATATCGACTTTATTCGTCTACCCAGCTTTTTTGAAATGGGTCAAAACTGTTTTGTGGTCAATTCCCAGTTCTTCAGCTATGTTGTAACTACAGATATGCCGATCTTGCGTCCATTTTATCCGTAACAGGGCGGCCAGAGCGAGGTGGCATCTTAAACAACAAAATTCCCGGATTGAACAAACCAACTTTGTGCTACTCTGACTGACACTGCATTAGGTCCATAAACGTCGACGACCTATTCTTAAACTTAGGCATAGACTTTTAATTTAAGAAAAATACCGCGCAAACATTGTAAGCCCCAAAATCCGATACGTCATTGTATTTTATAACTGGCATAACGTATTATGGTTGAAAGTGCCATTTAAAAAAAAATGAATTTATTCGTCTAATAGCTCACTGACCATCACAGACGTTGATAACAATAGAGTTTTGATGGTGCGCCTAATATGGGAATTCCGCTGTTTAAGTAAAACGCGGCAAATGAGTTTGTAATGTAGCTTTAATTTGTTCCGACGTGTGTAATTCTATCACGTGACGTATCATGCAGGGTGATCAAAACGCGTCGCGGGCAAATTGCGTACAAACTGCTGAGATTTCCATTGTTCCTATGGGCGTTTTTATATACAAAACCGATTTACTAATTCCACTAAGGCATGAAGATAACTCGTTATATGTTGACCTTGTTTCGTTTAAAATCTTTCGACAAAAATGAGTTTCATTCACTTGTAATTTCCATTCACTCGAACATTAGATCGTAAATATGAACACATTAATAGAAATAAGAGTATGTTAGATGCGACGCGTTTGGTATTCACCTGTAAAACGCGGCACTGCGAATCCTACTAAAATGAGTAAATGTCTCCTGTTAAAGAGCTGATACTAATTCAGTTTTTTTATAGGAGAAATTGTCGAATCGAGCAAAACGGTAAGTGCAACGTCTGCCCAAAACAAATGCTGTGTCATCCGGAACATATGAGGGGCACCACACTGCGCCCACCGCTCTGATACATCAGTTCATAAATCTTATATGTCCAGTAATTGCATTAGCGATCAGTGCCATTCAGATCGAAACACATTACTTGAATTCGGATTTTAAATGCTGATTTACCACGTGCGCGGCGGAGAAGGAAAACATCGTTAGGAACCTGCATGTCTGAGAAATAAAAAAAAAATCGACGACATGTGCAGTCCGCCAACCCGCATTGGAGCAACGTGGCGGATTCATACTAGCTCCAAAACCCTCTCCGAAATAAGAGGAGGCCTGTGCTCAGCAGTGGGACATTTATAGGCTGAAACTTTACTTTTTACTTTTTTACATACATACGTACAGTAACTTCAGACACACAGTTTTTTTCTTATTTAAGGGATAGGCAGAGATCAATCACGAAGGCAACTCTTCGCCACCGCGGGAAACGAGACGTAATGGATGGCAAGTCACGTTACCATTTCTAAAAAAATTCTTGCTGCGTTTCCACAAGCAGTATAGTGACAGCATTGAATATTATGGTGTTATTCTGCACGAATAATGGCTGTCCATATAATACCTTAGTCGCCATTTACGACACCTCCATAGGAAAGAGGTAGTTGTTATTCCACTCTGATGTACACCTATCGGCTATCACCTATTGGATTTGATAGGACTATCAAACTATGGTCTTGTGGTAAGTACGATCTTATTGCATGAGCGTTACATCGAGCGCGGGTAGGCTTTCATTAATGAGTGCCTTTGTGTTTGCGCGTCCACTTGTGGCACTATGATAACACCTGCGCAGTACGCAGAATATATTATAGTTGTGTAAGTGAGACCGTAGTAAACACATCTTCAACTTCTTATACTTATCCAATCTAATCAGCCGAAAACCAGTTTCTGTTTTAGCACAAATGTTGGCTCCGGCTGGGTTCGAACTCAAGACCCGCGGCGTTATAGTCACGTACACTGTCTGCTAGGTCATGCGGTCGTCATTTAACAAAATTGTAGTACGGACAAACATCGGTGTCCATGACGCGGTGCACAACATGACGTGGTGATATTTTCATATATGTGTTATTCATCTGGTATGTGACATGTGCACATGCTCTAAATATGGAATATTTATTAATAACAATTCATCCAATTAGTAGGATTCGAAGTCAAAAACTCGGACTCGTTAAACGGGCTTAAATCTCTTTATGGTAATAAAAAAAAAGATTGCAGTTTGTTTTTAAAACTAAACTCAGCGTCACAAAAATCGCACCTCTCTGAGTTTGCGCGAAAAATGGCTGTAATGGCTAGAAACTAATTATATTTATATAAATATTGGAATGTTTGAAATGGGTATTTGAATAGCTTTACATTATTAATAAAAAAATCATGAAATCATTAAAACATTTATCATTATAGAGCGTCAAAAATAAACACTGTCAAATGCTCGTTAGTAAGGACGCTAGCTAGTTACACCACCTAAAAAGGGTATAAAAGGGTCGATCTGGATGAAATATGGGCCAGTCGTAATTTAGACTTTGCAGTGAACACACGCGAACAAGTAACCCAAGTAAGAACAAGTAAAGATGGACACCAGCTCTGAAGAAGCCGCTCAAGTGATTGCCCTATTGCAGTCGGGGATGCGGCAGTGTGACGTTGCTCGACAGTTGAACCTGTCCCGTTTTTCAGTTCGACGGGTGTTCCAACGTTTTCAGCAGACTGGTGGTTATGTTAGAAAACCGGGATCTGGAAGAAAACGGTGCACATCAGAAAGAGATGACCGTTTCATCGTTACGACATCTTTACGAAACCGTTTTACAAATGCTGTTGAGTTGCAACAACAGCTTCGATCAACTCGGAGAACATCTGTGACTGTTTCTACGATAAGAAGAAGGTTAGACGAAAAGAGTTTAACAGCCCATAGACCTGCTAAAGGTCCAAAACTTACTGCACAGCATCGCAGAGATCGCCTAGAGTTTGCTCGCAATCATTGCGAGTGGACTCTAGAACAGTGGCGGACCGTACTCTTCTCTGATGAGACGAAGGTCTGTCTCTTCTGCAATGACAGACGTAGAAGGGTCTACAGAAGACAGGGGGAGAGGTTCACACAACCCTGCTTCGAAGAATCCGTCGAATACGGGGGTGGCTCGTGTATGTTTTGGGGCGGCATTTTCGTCGACGGGAAAACGGAACTTGTGTGCGTTTCCCGGACTCGGGGTGGCCGTGGGCAAGGGTCATTAAATGCTGGTCGGTACATTACTGAAATCCTGGAGGAACATGTGGTCCCGTATGCTGGTTATGTCGGTGATGGATTCATGTTAATGCATGATAATGCTCGTTGCCACACCGCGGCTATTGTACGGGATTATTTACAGGAGGTCGAATCCCTGTCGGATCCCTGTTATGCATTGGCCAGCACGAAGTCCAGACAGAAGACAGAATGGAAGCCGTTATCAAGGCAAGGGGGGGTAACACTAGGTTTTAAGAACTTTTTTTGTATTTATTAAGTTTTTTTTTAAATTATTAATTTGCAAATTTGTACATACCCTGTATTTTTCTTTAATTTCTCTTTCGTCTCGTTATAAAAGTAAAATTCTATGAAAATTCCTGAAAGCTAATGAAATTACCTTTCGAATGATACCCTCAAACCACAACATTGCCATTTGCCTGTTGTGTTAAAATAGTATTTAAATTATTTTTTTCGGATGTGCGATTTTTTTGACGCCGAGTGTATTTATTAATTTATTTTTTGATTACAGTAACGTATTCACATTCAATTTTGTAATAATTTGATGTCTAAATTATGAGATAATGGAATTTGACATTCTAATTTCTTAGCGCGTTCCCGGACCATCTATATTTAATTTCCGTGTCATTAAATAAAAACCGTGTCATTAAATACAACTGCGCTGTGTCCGAAATTACATTTATGATTCCGTGATTTGTTACCACTCCATCTATTTAGTACACTTTGAACTACGGTAAAAATACGAAATACAAAATCAGACAGAATTCTACTGAAGCATGTAGTTTAAACATTCACCGCAAGATGTCACTGAAATTAAAACTGTCAATGCGGTGTCAAACATTAAATACTTATTTAATGTTTTTGTTTTTTTTTTTTTAAATCGTTAATATATTATATTTTAATTAAAATTATCTTAAAATTACAATAACTTCAATCTGTAAACAGTCCTTTGTTGGTCACAAGCTTCTTTCAAGTTAGAAGGATTTGACAAGTTACCGGTCTTGGCAGGCGTGTTAGTAATTTTAGTAACGTACACATTTTCGGTGATGTAATGGCTGTTATCCTTCTCGGCTTTTACAGCTTCATCGGATACTTTAGTAACATACTCTAGTGTTCATAGCCATGGTAGCGTTTATTGTGCATTGTAGAGTGCACAGGGCCGATTACTTACCTTGTTATATTAGTTTTTACAGAGCTGACTGTTTATCATGTAAAAAAGTTAAAACAATTTTAAGTGTTTGAAATTAATATATAGAATTACAAAAAATTATGAACTCCGTTTCATAGTTATTATATTTTTCATAGTTTATAAGCATACTTCATTTTTTTTTAAAGTTCATATATTTCTTTTTTTTAATGAAATTATCGTTAACTTACAAGGCTATGAACACTAGCGTACGATACTAACACGTCCGACATGACCGATGACTTAGTCAAATCCTTCTAACCTAAACAACCTGAAAAAAGCTTATGTCCGGCAAAGGACTGTGCAGAAATCGAAGATATATTTCTAATGTAAGAAAGCTGGGGAGTTTGTATGTTACAACGCGATAATTTCAAAAATATTCATTCGATTTAAAAAAAATATGATTGCTTTAGATTTTATGCTATGGCTCTAAGGAGCCGTACACTGCGAACCATACATTACCGTGAAGAACCGAACTGTGAATACTGAGGTCATCGGGGATATTTTACGTGGGTATACAGATGCTTAATAATACTCGAATAAATTTAAAAACGCTTGTGGTGATTATATACTAATACTATATTATTTATTATTATTATATAAAATAACATACTAATTATTTTGTTGTTAGTTAATGAAAATCTTTAACATCTCCATTGACAAATATACCATTAAGGACGCGATATTATTTCGACCTTCATCATATCAGTGCTTTACGCTATCACGACAAAAGCTTTCTATATAATGGACTACCGTACGTTTTAGCTTATCTCAAGTGCTTTTACGAATATATTCATTTTGTATTAAACATTTTAGCGCATTTACATAATAAAACTTTTCCAGCCACAGTGTTTGTTTTTGTGGTAGAGTAAGCTAGTATTTACACATTGTAACCTAATAAAATAATTTGTAACATAATAATTACTGCATAATAAAATAAAAAGGAATAACAGAGTTAATTTGCTAAGATCCGCATGTAGAATTCTATAACATACTAGCAGAAGTCCGCAACTACGTCCGCGTGGAATTTGTTTTTTTTTTAAATCCCGCGAGAACACTTCGGAATAAAAAGTCAGGATACTTTTTATTCCGAACGGATGTCATGTCGGATGTTACGGATTCCAAGATGCTATCTCTGTGCCAAATTTCGTGTAACAAAAGGACAGACAGAGGGACAGAGAGTGTTACTTTCCCATTTATAATATTAGTAAGGGTTAAGGTAAAGCGATGTCGTTGTACGTTATGGCGACGTTGCATGCGAAACTTAAGGTATTCATTTTGTTCCTCTCCTCGTCAGTAATGGATTTCCGCAAAGTACCTATAAAATATCCGTTCTAAAATTATAAATGCGAAAGTATCTCTCTCTGTCCCTCTGTCTGTTTGTTACCTTTTCACGGCCCAACCAAAGATCGGATCAGCGATCTTGACGAAATTTGTCGCAGAGATACCTTGCATTCTAGAAACGGACATAGGATACTTTTTATCCCGGAAAACAAATAGTTCCCACGGGATATTTAATAAACCTATATCCACGTGGACGAAGTTGCGTGCATCAACTAGTCTTATATAATTAAACTACGATACAGAAGGAGTAAGCAATGACGGTAGCAACTACAACTAAATAACTTTTTTAATGTTGTTACGTTATTTCTTATTAATGAGAAATGCACGATATTTTTACGATGTTTGAGGATTTCGACTATGACGAAGTTAATCCAAAATATTGGAACTGGAGCGCGGATTATCTGAATGATGTAAGTTTAATTTAAATTATGAACGTAACCAAAAGCCTATGTCTGAATTATAAATTTAAATCAACGAATTTAAACGTTTAGGAAACGGATTGATTCTTTTTAACAATGCGGCGTGTCTTTGATATTTTAGCACGCTTTAATATAAGCGTTTTCTTATATCATTTAATTCCTACAAAAGTTTCAAAAAATAACACCAATTTAACTTATAATTTAAGTCGACCATTATGCGATCGTAGGTTTATTTCGTTGCAAAATTGATTCTAAGATTTTAGGTCGAACGATGGCCGGTTACATTTTTTTTTCTTAAAAGGAAACCTTTTTTTATCTCGACCAACTTTGTAACGTGATCGTTTATTATTAAATGTAATCCAATTATCGCTAGAAGTTTGTGTACATTCTAATGACGGGGCTTACATTTCAGATAGACACATCAGAATACCCATTCCCGAATACATTGTGGAATGTGAAACAGACGAATGAAATAGCAATCAAAACTACAGCCATGCTAGTAGTCGGCACGTTGGGCATCTTTCTGAACTCTGTCATCCTTACGATCCTCATAAAGAACAAATGGCTCTGGACTGCGAGCAATTATCTCGTAGGAAACCTCGCTCTTGTGGATCTATTGACGTTGATTATGTGCCCTTGGTTCATGCTGGTTAGGGATTTCTATCAGAACTACGTGTTGAGAAATTTCGGTTGTAAGTTCGAAGGATTTTTACAAGGTACATTTTATTTACCCAACCGGGTTTTTTTTATTGCATAATGTGATGAAACGTGCAAAACGTTCACCTGATGGTTAGTGGAACGTCTGCCCATAACAAACGCTGTGTCACCCAGAAAACTTCTGTGTGACACAACACTGTGCCCATCACCCTGAGACATAGGTTCTTAAGTCTCATATGCCTAGTAATTACGCTAGCTCACAGTGCCCTATTATTAAACCGAAACACAGTAATGTTTGCACACTACTGCTTCACGGTAGAATAACTGGTTATTACATTTATTTTACTCAGGGGCTAGGCGCTCGCTTTAAATTTCATAGTACGCGAGTGACCTGGGTTCGATTCCCGGTGTGTATATGAGGTAGAAAAATAAAAATTAGATAAGAACATACAAAGTTCCAGACGTTTATAGTTTCTCAAGAAAATGAGAGCTCCAAACTTTTGGCGCACTCTATGGGCCTATGTTCAGCAGTATGAAAGGCTGAAATGATGATGATGATTAATTTTTAATAAAAATAATTTCTAAAATTCTTTTGCTAGGAATGCAAATGCAAGAGAATGGAGTAATTTTTAAAGATTTTCTTTCTTTCTTTAATTCTCAATATTTATAGGCAATATTTATATTTATATTAGATGCAAAAACGGCCATGAAACTTGACCTACAATTCTCCTATACACACACAACACTCACAGGTGCATTTGCAGTATCTACAATACTGCAAATGGACCTACAATTCTCACTGTGAGTGTTTTTTATTCTAAGAACAGAACCAAAAATATATATTCTTGGTTTTATCTGACGACAATAATCTGATACCTAACAGTGTATCAAATAAAACGGCATGTCATTGTCAATTCTTAAATTCTTTATCATTAGGACATGTTCCACAATCGATAGGTAACTGTTTACTTACTGTCTGTAATCTGTAATCGATAGGGTACTGTTTACTGGCTGTTAAAATGGCAGTTTGTCAGTTTCTCTAAAGAAAATCTCTTAAATTGGCTTACTTTTTGCCATATAAGGGGTAAGTAGGTAGGCAGAGGCCACACACGTAGCCCACTTTTCGCCACCGTGGGAAACGAAACCACCTCGCCGCCATTTTGGTACAAGTCAAAACAATCGTATTCCCCATTGCGTTCCCACGAGCAGTATAGTGTTGCATTTATGGTTTTTAAGCAACACTATACTGCTCGTATTGGTTTATTGGATATTATTGAGTTTTTCTACACGAATACAGACATATTTATCTCAAAAATAGGAGTTATCCGAAGATTGTGAAACAAATCCTAAACAATTTTTATACCAAGCATATTCAAATTTAGAGCACATGACTACGTACTAGATATTTCAGCGACCTTCCTGTTGGCAAGTGTGGGAGCAGTCATGTTAGTCTCGTATGATCGACTGGCGGCAGCTGCATTGAACTCCGACGCAAGGGTCACCAAAGCTGCAGCTCCTAAACTCATTGTCGCATCATGGGTTATATCCGTCGGTCTTTCCCTTCCATGGAGTATAAAAAGGGAGTTCATGGTAAGGGTAATTTTTTGAGACCGTGTGGTCAAGTTATATAGTAACATGAGTCGTTAAACCAAACTTTTACTTGTGGTAGGATTCCTATGCAGGAATCCGTCAAGATACGAGTAAGTACCACCCCAGAGCCAGTTATTCTGCCGTGCAGCAGTAGTGGGCAAACATTACGTTGTTTCAGTTTGAAACGCACTGAGAGCTAGTTTAACTACTGGGCATATGAGACTTAAGAACTGATGTCTCTGGGTGACGGGCGCAGTGTGGTTTCACACAGAAATGTTCTGGGTGACACAGCATTTGTTATGGTTGTTTATTACGTTGCACTTACCATCAGGTGAACGTTTTGATCGTTTCGTCACTTAATCCAATAAAAATAATTTTTAAAAAAACTTGGTCTTCAATACACAATGTAAATGTGGATGCAATTATGGTGATACAGTTGGACTGGAGAGTAGTAAGGTATATTTGTCATATGCAAGCATCCGTTTCAGTAGGTGCCAGTTATTATGTCAACCGGAAGTGCTCAAACTGTGTTTCGATTTTTCTATGTTTTGGATGTAACGAGCACAGCGTTCACCTGATGGTAATTGAAACGTCTGCCTATAACAAATGCTGCGACACGAACATTTTGTGACACCATAATGCAAAGTGATTACACTAGCTCTCAGTGCCCTTCAAACCGAAATACAGTAATGTTTGCACGTTACTTCTCCACGGCAGAATAACTGGCCCTGGGGTGATACCTACCTAGACGGATTTCTGCATAGGAATCGTTGTGGAGAAAATTAGTGATGTTTATGAGAATTAAGTGGCGATGTTATCACCGCGGCTTTAACTGAGTTCGGTCCACTTTACGATTATATGCTGCGGCACATATATTTTGGTAATAGGTATATATATATATATATATATATATATATATTTTTATGTCCCTTACAGGAACGTCAATGGCTTGATCATTTGGAAATGTATTGCGCTGAAGACGTTAAAGTTCTGACTATTTACTGGCATTTCATAACAATTCTCCTAGTTTGGTTGCCGTTGGGTTTGATGATTTTAACCGTAAGTTCAGATATTACTTTTAAATTGTTTTTGCCTTAAAATGAGAACTTCTTTACAATCGTTTTCATTTGAAATTAGAAACGAAAAAGCGACAGTAAAAAGATATAAACAACATCTATAGGATTCAGCCTGCGAGAGAATGAGATAGAATACAGTATACAGTGTTTCCTATTGAATTTATATTACCGTGTGGTAGCGGCTTAAGAGAATCTACCACCCTATCTCATCCCGTTCCTTCTTTTTTAACTTTTATGCTTTGTGGCATTCTGCACGAAAAAGAAAAATGTCAGCATGTGCATAATTATGAAAAATAACGAAAGCACAAATAAAAGGAAGTAGTGATAAAATATACACACACGTACACAGAAAATATACATAATTTCACACAAGTTTACGTTTATTTACAAGTCTACATTTATATGCACCACTCTCTGCTGCATTTTGTATACATTCATACAGTCACGCCTTTTTCTCCTAAAAGGGGTAGGCAGAGATCATAACCGTAGCTCACTTTTCGCCTGCCGAGCTTGGTGATTATGGTAAATCCTTTTTTCTTGGAATAGTCCTCCTTACTCACGTCCAGCTTGATGTCCTCCTGGTCAATTTCGACCACGGCGACAATTTCCGAATATTGTCGGAAGCTATCAACTGCGCAGGACATATTATAGTGCGACAAATAAGATTTAAGCGCAAACACAGACGCACTCACTCGTCCCAACCTAACGCCTGATCTAGCGCTGACGCAATGAAATCGGAGGTAGGCTAAGATGCAGTGTCAGTGACAATAACAGCCCAAACAGAAAACCAACAATTTGTGTTTTAGTACAAACGTTGTCTCCGACTGGGATTCGACCCCAGGACCCGCAGCCTAGAATTCAGTAGTACTCTGACCACTAGGCCACGCGGTCGTACACCTACAACACATTGGTAGATTTTTGTTATTTATATACCACACCTTCCAGCATCTACCGTTCTTTTATCGATCAAGCAACGAAAACTGTCCTTCATAATTCATTTCAGTATGGCACTATAATGTGGCGCCTCGAATGCAGCGCACGGGAGCTCTCTTCCCGCGGTGGTGGCCAGACTGTGACTAAAGTAAGAGGCAGAGCAATGAGGATTACCGCCTGCGTCCTGCTAGCGGCTGCGATTGGCAGGATACCTTACACGATTCTCGTATACTGGAGGAACAATCTTAGCTTCGAAATAAATTCGGTAAAGCTTATTAAAATCAATAGTCATTAATCTTCTCTTGTTTTTCTTATAGAGCAGTCTCTAAATGCGAAAGTAACTCTCTCTGTCCCTCTGTCTGTTTGTTACCTTTTCACAGCTCAACCGCTGAATATATCTTGACGAATTTGGCACATTTTTTTTATTGTATAAAGTGACAAAACGAGCAAAACGTTCACCTGATGGTAAGTGCAACGTCTGCCCACAACAAATGCTGTGTCACCCAGAATATTTCTGTGTGACACCACACTGCGCTCGTCACCCTGAGACATCAGTTCTTAAGTTTCATATGCCCAGTGATTACGCTAGCTCCCAGTGCCCTTCAAACCGAAACACAGTAATGTTTGAACACCACTGCTTCGCGGCAGAATAACTGGCCCTGAGGTGGTACCTACCTAGACGGATTCCTGCATATGAATCCTACCACCAGTAATAAATTTTAGGAATCTAATCTTTTTTTATCGATTCATTCTATCAATGTCTAGTCAGTAAATAAACCAATTTTACGAAATTATTTCACGTTTATAGAAATTATTTATAACCCGAGGTTTCGAGTGCTTTATATCAGCCATGGTAAGTGGAGTACCTTCAGCTTTTAATTATTATAGTTGTAGGTACACCGAAGGAAACTATTAAATGTGTAGTATTCGCGTAAATCTAAGTAACTGGTTGAAGAACGCGACTACGTTGGCGTGGATTTAGTTTTTTTATAAATACCGTGGGAACTATTTACTTTTCCGGAACAGAAAGTATCCTATGTCCGTCTCCAGGATGCAAGCCATATATGTACCAAATTTCGTCAAGATCGGTTAAGCGGTTGAACCGTGAACAGGAAACAAACAGACAGAAAGACAGAGAGTTACTTTCGCGTTTGAAATATTAGTATGGATATGTATGGATTATTATATTTAAGTCTGTTTTGACTTAAGCAGCATTTGAGACAATATCTTAAACTCCTCAGGCAGATGGCGCTTATAGTATAATGTGGTTTGTTGCTAACTACCTTATATACTTCAACTGTGCTATAAACCCCCTCATCTACGGATTCACTAACATAAGGTTTCGAAGGGCTATGGATAGAACACCAGGTATTGCATGGTGCAGATTCGGTTCTTGGTGCTGCATGTTTGCGACGGTAAGAAACTTTTGATAAATGTTTAATGTAATCGGTAGTTAAATCTCTAATAAATGGTAATATTTATTTACTGTCGTAACTGCGAAAAACAGTAATTTATAACAAAAGATAAAAAAAGTAAAGTAGGCCTATACATTTCCCATTGTTGAGGACAGGCCTCCTCTCATTTCTTAGAGGGCTTTGGAGCCGGTCATAGTCCGCCACGCTGCTCCAATGCGAGTTGTCGGGCTTCACATGTCCTCGAAATATTTTTTATTCCTCCAGGGTTTCTCACGGTGTTTTTATTCACTGCTGAGCACGTGGTAAATCAGCACACACACTACAGGTGCCGGCTCCGATGACTGAGCTCGGATATTTTGCGTACTATGAAATTAAAGCGGGGCGCTCGCGGTCATTGAGTTACCTAGGCTCAAGAGCCTCTGGTAAAAGGTAAAAGTAAAGTAAATGTAACCTTTGAATGTCCGACTAGCGGAACACTGGCCTCTTCGTCTCATTAGCATCAGGTACTATATGTTCATATCAGATTAGCTGTAAGATTTATTCGAAAGTTGACCTTTAATAACGACGTGCAGCTTGATCTACTAGAACGCGTTACCCGAAGTTGTAAACTTACGTTAATACCTGCTGTATAATTGCGGACGTCAGAGGATCTGCTAACTTATTTCGGTCTCGCGTACAAGTCGATTAAGAGAAAGGTCAGGAAAATCGCAATCCTATTGATATCGGAATAATTACTGTTATGTCAGACCTAAATTATCCAGACTGGTGATTATGGCAAGTTCTCCCAACTTGGAAAAGGCTCATGCCCAACAGTGAACTTTTATAGTCTGAAAAAGAATACTAATATATAACACACAACAATAATACGTACAATACGCCGTGTACGTCGTGTGGTGGCGTTTAACTACGCTTCATTACATGAGAAGCCGGCTCCTAGTATAAAGTGTTAGCCTAAAAGTCCTAGCCTTCGCCAACGTCTGTGGCTACTTTGTGCGCGACCTATCCTGCGGGTCGCGCACAAAGTAGCCTGCCTATTAGTGAAAACGTCCGCAGCTATACCCTAAGAGTATAAGGAACATACTGAATTAAGGCCAGTTTATGATATTCTTTTCTTTACAAAATAAAATAAACATTTCAACAACTATTAATCTTTTTTTTGCAGGTAACTACACGGAAAGGTCCGCCGCCAGACAAGAACATGACGAAGATTTTCGTAATAGAGAACAGCCCACGTCCAAACAAAAAGCTTTCCCGCGTAATAAAGAACATACTTCATATCAACAGAGACACTGTAGAACTCAGCTTACCTAAACTTGAAGAAATTACAACGAAGCCAACAAAAATCACACCACTAAGAGTGGATAATAATTAGTTTATCTATTTATATCTATACCATTTCGTATGTTGGAGTAACTAAATCTATTACCTTATGAGTGAATCCCGTGAGTATCGTAGAAGCCAACTAAACGAAACACCTGAAATATCTTATGGAATCCGTCATATAGCGGAATAAACTTTTTTATCATTATCATCAACCTCTGAACAGACAAAGGCTCTCCCACTTTGATATAGGATATGCCGTGATCGCCCCGCTTGTCAGGCAGGTTGGTGAGCGCGAAACTAGACGCCTCGCCACTTCTGCCAGTGTCTGGTTTGCGTAATATAAGCATATCTACTCGTAGCAAATATTTGAGATTATTATTTCGCGAGATTCTGTTAGGCAAATCACGACACGACACTTAGGGTGAGACCAGATGGTCGTTGGCATGAGCTAATTCTAAAATTAAATGTTATAGCAAAATTTAAAAACCTATCTGTAACGAATACGAATAGAGAGTGAGGAGACTTGACAGCATTTGTGACGAGTCGTAAAATTTTCATCGCCGATGTCGCAATCACCTGTGGTGTCGAAACTTGAACTTTGTATATGAGACAGGGTCGAGACTAACAGTTCACCTGATGGTAAGTGCAACGTCTGCCCATAACAAATTATTTGTCACCCAGAACATTTCTGTATGGCACTACACTTCGCTCGTCACCCTGATCCTTATTATTGAACAGGTAGTGTAATAATTTACACTACCTATCAGTGCTCTTCAGACAGAAACACAGTAATATTTGCACATTACTGCTTCACGACAAAATAACTGCCTGGGTGCCTGTGAGCTGGAACTATGATCCGAATTTATTTGCTGGAAAAAAGAGCCAAAGTCATCGACATAGTTCTTCGAGAGTTTTGCAAATGTCGCAAAAGTGACAACCGCTGAAATAGTAGATTCCTAGAGTGGACACCGCTGGCGAAGAGGAGCGACGACCTCCCCAAGGCGGTATCAGTTACGACGAGCCGATGGCATTTATTGGAAGAGGCTTATTTACAGTAGTGGACTGTCACACGCCTATGATGACGGTGATGAAAAGATCGCTACTAATAAAATAAAACAAAATAACACAGAAGACAATTATTTAATAAATATAATGTACGGAATGATCAATGCGCTCAAAGCAACATTTGTAATAAAAAATATTTTAAACATATATTACACGCGTATTTTCAGGATAATTTTATTTGTATATATTACTGAATAAAAAAGTAGTGCTTCTTATTTTTCTGGTAAAAAACGAATTATTAATTAACGTGTTTTATTGTACACATTCAGGGATATTATTCGTAGCGTCCAGCTGACTTGAAAGTTCCCTGACCTTTGCTTCTAAAAGATCTGTCATATGCGGCTCAATTCGTAAAATATTTGTGGCTTCTTGTAGTAACGCCATGCTTTGCATAAGTTGATCCTGTAATTAAGAAAAATATTATTACTATATTTACATCACTAGTGTTAGTCCTGTGCAGGAATCTGTAGTGCCAGTTATTGTGCTGTAAAGCAGTTGTGTTCGAACATCACTTAATTTTAATTTGAAGGATTCTGAAGCTAGTGTAATTACAGGGCATATGAGACTGAAGAACGGATGTCTAAGTATCGAACACATTGCGGTGGTACATAGAAAACGGTACACAGATATCTGTCTTCAATCCGGCGAAGCTGTGAAATCCTTCGGGCTAACAGTGACCATCAGTCCTAAAAATAACAGATATCTATGTATATACATGCAACTGATAACATGCCATAAGGTCAAGCGTTTGTATTACTCGGACTGTCGTCTTGGTTCAATTCCTCCGCAAAGGTTATTGGTTATTGTTCTTTTGTGCGGATGGCGAGCACAGTAACATACCTCACCTAATAACTTAAATCACATTGCCCGTCACTGGTCTGAATTTTGTTTTTGGACTCAGTCATTCCCGAGTAAATCAAGTGAATAACTTTACAATAATCTTATGTGTAGCCAGAACCTCTTTAAAAATGGACGTCTGTGTGTGCATGGTAATGAAGGTCCGATCTGGCAAAAGAGGCATGGAAGTAAAATTAATGCTGTGAGAAGTCCGTATCACGATTAGACTGAAGACGTTTTAAGGAAAGGCAACGTCAAAAGTACCCGCAACCGACGAAAACGCTAATGAAAGTAGAAGAAACGAAAGATGTGTGTCAGGATCTTAGCCATTGGAAAGTTGTGGTCTCTGCCTACCCCAATGGGAAAGCGACGTGAATATATGTATGTACTTTCCGAAATGTTTATTCCGCCATCTTTCGGAAGTCATGTGATTCTCCGGGCTTTTCTCCTATACAGCTTACCACATGCGCGAGAGAAGGTGGGGTGGTAGATTTTCAAGTGATCAGAGTAACCTGACTGGTGGCATGGATCTAGGGTTCGAGTCCAAACAGCCGAAACCAACATTTGTCCAAAAACAAATTGTGGTTTATGGATGCGGTTGTGTTGTTATTGTTCCTGTGACTCTGTCACTGCATTCTAGCCTACTTCTGATTTCATCAAATGAGCGTTACATCGGACACGGGTAGATCTGGACAAATGAGTGCTTTTTGTTTGCGCTTCACTACACTTGCCGCGTTGTGGCGACTTAAGAGAATCTACCACCCCATCTCATCCCGTGGGTGTCGTAAAAGTCGACAGAGGGATAAATAAAACCAGAAGTTTGGCAGTGGCATCTTCCTGGAACATCTGAATAAATAAATTGCTTTTGCGGTAGGTTGTCACACACTTGTGACAACCTATGGGGGAGGCCTATGTTCAGCAGTGGACCAGTCTATCACTAGTCCACTGCCGAAATGACGATGATGATGATGTACACTTGCGTCACTATTATATCTCGTGATCAGTTGACAGTATTCGGAAGTTGTCGCCTTAGTTGAACATCGGCCAGGAGAACATCAGATTCATTCATCGCTTTAAATTTCTGGAGATCACACTAATAATGTCTAAATTTGTATCAAACACAGCTTTCGTAAAATAAATGGAGTCAAGAGTACGAGACCGTCTCGTGCAGAGTCACGCGTTGGCGATAATGTTCCAAGTAAAAATAAATTAATGATTGTTTATATAAGACTGACGTTTAATACATCTTTCTTTTAACGAAACAACTTTTTACACTGTGAATGATTATGAATAAAACTATGTTATGGATACGATAAAGAACTGATATCTTCGCGAACGATTTCACGGTTAAGCGACCAGATGCCAGCTGCGAAGGATAAATTGTAGTTCCGTGTGGTTGCGGTATTAGAAAATCTGCCATCAGATCACAACCCATGCTTTGCGTTAAAGTCAACTTCGTTAAAGTTGACCTCGGCGGTCGAGTACGAACTGATGACCACTTTAGCGTGATGAAGGGGTAAGGTGTAATCAACGCATCATCACATTCGCTTCGTGGGTCACACGGGTCAACACAAGGAAAAATGACTCTAGCTCACAGTGCCCTTCAGACCGAAACACAGTAATGTTTGCACACTACTGCTTTACGACAGAATAACTAGCCCTGGGGTGGTACCTACCTAGATGGATTCCTGCATAGGAATCCTTCCACCACATACCATGACCACCACCACAGTCAACAGAGTCAGTTACTCTCGCGCACAGGATGACGGTCCAAGCCGAGGTCCCCTCACGGGGGCCCTTGCGCCGGTCATCCATAAATAAAAGTTTTGCCTTGCTTTCGGACTAACAGTGGCCATCAGTCATAAAAAAAACTGGAATGAAGAACTGCTTCACCTTTTAAAAGATGAGAACGCCCTCCACACAAGCTCTGTTTTATTTAGTAGTAATTTTTTTTAATTTTTGTAGCAATCTAATTCTTAAAATCCATCAACTTTTTTTACTTTTCGATTTTTCTGGTGTTCTACTATAGAACTATGTATGTTACAAGAAGAATTCTCATGACAAACTGTTATATTTGCAATCATTGTGCTAATATCTATCTATATACATTATTTACTTTACAATCGACGTTGTTATCTAGTAACTATGAAGAATGTAAGTTTGGGCGTTTATAAGCGCCGCGTTTTTCTTTGGAGCGTTTTATAATAGAAGCATTAACAAACAATAATGTGTGTTATATTACGTTTTTCGTACAAGTTTTACCATGTGCTTTTGGAATACTACTCGTATTATGTAAAGTCAATACTATCATTATTTTGCGTTTTTACGACTTTTTAATAACATTTACGATTTACAAATTACAAACATTTTAAAATATTCATTATTTGGACTTTCGTCCGCGTCGTCAATATCAAATTATTGATAAAAATTATGATGATG
Source organism: Luehdorfia chinensis (assembly GCA_019845155.1). Classification (NCBI taxonomy): domain Eukaryota; kingdom Metazoa; phylum Arthropoda; class Insecta; order Lepidoptera; family Papilionidae; genus Luehdorfia; species Luehdorfia chinensis. The sequence goes on along the minus strand of JAHVAK010000003.1, from coordinate 5,321,684 downwards.
ATATTTACCTGGCCGATTTCGACCACGGCGATAACTTCCGAACATTGTCGAGAGCTATCAACTGCGAAGGAGATATTATAGTACAACAAATGTACGCGCAAACACAGAAGCACTCACTCGTCCCAACCTACCCGCGCCCTATGTAACGCTGATGCGATAAGATCGGAGTTAGGCTGGGATGCAATGTCAGAAACACGGGGACAATCATAACGCAACCAGACCCCAAAACCAACAACTTGTGTTTTAGCACAAATATTGGCTCTGGCTGTAATTCGAACCCAGGACCTGCGGCGTAGAAGGTACTATGAGCACTAGGCTACTATTGCTAGAAGTGGAGTGTATACGATTACCTCATTGCGAGCGTTTCATATAATGATTTGAGATCATAATTAATTATTTGCATATAATATATAATACATAGTTTCTTTGAATTTTACACCTACCACAATGTTTCACTACGCCCTGGGTTAACTGTCAGAGAATGCCAACTGGCATTAAGTCCGCCCATTGTATCCTTTTAGGGTAAGCAATAAAGTTTAAATAAAAAAATAAAAACAGTAACGCTGAATTTCTATACTACAGTCGTTTATACAGATACGTCAGTTCGTATTTTTATAACCAGTATGGCTATAAATAAAATCTGGGGCGATGTCGTGAAATACATTTTCACAATACAAGTACACACTTATTTTGGCATCGCTTCAACTTATGACACAATAACAATTTTCGCCTTGAACAAGTTGTCAAAGTAAGTTGGAGATCAATAGCAAGAATGTAATATATTCCTGAACAGCTCACTACTTCTGTTAACCGAGACATGACGTCGTTGTCAAACGGGAGGGTTTTCCCTTTATTGTGTCACTATTAGCTACTTTACGTAAAGTATTAGTGGGTGTTATGGTATTTAATGATATGAAATTTAGTTAATTTAACAATAATCTTAAATTCCATAATTTTAAACCTTCCCTCGCAAAATACATCTATGTTGCAAAATCTTAAAATGTCTTCAGAGATGATAAATATTATAATAGTTATATTTGTATAAGCCGATTCAACAGAGATTATTGAAAGAAGAACTTACGCAAAAATACGTAGCTGTAACACCTTTTAAACTATTAAGCAGAGAGTATTATAACTATAAGACGTCTAAAGTACATATTATGGATAGAGCGAATAACAACATGGGCCTCATTAGCATTATTTTTCTGCGGTCACCTAATTATAATTAAAAGGCATTCGGGGCTCCCTCTTCAGTCGAAGCACTACTTCGAAAGAGTGAGTACGAGGGTGATTTCTCAAGTGGTAAGTGACCCGCGCCTCCTTGCCCCTTACTAGCAATATTTTTCGATTTTTTCTCTACCATCTGTTAACAGCCACGTGGTTGAATGATTTATCTGGGTGAGACGAGGCGAAAGATTTTTTTACGCTACATTTAAAAGATAGAGAAAAATAAGAAAAAGTTCAAACCTGCGCTCCTGCTTTCGTCAGTTTCTGATCTTCAAATTCCCGCTTAGTTTGCATTGATATTGCGGCTTGCAGCTCTAGCAGAATTGTTCCACGGAATCTTGTCCAACCCGGTTCTAATTTGTCCGCCAACTCCAGCAGCTCGTGACAAAGGTTAATTTTTCTTTCTAGTAGCTCGTCCGGAAGTTCTGTAAAACACCAAATTATGCTGTAAACTTGTAGGATTCAGGAAGTGGCAGTGGCAGGCAGTATACAGGAATCGCAACGTACACTGCAGAGCCAGTTGATCTGCCGTGAAGCAGTAGTGTGCAAGCATTACTGTGTTTCAGTTTGAAGGGCATTGAGAGCTACCGTAATCACTGGGAATATGAGACTTAAGAACTGTTGTCTCAGGGTGACGGGCGCAGTGTGGTGTCACACAGAAACATTCTGAGTAACATAGTATTTGTTATGGGCAGACGTTGCACTTACCATCAGGTGAACGTTTTGCTCTTTCCGTCACTTTGATCAAATAAAAAAAAAACTTACGAACAGTAATTTGTCGTAATAATTAATAAAAATGTGCATCACTTTTCACAGTATTTTTAATCAATTTCGTTTCAAAACTAAGACCAAATAAAATACCTCTCAAAGTGTACTCTTTATAGTTCCCATAAATTTGCGTCAACGCTAATTTAGCTTGTATTACTAAATGGTTCGTTGGGTGCAGAGTTAGACTGTACTTGTCTATAAATTCCTCTAACTCTTGTGGATCAGATTTATTGAGCTTATTCAAGTCTTGTTTCAAAGCGTTGTTACCCCAGAACATTTGCCTGCTTTGTATGTAATGTCCACATTTCTCGCATTTCCACGGAGCGGTTTCGTCTAAAGTATTCGTAGATATAAGCATAGCACTTTTCGATAGACTGTTGTCGCTAAATGAACTATTGCAAATAGAGCAATAAATGTTCCCTAAATACGTTCCAAATTCTGTTGGATCTTTACATCTTTCACATTCGCAATCGAAACATTTGCTTTGTCTTAAATGTTTTCTTCTGTCTAACGTTCCCCATAGACATTGAGTGTATGTGGCTGTGATGAGTTCGCCTTTAGCAATTGGTACAGTCGCGAGAAGAACAAAATTGTAATCGTCTCCCAAAAATATGTGACGTGTATTAGGTCTGCAATTATGGTTCATCATAGAAGCTGTAACATAGATAGCTCTGAACCTCTTCTTTCCATCTGGGGATCTCACGTCAAATGAATTGGTATCAAAAATAGAAGCCACTTGTAGAATAGTTTCGTCTTTGAAAGGCAAACCAACGATGTTCCTTATAAAAGCGACTAGATTTGTTTTTAATACAGTATACAATTTTGTGTTTATGCGATCATCTAAATGAGATTCTAGATTCATAACGTTATCGAATTGTTTAGGATTAGAATCCTTCATCAATAAAACTCTTAGTGGTGCAATTACACAATATGCAGCTTCACTTTTGTCTGCGTTTTCATATTTTATATTACATTTGTAACCTCTACTGCTCATAATTCTGCATTCATTTTTGTGCACTTCAGCTTTATCACATTCAGGGCCACACATAGGCCAATTGCATTGTGGGCATTTGTGATAATCTAATTTGTCTTCTATGTTCATCGGTTCTAGTTTCTTTCCACAAGTCAAGCAGTGTGCGGTGCAAGACATTCGAGGACCAACCACAGCTGGTTCCTCTTTAAGGATTATTTCACCTTGCTTTATATCTCTAGTTGCTATCATATGCCTCCCTAGGGTGGCAGAAAATTGAATTTTGAAAGAGCAGCATTTCGACTTGTGTCCATCCTTCCATCCCTGTTTTTGATGTGCTTTCGAGCAGTAGTATACTTGTTTGCAACCGCCGCATGTCTGGTTGGCCGGCCGTTGGCAGACATCGCAAGTCGGTATTTCCCGCTTGGAATTGTCCATTCTTTTTTTTTGTTTCAGAGTTGTCACTCTAGGACGCTCGGCACGCCCGACCCAGCCCGGCTCCAACACAATACTCGTCTAAAATAGGCACATATAATTATCACTACGCAACTAAACATTCGGGAGACGTGCCAACAAAATGAAAAACGGCGAACCGCGCTCTTTTGTAATAACAAACGTTAATGTGTTCTGGGACGTGGATTACTTGTTTTAACGTCTTAAAGAAAATTAAAATGGTCCTGAAGAATTTTAAAACGCAAATCGTAATAAGATATCGTTGCGCAATTATTTAAAAAATAAAACCGTAGTATTGCGTTTGGCAATCGAACGTTTTTCTTGGCAAAGTCTTATTTTTTTCATATTTATACATTTCACGAATTGATTTACTTTCTTAAAAGAAAACGTTGGTAGGATTCATATGCAGGAATCCGTCTAAGTAGGTACCACCCCAGGGCCAGTTATTCTGCCGTGAAGCAGTAGTGTGCAAACATTACAGTGTTTCGGTTTGAAGGGCACTGAGAGCTAGCGTAATCACTGGGCATATGAGACTCAAGAACTGATGTCTCAGGGTGACGGGCGCATTGAGGTGTCACACTGTTCTGGGTGACACAGCATTTGTTAAGGGCAGACGTTGCAGTTACCACCAGGTGAACGTTTTGCTCGTTCAGTCACTTTTATGGAATAAAAAAAATGAACTCTAAGAATAGAGAAAGAAGTAAAAATTTATAATTATGTCTATGAAACATTGTTCTCTTAAATCGCGTAAACATCATTTCACTTTCATAGATACGAGTAAAATATAAATAGTTTCAAATAAACTATCTTGAGAATAATAAAAAACAAAATTGGTTATGAGTATTAATGTTATATTTAAATAATGATTGGTCTGTACTTATATATAGCGTTTCATATTTATGTAGACACCTCTACTATTATCGCATAATCTTAAACTTTTTCCGGACATTTCTATGTGACTGCGCTGCGCTCGATACCCAGTGTCTTTTTACTTCTTAAGTCTAATGTGTGCTCAATAATCTCACTAGCTGTCAGTGCTCTTCAGACCGAAACACAATAATGTTTGCACACTACTGCTAGACGAGCACTGCGGACCTATCTAGACGGATTCCTGCCTAGGAATCCTTGACCTTACTTCATAGGATCATTTAAGAATAATACAACATTATCTGACTTCTACGCCGCTTGTCCTGGGTTCGAATCCCAGCCGGAGCCAACATTTGTGCAAAAACACAATTTTTTTTTGTAAAACGCACCCACGATGTAGGAGAAATCCAACTGTGGGGCTTCTTATTTTTAATATCTAAACTAATATTATAAACAGAAAAGATTTGATTTTTTGTATGTTTGGTTGTAATGAATAAACTCAAAAACTTCTAAACTCAAAGTTTTAGGTCAACTATTCATGATATAATGAAATATACCTACGCCATCTCGCAAAATGTTTAAGGACTGTCGTGCCAGAAGAATAATCCTGACTTGGACTTGTCCTGATATTTGTTGAGAACTTATATTTAGTTAGTCTTCATACAAGAAAGTCTTCAGTTTTTTCGGAAAATATTCTATAGAAATAAATAAAATTGAAGTGTCTGTGATTTCGCATAAAACAGATTTTCGTAATCTCTTAAGCCGATTTTGAGGGTTCCGAAACTGAAACACATGTTTGTCTGTGTTTGTTTTTCCCGGTAATCTCCGTAATAGCTGTCGATTCGATCGATTTTGACGGAACTTTCATTAGCACTAGAACTTTTCAGAGAGTAATCTAATCATCATCATCAACATTTCAGCCTATCACTAGTCCACTACACTGATCATAGGCCTCCCTCATAGATCGCCACTAAAGTTTGTAGCTCTCATTTTGGGGGGCTTTTGCCATAGTTGCCACGCTTGGCAGGCGGGTTGGCAACCGCAGTTTATTTGTTCAGATGTTCCAGGAATACGCTGCTGCTCATCTCCTGGTTTTAATGTTCCCTCTGTCAACTTTTACGATACCCACGGAATGAGATGGGGTGGTAGAATCTCTTAAGCCGCCACCACACGGTTCCTGAGGTTCCTGCATTCCTGCATATATAATATGTGTCGGCATCAGATAGCTCGTTTATTGAGAAAGGTTTTATGAAATAATACTTTATGCTATGGTCTTAAGAGCGCGCTGAGAACCGAACATTACTGAGACGGGCCGAACTGTCACCGGTCAGGTCAGCGTGGTGCCACGCCGTGCGGCGCAATCATGTGGTCGGCTTATCTTACGCGGGTGAAACCGCTGGGCACAGTAAGTATTGTATATGATATCAGGTGACATGTATAATTGAGCATAGTCTAATATTTTTTTTAATTTAATAAAGTGTCGAAACGAGCAAAACGTTCACCTGATGGTAAGTGCAACGTCCGCCCACAACGAATGCTGTGTCTCCCAGAATATTTCTGTGTGACACCGCACTGCGCCCGTCACCCTGAGACATCAGTTCTTAAGTCTCAAATGCCCAGTGATTACGCTAGCTCACAGTGCCCTTCAAACCGAAATACATTAATGTTTGCACCTGCACCTACGACTACCTAGAAGGACTTGGCTTATTTATTGGCTTATTTATTATATCTGTAAATAAAGTATTTATCAACATACTCAATAAATAATTTCTTTATAACAATAAAATAATATAAAACGGCCTTACTCGTAAAAGAATAGATATATTTTAGTCTAGAAGTTTCTAAAGTTAATTTGAAGTTAGTAATGATTTATCAAAACTCTGAAATATTTCAAACATTCCGTTTCTAAATGAACTTACATACGTCATTTGTATATTTATATGAACTGATTTATGTCCGCGTTACGCAATTGGCTGAACTTTCTTCAGTCCGTACTGTAGTCGTAGAGCCACGGCCGGCGCGCTCGTTCTCATTAATTTTCATGGAAAACTGTTAGTGGAAAACTCATAGTGTGTCAAGGAAACTCACGGTGTGGGTGTGTGTGTGTATACAATTGTCAGTGTTCATCAAAATCAAGTGTAAGTTCAATAATATCTATTTTTATATTATATGTGAAAACCGACATATCTAATAAAAGCAATTGAAGTTTTTAAAAAACCAGAAAGACCCGCTTGAACAGCAGTAACCTGTTAACCCTGTTAAGAATAGCACGACATTGTCATGTAATTATTATGTTGCCATCCGGAATTAATACGTGTGCAAAAATTCAAAATATTGCGACGTTTGGAAGTGAATGAAAATTTTATCGGAAGATTTCGTTACATTCATGCAGGCTTTAAAAGTAACACTGATTCACTACAATTAACCAATTACCCGAAATCTTAGGATGTTTAAGCATACATCGAATATTAATTATGGTTTGCTTTCTGGAACGTACGACAATAAAGTGGAAACAAGTGGCAATGATGCGATAAATTGTTCTTTAATTAGCATTTAGTAGATATAACAAAAAAAACAAACACTACAATTTGTATATGTGTGGTGTGGTAGCGGCTTAGGAGAATCTACCACCCCATCTCATCACGTGGGTGTCGTAAAAGTCGACAGAGGGAAAACAAAAATCAGGAGATCAGGAGGCAGCAGCATCTTCCGGAAACATGTGAACAAATAAACTGTGGTTGCCAACCCGCCTGCCTAGCGTGGCAGCTATGGCAAAATCCCCCCGGAATGAGAGCTACTAACTTCTGAGGCAATCTATGGGAGAGGCCTATGTTCAGCAGTGGACTATTTATAGGACTGAAATGTTGATGATGATGATAAGATTACTCTCTGAAAAGTTCTAGTGCTAATGAAAGTTCCGTCAAAATCGATCGAATCGACAGCCATTACGGAGACTACCGGGAAAAATAAACACACACGACAAACACAGAGTGCCGAAACGACTGTGAAGGCAAAAATTACGCTACAAAATTTGTCCCGTGCTGGAATCGAAACCGCCACGGGTAGCGGTGAAGCCAACTGCTTAGCAACTGCGTCAATAGAAACGGCTATTATACATACAATCGCATGTTATGAGGTCAACGAATCTTGAGAAACAATATACAACTTAGTTTAATAAACGAAATTTTACCATATCAGGTCTAACGACAAACTGATATTGATATCATCAAACGGATACATGAACGGTATGAGTGGCACGAAAATTACTTGTTGACTTTCGGATTAAAAATCCATCTCAATCTTAAAACACCCAGACGTTATAATAAGTCTTCTGTACACGAAACTCAATCGTGTTGAAATGAAAGTCGCTCTGATTGTTTATAAAGATCTAATCGAAAATAGACAATATGGAGTGGTAGGATTCCTATGCAGGAGTCCGTCTAGGTAGGTACTAGGATACACCCCAGGGCCAGTTATTCTGTGTTTCGGTTTGAAGGGCACTGTGAGCTAGCGTAATCACAGGGCATATGAGACTTAAGAACCTATGTCGCAGGGTAATGGGCACAGTCTAGTGCCACACAGAAATTTTCTGGGTAGCACAGCATTTGTTATCAGCAGACGTTCACATATCACTTTATGCAATAAAAAAATATCTATGTCATATATGAATAATTATAAACGAAAAGTGTTATTTTATAACTTATACGGTACACTAGCGTGAGTTGTTAAGGTATATGTTGATTATTTCGGTTAAGCGTACGAGAATAGCTCGCACTATCCCGCTGATCTCGTTCCCGAAGAAAATGTTACGTCCTCGCAAAATTTCTATGAGTTAACTTATAAAAAAATTTTGGAATTCACTTTAGTTCGTCAACGAATTATATAACTTTTGTATATTGTTAATATTTAATTAGAACGGTGGTTCAGTGAAGAACTAGACAAATTTTAAAGTATACGGACGCGAGAGCTCCGATTTAGAGAGAGCGGTATACACCGCATAAATTACTAAAATGTTTTTAATACAAACATAATTTAAAGAACCTCCTATTATTTTTGAAAAGGTTTTAGAGATGGGAAGATTCTACCACGCTGCTCCAATGCGCGCTGGCAGACTCACCACGTTTTCGAATCGTTTTTATTACACACACATACACGATATTTTTCCGCACCGTCGGACATGTGAATAATCAAAACAAAAGAGTTACAAGAACTATTATAAAGATGCTGGCACTGGGGTCGATCCCCGGTCGCTGCGTACTGTGAAATTTGAGGCGAGTGATCGGCCCCTGAGCCACAGTCTGAAAAAGTGCTTCCTCGAGAATATTGTTACAAAAAGGCATGCGAAGCCCGCCAAACCGTGACGATGATGAGACGTGATGAACTAACGTCTATTAGGGAAAAAACCGCTTTCTCAAGAAAATTATTACTAAAAGGCATGCAAAGACTACAAACCAGTGACGTGACGAACTATCGTCAAAAAATTGAGGCGAAGTGATCTAGCAATGACCTATCACAGCTCGGAAAACTGCTTTCTCAAGAACATTACTACTGAAAGGCATGCGGACCCCGAGACCTGAGGAACTACAATCTAATGGTGATTGATGTTGGTAATATCCTCGGAACTGACTTCGATCTAGGAGAATATACCTTTTAATATAACAGACAACCATTCTCACAATAACTAACAATTACACACACGAACTCATGTAACACGCGTGCATGTCACAAACACAAACACTTAAACACTCACGCATTCACATTCACACAAACGAGCGTACACACATACACTCATAAACACATACATATAGAAAATCTGTATACCATATTGTTTATTTTCCTGTATGTAGTCTGTATTGTGCACAGCAAGTAAGCCATTTAAAGTGGGAGGGAACTGTCTTCTGACATACAGAGTTTCCTAGTTCAGAAGCCAGGACTTCAACGAAATGTTAAAAATGTTTCTGTGTTCAATAAAGATTTATTATTATTATTATGTGGGGTATTTTTGTAGCTGTCTCGTCTGGCTGGGACATACATGAATATATTGATAAATATATAAAATGAGATAAAATATATAAGATACTAAAAGACATATACTAGACATAATAAAATATAAAAATAAAATATATGAATAAAATCCTAACCAGACGGGGACCCTCGGCAGTGGAGACCAAACAGCCGAGGGTTAGGGGGAAAGGGAAAGAAACCGGCGGACGATGCGGGCCGGGCGAGGAGCACCGCCTTCTGCATCTGAACACGGAGCGGTCCGTCACGGAGTCTCAGTCGCCTCAGATGTCCCGAGAGACTGACCGGGATTAACCCGTTTGCAGACACAACCACCGGAATAATTTCGGTTGGCATACCAACCCACATGTCGGTAACCTCGTGAGCCAGGTCCTGTTTTATTATTATTAATAATATCCAGAAAGTGTTATCTGTGCAGATAATATGATAGTGCATGTCGTAAGGATTATCGCAAATACAGAACACGCAGTCTTCACTTCAGCCTTCAGTTTCTTAAACTCGATGGAACGTAAGATCAGATGTAGTGTTAAAGACATGAAACAGCAACAGCGCATCCAATCCGAAAAAAAAATTGTCTGTTGCATTATGGATAATATAAGTATATCATCATCATCATCATAGTCCACTATTGAACATAGGCCTCCCCCATAGATTAACCTGCAGAGCCCCCCGCATCCATCGACATCCCGCATAACCGTGCAGGTCGTCGGTCCATGTTTTTAGTTTTTTTTTTAAAAAAGATGCCCCACGGTATGATTTCTCCTGTGTCGTGGGTACGTTTCACAGACATAAATTCCAAATGCACAAACCACCCAGACCCGGAACAACTATCTGTAGGCCATACAAATATTTGTCCCGTGCGGGAATCGAACCCGCGACCCGCGGCGCAAAAGCCAAGGGCTTAGCTACTGCGCCAACCGAGCCGGGGGGTCGCCCTACGTTTGCCGGTACGAGCCACGTGAGAACCTTTCTTCCCCAACGGTTATCGGTTCTACGAGCTATATGGCCAGCCCATTGTCACTTCAGCTTGCCAATCCTTAGGACTATAAGTATATAAGTATGTGCTTCATATCAATATCAGTATGAAAGAGATCAATTCTTTTAATTCGTTTATTTTCACAAGCGGGTTATTCGAATTTTAATTGTGTCTTGTGCTACTACACGCTGCAAAGGAACCGTCCGTAACTTTGGATTTAACTTTCTGTCGAATAAGAAGAAGCGAGAAAGTAGAAAATCTGCTCGTTTAGCTCCCGGTTCTTGCGGTTTGGGTCAACAAGCAAGATGTTTTGTAAATATTGGCTATTTTGGGCTTCGAATATAGTCATAGATATAGTTGGAGTCTAATATCTCAGATATATAAAAAGCAGATATTTTCGTTTTGATTGGCTAATGAACTTCATATTTCTCCTGCCTTACTCTATTACGTGTGGTTTTGTAGAAAAATTAAATGATTAGTATTTAAATCCAATCGAAGTAACTGTTATAAAAGTATACTTTAAACAAGTCCAAGTATTACTTAATCGATAACATTTAAAGGTATTTTACTTAAATGAACATCGTTTATAAATACCTACTTCTGCAATGCTGGCATTCTGTGTCTGCAAACTGTTGGAAAGTCTAGTTTTATCCTTAACTAGCTGTGCTTCGAGTTTTTACCCGCGTAAAAAATCCGACCACAATCGATGATATACATATATATATACTTCCATATTTGAATCGGATTTTGTGGTTTTAATTTTTTTTGCGCAGAACCCTAATTATTTTTCTAAAATTAAAGTAAGTTACCCGCTATAGTATCAGCTATCTGTTAGTGACAGTCCTGTCAAAATCTGTCCAGCCGTTTTGGAAATTAGGTAGAACAAACAGACAGACACTATTTTAAAAAATTATGTTTTTCTTATATGTACCGCATATACTTTCTTAAGCATTGAGTATAAAGCTGTTATTTTGTTATTACAAACAGACGCTTCAATTTTATTTATTTGTATAGATTGATGTCAGTCTATCGTACGTTATCAAGATTACGAGGATAAAGATATGTGATGTATGAGTATGTTCATTATAAAGTTTATAATCAAAGTCTGTTACTGACTTTACGAGTATGAGTCATCAAAAGCTAATTTAACTAATTAGCTTTAGATATAGTTTTTTTTTAAGTATTTATTGCTTCTTATTATTTCAGAATAATGGGGCAGAAAGAGACCAACACTACTCTTCCTTATAAGGTAAAACGTATTAATACAGTGTATTTTTAACGCCGTCTAGTAAGCGATATCAACAATTCGACATATTACATATTTTTAATGTACCTAATAATCAAAAAAAGCAGTAGATGGCACTGTTAATTTTTATAACGTTGTGCTCTATATAAACTAGATGGCGACATAAGGTTAAAGTAATTTGATACTGAAATAAACTGCATGGTTATGTTCATACAGTGTTTCAGCGAATTTTGGAGTCTGCATTTCTTTTATCTTATAATTTAATTTTAATTTATTGAAGAAAATAATGTTATATTAAAATATTTACGTATTCTTCCTACCTACCTACTTTTAACAAATATTCATAATATTTCTTTTCAGTGTGACCATTCGATGTCGATGATCCATAGAACGTCAAATTTTTTATTTTTTTATTTTTTCATCTTTTTACATTCGCTTTAAGTGAATTTCACTATTAGCAATATAAACCAACTAGCTGAAGCCCGCGACCACATCCGCGTGGATTTAGGTTTTTTTGAAAATATAGTGGAAACTCTCTGATTTTCCGGACTTAAAATTATCCAATTTCCGTCTTTAAGATGCAAGCTATCTCTGTGCCGAATTTCGTTAAGCTGGGTTCAACAGCATCACCGTAAGGTAACAAACAGATAGAGGGACAGAGAGAGTTAATTTCGAATTTATAGTATTAGTATGGATGTGGTGTTTGCAAAATCTGAGGGCACAGCAGTGTTCACGGGAATCATCAAGTGCGGCAAGCAATTACACAGCAAAGTAATTTGAGTTCATTGGTAATACCAATGAACTTATATTATCATTTAATTTATAACAAAATTATTGAATTGGCGATTCGATGATGATAACATTACAGACTTGGCTGTGAAAAGGCGTTGCGAGGCTTGGCATATATTTTTTCACATTTTAAAGTTTTTGATGGGATTATTCCTTACTACTGCTTTTTCACCAATAATTTTAAGAACATAGAAAGTGACGAAAAAACACTTAAAACTACATGTCACACAACAGAATGTTTGCACACTACTGCTTCACGGCCGAATAACTGGCACTGCGGTGTTGCCTACCTAGACAGATTCATTGGAACCGATGCAACCATTAAATTGATATAATAGTATTTTATAAATAAACCAGCACTGGCCGCTAGCTCGGACCTTAGTATGACGGTAATTCGTAAAATTATAAAATGATATCTTAAATATCACGTTAAAATTTATTCGTATTGTGTAAATTAATTTCGAGTCGTTATGCATAATTAAATTATTAATTTCATAATTAAATTAAGCGAATTTACACCCAAACTAAAATTAATAAGTGAAAATTAGAGATTAAATGGTATGTGATCATAATGTTATATAAACATATGTATTTATTTAATTTATTATAATATGAGAAAAAGGAAAGTAACAGTCTATAAATGTCCCACTGCTGAGCACAGACCTCCTCTTATTTCTGAGAGAGTTTTGGAGCCGGGAAGAGTCCACTACGCTGCTAAATGCGGGATCGCGGACTTCATATATCCTCGAAATAATTTTATTCCTCAGCAGGTTTCACCACGATATTTTCCTTCACCGCTGAGCACTTGATAAATCAGCACTCAAAATTGTAGAACAATTTTTGCCGGCATCGGGAATCGAACTTAGGACACTCGCGTTGTACGAAAAAAGCTACCACGGCACTCCTACTCCTACTATATGATAAAGATAATATAGGATTTATTATTATTATTATCTTACATAATAGTTAATTATCGTTTTAAAAATTGTAACAATGCAGATAAGAGAACGCATTTTTGAATTTTCAGGTGGAATCATCTGATGAGCTGGGTCGCTACCTGGTTGCAACTCGGGACCTCTCCCCTGGGGACTTAGTGTTAACAGAGAAACCAATTGTCTTCGCACCAAAGGGGATGCCTGATCCTGAGGCACAGATGCCATGCGTAGGCTGCTACAAACCCGTCTTTACAGACATCGGAGAAAGATGCCCTAAGTACTTTCAAATTCTCTAAAAATGTAAAGTTTATTTACATCATCATCATTTCAGCTTCATCTTAGTCCACTGTTAAACACAGGCCTCCCCCATAGATTGCTAAAAAAAAACGACCTGAGCCACCTGCAACTGGCTTTAAAAAAATTATAGAGCACCACTTTTTTATTGGAGAAAGGGACGAGTCGAGCAAAACGTTCACCTGATCTTAAGTCCATGTCCGCCCATAGCAATGTTGTGTCACCCAGAATACTTCTGTGTAGCAACACACTGCGCCCGTCCCCGTGACATGTCAGTTCTTAAGTCTCATATGCCCAGTGATTACACTAGCTCTCAATGCCCTTCAAACCGAAACACAGTAATGTTAGCACACTACTGCTTCACGGCAGCATCACACCACTTTCGTTGATTCTTTTATTGTTTGTTTTTATAACTTGTATGTTTATAACCTAACGCGAACGAAGTTCCCACGTACAGATTGTTCTGGGATATATTTTAAACATACTACCTCCTATTTTTTGAGTGTATACCGCAAACGTTTCACTTATCATGACGTGAACGTTTTGCTCGTTTCGTAATCCTTATGGATATATCTCTTGCACCCATATTTACCACCCTGTATCTACTGAAATGACTTTTTCGATAGAAGGAAAGACTGTGTTCCTATTTCGTGAACAAAAACAATCGCAGTTTTGACTAAAACTCGAAAAATAGTTTTTTTCTGCTAATAACGAGAGCCGTAGTCGCTAGCCGTGTGGTGGCGGCTTACGAGAATTTACCACCCCATCTCATCCCGTGGGTGTCGTAAAAGTCGACAGAAGGGGACAATAAAAACCAGGAGATGGGCAGCAGCATCTTCCTGGAACATCTGAATAAATAAACTGCGGTTGCCAACCCGCCTGCCAAGCATGGCTACTATGGCAAATCCCCCCAAACTAAGAGCTACTAACTTTTGTGTCAATCTATGGGGGAGGCCTATGTTCAGCAGTAGACTAGTGATAGGTTGAAACGACGAAGAACCAGAGAGTCGAAAATGTCAGTTTTTATCTACGTTTGCAATACAAGTAAGGATCAAGCGCTGCTATTTTCTACAGAACTTTGCAATGGGAAGTTCTTTGTAGTTCCTCAATGTGCTCGTCACCGTAAGATCAGAGGATCTACTGTGTAACTCTGGTTGGTTTCGTGATCGGTTTCATTCGATCCCATCAACCGATGAATGAGCTTCTACGCCAAAATGAAACCGATCACGAAACCTATCAGAGTTACAAAGTAGGCCTCCAGGTGTCATTAACAACTAGCTACAGTGGTCTTCAATCCGAAATACTGAGGTGTTCGAACACCTCTGCTTGACTGCAGAATAACTGACATTGCGGTGACCTACATAGGCAGATCCTTGCGTTGAAATCCTACCACAAGTGGTAGTATTGACCTTTGGCTGCAATGTTTGTTAACTCGCTCTACAAAAACTATTTCAAGGTGCGGTTGGCCTGTTTGTTCCGGAAATTGTTCTGGACTATCTGACCCGAGGCATCACGGCGTCGAATGCAGTATTCTGAGCGTACGACCTGAATGTGTACTGGATAATATGGCCGATTATTATAGGTATGCAAATTAACTTATATTGTTGTTATGACTATTTAATAGAACTAGTGGTCACCCAATGGTCGAAATTCGACCGTTATTCAATAACTTTTTTATTGTTTTTACGTATTTGTGCATACATACAATCACGCCTTTTTTTCCATATAAGGGATAGGGCACAGGCCACACAAGTAGCCCACTTTTCGCACCCGTGGGTAACAAGACGTGACGGGTGACGAACCAAGTCGCCGCCATTTTGGTAGGAGTCAAAAAAATATTTCTCCTCGTATAGGTACAGCATAGGATAACATTTTTGTAAAACATATGATATATAAATTTTAGCTTTCTGCGCTCCTTCTCCATATGAACTTTAACTTTGCTAAATCGCATACTCCTCAAGACACATAGTAGGTTACTATGTTCTCTTCTTCACGTATTAATATACAGATTTAAAGCTACATCCGCGACTTTGTTCGCATGTACTCGTACATTTAGAACCTCCTGACGACTTGGCAGGCGCAGTGGCTAAGCGATTTACTTCTCTCCTAAGGGCAGGGCCATAGGAGACTCGAATCCCAGTCTAAGCCAACATTTGTGCCAAAACATAAATTGTTGGTTTTCGGGTCTGCTTGTGTTGTGATTGCCTCCGCGTTTCTGACACTGCATCCTACTTACATCTGTTGTTATCGTATAATCGTTACATCGCGAGCTACCTGCTCGCGATGTAACGCGTTTAGGACGATTGAGTACTTTGGTGTCACTATTATATCTCCTGCGCAGTTGATAGCTTCTGACGGTAATCGGACGATGTCGCCGTGGTCGAAATTCGACTAGGAAGGAGGTCATCATGATTACTTTATTATTAGATTATAGATTTATCGTTAGATACATTTCTCAACCAACACTTTCAAAACATTACTAGGAATCCCACCACCAGAATTCCTATACAGAAAGTCATCACCACGAAGTGTCCGTTATTCTGTCATCAAGCAGCAAATTTCTAAGGCACTGATAGCTACTGCAATTACTGTGCATGAGAGACTGAAACACAGTTATGTTCTGGGTGACACAATATTTGTTATGGGCAGACGTTGCACTTACCATCGGGTGGAACGATTAGGTTCTGCGTGAATTGTTTTGAAATTGTTGGTAAAACATGTATAATAATAAATTACAAAGTTTTAAGCATTCCTATGTGCATTTTTTGTATCAGACACGACGCTTTGCTGCCGTTGAGGTGCATGCTTCTACAGAAAACAGAGCCCGAGAAATGGAAGATATTATTAGGAATGCAATCGCACATGGAATGCCGTGCTCCGGGAACCGAAGCCTACGAGTTAGTGACGATAAATATTAATTTCTAAATCTAGCAGTACATCGCTTACTTTGTAACGAAATGTTACGTCGCACGTTTTCTTGAGTTTCTACAGTTAATACATTTTTGCCACCGCCATTTTTGTACGTCATGGCGGGATCATTTTATTAGGTAACATTAAAACGAATCAATAACTTAAAAATATTTCATAGAAGTAACTGTTATATTTTTATTGTTTTTATGGAATGGAGGCAAAAATATATGGCATGTTGCGCACACGGTTCATTAATTGATTATCAAAAAATACCACTTAATGATTTCCTAGTTAATAAAAGTAAATAGAAAATAAGTAAACAATATAAGAGAAATGATATTAATAACAACATCGTTTATTTAGAATTGCTTAGTTTTAGAGGCGTAACAAGTGTCAGTATAGTTAATAGAATCAGGCGTTACTTTGCGGAAATCCATTATAGTAAAGGAGAGAAAGTTAATTTGCTAAGATCCGCATGCAAAATGTAAAATGGTGTGCTCTTCAAAACTAGGTAATACACACCATTTTACATTTTGCATGCGGATCTTAGCAAATTAACTTTCTCTCCTTTACTAAGGGTCAGTATTAAAAAAAGGTTAAACTGCTTTATTTAAAATGATTCTAAGACATTTCTTGTCAATTAATACCTCTAGTCTATTCTTTTATTTCTTTTATTTCTTTTTATGCAGCGTTTGTGTAACGGGCCTTGGACTTAAATGCATGTGAATGTTAAGAACAATATTTTATTTTTGTAATAAACGTTTAATTTAAAAATGATTCTAAGACATTTCTTGCCAATTGATACCTCGAGTCTATTCTTTTATTTCTTTTTATAGAGCGTTTGTGTAACGGGCCTTGGACTTAAATGCATGTGAATGTTAAGAACAATGTTTTATTTTTGTAATAAATGTTTAATTTGAAAATGATTCTAAGACATTTCTTGGCAATTGATACCTCTAGTCTATTCTTTTATTTTTTTATGCAGCGTTTGTGTAACGGGAATAATATGAAACTTGCCTTGGACTTAAAAGAACGTGTATGTTAAGAATAATTTTTTATTTTTGTAATAAATGTTTAATACAAATATCGTTTTTTTTTCAGAGAAGCTGACGAATTTATTGTTGAATATCTTATTGACAATTTTATTAGCAAGCTCGATAAGGATACCAGGGACAAATATCTACCAGAATCTTCTAAAGAGCTTATTCATCAGATTTGTGGAATTATGGATACAAATGCTTTAGAAATACGTTTACCTGAAGGAGCTGAACTACAAGCACTATATTCAAACACTTGTATCTTGGAACACAGTTGTATACCAAACACAAAGCACACTTTTAAACATTCAAGCGCCGACGAAAATGAATTGTATAGAATAACAGTTAAGATAGTAGTTCCTGTAATGAAAGATCAGCATATTACTACAATGTACAGCCACGCTTTGTGGGGAACACAAGCTCGAAGACAACATTTGAAAGATACAAAATATTTTTCTTGCATATGTCCAAGATGTAGCGATCCAACTGAACTTGGCACTTATTTAAGCGCAATGAAATGTTTTGGCGATGGAGCCAAACCTTGTAATGGAATTCATCTTCCTGTAGATCCTTTGGATGAGGAAACAGAGTGGGCGTGTAACCAATGCCCGGTCAAAGTTAATAATTCTCAAATTAATATGCTTATTTCTCAAATGGGCGAAGAGGTTGACAGTGTCTTAATGATGGTTGGGTCTGTGACAGTTTTAGAAAATCTTCTTTGTAGGTTATCAACGTTTTTACACCCAAACCATTATCATTTGTATTCTTTAAAGCATTCATTAGTTCAATTGTATGGAAGACAGCCGAGTTATATGACAGAAGAAATTCTTAAAAAGAAAATCAATATGTGTAAAGACCTTATTAGAATAACAAGCATTTTAGATCCAGGAAATGCTCGGTTAAGTTTGTACAGCTCAGTCTTACAACATGAACTTCATTCAGCCTTAATTTTGCAGTCGAAAAAAAACAAAAATGGTACTTTTAAATCCAGTGACGAAATTAAACCTTTACTCTTTGAAGCCAAAGTGTGTATTGAACGTGCGTTACAAGTATTAAAAGATGACATGGAAGAAACATCTGGGAAGAAACTGTATGGAGTAATTGAAGAAAGTAAAAAAGAATTTGAGAAATATTGCAAAGAAAAGAACATATCCGTGTAAATATATTTATTTTCCTGTATAAAATTGTTACAAACTTATGGGCAACCTAATTGTTAGTAATATCACAGATAGATCTTTGATTGTATCTTTAACCTAATTGTATGTAAATAGTAAGACACTTATCTAGAATAGTACTTAATCCAAATAAAATATTTTATAACAAATATTAAATCAAAATTAGAAATGAAACTTTGTTTTAGATTTAACCTCTTGTAAATAATCTGAATCCTGCTCTCGAATTATCATTGTTTACATTATCCACAATCCAATCTGTGTACCTCGATACTCTTGTATAAATTCCAGGCATTCTGGCACGAGCACAGCCGCTTCCAGTTGAAACCACACCAACAACCATAGAGTGACCATTGTTTCCACGTACCATCAATGGACCACCACTGTCAGCCTGAAAAAATTATAATTTAGAAACAAAAAAAGTTCTTTACTTTACATCACAAAAAACACAATAAAATAAAAATAAATATTGAAGTCAAATAAGGTCTTAATTTCAGCAAACTGATTTTCAAGTAGAGAAATATTGACTTTACGTGTTTGTAGCGTGTAAGTAACAGATATTCGCCTCACAAAAACTTGCAAAGTCACTATATAGACTGTGGTCGTCTACTTTCTGTGCTGACGAGAACCAGACCACTGATTGGAAATTACATAGATTTTTAGTCTTCTGCATTGCCTTTTCCAACAAGCCTTGATACAGTGATGCGCTAAATTTGTCACGTGTGTGTCACAAGTGTGTCAAAGGTTTAGAAAAAAATAATAAGTAAAATTGTAGATATTTTCATGACTGAAAAAAAAACTTAAAAAAAATCAGTCTTTCATTGTATTGCTAGATTGGTTGTCATACGCAGTATAACTAAAAAATGACAAACTGTACAACTTATTCAACAATGTGAAATCATATTAAACCAACATGCGTTCATTTATTTATAAAAATATCTCGTTAATATTATGTCATTTTTGACTTATCCATGTAAATAAATATCTGGAGTTGCCTCTTAAGTTACTGGTGGTAGAATTTCTATGCAGGAATCCGTATAGCTACTGACCCTCAGTTAATCTGCCGTGAAGTAGTAGTGTGTAAACATTACTGTTTCTGTCAGAAGAGCACTGAGAGCTAGTGTAATTGTGACCGTTTTAACTTTGGCTTTCTGTTCTACATCAGTTCTTTCATATGGGTGACAGGCGCAGTGTGGTGCTACAATAAAATGTTCTGTGTGACACAGTATTTGTTGTGGCCAGACATCACAGTTTCCATCCGAAATATGTATGTCTGACAAATAAAACATTTTGACGACATGTGAAGTCCATTACTTCGCATTGGAGCAGCGTGGCGGACTGTTGCGGCCCCAAAACTTTGACGGAAATGTGGGGAGGCTTGTGCTCAGCAGTGGAACATATATACTTTACATTTTTTTTTACTTTTATCTTTCTGCTATAAACGTCTTCGATACAGCTTACTTCTCTCAACACTCACTCACATGCATTATACATTACACTTAATTTATCGCAAATGTTCCTATTAATGTAATCAAATGTTACCTTCAAAATTCCATAAATTAAAAAATCGCACGTATTAACGCATTATGTAAACACATTGGCTAGTAGGTACAATACAACAGGACTGTTGTAATTATACTTTAGTTGCGAGGTTGCAAAAATGTATGTAGTTGCTATTTGGAATAACAAACTATCATGTTAAGTATGTCAAGTATTATAATAAATGTTAAATTAACAAACATTCCACTGGCAGGTCTGGACAGACTTCCTAAAATTTGTGAGGAGATGAGAGTCGGTTGCACAGTTTGAGGGCGGGTTGACCTCGGAAAAGTTTTTCTTTCTCACCGCTGTGAGCTCGATAAATCTACATACACATACATAATCACGCCTTTTTCCCATATAAGGGGTAGGCAGAGGCCACTCACGTAGCTCATTTTTCTTCTACGCGGGAAACAAGACGTGACGGGAGGCGAGACACGTCGTCGCCTTTTTGGTACGAGTCGAAAAATCTAACTCTTTCATTGAGTTCCCACGAGCAGTATAGTGACAGCATTGCATATTATGGTGTTATTCTGCACGAATAAAGGCTGCCCGTGCAATACATTAGTCGCCTCTTACAACACCTCGGTAGGATAGAGGTAGGTGCTATTCTACCCAGCTGGACACCTATCGGCTAAATTTATATATATATATATTTTTATTATTTTTTTAAAAAAAAAACGATGAACCACAGTAGGATTTCTCCTGTGTCGTAGGTGCGTTTTACATACATAAATTCCACATGCACAAACACCCAGACCCGGAACAACTATCTGTAGGTCATACAAATATTTGTCCCGTGCCGGAATCGAACCCGCGACCCGCGGCGCAGAAGTCAACCGCTTAACCACTGCGCCAACCGAGCCGACAAATATAAACGATTTATCATAGATTCATCCCGATATTCCCGAAACTACAAGACTTGAAATTTGGCATTCAGATTCCCTTCCTGACATAAACACCCACACAGAACGGGTTTTATGATAATTTACTTCTAAATCTGTAAGCGGACTAGTGCTTTTTTTTCTATATAGACTTTAACATAACAATAATTTTGTTATGTTGCGTGCGAAGCCGGATGGGGTCAGCTAGTAAATAAAGTGACTAAACGAGCAAAACGCTCACCCAATGGCTAGTGCAAAGCCCATAACAAATGCTGTGTGACTCGGAACATTTCTGTGTGGTACATCATTGGGACCGTCTCCATGACATGTCAATTCTTAAGTCTCATATGCCCAGTGATTACACTAGTTCTGAATGCCCTTCAGACCGAAACAGTAATGTTTGCACACTACTGCTTCACGGCAGAATAACTGGCCCTGGGGTGGTACCTACCTAGACGGATTTCTACATAGGAATCCTACCACCAGTAAGTTATTTGTTCAGATCTTCTAGGAAGATGCTGCTGCCCATCTCCTGGTTTTCATTTTCACTCTGTCGACTTTTACGACACCACGAATGAGACGGTGCCGCACACTTTTGTGGCAATGTTAGGGAGAGGCCCATGTTCAGCAGTGGACTAGAGATAGGCTGATATTTTGATGATGATGATGATGAGATGCTTCTGTCCTTGCACGAAAGCTTATACTACTGCACCATACAATGTGCCTGGTACCTAGACCTATTCCTGCATACTTATCATATGCAGGAATCTAAGTGGATACCACCCCAAGCAGAAGTGTGCAAACATTACTGTGTTCTGACGAGCACTGTGAGCTAGTATAACCATTGGGCATATGAGACTTAAGAACTGATGTCTCGGGGTTGGGCGCAGTGTACTGTCACATTGCGTTTCGCGCATTTCTCAAATTTTCAAATAAAAACATACATACATACATAAGGTATTGCTTTGGCTTTATCCCATAAGGGGTAGTCAGAGACTGGGCACTCAGTGCAAAAACAGATGATTGCCACAATCCACGTTTCACCAAAACAATATAATGCACTCGGTGTGATACTCGTATGTGGTGAGCCCATCGCCACCATGCGCTGTTGGTTTACAGTGCAGTTTAATTCCCTTACTCGCCTTTTACGAGATCCGTTGGATGAGATGGAGTGGTAGTATTCTTTTAACGAGCCGCAACCACACGGCTCAAATAAAAAAAATGTAAACGATACGCTGTTACGTTGCTATGAGGCAAGTGAAATATCCCTATGAGGAAAAAATACCATTAATTTAAGATGGAAACTTCATTGTATTTGTCCTTACCCAGCAAGAGTCTCTGCCTCCCTGTTCGTGTCCAGCACACATTTGAGTAGAAACAATCTTCACTTTACTACCTTGCGATTCGTACCAGCTGTTGCATTCATCGTTAGCAACTACGACTACATCTGTCTTCTGTAAAACGTTAGGTCTGGATCCTGTTAAAAGATTAACTGTATTATGTGTCAAACTTCGTTGACGGCTTTAAGTACTAAGTAAGTAACTAAAAACTTAATCAAATGTAATGACTGCATTAAAGAAATTAATAAAAGTGTTTTAAAAGACAATAAAATATTTAGCTAAAAGTTATATACTTCATATTCCAGAAATAAAAAAAACAGTAATGATAGTTCAAGAAGATTGCATTGTTAGCAGCGAAAGAGACAGTTTTTTTAAAAATATCAAATAAAAATATTTTAATACTGGTTAATTACAGTATTTTCTTTATTTAATAAACACAAATTTCTTGTTATATCTTGAATTCATAAACTATGACAAACCTTATTATATTGTAAAAGAATTAATGAGTAGGTTATTGTTCCTAATTAAATTATCAAAGAATATTGATTGCTATTATATTACATATCATAACGTCCCACTTCGTAAGTATCCTCATTTTAGGCCGGGCGATATAGCATTTCCATCACGCGGGTTCAGTGTGTTTTTATTTCTCACACATGCTGATTTTCTTATGATGTTCCCTTAACTGACAAGCACATGGTAAAACATCACTTAAAATTAGAGACTCCAGTCGCTCGTATTATATTATTAATTGGCCCTGAACCACTCAGGTTGCATAACTACATGTATATTTTTTTATAGAATAGGGGGCAAACGAAAAGGTGGCTCACTTAATGGTAAGTGATCACCGCCGCCCATGAACACCTACAATACCAGAGGAATAGCAGATGCGTTGCCGGCCATTGGGAGGAATAGCAGATGCGTTGCCGGACTTTGAGATAAATAAAGGAAAGAAAATTTATTTGCTAAGATCCGAAGGAAAAATTTAAAATGGTGTGTATTATCTAGCTTCTGAACAGCACTAACTTCTCCCACAATAGCAAGCTAATACCAGAACCGGGAACCACCACCAGATGCTCTCAACCACATCAACTCTTATAATAAGCAATACACACCACTGAAGCCGCGCATATGATTCCAAGATTATTTAATAAAGTGCACTTGTCTTTGTCTATAATGGAGAGCAGTGATTTTACCTATTCCCCTGTCCTCGTTCGTGAAACCCCATCCCGCTACAATAGCCTGTACACCGCTGAAGTCTGAAGATGAGGCTTGCGGCAAACATGCGGGGCGCAACTCGCTATTCCAAATCAGTTGGCGGAGCGTTCTCAAGAGAGCTACGTCATTTGACTTTCTGTTACATCTGCAAAAAATAAAATAAATAATAAAATAATAACTTAAGTATCCATTGAAATTATGCAGTTATAGGTTTTATCTAGAAGTATAAGACATTTCGAAAAATTTTGTAAGTACAGTTCAAACTTTAGGATTTGCTCTAACTAACGTTACTTTATTCACAGAAACGAGCTAGCGCCGAAAAAATGTTCTCTCATGTGATTAATTAGATATAGGCAGCTTTCAGACACTAAAAATTCATATTAAAAAAAAATAACGATGCTT
This sequence comes from Luehdorfia chinensis, assembly GCA_019845155.1. Classification (NCBI taxonomy): domain Eukaryota; kingdom Metazoa; phylum Arthropoda; class Insecta; order Lepidoptera; family Papilionidae; genus Luehdorfia; species Luehdorfia chinensis. Next base: position 5,297,635 of record JAHVAK010000003.1, on the reverse strand, counting down.
TCTAGTCAATTATATTTGTAGTTCCTTCTACTTTTGTCCATGTCTCTATATGCAGTCTGTGACAAAGAAAGCAATTCGCTAGGTCGTTTGAATGGATAGAGTAAAGACATTTGTTTTCCTGTTTTATTTTCCGGCCAGGAAGGAGTTCATCATTATTATACGATAAGTGCTCGAATTTTTTTACTAAAACGATTAACGAAAACTACGTTAACCTCAGTTAATTATAAATACTTTCCTAAAGCTTAAGTTATATTTTGTTTGAACAGATTTGTAGCAAAGAAGATTTTTATTTACATTAAGATGTTAAATGAAAAATGTCTTCCTGTTCGGTTTTATTAATAATAGAAAAAAGTAAAAAAGGGTGAACATTATTATCATACTTTTCTATGGGAATTTTACGAAAATTCAAAGAAAAACGTAGGAAATGGCAATGAAATCTGATAGAAAAGTCATGACCAGTATTATTATGTACAATATTATCATTACTCAAAAATACTCGTGAAAATCAATATGCAGCAATGATAGTTATATTTTTGGATTGGTTGAATTTTGCACTTTACAGGCAAAAAAACTTCAAGTCTCAGCTTTAAGCTGAGTATACTGAAAAAAATAAAAATAACTTTTTAATTATTAACTGTTGATACGTGATGGCGTTGCATTAAAAGTTTTTTTTATAAAAGTGAAATATGTGTTTATAAGCGCTGCTGGTTACCTATATAAGTATTATACACCTGTTTATTTATACATGTTAACGTCTTTTCTAAGCGCTCTTGTATATAGAATGTCCGAACTAATTAAAGGCGTTGGGTAAAGCCGATCCGATCATCAGAATTAACTATTCCGAACTTACTTTCATTTATAATATCATTGCAATATGATTTTAAAACCATCCACCTAATCTGTTAAGCATTTTATAAAATAATTAACTTACGATGGCAGGAATCAAACGAAAAATTATTGTGATGCTACTAGAAATTACATTTTAAGGCACAAAGAATGATTCCAACAAATCTAAATCGTAGAGCAAAACACAATAATCCTTAATGAACATACATACTGTCATGCCTTTTTCCCATACAAGGGGTAGGCATAGGCCATTCACGTTGCCCACTTTTCGCCCACGCGGTGACGGGTGGCGAACCACGTCGCCGCCTTTTTGGTACGAGTCAAAGAAAAATTACTCCCCATTGCGTACCCACGTGCAGTATAGTGACAGCATTGCATATTATGGTGTTATTCTGCATGAATAAAGGCTGTCTGTACAATACCTTCCGTCCAGTCGGCTCTTACGACACCTCGGTAGGAAAGAGGTAGGTGCTCTTCTACTCTGCCGGACACCTATCTGCTAGCTTTGTATCCTTAATGAACAGCAAGGGTAATAGAGTTTTGAAGATTTCAGTCCGTATATAAATCGCACAGAACACAACAAAAATAAACGATGACGGAGAAATAAAAAGACTCCATTTTTCATTTGATGACGCCATGATAATTAGGGGTGGAATTGATAAGCCGACTATTGAACATCAATTTATATTACTGGTTGGTCTATTTTAGATTTTTTGGATCGAGACGCAAAAAAAGTATATTATTTTCTCGAATAATAAAACATACGTAGAACTTTGTTTCATTTAAATTTCCGTATGTAGTTTGTTGACATATTTTTGGTAAATAACAGAACGTCAAAATCGTGAAATCCAAAAACGGCAGCAATGAAAATACTGTTTTCATATATTTTTAAACCTCGACTTTAGAAGTAATGGTACCATAATAATTTTGAATTATTTTTTTTAATATTCTGGTAAAAGCAGCAATCTTGCACATTCACCGGACCCGGAGGGCTGAAACTGGTCATGTCCTTTGTCTCTTGTAAGAGATTTTAAATGATTATTTCATACCGGTGCCACTCTGCATAAGTGTAAATTGCTCAAAAATGTCTTTCCATCCTGTAAGAGGTACATGACCGCTGCAAATACACGCATATGCCATGCATATTGAATACTTACCTGTATTCAGGGTGGGGTATAATTCTTGACAATGGCTGATTCACATCATTGCTTGAAATGTCGGCGTAACCCGCAACGACAGTCAGTTGTTTTGATTTGTAGAACTCATCGAAAACACTGAAAAAAAAACAGTAAACTTTCATCACTATCATTGCGATCATCTTCTTCTATATCAGCCAACCAAAGGTCCATTGCTGGATATTGACTTCCCTCACGTAGGTAGGATTTTCCTAGTACGCCACGAAATACAGGATCGTGATGTAGTTACAACTTACGTCACGGCCCATCGACAACACATTCTTATATCTACTTTATCTGTTGTTATACGTACCATGCATTGAGATTGTGAAATGATGTTTTTACATCATTTCATTCAAAGACTACGAAAATATTAATTCAGTCGTTTTTCTCTTTTCCAGTACTTTATATTTTTTCAACTACTAGCTGCTTTTCGCCGTTCTAGCAAATTGAAATTCATGAACGCGACCAAAAATTCCTTAAGTGATTTTGCCAAGAGAGATTTTATATTAATAGTCTACTATAAAAAACGAATACAAATTGTTTTCTCCAAGATTTATAGCTCCCTGTAGAAACGATTCCGATACGGCTGAAACTAAAAAAGAACTCAAGAAGTAATAAATAATAAGCGAAGGCGAAACATTCGAGACGTATTTATAAAAGTACGCTGAACTGACATTTTAAGCGTTTAACTTTGAGTTCGACTTTGATTTCAACTTGAATTTATTATGCTTAGTGCTTCATGTTTTCATAATTTTTTTTTTGTCATTTGAATATTTCAATATACTCAAGATGCTTTTCGTCAGTCTGTTAAAAGTCTTTTCGAAGACTCGATCACTTCCAAGTTATGCTGATTCCTATACAGGAATTGATCGAGGTAGGTAGCATATTAGTGCTGTGCCAGTATCTACTCGTATTTTGTTATTCTGCCATCGAGTGATCTGCAAACTTTCTGTGGTCTGCAAACATTACTGTTTCGATTTGAAGGGCACTGAGAGCTAGTGTAATCACTGGTCGTATGAGACTTAAGAACTAATATCTCAGGGTGCCGCTATCCTATAAAAAACAGGTTCAGAATAACACCTAAATGTGCCGTACTGTCACTATTTTGCTCATGGAAACGGAATGGGGAGTAAGAATTTTTTGACTCTTACCAAATTGACGGCGACGTGGTTCGCCACCCGTCACGTCTTGTTTCCCGCGAGGGCGAAAAGTGGGCTAAATATATTTAAATAATCAATACAATAATTTAAAAAAATATCAGCAGAATAATCTATTTCAATTTCGTTTAACATGATCATTTAAATGGAGCGCGCGTAAGTGCAGAATTACGAGTACCTTTTTATCTTTAAGATTATTGTTAAAGTACAATATAGACTTTGAAATTTATATTGGCATTGTTTGAATTATCAATGATTAAAAACCGTTGAAACAATTCTATTCGAAAATTAATTTATGGAAACTTGAAAAATGGAATACGTTTAATTATGTCCATTTTGGTCAAATTTCGACAACGGCGACAACTTCAGTATATTGTAAGTGGATACTATCAACTGCGCAGTAGATCTCATAGTGCCTCAAGTCAACACACATATACAGAACCACTTAACCTGCATTCTCCCGATGTGACGCTCATGCGATAACATCGGAGATAGACTACGATGCAATAACAGAGACATTGGGATAAACACTATACATCTAGACGCGAAAACCAACTATTTGTTTCTCACCACAAATGTTGGGTCCGGCTGGGTGTCGTACCCTGGAATCGCGGCGTAGTAGTCAGATACTCTGTCTACTAGGCCACGCGTAACGTATATAGTTAATAACATTAATATGGCACAAAATAATGGGTACATACCGATTACATTTATGAGATTATTGGATTACACATTTGTGGGTCAGTATGTTGACGGTCAAGACTTGTAGGCGGAGACCTTAATTGTTGTGACGGGCAACGTCATATTTTTTGTTCAATCTTAAGTCAAATTTAAGTAACATGTGCCTCTGAACACCTTCGCCTTTTGTATGACCTTATCCTTTATATTAATTTTACTGGCTATTGGGAAACGTAATCGCATTTCATTCGGACGATAAAAAGTTAATTTATCAGACCATTGTTTGGTCCAATATCAATATTAGGACGGAAAGCCGAAAGTGTGAAGTATTTTGCTTATTCTGTAATCTTACTTTGAGAGTTTGTATGTTTGAACGCGCTAATCTCTGAAAATAATAATCTCATTCGAGAAAATATTTTTGTACCAGATAACCCGCTTATTGGTAACAGTTTCAGGTTAATTATATGCTGCAATCTTAAGGAGCCGCACGCTGAGAAGCGATCATTACCGTGAAGTGCGGAACTGTGATTACTCATGTAAGCGAGGTACCACAGCGTACCGCTCAATCATGTGATCGGCCTATTTTACGCAAGTGAAACCGCTGGGCACAGCTAGTTTTCTGTATCTCTCATATCATGTCATGTGTCGTAAATATCGAGTGAGGGTAATGCTACAAAAATCTCATGGCTTCCAAGAAAGGGCGGAATAACGACCTCAAATATAACAGATTTCAATTATGCCAACCTCTAAGTTGCGTGGTGATTGGTACAGCGATCGGTAAACCCTATGCCAACCATTTCCTTCGAACCAGGGAAGGGCACTCCCGAAGACGGGACTCTACAGAGACTGGCGACAAAATGTTCATATGCTTCCCTAAGACGCACAGGAATGCTTTGACATCAATATTTAAGTCTTTCCCTTCCCTTCATGGGCATTGTTATTTCCAATTAATTAGTATTTATTATAAAAGGAGCCGTGTGGTGGCAACTTAAGAGAATTTACCACCCCACCTCATCCCGTGAGTGTTGCAAAAGTCGACAGAGTTAAAATTAAAACCAGAAGATGGGCAGCAGCATCTTCCTGGAACATTCGAATAAACAAACTGGGGTTGCCAACCCGCCAAGCGTGGCAACTATTGCAAAATCCCCCCAAAATGAGAACTACACTTTTGTAGCAATGTATGGGGAGGCCTATGTTCATGGTATGGCAGCGGACTAGTGTTAGGCTGAATTGATGATGATGAAGCAAACACTTACTCGTAGCGTTACTTTACGAAAATAATTGGCCGAATTTCAACCACATGCGATACTAGTTTTAATTAAATATAAGCTTTTATTTAACTTGTAATAATATGTATGTGAAGTTCAAATCTTGCAAGCCAAATTTTATGTATTCTCCGATGTTGGATTGAGCTACATTGTGGCATACCTATGCAGCTTATAGAACCATGGAGGTGGAATGATGATGGAGCCGGAAGTTGGTCATAGGAACTCTGTTGAATATGACTGTTTCGGTCTGAAGGGCACTGAGAGCTAGAGTAATCGCTGGCCATATGAGACTTTAAGAACTGACGTCTCAATACGACGGGGGCAGTGTGGTGCCACTCAGAAGTGTTCTGGGTGATACAGCATTTGTTATGAGCAGACGTTGCACTTAGCATCAGTTGAACGTTTCGCTCGTCTCGTCATTTTATCCAATGAAATGGAAACAAAAATGGAACTCCTCGACTTAGAAAGACACCTTCGTCATATTAGGGTACTTGTCAAAACAAATGTTTGACAAGTGCCATAGCCCTAACAACATAGGCCTCACAAACACTAACAAAAACATGATTTCTTTAAAGATTGTATTTATCATAGACATAAAATTTTAGATATTTAATATAGATTGCTATTTACCTGCAAATGCAATGACCAGCTGTCAAGAGCCATCTATCGTTGATAATCGTTGCTCCGCATTGGTGCGTTCCCTGGCGCCACACGCTGGCAGCCCAGGGAATTTCACCGGGAAGGCTGTCAGTTCCTCCCACAATGCGACCTCTACGAGCAGTTTGTACTCCGCATTCTACATCGGCAACTGTTACATACATACATTGTTTGTTTTCTTATTATAATTTGATCACACTTAAGCAACATATTAAAATATACCGTCATAATAAAAAAAACATTCTAGTGCGTTTCGGACCACACACAATGAGGGGTTCCGTAGTAACTAAAAATTTCTCAAAAACTACACGATATATTTTATTTAAACAAATTTTCGTTGAAAGCGTTTTCTAAGTTCTACCACCTTAATTTTTTTTTAGAATTATTAACTGCATAGTTAAAAATAGTTGAAGACAGGACATACTTTTTACGACTACAAAATCGCATATCTTACCAACTATGGGCTTAAATAAAATAGTTATTTTGAAACTTATTTATTATTTTTCAAGACCTAAAAAAAATCTCGAGATGAGCTTGGTCATACATAAGGACAAACGATCGCCAGGGCCTTCATTTTGTACTATATATGTATATGTAAATAAATATGGATTTGGTTTTATGTCTCATATTAATTATTGTAATAACTACTAACTAAATATTCTTATGTATACCTTCTCTGACATTTGCAACCTTCTTTATTCAAAGTCTTAGCTACCTGGTACCTACAAGGTAGTTAACTACTTAAATGTTCTATTAACAATTTTAGCGGTACCGGTACCGGGGATCTGACATAGATCCATAAGTTTTAAATGAAAAAAAAAATCTATTATAATAGTTTTGCCGTTTTATTTATAAGCGGATTTCAATCTTATTTAATTTGTATAATTACGCTAGTTTACAGAATATTTACTGTAAAATTTCTGGATCGATTCAAATGACTCGTGGGCTAGGTATTAAATATCATGATAGTAATACAATTGTTTTCTGTGCGGTAATCGAATCCGCGATCCGTAACGCAGAAGTCAATAGCAATAGTCATCAATAGCCACTTCTTTAATTGACATTATTATTAATCTCTTCAAATTTCATCATCATAACCTTTTCAGTGTAGCACAATCCACGGATTAATATTTAATTCCTCTTCCTTCTTTAGTAATCCTTTTTTAATTGCCTCTTTCCATATCCACATCATGAAATGGGATGATCCCTCGAACGTGATGATTGGGATGAACAATCCGTACACTGCTATCCACAACATGGCTCTAAGCATTCTTCATTAAAATCAGAAAATACATAATTTCTATAAAAATCATACAGTGGCGGCAACGCCGTTACGAATATGGAGTCAATAGTTTGTTCGTTATGATTACTCATAATCTTGGTTGATATTCCTATCAATGAAAAATTATAATTTTATTGGATTGCCTTTAATAATTGCGATTCAATGATTAGTTTATTTAATAAAAAAAAACAAGTTAATATGAGGAGCTATAATGAATGATAATGAAATGAATAATGAAAAATATGACAGATCTTTTCAATTGAGCATAAGAAAAACTTGTGTTAAAAAATTTGATAGACTATGTGAACATGAAGTATGAGTAGATATTGCTAATCGTATTAATAAGTTAATTTATTCATACGCAAACGTTACAAAGTATTTCGATTTGATTTTTTTAATTAAACCATTGAAATTGATTAAATCAGCTTACTACTAACTAATACTTAAATTGATACTGACATTCAAATGTATAAACAATTTAAAGTTTATACATTTGAATGTTTGTTACGCAATTACGGTCAAACAGCTGAAAGGGAAATTTGGCGTAGCATAGTAGTATTGACATAGATATATACATAACATCACGACTGTATCCCATAAGGGGTAGTCAGAGACTGGGCACTCACTGTAAAAACAGATGACTGCCACAATCCACGTTTCACGAAAACAATATAATGCACTTGGTGTGACAGGGGGTGAGCCCATCGCCACTATCCGCTGTTGGGTGCACAGTGCAGTTTAGTTCCTTACTCGCCTTTTACGAGATCCATTCACCACACGGCCGTAGTATCACAATAAAATCAATATTTGTTGAATTTTTAAGTATTATATTATTTTCGAAATTAAAAAATTGTTTTTGCTTTTAAGTTTTATGGTCGTTGTGTGCCCTTCAGCAGAGATTTTTTTATAATTAAATATTTCTGTATCTTGTATCTTGTTACTATCAACGTTATTAAAACTATTACGTTGCACCGGAGTTTTGTAAACTAGACTCGTTAAAAGTTCAGAGCTAGCCACGTCCCTTGCAATGTAATTATAAAGTTATATGACATTCTTCGAAAATTTCTCCAGAGAAAAAAAATGTTGCCATTTTCAAATACTTACGGTTTATATAACAAAATCCCAAGTCCGAACAGACCAAAATCAATAAGGGCACTAAGAAGCGACACATTTTCACGGCTATCGGTTATTATCTGATGATGACACTCCAATGTATTGTATTTATATTATCTTCTCTTAACTGGGTCTAGGATAAACGAAATAAATATCGATAACAAAATTACACAAAGGTGCAAATGCACCCACTAGTGTCAAAGTGCGCGCACTACTACATCGCATACGATTTTCATCAGGATATTTAAGGTAACTATGATTTGTATCGAAATGACCCTCCTTCGTTCATTTGAAGGCCTGACCTCTATATTACTTTATAGTGATGGTGCGAAGTGCGGCGCCAAATATTTATCGATAATTTTCTGCTGTAGGAAAAGATTGTGCGAGTGTCTCAGTATTTTCATTTATTAATATGTAATGATAATATTTTTATACTTCTTCATTTCTATAAAAAGAAAACACACGTCACTTCAAGACAAGATAAAAAAGAGCACGTGCAACTCAGTACACGTGACTGAAGGAAAACTTATGTATAAAAGAAATTTGATAAACAAAAAAATAAACATGAATATATGGTCGTCTCTTATACTACGCGAATACTACACATTTACATAAAACTATTTTTACGGATTTTATCGCGTTAAATTTTTTAACTATTTAGAACCGATTTCGACCGCTCTGCAGCGCTCATGATAACGGGAGGACTGAGGTGTCAGATGTCCTGATGTCATAGTTAACTCGGGGTACCTTCGATTTTTAATTATTATTTTTAGTAAGATCTAGGCAGCAAGAGTTTACTGTGTCTCGAAGAGTTGCAGTGGTATGCTTGCTTTTTGATTTAATTTTATTAATAATAAAATCCCAAGCCGGTGGTAGTACCCAACCTCTTCCCTATTGAAAATCTTCCCTATTGAAATTATTATGTTTTTTTATTTATTTTAATAGCCTCGCTAATCATCCTTGGTAGGAATCGGTGTTCTTTTGTATAGATTTGTGGTCTAACAAATTGATTTTTTTTATTAATATTATTAATTGGACTTTATCATTCTACTGGTGGTAGGATTCCTATGCAGGAATCCGTCTAGGTAGGTACCACCCCAGGGCCAGTTATTCTGCCGTGAAGCAGTAGTGTGCAAACATTACTGTGTTTCGGTTTGAAGGGCACTGTGAGCTAGCGTAATCACTGGGCATATGAGACTTAAGACGTTATGTCTCAGGGTGATGGGCACAGTGTGGTGTTACACAGAAATTTCCTGGGTAATATTGCATTTGTTATGGGCAGACGTTGCACTTACCATCAGGTGAAAGTATTGCTCGTTTCATCACTTTATCCAATAAAAAAAAATAAAAAAATCATGAATGAAATCAAAATATATTAAATTGATCAAATTAAATAAATAATTTAATAGGATCACAGTTTATAATTAAAACATTTGATTTGCGTTCAAAAAATATTGATTTCACTTTATCTTAAATAAGAAGCAATATTGCATTTAATTTCGACTTAAAATAATGATTTCTTATATTTACGCGAACACTACACATTTAAATGAAACCAATTTTACGGATTTTATTGCGTTTAATTTCACTTTTACTTACTGTAAAGCACTCGAAACGTCGGGTTATAAATAGTAAAATTAACGCGATAAAATCCGTAAAATCAGTTTCATTTAAATTAAAAGAAACCAAAACAGAGGTATATATTTGATGATTTGCTCCGGCTGACATTTAAACCTTAGTCCCGCAGCGTACTTTTGAGGTACTCTGACGTAGCGGTCACGCGGTCTTCACTTTAAGGACTTTTATAATATTGGTTAGTACGTCATAATACGTAATAAATTGAAAAAATTATTACTCATTTTATATGTCATAGAGCCAGCGCTGTAATATATACAGGAATATTTCTGCAAAGTACAGCAGTATATCACTGTTATATTTTGCATGGTAAATGATTCGTATTCCTTCATAGAGGATGAAATTTGGTATCCGTGGATTGCAGTGATTACTTAATATTGGGTGTCTAACACGTCAACCACATTTGGCGAAATAAGGAAGACATTTAATAATAAAAAAATAAAATATTTAAATTTGTTTTTATTTCTAAAAATTCCTAATAAACAATGCTGTATTTTTTAATACGTTATTATAGTAATTCGTTAATATACACCAAGCTAAATATTAGATTAATTTTTTTGCAATAATTTTCAAAATCATAATATCGATACACAGGAACATCACTAGAAACATTTCATTGTCAGGTTCGCCTCGTAGCCTCAGTCGATAAACAGCGATAATACTCACGGAAATGGAAGACATTACGCATAAATGCATGAGTATTATCGAAATATTTCTATGCAATGTCAACCATGAGTTACTACATGCCGTTAGTAGGGTGTGTACGTTATATTTGGATATATTAGGATTATTTTAAATAACGTCACTTTTTTTCTTTTTGGTGAAAAAATATCATACACCTTTATTAATATAGCTTTGCAAGTGCGTAATGTCAGGGATATCCTTTTTTTAACCACTGCGTCTCAGGATCGACTTGCCGATGGGAACCAAAAAGTATGTGTTTTTTATTGGTGAAAGGGACGAGACGAGCAAAACGTTCACCTGATGGTAAGTGCAATGTTCGGCCTGTCTCACACATATTATTTCTGTTTCTTTATCTCTCTGTTCTTATAACTTTCAATTTATTTATTCGAGTCATGATCGAATTCCTTGCCCTTTAAATAATTTAAAGATTAGTATTCCACAGCATCATAAAGGATTCTTCAGCTCTTCTATCACCGTTCAGGCACACTTCTATGGAATGCTCTCCCTGATGCTATCAGCAATGCACCCAACAAAAACGCCGTCAAAATACTTCATGGACAATATTATTTGGCGGCAAACTAATGCTTTAAATTAACCTCTTATTTTGTTTATATACGTATTATTTGTGTATTATAATATTTATTACTTGTATGTATGTATTTATCTACGTTAATTATTGACATGTCCATATGTATATTGATCATATTATATAATTAGTATGTAATAGTATTTATATTTTGCCCCCCAGATTGTATTTTTTACAAACATTGCACCTACCATCATTTTTCTAGTCTCCTAGGGTTTTTTGGTAGCGGGTTAATTGGTAGAGAATGCCCCTAGGCATAAAGTTCGCCCATTGTATTCCTTAGATTAAGGTGTTACAGATAAGAATAAATTAGTAACATAAAAATAGCCCTTCAACTGCCATTAGAGCGCCAAAATTCGTAACCCAATTTCGTTATGTGCAAAACGTAAAAATCAGTTTGAGGAAGAGCCTGTCCCCTTCTTCTATTCTCTTCTCGTGGAAATATTCCTCACAAAAGTGAAGTTAGTAACGCCTTATAATTGACCCACTACAAGTACAGGACTCCTCTGATTTTTTAAATGTGTTAAATCAGTATTTAAGATTGCAATTGACAATTTTAGAGTTAGGTCTAGGTCAATCGGAAACTATATAATTTAAGGGAGCTACTAGGTCTAAACTAACGTGTTCACTATTTTAACCTGCTTTAACGATATGGGATTTAGGTAAAACGATGACATACATGTTGATAATAAAAAGTTATTAACCAAAAACAGTATATTGACCATGGCTTAGGTGCGTGCATTCGCGTCGATTATTATTATAATTAAACAATTTAATTATAGTGCTTTAGAATAAAATCGTGATACAATAACTTGCATGTACTAGTATTTTACTGGTGGTAGGGTTCCTATACAGGAGTCCGTCTAGGTAGGTACCACCCAAGGGCCACTTATTCTACCGTGAAGCAGTAGTGTGCAAACATTGCTGTGTTTCGGTTTAAAGGGCACTGTGAGCTAGCGTAATCACTGGGCATATGAGACTTAAGAACCTATGTCTCAGGGTGATGGGCATAGTGTAGTGTCACACAGAAATTTTCTGGGTGGCACAGCATTTGTTAAGGGCAGACGTTGAACTTACCATCAGGTGAAAGTTTTGCTAGTTTCATCACTTTATGCAATAATAAAAAATATTACTAGGCCGTGGACTCTGGGATGGAATCCCAGCCGGTGACAACATTTGTGTCAAAACACAAATAGTTAGTTTTTGGGTCTGGTTGCATGTGGAATTTACGTCTTTACTACATACTCACGATACAGTAGTGATTCTAGTCAGGAGAAAAGCTTTAAAAGAAAAAAGTAACGAATTAAAATAACATTATTAGCACATATATAATAACATTATATACACTTTATAAATTACATTCTTTGTTAGTTATCTTAAAATTTGTTTGTATGACTATCTATTTTTAGTTTAAGTCTTTAATTAAAAACAACTAAAAGATGTTGTCGTAAAACTGCAACCGTTGGGCTAATGTCTATTAAGGAATTGTGATATATCAAATCATTCTTAAGTAATATTAATGCTAAGTATACCCAAAGTGTGGTGGCGGCTTAAGATAATCTACTACTCCCTCATCCCGCGGGTATCTTAAAAGTCGACAGAGGGAAAATGAAATCCAGGGGACGCGCAGCAGCATCTCCCTGGAATATCTGAATAAATTAACTGCGGTTACCACTGCCAAGCGTAGCAACTATGGCGTAACCCTCGAAATTGAGAGCTACAAATTTTTGTGACAATCTATGGGGGAGGCCCATGTTCAGTAGTGGACTAGTCATAGGCTGAAATTATGATGATGATGATACCCTAAGTTTTGGAACAAAACATGATGATTAATTACGTCAAAATTACTTATAATACGAGTAGGAGAAGCGGTTTATTGTTTTTTTTAACTAATTTACTAATTGCTCTTTATTTCGTAATTGTTGGGCATGATATTATACAGTCGCTACATGATTTTTAAATGATAACTGAATATTCGCTGTATTTGCTTAAGTGGAGTCTAAAGATACACGACGCAAACAAATTCGGGTCTTCGATTTTAAAATGAATAGTCTTTTCTAAATCCAATCAGGGACAGTATTTCAAAAGCTATCATCATGGTATCCCTACACTGTTAGGCTAAACACCTAGTATGTGTTAGTCGGCCAAGTGTACATCTGAGTAGATCGAGCGCCTTTGTCCCGTTTCGCAGATTTGTTAAAAACAAAAAACGTTGGCATACGATAAGGTCTTCAAGTTTTGTTCTCAAGGTTACCCGATCGAGCTTTTGTTGTTTCATTCCTTACAAAATAAATGCGAATCTGCAAGTTTTGACACCTACTTAAACGGAAGTTTGAATGATATATTTTATGATCAATTATGCAAATGAACGTATATTTTGAGATATGAAGCTTATTATAATTTATTACGTTTGAAATATTGAGGCCGTTCGAATTTTCAAGTATGAAACGAACAATCAGCAGTCTGGGTGAGTTGTGGGTTCGAATCTCAGCCGAAGCTAATTTTCCAACTAACTAATGCTCTGAATTGATTGTCCCCGCGTCTATTATACTGCGCCCAATTATTCCCCCGGAAGCATTAGCATTTATTGTGGGCAGACCTTGCACTTACTATCAGGTAAACGTTTTGCCCGTCAATTTATCCAAAAAAGGACAACTTATAGATTATACTCGTAATTTACAACGAGCTGGTTACCGCAACTTCCGCTGGTGAAGAAGATAGACGCATACAGCTACCGTTACACTGATTTAAGATACCTAAGAATCGAGAACATCTGAAGGGTTCTGTCACACCACCATTACACGGTATAATTATTAATTTACTGGTGGTAGGATTCTTATGCAGGAATCCGTCTAGGTAGGTACCACCCCAGGGCCAGTTATTCTGCCGTGAAGCAGTTATGTGAAACATTACTGTGTTTCGGTTTGAAGGGCACTGTGAGCTAGCGTAATCACTGGGCATATGAGACTTAAGAACTGATGTCTCAGGGCGACGGGCGCAGTGTAGTGTCACACAGAAATGTTATCGGTGACATAGCATTTGTTATGGGCAGACGTTGCACATACCATCAGGTGAACGTTCAGCTCGTTCCGTCACTTTTATCAAAAAAAAAAAAATCAATACACAGATGTGTTCTGATAGTTGATTCTGTTAGTTTTCTGAACATATGATTTCAGAACGTCTGACACCTTAGTCCTTCAGTGACCCTGAGTGCTGTAAAGCATTCGGGACGTCGGCGTCTAAACGTACGAGCTGATGCCCGCGACTTCATGCCGTGGTATAAGTTTTTTGAATATCCCGTGGGAACTATTTTATTTTTCGAGATAAAAAAGTATCCTATGTCCGTCTCCAGGATGCAAGCTCTCACTGTGCCGAATTTCGTAAAGATCGGTTCAGCGGTTATACCGTAAAAAGATAACTCAGAGGGACGGAGAGAGTTACTTTCGTATTTTTAATATTAGTATGGATGATTATACTGATGATGATACTGGTGGTAGGATTCCTATGCAGGAATCCGTCTAGGTAGGTACCACCCCAGGGCCAGTTATTCTGCCGTGAAGCAGTAGTGTGCAAACATTACTGTGTTTCGGTCTGAAGGGCACTCTGAGCTTGCGTAATCACTGGGCATATGAGACTTAAGAACTTACGTCTCAGGGTGACGAGCGCGGTGTGGTGCTGCAAAGAAATATTCTGAGTAACACACTCTCTCTCAGGGTGACAGGCACAGTGTAGTGTCACACAGAAATGTTCTGGGTGACATAGCATTTTTTATGGGTAGACGTCGCACTTTACATCAAGTGAACGTTTTGCTCGTTTCGTCGCACTATCCAATAAATAATAAAGAAAACCAAACATATTTTATTACACAATCACTTTATCAACTCAACTTAAATATTAAAATTATACAGATGTTATTATATTATAATGATGCTTTGCTCCTGGACCCGTAATAGTATGTTTAGACACTTTAGAGAAACCTTATTATAAGTAAGGTAATTACTTAATAAATTAGTAATTAACTAGTAAAGTACAAATGTTATTAAAAATACTGTTGGTTTTCTAAATAAATAAATTAATTACATTTTTAAATAGAAGTATTTTCTGTTTCTTGCGTATATTAAAATCTAATAGGAAAAGTATTATAAATCCTCTGTACTATGTATATTGTACATACCCCGTAGTCATTAATATTGAATGGTACAGATGAATATCTTTTTAATTTTAATAAAAGTAAATCACGTATCTATTTTTCATAACCACTTAAATAATGTTTACGAAAAATCAACAGATGAGAAATGTTTGTGTATTTTAGCTAACCTTTTAAATAGACCCGCAAAAATATTGTTGCATACAAAATAATTAAAATAGATAACGTTAGTTATAATACATGCATATAACATTATTTCAGCTGCTAGTTTTTATACTATTTTGAGAAGAAATTAAAAATAACATCGCATAATCGTGATCAACCTTATGGAAATGCTCTTAGCAAAACTTTAGCAAGGTGACGTCGCGTTTAACGTTTTTTTCATTGAAAATTTAATGTTAAGTACTCGCAATGTAATTAGTATTTCACATAACACATTATTAGCGAATTAATATTAAGTTCATTTTACAGCAAGCGCAGTTGGTTGCTCCGTGCTCCTCGGCTGTAAGATGCCTAAGCCGAGTCTGTGTACTCATCTTATATGAACATATTATTTGATTTTACTCATTATCATCATCATGATCATCAAGGCGAGTCCTGTAAATAATGTACAGATGCTTCGCATCTTAGACACTGCTTCCTGTCACCAGTCTTTACTTTTGGAAAGGTATCTTTCGGGATGCTTATTCCACCAGCTGTCGGAATTGGTATCATTGAGAATTTCCAGATATGTTCAGTAGTCGACTCTTACACGACCGACGAGATGAGACGGGGTGCGAGAATTTCTAACACTACCACCGCTGGCTGTAGGATTCCTTCGTAGGAATTCGTGCCAGTTATTCTGCCATCTCGGTGCCAATTATTCTGCCGTGAAGCAGTAGTGTGCAGACATTACTTTGTTACGGTTTGATGGGCACTGAGAGCTAGTGTAATTATTGGTCATAAGAGACTTAAGAACTGATCTCAGGGGCACGAGTGCTGTGTGATGCCACACAGAAATATTCTGGGTGACACTGCATTTGTTATGGGTAGACATTGCACATACCCTCAGGTGAACGATTTTTTCGTCTCGTAAATTTCTTCCAAAAAAAAAAAACAAAAAACCTCGGCAGGTATTTCATATTTTCTCGTGTATCATTAATAATCATTTCAGCCTATCACTACTCTAGTGCTGAACATATGCCTCTCCCACATATTGCTATAAAAATTATTAGCTGTCTCTTTTGGGAGATTTTGCCAACAACAACAAACAGGATTGGCAACCGCAGTTTGTTTATTCAGATGTTCCATTAAGATGCTGCAGTCCATCTCCTGGTTTTCATTTCCCTCTGTCGACTTTTACGATACCGACGGGATGAGATGGGGTGGTAGATTCACTTCAGCCGCTACCGCATGTGATAATTTTGTTACTTTATAGCCGTGGTTGCTGAGTACATTAGATTTCATGGTAAGAAGCAACCCGAATTCGATGCCCGATGCCGGTTGTATATAATTTTTATAGCTATAACAAGTGCTAATTCATGTTGTCTTCGTTGTTGAAAATATCTTATGGAAATGAGCGTGCTCAGAAATAAAATTCTACTTCGAGGACATGTCATACTGCAATGGTTGCGGTGGAGTGTTGCGAAATCTCCTCTTGTTATTTTATTTATATATAGGTAAGGTTATTTATAAGCTATATAGTCTGATATGAACATACATTTTACACTTCACTGGTGGTAAGTTTCCTATGCAAGAATCCGTCTAGGTAGGCAGGTCACCGCAGGGCCAGTAATTCTGCCGTGAAGCTGTAGTGCGCAAACATTAGTTTCGGTGTAATTTCTGGGCATATGAGATTTAGGAACTGATTCAGGGTGTCGAGCGCAGTGTTGTGCGACACAGAAATGTTCTGGGTGACACAGCATTTGTTATGGACAGACGTTTCACTTGCCATCAGGTTAACGTTATACTCGTCTCGTCACTTTTCCTTTTAAAAACAAATCTTCCCGGAATGTTTCACGTACTATTTTTTTTCCCTATTTAAAATATTGCACTACGTGTAACCTTAACTGTGCGATCAAGTGATTATCGCGCCCATTTTTAAAATATACACAACTCGTATCACACGGCCTTCCGATAAAAGTACAATCAAATACGGAACTAAAAGAGCGGAAAAGTTAAGTTTTCTGTATATGGTGGCGATAACACCTAAACAAAGGTCAGGTGAAGGTCGACGTCTGCTTAGCAGTCTGAGTTGACCCGCATATAATTAACTGTACAAAAATGTTAAGCCCACTCATAGCGGTTGGCATTGTTATTACAATTATCGTATATTGCAAATTGATCCTAATCATAACTCAATAAAGACTATAATTACAGGCACAGGACATTGTTTTGATTTTGACTAATTCTTAGTTTGATTCTAAATATAAAGTTTTGGAGGTAGAACTTATTGTTATTTTTATTAACATATAAGGAAGACTTAATTAAATAATATTTTCAGGAGTTGTATTACTAAAATTGCAAAAAAAAAAATCGCTTTAATTACTCTCAAAACTTAGGTTACTTTTCTATTATGTACCTAGACTTCTTATTTTATTGCGTAGGTACAACCTCAGACCAGATATTCTGCCGTGAAGCAGTAGTGTGCAAACATTACTGTGTTTCGGTCTTAAGGGCATTGTGAGCTAGTGTAATCACTGGGCATATGACTTAAGAACTCAAGTCTCTGGGTGACGGGCGCTATATGGTGCCACACAGAAATATTCTGGGTGACACAGCCTATAACAAATATGGGCAGACGAACTTTTTGCTCGTCTCGTCGCTTTATCCAATAAAAAAAACAGAAAAAACATTAAATATACAAGTGTAAAATTGGCGGCACTATCGCTAGAAGCGATTAGATTTAATTATGTTATGTTATTACTCGTATATGTTATGTCTAATTTTGGGAAAGTTTGACGACAGCGTAGCCTAGTGCTCAGCGTACGTGACTTCTTTACCGTGCCGTGCGTGCGTAGCCCTCGGTTCGAACTCCTGCTGGAACTGACATTTGTACAAATGCAAAAACACATATCGCTGGTTTTTGTGTCAATTATGCCTTATGTAGGGCATGTGTAATTAATGCCTGTTAAACGCGGCAAAGATACAGCTGAAATCTCATTAATAAAGGAGCATCCTTTATTTTAATAATAAAAATAAAAAAACTATAATTTAAACAATTTTGTAATATAAAAATTCCGTATTGTAGTGGCTTTCGGGTCAAGCTTTATGAACGAACAAAAGCAATATGTTCCGGCGACTAACAATATTCACAATATCCATAAATTCTTCTACTTCAATCTTTTTATTACCCGACTGACCAGGGGAAGATAAATATTTATCGAGTGTATGTATATCCATTTCTTTGGCAATCTCTGTAGCCTAAACGGCTTGATAGATTTTAACATATGATTTCGTAATAGTTGTGGCAGGGACATAGGAATAATATTTTGAAAAATTGTGCGGTGGGTGCTAAAAAATAACGTAAGGAACTTCGTTCCTGACACGGGTTCCGTCAGGAACGAAGTTTCTATTTTTACACGCCAAAAAGCCCCGCCCTCGTTTATTCAACTCTGTCTCTCTCTCTCTCTAAATTGTGTTTTTTATTTTATTTTTCATAATTTTTTCAAAGCAAAAATGTAAAGGAAGGATTAAAATCAATGAATTTCTTATAAAATTTTAGGAAAAATTGTATTTTTTTTTAAAATTATATATAAATAGTGAATTATAAATTATTTATAAATAATATTTACACGTGTTTAGAATTGAGGTTATACGGCTGACCGCGCACAATGGTTGCTGCTCGAATCTCGATACTCGCACGCACACACGCACATGCACACACAACAGTATATAATAAAAAGATAGAGAGAGAAAGAGAGGAAAAGGTTGCCTGGAGGGGGTATAACGCTTTTTCCTTGCGTGACGATTTCTGCCAGTTCACTCTACTTTAAGCTGCGTAAAAGAACATCGGTCCAATAGGATCTGCCGAGACGTCGGACTGTCTAGACGTAGTCGAGACAGTTTACTACTCTGCACGGACCACTTCATTTTCGGCGTTTCCAGGTGTCTAACTTAGACATCTGCTGAAACGCCACCCTTGACCTCTTCGGAGGCAAGGCGCTTGCAGCTACTTCCATCAACTTTTCCGGGTCCCCACGGCGCCACTCCGCCTCCCCCACTTTCCAGGGGGCGAGGTGCGAGCGGTTCTCCCGTGGGAGACGCGTTGGTCGCGGAGCAGACGCCTCCCTGAATCGCCATGGAGGGCGAAACGTCCCCCCAAACCGTCGACTTCATCCAAACCTGCACTAGCATCACCAGCCGCGTCAGCAGCGGCATCTACAACAGCAAGCACTATCCCAGCCACCTCTGCCCCTTCCGCGGACAGCAGCGTCGACAGTGGGAGTAACAAGGACTCAATGGAGAGTACTCCCTCCAAAGAGTCCTCCATCGCCGACTTATCATCGAAGGCTCAAGTGCATTTTGAGCTAACGATGACCAAGCGCATGAAGACGCTTGGTCTTATGAAGCCTACGACCGCCGACAAAATGATTGCCGAATTCCGCGCCCAAATCGATGTCCTCCAGAAGTCAGGAAGCTTCACGTCAACACTGGACTTCCCAATCCTGGACGAGATGTACGAGCGGGGCATTACAGGGCTACCTGCAAAGCGGCTCAGAAGCCCTCAGGGTGAAGACCTTGAGAAGCGCAAGAAGCTGCGCGAAGACGTGGCGGAGTGCCAGGGCGACAGTGTGGCCACCGAGCCCACCCGAAGGCCTACGCATTTCCAGCGCCAACGGAGCAGGTAAGTATGCGCCCGTAACATCTGCGCCTATACCTCTCCCTCAAAGGGATCCCCGTACAGCCGCTTCACGGCTCCCTAGATTGGCTGCCCTAAAATTAATTCGGGCCTCATCCATTCCCGAGAGGGCACCAGTGCCCTCCACGTCACTATGGCACGCCTTCAGCGCTGCCCCCCGGCGTGTCGCGCCCTCCACTACCCCGGATCATTCCGGCAGCCGGACAAGCGCCGATACCCAAATCCCCGCGAGCTCCGCCTGCGGCCGTACCGCAAGGTGCGCCGCGGGCCCCCACTCCGCCGCAGTTTTCCTATCCGTTGGTCTCTTCAGCCCTAACTGACTGGCTCAACGGCAAAACAAACTGCTGTCCCTCCTGTCCCTGCCCCTGTACCTGGACCGTCGTATGCGCAAGCTGCGACGAGTACAGTGGTTGGCCCAACACCATCCGGGCCTGGGCAGGAACACAGTAAACCCCCACGTAAAGTCAGATACCCGCCCATTGTTGTGGAGCAATTCCCCAATTGGGCGAAGCACTTCGCCGCAATGGTACGGGATCTAGGCAGCCCAAATGCCCACCCCTTTGGCAAAGGCATTCGCTTCCTCCCGGAGTCGGAAGAGGAGTATAGGTACCTGCAGAGGTACCTATCCAAACTCGAGCGGGACGAGGGCCTTGCATGGTTCTCGTACTCGCTTCCGACTGACCGTGGAGTGAAGGTCGCAATACGGGGATTGCCACTGGACACGGCTCCAGAAGACATCGCAGATGCCTTCAAATCCCAGGGGTTCGAACCCGAATTTATCCGCCAAATCCGGGCGCGCCAAGGACGCCCAGGATTAATTTTCTTCGCCCAATTCCGGAGGACGGAGAAAATCCTAGAGCGAATTTATTATATTGACGAGTTGCTGTACATGCCTGGAGTCCGGATAGAGGCATGGAGAGGCAGGAAGGGGCTGGCACAATGTCATCGGTGCCAACAGTTTAGACATACCTCCCACTGCTGCCACCGCCCTATGGCGTGTGTGCGATGCGGGGGGAACCATCCTGCAAAAGAATGTCCCCGTCCCCGAGAAGACCCGCCTACGTGCGCTAACTGTGGCCAGGGGCATACTGCGAACAACACACTGTGTCCTGTCTACAGGAGGGAGTTACGTAACCGTACGGCGGGCACATCGGCCCTTACGACACGCACTACTCGCAGCCAACTGGTCCAGCCCAACACCATCGAGGCCTCCCAAAGCCAGGCGACACTTATGGCTCCGGCGAACCTGCCTCGCCCGAGGGATCCTCCTCCCCCCATTGGTACAACCTCTTCTTCTTCTCAAAAGAAGAAGAAGAAAAAGAAGCCTAAGGTGGCACCAGCGTCTTGCCCAACAGCAAGCGTGTCAGGTGCCACAGTGCCCACAGAAACAGCTCTGCCTTCGACGTCGTTGGGATCGGATAACGCTGCAACGTTATCTGCAGCGATCACGATCCTCAACGACGTCCTCAAGGCAATCCAGAGCGGCACCAACCCTGTGCCTGTCATCCTGAGCAGCATAGCCTGTTTGCTTAATAATCAAGGCTAGGTCGCTCGGGATATTCACAAACCATAGCTCGGAGGTATCTACTAAGACAAGGAATAACCCAACCCACTGTCGCAGGCGGGTCACTCGGCTGGGCAATCCTCGTAAGAGGAATGGCCTGGCTTGGAGACTAATGCCAGTGACATTGGGAATATCATCAGGATATTATCCACTAAGGTTTATGACCACAATGTCCCTAGTGCTTGTCCGGCCACAATAGGCCAATTCATACTTTGCTTATATTACACTTGGTAATAAGCATCCCCAAGCCCCGCGTGTACTTATTACACGCGGCGATTTCAAGCCACTGAGAGGAGCATAGTCTCCGGACAGTTTCCCGGCGCCCCCTTCGGGGGCGCAGGCGATGACCCGAACGTCGTCGGTCCAATATGACGTTTGCGATTCAAAAGAACTATAGAAATTAAAAAAAAATGATATTATATAATTGCCGTGTGGTAGCGGTTTTGTAAGAAACTAAAGAGAAAAATAAAGAAAGTCGCTTATAAGCGATAATGCTGCCAATTGTACACTTGTATATTTAATGCAGTATTTTTTCTGGTTTTTTATTAGATAAAGTGTCGAGATGAGCAAAGCGTTCACCTAATGGTAAGGGTAACGTCTGCCCATATTTGCTATAGGCTGTGTCACCCTAGAACATTTCTGTGTGGCACCATGTTGCGCCCGTCACCCAGAGACATCAGTTCTTAAGTCATATGCCTAGTGATTACACTAGCTCACAATGCCCTTCAGTACATGCAACTGGTAGGTACACGCAACAAGAGTGAAACTTGTATATTTGAGAAGTTTGATTAAAATAAAAGTAAATAAACATAAATTAACAAAAATATTACTTAATGCTGCTCTATATATAAACAAATATTAATTAGAAAAACAGAAACGCTGCACTTAAATTCCACCATGAAATTTACTCTCATCGCGCCCAAAGGTGTTTCACTTCAAAAATTTAAACCTTTTTGTGTATTGATTCATTCAGATCATTGATCATCGTCATTTCAGCATATCACTAGGCCACTGCTGAACGTTGGCCTCCCCCATAGATTGTCACAAAGCTTTTTAACTCTTATTTTGGGGGGCCTTCAGTTGTTTCAGGAAGATGCCACTGCCCATCTTCTGGTTTTAATTTTCCGTGTGTCGACTTTTACGCCACCACCCACGGGATGAGACGGGGTAGTAGATTCTAATAGGCCGCCAGCACATGGATCTGTGTATCTGTATTATCTGTAAGATACGAGTATATATTAATCATCATTATAATTTCAGCCTGTCACTAGTCCACTGTTAAAGATTGCCACATAGGTTTGTAGCTCTCATTTTGCGGGGATTTTGTCATAGTTGCAATGCTTGGCAGGTGGGTTGCTAACGACAGTTAATTTATTCAAATGTTCCAGGAAGATGCAGCTGCCCATTTTTAAGTGAATACATTTTTCGTCTGTCGACTTTTACGACACACACGGGATTAGATGGGGTGGTAGATTCTCTTATGCCGCCACCACACTGATCCGTGTATCTATTATCTGTAAGATCTATAATAATACAAATAATAAAATCTTTTTACAGCTTAAAAAAAAAACGTGAACAACAAGATATTTAATCTATAGGATTTAGTTTGAGCAACGTAGAATGCACTATGCAATGTTTTTTTTTGATACCTACTAAAGCCAACAATAAAATATTCTATTACATAAATATTACTTGAATGTTTAACATAGAGTCCGTCTATGTAGGTACCACCTCAGGGCCAGTTATTCTGCTGTGAAGCAGTAGTGTACAAACATTACTGTGTTTCGGTTCGAAGGGCGCTGTGAGCTAGCGTAATCACTGGGCATATGAGACTTAAGAACTTATGTCTCAGGGTGATGGGCACAGTGTTGTGTCAAACAGAAATTTCCTGGGTGACACAGCATTTGTTATGGGCAGACGTTGCACTTACCATCAGGTGTACGTTTTGCACGTTTCATCACTTTATCCATTAAAAAAAAAGATATAATTCAAAATGAACGCAAAATACGCGCGTAGACGTGGAGTTCCGGAAATCAGCCCGAAGCAATCTACAATCTTCTTGAATGTTATAAGGTATTGCATTCGGGGTTTATTTAAAAAAAAACGATGCCCCACAGTAGGTAATTTACTGTGTGGGTGCGTTTTACAGACACAAATTTCACATGCACAAACACCCAGACCCGGAACAACTATCTGTAGGCCATACAGATATCGAACCAGCGACCCGCGGCGCAAGCCAAGAGCTTGGCCACTGCGCCAAGCCGATCTAACATAGCGTTTTTAATTTCTTGATTAATTGTTTTCTATTATACGAAATTAACAATGTGAAAATTGCAAGTCAGCTGAAACGGTTGGGTTTAGAGATGATTCGCGACTATACTAACAAAGCGAGAGAAACTGCCAGTCGTACACTAATCCTATGAGACAATTCATCGCCTTCATCATCGCCCCCATCATGACCATCATTATTTTAATAAATCGTAAGCGTAATAGAATCCGTCCCCATCAATACATCTCATCCACTGCGTTTCGTTTACTGGGGAAGAATTTTAAGCGAGTTCAGTCGCCGCCGAACTCTGAAATTGTTCTTGCAACTTTTAATGCGGTTTCACCAAGATCAACGAGAACATCGAAAAGAAAATTGCATAACCGAAGAATAAAAATGTTTCCTCGTTATGTGAATCGCCTATTTTATTTGGAGCAGTGTGGCGTACTCTTGCTGGCTCCATAACTTTCACTCAATAATGAGAGGAAAGCTTTGATCAGCAGATCATAATTTCAACCTATCACTAGTCTACTGTTGAATATAGGCCTCGCCCATAGATTGCCACAAAGCACGTAAGTTTATAGCTCTCATTTTGGGTGGATTTTGCCACATTTGCCACGCTTGGCAGGCGGGTTCCCAACTTTGGTTTATTTATTCATGTTTCAGGAAAATGCTGCTGCCCGTCTCCTGGTTTTCATTTTCACTCTGTCGACTTATACGACACCTACGGGACGAGATAGGTTAGTAGATAGAGTTACCTTTTTAGTAATTTTATTAACAATTTCATCTTGACATTATGTATTCGATTTATACGATTACTCGTAAATTAAAAGTATTTTAATCCTTTTAAACACATGGACAATGTTTTGATCCATAAGGTCAAATTGTGTTTACAAATTATATAACATCGGTTCTAAAATGTCGAACGCCAAGGCGCTTCGCTCGACGCATACAAAAGGAGAGAATGTGTTACAGTGTCACGGCTAAGGTCGTTTTATAATTGGGACAATGTCAAATGTGCATCGTGATATGTACGTGAACGCACCATTGACTTTTAGTGGATTCAGATGAACGAGTGCCTAAGCTATAAGATGAAGCGAGTTATGAAGCATTTATTGAATACTAGATGGGCCCCGTGGTCTCATCTGCGTAAAATAAGCAAATAAGACCACATGATTGCGCCGTACGGCATAGTACCCCATGTCATGCGCATTCGCATTTAGGCCCTTCTCGGTAACGTTCAGATCTTACCGTGCGACGCCTCAAAGCTGTAGCACGTATAATATTCCTTAATAAACCCTATCTTGTGCAAAAATAATGATATTGTATAGACTATCTAGTGCAAAAAAAAACTATTTCCTGAGATTAGCGCGCTCAAACATACAAACTCTCAAGCTTAATTAAGCTATAATAATAGATAAGACATATATACTAATATTATAAATGCGAAAGTGTTCTACTGGTGGTATGATTCCTATGCAGGAATCCGTCTAGGTAGGTACCACCCCAGGGCCAGTTAATTTGCCGTGAAGCAGTAGTGTGCAAACATTACTGTGTTTCGGTTTGAAGGGCACTGTGAGCTAGTGTAATTACTGGGCATATGAGACTTAAGAACTTATGTCTCAGGGTGATGGGCACATTGTGGTGTCACACAGAAATTTTCTGGGTGATACAGCATTTGATATGCAGACGTTGCACTTACCATCAGGTGAACGTTTTGCTCGTTTCATCACTTTATCCAATAAAAAAAAAGTAACTCTGTCCCTCTATCTATTTTTTACCTTTTCACTGTTTAACCGCTGTACCGATCTTGACCAACTTTGACACAGAGCCAGCTTGCATCCTTAAGGCGGACTTAGGATACTTTTTATCGCGGAAAATGAAATAGTTGCCACGGTATATTTAGAAAAAACATATATCCACACGGACGAAGTCTCGGGCACCAGCTGGTAAGGTATAAAGTAAAGACATAAAAAGAAGATTTTTCTTAAAATTTGCCGTGTGGTGGCGGTTTAAGTGACTACCACCGCATCTCAACCCGTGCGTGTCGTAAAAGT
This sequence comes from Luehdorfia chinensis, assembly GCA_019845155.1. Taxonomy (NCBI): domain Eukaryota; kingdom Metazoa; phylum Arthropoda; class Insecta; order Lepidoptera; family Papilionidae; genus Luehdorfia; species Luehdorfia chinensis. Next base: position 5,271,677 of record JAHVAK010000003.1, on the reverse strand, counting down.
CGACATGGGGAAAATTAAAACCTGAAGATGGGCAACAGCATCTTCCTGGAACATCTGAATAAATCAACTGCGGTCGCCAGCCCTGACGCAAGCGTGGCAATTATGGAAAAATCCCCCCCGAAATGAGAGCTACAAACATGTGGAAATCTGTGGGGGAGGCCTATATTTAGCAGTGTACTAGTGATAGGCTGAAATGATGATGATAATGATAAATATTTCTGAGCTACTTAATAAGAGAAATATTTAAACTGCCATGAACTAAAATAATAATGACTAAATTGCAAATAAAAACCGCGCGTAACACGTTTATCCGCATAGCCGATAAGAACTGGTGGTAGGATTCCTATGCAGGAATCCGTCTAGGTAGGAACCACCCCAGGGCCAGTTATTCTGCCGTAAAGCAGTAGTGTGCAAACATTACTGTGTTTCGGTTTGAAGGGCACTGTGAGCTAGCGCAATCACTGGACATATGAGACTTAAGTACTTACGTCTCAGGGTGACGCGCACAGTGTGATGTCACACACTGGTGGTAGGATTCCTATGCAGGAATCCGTCTAGGTAGGTACCACCCCAGGGCCAGTTATTCTGCCGTGAAGCAGTAGTGTGCAAGCATTACTGTGTTTTGATTTGAAGGGCACTGTGAGCTAGCGTAATCACTGGACATTTGAGAGTTAAAAACTGATGTCTCAGGGTTACGAGCGCAGTATGATGTTACACAGAAATAAGTTACACAGCATTTGTTGTGGGCGGACGTTGCACTAACCATCAAGTGAACGTTTTGCTCGTTTCGTCACTGAATAGAATAAAAAAAATCTACGTGACACAGCATTTGCTATAGGCGGAAGTTACACTTACCATCAAGTGAACGTTTTGTTCGTTTCATCACTAGTAACAAAAATCCGTTATATTATTAATATACAATACAATTTAGTAGACAAAAACGTCGAAGGAAGAGATTCACTCAAACCATACTACTATGCATTTTAAAATGGTGCCCGTAATGTGCACACATTCTAACGGTCATTTAGTACCTGAGTTATGCTAAACACCAAGAAAAAAGTCTGAATACACCAAGCGAACACATAGAAACTATTTAGACAATGTTTGACAACTCCGGTGAGGAGTCCGGTTCTGACTTTGATTACATATATCTTATAACGCACACATGTTAATACATTAAAATATTATTTTTGTTGTAATACTCGGCAAGTACCCGTACATTGCTACTCGTATATAAACTATTTGTATACATCAAGGGCCTAGTTTGGGACAGGGTTTTTTCAATAGTTTTTTTTTAATTTTACGAATGTGCCTTAAATAGTTCCGAAATAAGAAGTAGTTTTATAATGATTTCTTATATGTACGCGAATACATTTAAATAAAACTAATTTTACTAATTTTGCCGCGTTTAATTTTAACTATTAACGTTTCGAGCTCTTTTCAGCACCCATTGAATTAAACGCGATAAAATCCGTAAAATTAGTTTTGTTGAAGTAGTTTTTAATTACTCATTTTAAAATCCCTGTACCTTCTAATGAAAGTCAATCGATTTTACCGTTTCGGAGGTTAGTAAAAGGGTATGTTTTTAAAGGGAGATAATAAGGGACCATAATGTGGTTTTCAATGTGACATTTTTATAGATATTTCTACAGTATCTAAGATATATATCAATCAAGATGTAATTGGTCTAATAAAATTTGCTTTGTAAAACATGTAACGCCGCATTGACAAATCGTTTACGGCCTTGCGAAGGTAGAGCCCTTGTACGCGCATAGATATGTGACTAGACTATTTAAAGTCATCACGTTGTGTTTGGCCATCATAGTTATCAATTAAATCATTTTTCTACGTTTACTTTGTAGCGACATTTGTATCACGACACGACCAACTCAATAGAGTACTAATACGTAATGCATCGCGCTATTGTTTCAGCTATGGTAACTATATGCAAGATTTAAAGGTTATGAGTAGTGGAGTATCACTCTTTTTATATTAGTTAACTTGACGACCGCGTGGCCTAATGGTCAGAGTACCTGAGTTCTAAGCCGCGGGTCCTGGGTTCGAATCCCAGCCGAAGCCAACATTTGTGCTAAAACATAAATTTTTGGTTTTCGGGTCTGGTTGTGTTATGATTGTCCCCGTGTTTCTGCATCCTAGCCTACCTCCGATCTTATCGTATCAGCGTTACATCGGGCGCGGGTATTTTGGGACGAGTGAGTGCCTCTGTGTTTGCGCGTACACTTGTGGCACTATAATATCTCCTGCGCAGTTGATGGCTCTCGTACAGTAGTCGGCAGTTGTCACCGTGGTCGAAATCGGCTAAATCGCCGAAATCATTTCAGAAGCTAGTCAGAATCAGAAGTAATGTTAATTGAAATGAAACAGATGAATGATCTATATAGTGTCTGAATACTGTGTTATCTTTTTTTTATTGCATAAAGTGACGAAACGAGCAAATCGTTCGTTCACCTGATGGTAAGTGCAACGTCCGCCCATAACAAATGCTGTGTCACCCAGAATATTTCTGTGTGACACGACACTGCGCCCGTCACCCTGAGACATCAGTTCTTAAGTCTCAAATGCTCAGTGATTATGCTAGCTCACAGTGCCCTTTTAACCAAAACACAGTAATGTTAGAATTAGTAAAATTATATTAGGTAGGGGAAAAAGTTTCCTCGCATTTTATATGAAAACTCAAGACATTGTTTTTCAAAGTTTATTTACATTTAATTACAGGGTATATGTGCCATTTTGTTCGATGACTTTTTGCACATGATCCCGTTGATGTAGAAGTTTTCGTAGTTTTGGCAGTCCTCTCTTGATGTTAACCTGATACTATCTAAAGAATTTTGAATATACCCAAACAGGTGGAAATCTGAAGGTGCAAGGTCAGGGCTATATGGCGGATGCATTATTACCTCTTAGCCAAACTTAATTCTTGCTGAGCGGCTAAATATGAGTGTGGTCTGGCGTTGTCGTTGGCGGTAAAAGCTCATAATGAACAACGCCCTTACAATCCCACCATACACACAGAATCACCTTTTTGCGAGTTAACCCGGATTTTGCACAGTCTATGAAGCCAGACCGATCTTTGACCACGACCTTTTTCTCACGTTCTTGTCGTAAGTGATCCACTTTTCGTCATCAGTTATCAATATCTTCAAAAACTTTTTGGTTTCATTACGTCTCAATAAAGAATCAAAAAAACAAATGAGTACACGGTTCATTAGGTTTCTTTCTCTAGTGAGCTCGTGTGTCACCCAAATATCGAGTTTTTTTGTACCCAGCTTTTTCAAATGGCTCAAAACTGTTTTGTGGTCAACTCCCAGTTCTTCAGCTATGTTGTAACTACTGATATGCCGATCATGCTTCATTTTTTCAAAAATGGCGTCCATTTTATCCGTAATAGGGCGACCAGAGCGAGGTACATCCTAAAAATCAAAATTACCGGATTGAAAACGCTTAAACCAACTTTGTTTATATACTTTAGGTCCATAAACGTCACAAATTTTACCGGCTTGCAGTTACTTTTTTGTAATAAATTTAAAATGTGTCAAATTTCTTCATTAGATTCACTCATTTTGACAGAAAGGAAAACAAATGGAAAATATCTGGAAAAAACATTTTACTAATTTGTTTCTTTTTTTGAAATGTAACCTTTTTAATGTCATCAAAACCAGCCAGATACAAATAGTACAGCCAAAGAGATTTTATTACAAGTACTATACATACACACTAGTACATACATACTATATGTGCGAAAATACTTTTTCCCCGACCTATTATATGAAATGTTCGTAGTACTACGTACTTTATTTACTTTAGTATTTGAATTCCAACAGGTAACTGTATTTCTTGGTAGGAGTATGATACATCCTTAGTGATTATATTTAGTATTCTTTACATTGAACAGGAAGCTAAAAAAAGAATGAATAATTGATTGAATTTACTTGATCGAACAAAATAGTTTCCTCTTCTTTTTTGATCCTGATTGCCAGGAAGCTACCAAATCGAGCCATTTTTGCCAATACCGAGTAATAATTTAATTATAACAAGGACTTAGTTTCGATCGACAGTAAAATGAGAGTTGACTTTTACTGAAGATTTGTCGGACTGATGGAGACAAAACAAAAAGTACGACTTTGGTTTTCAATTAAATTTTTCTCATTCACTTTCACGCGCGCTTGCTGCAAAATAAACTATCAATATTAAAAATTAAATCTCAAAATATACACCGAAATGACAGAATTCAATAAAAACACTACCGTCACTTTTCTAGTTGGCGCCAAAAAGTCATCGAAATTGTTTCACAAGATTACACAAATGTCTGAACTGATCGAATTATCGAGATGTTCATTTTATGTGTCATATTTTTACTAACACACAATCACAGCTGAACATAGAATAGTTTTAATATGTGGAAATAGCAATATGAAATAAGCTTAAATGAATGAAGTCATTGAATGAAACGGATCGTTGATTTTTTTTCTCTAAGAAAAGGAAATGATCACATTCAGCCTACCATTATTTTGGTAGTTTGAACATTCGATAAAATTTACGTAGATTCGGAGACTGAAGTAGGTACGTAGATCTACGCAAGAACGGGTGGTGCACCATGTCGTTATTTTGGTACGAGTCAAAAAAAATCTTACTGTCCATTGCGTTGTTACGAGCAGTACAGTGACGGCATTGCATAGTATGGTAGTTATTCTGCACGAATAAAGACTGTACGTACTATACCTAAATATCCTAGTGGTAGGATTCCTAAGCAGGAATCCGTCTAGGTAAGTACCACCGCAGGACCATGCAGGGCATGAGTGACTCAGTGTTGCATGTTGCACTTACCATCAGGTGAACGCTTTGGTCGTTTCGTCACTTTATCTAATAAAAAAAAGGACTAATTGTCATCCGCGTGTTAATTAACATTGTTGTCTATGTTATGACATTTTAGTTTATAATATGTATAATGCGAGTTGGTAATTATGGCATACGGAACCGAGAAGTGATGCCTCACTACAGGCCGCATGGAAAGCTCAGTCGCTTAGGGAGCTATAGAAACGGCTATGGTCACGAAACTGCTAGTCCTTTTTTAGCGCCACCGAACACAGCCAAAGAATCAGCAAGCTGAAGTAGCAATCCTCATCATCATCATCATCATTACAGCCGATCACTAGTCCACTGCTAGCATAGGCCTCCCTCAAAGATTGCGACAAAAGCTGTATGCTGTAGCTATGTAGCTCTCATTTTGGGGGGATTTGGCCATAATTGCCACTCTTGGCAGGGGGGTTGGCAACCACAGTTTATTTATTTAGATGGTTCAAAAAGATGCTGCTGCGCATCTCCTGGTTTTCATTTTCCCTTTGTCGACTTTTACGACACCCACGGGATGAGATGGTGTGGTAAATTCTTTTAAGCCGCTTCTTTATAGCTCGTAGAATCGATAACGGTTGGGAAAAAAGTTTCTCGAATTGCAACCTAGTGCCGGCAAACGTATTGTATCGTAACCTCCACTAGATGGAGCCTGCATGGTTTTACGGGAAGTTGAAGAATTCAGGTGGCTCGGGACCATGTTTTGTGGCAATCTTTAGGGAGGCCTATGTTCAGCACTGGACTTGTGATTGGCTTTGAATTTGGCTTTTGATTGGCTGGAAACGATAAAAATGATGATAATCTGTAAATCATTACTTTTAAAATGAATTAAAAGAACACACACTTTCTGGGATTTTGTTGTAAGTGTCCTTTGACGAACCTTTGCTGACCCAGTAAAGTCGAATATTATGAGCATTAATGTTTTAATAGAGGTATTGATGATACTGTGGTACCGTGTGATACCGTGTCTTATCTCCACTAGTCAAGTCAGTATTTTTAAGTGTTAAAGTGTTTACTCAAACTGTAATTACAAAAAGCGTGTAACTTCACGAATCCGCTCGTGAACAAGAAAATATATTGCTCGAATGTATCTCTTGACTTTTACATCGTTTTACGACTCCGATCTTGATAGCTTTGTTCTGTAATTTTTATTGTCAGCTCCATATAGGCTTAACATAAAACGTATACAAAAACGGCAAAGTTTTTCGACGTCATATTCATACGGAATACGTAATGACATGAACCTGTTGATTTTGGACGATCGCTTTTTGCGAACGTCGATAACAACAAAAGCCGACTGGCGTGGAGTGGCTATTTGAAATTTTAAATCAGTTCCATGTTTATGTCAGTTTCGGCTGTTACCTAAACTGGACGGAGATTCATCAATGTTATGCTATCACAAAATTAACTATTGAATTCACTAGAGGCGACGTCCTGTCTTATTGCACCGCATTAAGCTTCGTTGTTGTATAATTTTCTGTTCGTCGGACCGTACTAAATAAAGAGGTATTCTTAAAATCCGATTCGATGAACCGATGTCAAATGCGCTCTTTCTTCTGAAACGACTACTGAACAAAAAAATACATTATTGGCAGGTGAATCCTGTATTTTATATTAAGAACAGATAGCGGATTTCTTTTCAAAATAGTGCCGCTACTTTGTGGATAGACACGAATTTACCGCCGCCGAGATTTCTCTTTGGATAGGTCAAGCATTAGCGTCGCTTATATCGTTAATAAAATTTTCTGGAACCTTATTTTTGACTGTCTGAAATATTTTAAATAAAAAATAATGTAGTGGCAGGAAATGAACGAATTCACCACAATTTCTGGTCAGTTCTATGTTTTCTTAAAAAATAATACGAACAATGCTAGCATTAATAAAAAATATCTATATCAGCATTTCATCTTAGTTGCCTGCAAAAAAAAAAACAGAAGATACACTACCATCGATTTGTCCTTGTCGTGAGTGACAGTTATATAAACAGAACATTGAATCGATAATAATGGAGTGGCTCTATTTGGATGTAGCCCGGATTTATTTTTACATCCGAAATCGATATTAAAAATTGTAATATATACCGATTTACATTTATCGATGCGATTGATGTCATAGCAGTAAGTGGACATCTACATATAGTGCCTACTGGCTGGTTGCTTTATGATGTACCGTTAAATGAAATGTACCTTTTAAATTGCGTAGGACTCCCAATTTTTTAAGAGGTATAAGAGGAAATTGTCACAGTTCCGCTAGCTGAGGTCGGGGACAGAAAGTACAATCGCTGACGTGAAAGTGACAGGACGAGCAAATCGTTCACGTGATGGTAAATGTAACGTCTGCCCATAACAAATGCTGTGTCACCCAGAACGTTTTTGTTAACACCACACTGCGCCTATAATCCAGAGACATCAGTTTTTGAGTCTTATATGCCCAGTTATTACACTAGCTCTCAATACCCTTCAGACCGAATAAACAGTAATATTTGTACATTACTGCTCCACGGCAGAATAAATATTTGTACCTACGACGGATACTTGCATAGGAATCTTCCCACCAGTAAGTATTTTACTGGTGGGAAGATTCCTATGAATTATATGAATTGAATGATGTATGCATAGGGAACCTACCACTAGTAAGTATTTTACTGGTGGTAGGTTCCCTATGCATACATCATTCAATTCAGCAAAATATATTAAGTTCATCTATTACATTCCTTAGTTAATATCCCAGCACAGTAGTCATGCTCGCTTAAAGTTTAATTTCATTCGGTTGTCGGTGATGACTGTGCTTTTTACTATACTTAACATGTAGGGACGTTGTAGACCAATTCGATGGCTGAAGCATACATGATAATTTTGAAAAGTTACAGATTGTTAGCGCTGGTCTACGCTATCCTCTACTATAATATTCGGCGGATGTTATGGTCTGTATGCTATTTTGTATGCAAAATAATGTTTACTGTTTTATTGTAAAAAAAATAACACTATGATGGTTATTTAGTTATTTATTTCATTTGTTAATTCTTCTGTACCGAAAAATAGCATTAATGTCTTAAAATAAATGATGCCCGTTGAACGTTTAAGGCTAATGGGGTAATATCAACTAGCTATCAAAGCTAACGATAGGGACATAGCACCGTTTTATGGATTTATTCATGTAGCTATAAAACTTTTAATTGGGTTTGCAAACAATTAAATTTGTTATACTTGAAATTAGAGATGGATAATAAAATGTACAGCTCAAATTATAACGGTAAATTCATAAATAATTATCACCATTATATTTTCTAGGAATCAAAAGGGCTATAATGATCAGGTATTTTTTTTTTATTTACATTCCATATTTAAATTACATTTCAACACCATAAAAAGCAACTGGTTGTAAACCGAGTATTTTTCATGATTAATAACACACACTACTTAGTGACATTACGAGATCAATAGATGTCACTGTTTTCAACTAATTAATGACTGAAGATTATAAACCGCGCCTTAGTTCTAAATTAAGTCATTGTTTAAAATAACAATTTCACGTAATAATTTTGCAACACTATTCGTAAATTTTATTGAACGATGCGAGACGCGAAATATTTTATTGTTATATTAAAATAATTTTTGTACATTATTAATAGTCGTGAAATATAACATCGCGTTGTTTACGTTAAATTTAGTGTAAATCTGGAAGTGTTAATGGTATATTGTCAAATTATTCCTTTTCTCTGTTACGGTACGGTATACAGTTCGCAATTAGAATTATTCGTAAGTAAACAAAGTATTTGGCTTTAATTAAAACATTGGTAAAACTTGTAAATGGGGCAAAGTTGATCTATTTACTCGTATTTGGTTTTTAACGAAAATGTGGAATCTATAAGTGTTTTATTTTAATATAAAGTAGTTTTATCTGTGTAGTTTTCAAAAAGTGTAACTAACGAACATAATTTACTTGTTCAGTTAGTTAAACGTCATTTTTTAAACGTGTCTCTATTCGTTATTTCGTGTCTTCGTGTTCAATGAATATTGAGTCGGTAAAATTCCATTCGCGCGCGAAAAAAATTTGCATATCTATTTTCGAGCGCTATGGTAAATTCGCCGTTATTCCCATTTTTATTTAAAATACACAACAATCGGGAAATATTTAAAAAAAAGTGTAATATTTATATTATATTATTTTGGAATATTACATGTAAATACTAATTTATGCTTTAGGTTAGCACCTGCCATATTTATGCGAATATTACATTCAATAAAACTGATTTTATGGATTTTATCGCGTTTAATTTTTAAAATAACCTAACCTAAGCCGATAACTATGACATGAGGACCTCGAACTTCAGTCCCCTCCGTGACCATGGGTGCCATAAAGTGCTCGAAACATCGGGTTATAAATAGTTAAAAATTAAACGAGATAAAATCCGTAAAATTAGTTTTATTAAATAAATTATTATCATTTAAGTGGTGACACCATAGAACAACCATTGATACTGCCAATCGCTTAAACAGTATTGACTTAACGAACGATCAGGAAGCCAATACGAGTACAATTAAATGACCAACTCTTGTATATAATTACTTTCTCAGAAACATCTCTAATGATTTTGATGAAATTTTTCATATTATGTAGTATATACTGCATATCTATTACTGGAAACGTATATAAGCAAAATCGAAAAATGCCGCCGAGGTACTATGTTTTTAAAATTACCAGTTGTATATCAGATTGGAATATTGGTTGATAAATATGAATAGTATGAAAAGTGAATAAACTCTTTTTTATAGTATTTTATATCCACATTTATTTATATTGGTGTGAAGAAACTTGTATATCTAAGATACAGTGTGCCTATTCCTATTTAACATTTTTTTTAAACATGCATTTTCCGTGTGGTGGCGGCTTAAGAGAATCTAATACACCATCTCATCCCGTGGGTGTCGTAAAGGTCGACAGAGGGAAAATTAAAACCGGAAGATTGGTAGCAGCATATTCCTGGAACATCTCAATAAATAAACCGTTGCCTACCCGCCTGCCACTCGTGGCAACTACTCGTATATAGCAAAATCACTCCCAAAATGAGAGCTACAAACTTTAGTGGCCATTTATGGGAGAGGCCTATGTTCAGCAGTAGTAGGCTGAAATGATGATAATGATTCACAGCATTAAAACATAATTATACCTTCACAGTGATTTATAAACGCGGATGTCATATAATATAATTGCTATGCGAATATTATTACAACTATATTTGCCTTCATCATTAGTAATGATGAAGGCAAATATAGTTTTATGCATTTGGTTAAGATTAGAAACGATAAAAGTTATTTTATTAAATTTAATAACCAACGTTATTAGAATGGCGGCTTTAATATCGAAACCATGAAGTTAATCTTACACTAAGCACAAAGTGGCTATAGTTCAGTGCTTACGTACATACATAAGATCACGGCTGTATCCCATGAGGGGTAGTCAGAGACTGGGCACTCACTGCAAAACAGATGACTGCCACTATCCACGTTTCACCAAAACAATATAATGCACTTGGTGTGATAGGTGGTGAGCCCATCGCCACCATGCGCTGTTAGGTGCACAGTGCAGTTTAATTCCTTGCTCGCCTTTTAAGAGATCCATTGGATGAGATGGAGTGGTAGTATTTTTTTAACGAGCCGCCACCACACGGCTAAGTGCTTTAATTTATATAAGCTAAGCTTCAGTTCTTACAGGAGAATATTTAGATTAAGATGTTGTTAAGTAGCCAGTAGCCCATTTTCATTTCATATCTTTATCTGTTTTAAATAATATAGGTGTATTTATAACGACGATGTGGCCAAATGGTCTTAGTATTAACTTTAACGTCGCCTGTCCTGAGTTCAAATCCCAGCAGGAGTCAATATTAGTGCTAAGGAAATTGTTGGTTGTCGGGACTTTTCTTTATTTGAATAAGCGACGAGACGAGCAAAACGTTCACCTGATGAAAAGTGCAACGTTTGCGCATAACAAATGCCGTGTCACCCAGAACATTTCCGTGTGACACCACACTGCGCCCGCCACCCCGAGACATCATTATTTCTTTTTTTATTCTTAAGTCTCATATGCCCTTCAATCTCTTTAAAGCTCTCAGTGCCCTTCAGACCGAAACACAGTAATGTTTGCACACTACTGCTTCACGGTAGAATAACTGGCCCTGGTGTCTACCTAGACGGATTCCTGCATAGGAATCCTACCAACAGATCTTTTTTTTAAATATAAGATAAAGTGATGAATCGAGAAAAACGTTCACTTGATGGTAACGTCTACTCATAACAAATGCTGTGTCACGCAGAAAATTTCTGTGTGACACTTCACTGTGCCCATCACCCTGAGACAAGAGTTCTTAAGCCTCATATGCCCAGTGATTACGCTAGCTCACAGTGCCCTTCAAACCGAAACACAGAAATGTTTTCACACTACTGCTTCACGGCAGAATAACTGGCCCTGGGGTGCTACCTACTTAGACGGATTTCTAAATAGGAATCCTACCACCAGTAAGTTATTTGTTCAGATCTTCTAGGAAGATGCTGCTGCCCATCTCCTGGTTTTCATTTTCTCTTTGTCGACTTGCACACTCCTGCTTCACGGCAGAATAACTGGCCCTGGGGTGGTACCTACCTAGACGGATTCCTCATAGTCTACCTCCGAATTTACAGTATTAGCGTGACTTTGGGGACGGGTAGGTTAAAGTAAAAAATCCTGACCATCCAAAGGTTGACTGCGAAAATACCGCCACCGCGACGCCGAAATTCCTTGTTTGAATTTTATTTTGTTTTCGTTTTGGTAGGTCAGAGGCTAGGCGCTCGCTTTAAATTTCATAGTACGCGAGTGACCTGGGTTTGATTGCCGGTGCCGGCACCACTAAAATTGTTAATTGCAATTTTAAGTGCTGATTTACCACGTGCTCGGCGGTGAAGGAAAACATCGTGAGGAAACCTGCTGAAACATGTTTGAGAAATAAACAATAACCCGCATTGGAGCAGCGTGGCGGATTCTTCCTAACTCCAAAACCCTCTGAGAGGAGGCCTGTGCTCAGCAGTGGGACATTTATAGGCTGTTACTTTACTTTACTTATTTTGGTTTGCTTTTATATCTTGTTCTATTGCAACGTAAATAAATGACATATATACATACAGTCACGCCTTTTTACCATATAAGGGGTAGGCAGAGTCCACACACGAAGACCACTTGTCGCCCCCGCGGGAAGCGAGACGTGACCGGCTGCGAACCACGTCGCCGCCATTTTGGTAGGAGTAAAAAAATATCGTACCCCCCATTGCGTTCCCTCGAGCAGTATAGTGACAGCATTGCATATTATGGTGTTATTCTGCACGAATAAAGGCTGTCCGTAAAATATCTTAGTTGCTTCTTACAACATCTCGGTAGGAAAGAGGTAGGTGCTATTCTACTCTGTCGAACACTTATGTGCTAATTAAATGACGAGACGAAGAAGTCATTCACCTAATGGTAAGCACCAGGCATGTGCTCGTCATCATCAATTATCAGTTCATAAGTGTCGTATACCCTTTAATATTAATATACACTAGTAGTTTAACACTTGCAGTGTGGTGGCGGCTCGTTAAAAGAATACTACCACTCCATCTCATCCAATGGATCTCGTAAAAGGCGAGTAAGGAATTAAACTGCACTGATCACCCAACAGCGCATGGTGGCGATGGGCTCACCACCTATCACACCAAGTTTATTATATTGTTTTGGTGAAACGTGGATTGTGGCAATCATCTGTTTTTGCAGTGAGTGCCCAGTCTCTGACTACCCCTTATGGGAAACAGTCGTGATCTTATGTATGTATACACTAGTATAAGTGCAGATGTTGGTTAACAAAAGGAACCTATAATAGAGACCTAAAACAACTAGTGGTACTGGGATTCTTGTGCGAAGTCCGTCTAGGTATGTACCACCGTAGTGGCAGTTACTCTACCGTCAAGCAGTAGTGTGCAAACATAACTACGTAAGTTCACTTTTTTTATTTGATAAAAATGACGGAACGAGCAGAACGTTCAACTGATGGTAAGTGCAACGTCAACCCATTACAAATGCTGTGTCACCCAGAACATTTCTGTGTTACACCACACTGCGCCCATCACCCTGAGACATCAATTCTTAAGTCTCATATTCCCAGTGATAACGCTAGCTCTCAGTGCCCTTCAAACCGAAACACAGTAATGTTTGACATTACTGCTTCACGTCTGCATAACTGGCCCAGGGGTGGTACCTACCTAGACGGATTCCTGCACAGGAACACTACTGATAGGTAGTGTAATTACTGGGCATATGAGACTTAAGAACTGATATCTCAGGGTGACGGGTGCCACAAAGAAACGTTATAAGCAGTCATTGAACTTATTAGAAGGTAAACGATTTGCTTGTCTTGACACTTACTTCCATAAAAAAAACATTGTTCCTCACCTTTCTGTGTTTAATTGAACGAGTGGAGCCATTGAAAATGCCGTGTGGTGGCGGCTTAAGAGAATCTACCACCCCATCTCATACCGTGGGTGTCGTAAAAGTCGACAGAGGGAAAATTAAAACAGCATCTTGCTGGGAAATCTGAATTTATAAATTGCAGTTTCCAACCCGCCTACCAAGCGTGGCAATTGTGGCAAAATCCATCCAAAACCCAGCTGCAAACCTGTGACAATCTATGGGGGAGGCCTATGTGCTGTGGTAGGTAGCTGTGGACTATTGATAGGCTGAAATGATGATATGATGAAGCAGTGGAAGTTGAATTCTATTGCATTGTATGAAACAAGGACTGTATTTAAGAATGAAATATTCGAATTCCAACAATTCTTGATTTGTCCCAGCTGGAATTTGAATCTTATATTTAGGCTGATAGGCTTTCATTGAATCTAGGAAACTTCTTGATGCACAAATAGCGAATAAGCTGGAGTCGTTGACAACTCCCTAGATAAATCTGTTTCAGAAAATCAGCTTTTAAATAATACAGTAAAATGCACGTGTCATTTGAAAATAACTGTGTGTAAAAGTGATCTTTTTACTTGTCGATATTCTTACAAAGGGCTCGGTTGGATCAGTGACTAAGCGATTTACTTCTGACCTACGGAACACGGATTCGATTCGGGTACTGAAGAAATATTTGTATGACTTGCAGTTAGTTGTTCCGGTTCCGGGTGTATAGACATTTTATCGGAATCCTATGTATCTCTATCTATACATTTTCAAATACTAGGGAGGGGCAAAGTTTCGAAAAACAAATTAAAAAAAAGCGCGTGCTTGGTACACGTGACAGAAGTGAAATTTATATATATATTAGAAATTTGAGTATAAATAAATATATACGAATAAACAAACATATCACTCGGTGTAAAATAACTGCTCTGTATAAAAATTAATTTTTAATTAATAACCGATAAAAATTAATTAATCGATAATCAATATTGAAACAGAAACACTGCACGAAAACGTTGCACTCGAAATTCGACCTAGTGATTTTACTCATAAAGTTTCTCTTTAAAAATTAAACTTCCATGCTACAAACAAACAAACAAGGGATGTGTCATTGTTTTGTAAATTATATATTTCCTAAGCGAGTTTCACACTGGCGAAACGTTTACGACTTGGCCGTTGCGTGCCATAAATAAAAAAAAAAACCAATACGAAAACATTATTTATATTCGAACGATACATGAAGAATAAAATAGATTTACGGCATAGGTATCGTTTAACAGTAAATGTTTCTTGTGTCGGTAATAACTACGAGTGAAAAACGATGACAGGGGAGAGCTTTTACCTCTTGTCCGATAATTGACGAGCATTTTATGGGGTATCTTGTTATAAAATCTAAATATATATTATATGAAACAATTTTAAGACCCAATTATGAAATATAGTTAGTATCACAAGGAAAAGGGGAAAGTTTTGGAAAAACCTTAGTGATAAAAAATAATGTTTATGTACTCATCTAGTATGAGCAGTATATTTTGATCTAGTTTTGAGCTATGTTTAAGTTTCAGGTCTCCAGCTCAACGGGAAGTTAATATAAAATCGATTGCAAAATTTATACCGAACAGAAAAACAGGGGAAGCATTTGTTATGGGCACATAACGTCTGCCTGTGTCACACAGAATATTTTTGTGCAGCATCACACTGCGCTCGTGAGCCATCAGTTCTTAAATACTCTATGTTCTGTGTTTAAACAGGCTATCAGTGCTCCTTAAACCGACACACAACAATGTTTGCACACTACTGCTTAACGGGAGAATAAGTGGCACTGCGGTGGTACCTATACGGTTGCTGCATAGAAACCCTATCACTAGAAAAACCTATTACTATCAACTGGAGTCCAATTATAATCCTGTACTTCTATCTGCTGGACAAAGGCCTCTTCCAGTTCAGTACAATTCGCCGTAGTCACTACGCTTGCCGTGTGGTGGTTAAGAGAATCAATCACTCCATTTCATCCCGTGCGTGTCGTAAAAGTCGACAGATGGAAAATAAAAACCAGAAGATGAGCAGCAGCATCTTCGTGTAACATCTGAATAAATAAACTGCGGTCGCCAACCCGTCTGCCAAGCGTGGCGACTATGGCAAAATCCCCCCAAAATTAGAGATACAAACTTTTGTGGCAAACTGAGGGGGAGGCGAATGTTCAGCAGTTGACTAGTTATACTACGCTGAAATGATGATGGACCCCAAGTCCGTTTTATACCTAATCCGTTATCTCTTACTCTCCGCCAAGCCAGTCGTTCAACGCAACGGTGGGTAAGAATTTCAACTCGTACCAAAATGGCGGCGACGTGGTTTGCCACCCGTCACGTTTCGTATCCTGCGGGGGCCAAAAGTGGACTACGGATGTGGTCTCTGCTACCCCTTATTTATGCAAAAATATCGTACCAATAAAACACTATCACTAGGCCAATACATACCGCCGAAGTCGAGAACACAAGGAGTGTTTCACCTTTAACTTTAATGTGGCATTATAGATATTGACTCTACGACAGACAGCCGCCGAGTGACTGTGAGCCGCCTAATTCTATTAATAGTATATTTTTACAACATCTACGGAATGCTTAGCATAATGGTCAGAGTACCTGACTTCTACACCGCGGGTCCTGGGTTCGAATCGCAGCCGAGGCCAACATTTGTGCAAAAACACAAATTGTTGGTTTTCGGTGCAGGTTGTGTAGTGCATGCGAAAGTAGTCTGTAAAACGCACCCACGACGTAAGAGAAATCCTGCTGTGGGGCAACTTGTTTTAAAAAAGTGTGTTTTTATGATAGGTAGAGTTACATAACAATACTTTTAAAATACACATACATACATACAGTCACGCCTTTTCCCATATAAAGGGTAGGCAGAGACACTTGGACTGACTACTGGTGGTAGGATTCCTATGCAGGAATCCGTCTAGGTAGGTACCACCCCAGGGCCAGTTATTCTGCCGTGAAGCAGTAGTGTGCAAACATTACTGTGTTTCGGTTTGAAGGGCACTGAGAGCTAGCGTAATCACTGGGCATATGAGACTTAAGAACTGATGTCTCAGGGTGACGGGCGCAGTGTGGTGTCACGAAGTAATTTTCTGGGTGATACAGCATTTGTTATGGGCATACGTTACACTCACCATCAGGTGAACGTTTTGCTCGTTCCCTCACTTATATAAAATAAAAAAAAAACAAAAAAAAAACACGTAGACCAATTTTAGCCCCCGCGGAAAACGATAAGTCACGGGTGGCGAACCGCGTCGCTGTCATTTTGTTTGTTATTGCAAAATGTCGTGAAATCTCAGCTCAGCTCAAAGTATTCCAAAGAAAAGAAGCATTATTAGTAAATACGAAGCGAACATTGATTTTGTTTTTTGCTTCCTTATGATAATTCCACGTCCCATCAACTTTAATCGGCGTGCGTCAAAGGATCCCCAGGGTTTCTTTACTGACTGTGGTTACATTGTAATGGACTCTGCATTTAGTGTTGTGCGGATTGTGGTCTTCATCTTTTACGTTTTATTTAAAGCCTTATTGTATTAAAGTTTTAATTTCTTTTTAAACATTATCGATTGCAAAGCCGAGTAAAATAGCACCTACCTCTTTCCTACCGAGGTGGCGTAATAGACGACTAAAGTACTGTACGGACAACCTTTATTCGTGCACTATACGTACCACATGTTCAACGGTGAAGGAAAACATCGTGAATAAACCTGCATGTCTGAGGAATAAAAAATATTTGGAGGACATTTGATGTCCGCCAACCCGCATTGGAGCAGCGTGGCGGACCTGTGCTCAGCAGTACTTTTTCCCTAAGTCGTCTTTTACGATAACCACACGATGAAACATTGAAACATGAAACACCACAAATGCTAATGTTATTAAATTTCATTGCGTCACATCACTACTTACATTATATATTTACTCAACAACCTTCCATCATTTAAACGACTCTCGGAGTGATTGCTCTTTAAATACAACTTGTAAACAGGAGACATAAACTTTGTTGAACTAATATATAGGACGTGCTTAAAGTTAATAACACGAAACGCTCATTCTATTTTAACATACCACGCGTTCGAAAAACGCAACTTTTTTTTTATTTTATACAATTTTACTATAACTTTAAACGCAAAATACGCGCATAGACGTGGAGTTGTGGAAATCAGCCCGAAGCAATCTACGAGTACAATCTACTATAACTTTATAAGAAAGGAAAAATAGAGTTCACACGCACTTGGGGTTGAGAGGCGCCGGGTACTGTCCGGGGCGTTAGGCCCCTGTCAGTGGTCAATCGCTGCGCGTTAATACGCAAAGGGGCTGGGGTGTAGACATAGAGTTCATTTTAAGAGACGTCTTATATTAACACGTGAAAAGATACGTTTGTAGCCCTTTTCAAGAATATTGCGGACACTGAGGAATGTAGATTTAGGATAATGAAAGTTTATATCAAGGAGTATAGAAAGCTAAAATTTATATATTGTTATAATATTGATCTATTCGACCAAAGGTTTTTCAGTGTATGTTAGGGATGTTATTGAATGTGTGGTTACAAGTAAAGTGTAATTTTATTGTAATTTTATGTAATTGTAATTTTATTAAGAGTGTAATAATATTTGCATTTTTTTATTGCATAAAGTGATGAAGGTAAGTGCAACATCTGCCCATAACAAATGCTGTGTCACCCAGAAAATTTCTGTGTGCCCATCCCCCTGAGACGTAGGTTCTTAAGTCTCATATGCCCAGTGATTACGCTAGCTCACAGTGCCCTTCAAACCGAAACACAGTAATGTTTGCACACTACTGCTTCACGGCAGAATAACTGGCCCTGGGGTGGTACCCACCTAGACGGATTCCTGCATAGTAATCCTACCACCAGTCCGTTCCATTTTTATAATTTGTTTCACTTATTTTGATTAACTTTTTTTGTGTTTAAATTCACAAGAACCTCTCTTTTGATAAGAGTATTACAAAATTTTTTTGATTGTTTTGTCATTTTAAACTTACAATAATGTTATGTACTCGTACAGGTACAAGTATAAAAAAGATTTTAGATGAATAATGGACTAGTAGATTATAGCCGATAGGTGTCCGGCAGAGTAGAATAGCACCTACTTGTTTCCTAGCGAGGTGCCGTAAAATGCGGCAAAGGTGTTATACAGACAGCCTTTATTCATGCAGAATAACACCATAATATGCAATGCTGTCACTATACTACTCGTGAGAACGCAATGGTGAGTAAGATATTTTTTGACTCGTACCAAAATGGCGGTGGCGTGGTTCGCCACCCGCCGCGTCGCTTTTCCCGCGACGGCGAAAAGTCTGGCCTCTGCCTACCCCTTATATGTAAAACGGCGTGTCTGTATGTATGTAGATCTAAGCATATCTCATAAGTTTGTCATCTATAATTTGTTCCTCCACCTATTTGAATAAATATGTATTTAAAATAAATTAAATTCCATATTCAATATATTAATGAATTACGGTCGAATTTCCACCATTGGACGACCATCAGCTTATATGAAAATTTCTGTCATCGTATTTTTCTCACTGCAAACACTATTTTTGTACTTGTACACTCACTACATACTCTACTTTTGCACTTATACACTCAGTACAATCTCATGGCTTCCGACAGGTGGCGGAATAATCATCTCATAAAATGCCAGACCATAATGCCAGCCGATTGGTGTCCGACAAGGTTAATAGCACTTACCTCTTTCCTACCATGTACATTTGTGTAATTATTTTATCAAAATGAGTTTCATGATTTTCTCATCATCAGATCTTGACCAAAGTTACTCGTATATAGGACCGATACGATATTTCCTTCCTTATTTTGTAATCGGAAATTTTGTTTTTGAAAAAACGATGCCAGACGATTACAGACATAAATTCCACATACACAAACACTCAGACCCGGAACAACTATCTGCAGGCCATACAAAGAATTGTCTTGTACGGTAATCGAACCCACGACCCGCGGCGCAGTAGTCAAGGACTTAACCAACCGAGCCGACAGTGGTGATGAAACTCCTAACTGTAATACGAGTAGCTCAAGAAACCGACAGTTTGTCTTAAATTTCATGATACACAAGGGTTAGATCTTCAGTGCCCTGATACCACTTAAATGTGTTTTTTGCAATGTGCCAAAAGAAAGGGGTGCTAACCGCCCAATCGGATAGTCAGACGTATTCTTTAGATCTTGAATATAAATCTTCAACGCTTATACGTTCTCGTATATGCGAAGATGAAACTTCCATAGAGTGCGATGTAAGACGTGTGAGTTCTTGAGCTTCTGCTGATTTGCTACGTTCTCGGCGGTGAAGGGAATTTGCGATTTGTGAACGAAGTCTGCCAACCCGCTCTTAAGCAGTGTGAGATCATTTTTGGTAGTCCCTCTTAAAAGTGAGATGAGGCCAGCAGCATAGCATTTACTAGGGCATCAGATTAAACCGAAAGGTATTCAAGGCATTTCCAGTGTCGGTTAACAGCTTGATAAGGAAACGTTGAGGTGAGGTTGTATATCACTACATCAAAACAAAGATAGAGATATGGATGCTTAGATGCTTTGGACACGTAGAGAAGATGGATGAAAGAAGATTGACGAAACAGATTTATGTGGCAAGTGTGAATAGGCAAACCGATAAGTGTCGACGAACGCGTACGTATCACATTCAGATCGACGTTTTAAAGGAAGGCCACGTAAAAAGTACCCGCAACCGACGAGCATGTATGAAAACGCTAATGAAAGTAGAAGAAGCGAATGCTGTGGTTCAGGATCGTAGCAAGTAGAAAGATGTGGTCACAGCCTACTCCAATGGGAAAAAGGCGTGACTGTATGTGTGAATGTTAACAGCTTTCAGAGAATACAAAGAATGAAGTGCACAACATACGAGTACATCTATGTATTTCGAAAACCGCAAAACTTTGGATCGTGACAAAATGTTATATTTAAGCATATTATCTACATTACATACATAATTTAACATAAAGCGATTCTAGTGCACTGGAGCGGAGATTTTGGGCACCGAACCAAAGTTCGACTTTCATATTCGTTTTGGGATATACGTAAAATTTGGCTTTGTTCCATTTTTCTCATTCGAAGAACAGCCTACACGTCCGATGCTAACAAAGCGAACACTATAATTGTACGTACTTGCATTCGGTCTTTGTGAAGAACTGTATAATTTAAAAATATGCTTTGTTCACCTCTTTTAACGCTTTAGAATGATCCAAGTTTAAACTATTTGTCGATAAAACAAAAACATAATTAAACATAAAAAAAAGTAAAGTAAAGTTTCAGCCTTTAAATGTCCCACTGACTGAGCACAGGCCTCCTCTCATTTCTGAGAGGGTTTTGTAGCTAAATCCGCCAAGCTGCTCCAATGCGGGTTGGCGGACTGCACATGTCTTCGAAATATTTTTTATTTCTCAGACATCAGGTTTCCTCACGATGTTTTCCTTCACCGCCGATGCACGTGGTACTTCAGCAGTGGTGCCGGCACTGGGAATCGAACCCAGGCCACTCGCGTACTATGAAATTTAAAGCGAGCGTCTAGCCCCTGAGCTACCACGGCTCAACTATTATTAATTAAATATAACCTAACCTAAATGTTAGGTTATTTTTACCTATGGTCTACTGGTGGATTCCTATCTGTCTAGCCACCCCAGGGCCAGTTATTCTGCCGTCGTTATATTGGACTAACAATAATACTGAATGTGCATAATTCTATTGTCATGAGAACTAAAGGTGTGTACCTAATTTCAGAACAGTCGGTCAACAGGAAGAGGGTAAAATTTCAATTACTAGATTTGACCCACACAAAACACAAACAAAGCAAGCTAAATAAATCCGTTTACAATATTTACTTACGTTGGTGCCGAAGCTATGGTTTCTATGGAAAAACTTCATAAATTCCTACTGATGGTAGGATTCCTATGCATTATGCAGTAATGTCAAACATTACTGTGTTTAGGTTTGAAGGGCACTGAAAGCTAGCGTAATCACTGGGCATACGAGCCTTAAGATCTGATGTCTCAGGCTGACGGGCGGAGTGTGATGTCACACAGAAATGTTCTGGTTGACACAGTATTCGAATGAAATATACTTTGTTGTACATCGATAAACAAAAATACAAAAAACAGAAAATGCTAACAAATTAACCTTTAATTTGTTAGCATTTTCTGTCTTGTCGCTTACAAGCGATCTCTACCAAGCAACCACGTTGTAAAGGATACTATGACCAGTAAAAAATGGTAAGGCTGTAAGAAAATTAATTAAAAAATAGTACGAATGTTCTGGGTGACACAGCATTTGTTATGGGCAGACGTTGCCCGTACCATCAGGTGAACGTTTTGTTCGTTTCGTCACTTTATGCAATAAAAATGTACATTTCTAGCGGTCAGAGTACCTAAATGCTACAGCACTAGCCTTGGTTGGGAATCCCATGCAGTTACTTTTGAATTGATGAATTGAAACTTCTTTGGGCGAGATAAGAGTAACATTTCAAGGTCGAATTTGCGTGCAGCATAGTTGTGCAATGTTTTCGTGCAATGTTTTCTTGCAGCGTTTTCGTTATTTTTAATTAAAATTTATTGATTAATAAATAATTGTTTATATACTGAACGGTTATTTAACACTAATACTGTCCAATATAACTTTATCCGGTATAATATTAGAGAAACGGGCGCCATCGCAGACACGGAAACCGACAATTTGTGAGTTTTCATAAAAGTTTGCTCGGTCTAAGATTCGAACCTAGAATCCGTGGTGTGGTTACGGACAACTTCACGCAGTCGTCAATATACAATATTGGTGGTGTTGGCTCCGCGTTCGTAACACGGACACACGAGTAATATTAACTTCAAGGCTTGTGCCGTATCACTGAGTTACTTCGGCTCGATAGTCTCTACGAGACCCATCATGGGGTTCATATAATCAGTGCAATATGCAGAAGAATAGAGGTAATAACGTCCTTATGACTTTGTAATAAAGTGTATGGTTATTTAACATGCCATGGAGCCGACCGCATTGTATTGCTCCGACAAAATAGTTCTAAATCGTGATCATCCCCGTGCGAGTACGAGTAAGTACAAATGGCGCTGCCATTTCACAAACATGCAGTAAACATTTTATTACATTCCACTGATCGTACCTCCAACGATTGGAATGTAAAAATTGCGTTCCTTACGTCATTATATTGTTTCATTTAAGGTACAATTTTACTGTCGAGACTAATAGTCGTGACTCTTTTGATGTTATAGAATTTATTAAGGAAAGAAGACCGGCTCAGCAGTGGAATATTTAAAAGCTGTAACTTTACATTTTTTGCTCTACTGCAGACAGCAGTGGCACATTGATAGACTTTTACAGAACATAATAGGTTCAAGTAGTTTAACCGGTGTTCTTTCCTTAATAAATTCTTGCACTCGGCACAAGCCTTTAAGTTAATATTACTCGTGTGTCCTTGTTACGAACGCGGGGCCAACACCACCAATATTGTATATTGACGACTGCGTGAAGTTGTCCGTAACCACACCACGGATTCTAAGTTCGAATCTTAGACCGAGCAAACTTTTATGCAAAATCACAAATTGTCGGTTTCCGTGTTTGCGACGGCGCCCGTGTCTCTAATATTATACCGTGTAGTACTAACATAATAGAGCTTACTTAATGGAGTCAGGTGTTATTTTGCGGTAATTTATTACAAAAAATGTTTGCATAGATCTTCAAAATAACACAGGCAAAGACTCAGACATATACATTAACATTTTTTTATTGGAAAAAGTGGCGAAACGAGCAAAACGTTCTTCTGGTGGTAAGTGCAACGTCCGCCAACAAACAAATGCTGTGTCACTCAGAACATTTCTGTGTCATAGACACAGACAGACGCAGACGCAGACACCAACATAAGCACATACAGACAATAAGACGCATCGACAGACAACATGCACGCAGACACGTAGCACGACATAATCAAAGAGTCATCTATCGGTCAGAGTTTATCAAAATATAGATCACCATACATAAAAGAACTTTTTGATGGAACTGTACGTTAACAAAACTGTACTATAATTATTTTAAACGATTTAACCTAATATTTAAGGTGGAGCGGAGGATTTATATTTTTATCGTTACGGCGTTTTGAAATAATAGCTTACGTAAGGTGTAAGATATAACAGTAATTCGCTTTTTATGAATCGATTAATGGTCTTCTTTAGTCGGCTTTTTACATGGTAATGTTATACGCAAAAATAACTAAAAAAACTTGATTTTTAAAACAAAATGTTCGTATAGTTTATATATTTATAAAGTAACAATGAGCTCATTTTGCATAATTGCTACCTTTAAAGTATTTTCATTTTGAAGGTATTTTACATTTATTAAGATGTACTTTCACACTTTTATTTTGGTAATACAAAACTTATGTGGTATTTTTTTAATTGGGATAGAAAAAAAGATATCTTACAGCACGAAGGCTGGAAATTGAATAAGGTCCAGTTACCTGTATCGGTTGTTGTTGGGAACCCTACGAGTCGACATTTGATGTAAGACTTAACCTAATAAATAACATCGGCTAAGACGTTAACCGACGTATCCGACTCGGGTTAAGCAGGGTTCAAGAAACTGCGTTGCATCTTATTCGAACAGTGCGTTTTGACATGGAGTCAAAATCGGCGTGCCCCTTAATCGAAGGAGTTAGAGAAAATTGTATGTAGCTCAGCAAGGCATAAAAAACTATGCTCGGAGCTTCTGTGCGAGATTGTGAATCTGCAAGAAGGAAGTGAGCAGAAGAAATAGTGTATGTAGCTTAAGTAAACTGCAGTGGCCGATCACTGTTAGGAAAGAAAGCTTACAGATTGGTAAACACAGTGTAGGACGACTACCCAGTAGATGGAGCGATGACATGACATGCGGGATATCGGTGAATACACGTGGCTCAGAATTGGGCTTCGTAGCCTCTGTTCAGCAGTGGACTTGCGATGGCGAGCAATGATGATGATTTAAATAAAACTATTTTTACGGATTTTATCGCGTTTAATTTATAACTATTTTTAACCCGACGTTTCGGGCGCTTTACAGCACCCATGGTCACGGGGGGACACGTCGGGTTAAAAATAGTTCTAAATTAAACGCGATAAAATCCGTAAAAATAGTTTTATTTAAATGTCTAATATTCGCGTAAATAAAAGAAAACATAATGATGATGACAATAAGAATAACAGCTACATAAATATAATCCGTCGCCATATGTAGTAAGTTTCGACTAAGGAAAATGCCATAATGTAGTGAAGTAGCCGTTAACAAAAAACAGCACATGCTTTTTAAATATGCCAGACCAAAATATTTATGGGGTAAGGGAGCATCAGAAATAAAAATCTGAGATGGTATTGAACTGGACAGAACAAAATAAATTTCATCCCTACTTATGACATATGTGCGAAAAAGACCTCTTAACTCCAAATCAATGATATGAATCGGCGTTGTGACAATTATATGCCATATCAATAATCTATTGTAAAGTAACAGACTATTAATGTTTCACTGCTGAGCACAAGCCTCCTCTCATTTTAAATGGGTATTTGCTTATATAATATCGGTGATGTAATTGCTGATAGCCTTTTTGGCTTTTACAGCTTCATGTGCTATGCTCACGGTCCAGGAGCCCGCGTGCCAGGGGCCCGCGTGCCAGGTTTGGTTTGACCCAAACATAAATACTTAAATAAACACGTACAAAAACCTCGAAATTCGGAATACGTCGCGTTCGCTGCGTGCTTGCGCGATTTCGAATATCTCAAATGATTTTAAGTCGTCTAATGACCGTCCGAGGGAGGCTGCGGGCCTCCATTCGGACAGTCGACTTGTGTGTTGGTAACTCTGGTCGGTGAGAACCGACATGGAACACGGGTGTATCGTGTGTACGCGGTGTGAGGGTATTTGTGGAAGAGTCACGTAGCTTCTGTGCGGGATGGCAAGAATTTTTTAATTTCTCAGAAATGTAGGTTTTAGTTGGTTTCGGCACCAAGGATCGAATTCTGGTCCAGGGTCCACTTAATGCGAATTTAAAAGCGAACGTCCGGCTCCGGAGCTACCACGGGAAATTAATATCGGAGAAAGACTTATATTCAGTATTAGACTTTCACGCTTGCTAATTCTTTCATCAACCATAAAGATACAACAGACCCATATAGCTCGTAGATCCAGCAGCCGTTGGTTCTTGTGTGGCAACATCGTAGCTTAGGATTTGTGGTTGCAATTTACATACATACATAAGATCAAGACTGTATCCCATAAGGGGTAGTCAGACACTGGGCACTCACTGCAAAAACAGATAACTGCCACAATCCACGTTTCACCTAAACAATATAATGCACTTGGTGTGATAGGTGAGCCCATCGCCACCATGCGCAGTTGGGTGCACAGTGCAGTTTAATTCCTTACTCGCCTTTTACGAGATCCAATGGATGAGATGGAGTGGCAGTATTCTTTTAACGAGCCGCCACCATACGGCTAATATGATTATTAGCCGTGTGGTGGCTATTGCAATTTAACGATTTCGTTAAAGTTGAAATCGGTCAGGAAGGCATCAATACAGCTCTGAAGGTCACTATTAACTTTGTATACTAATTGAAATCGTCAACGAATGAACTTAATTACTTTAAATCCCAACCGCATTTGTAGGGTTTCGGAAAATATGTCATTGTTATTATGATAATACTTTTGTTCGCTAATATATTTATAAGAAACTGCATGAGCTATTTTGTGTCTTCTCTCCAATTTATTGGGATTTTACTAGATTCGACTATCTTGTGTAAGGAATTTTCAATCAATGATAATAATAAAACTAGTTGTTAAAATAACTTCATTTGGGAATGTCTTTCATCCTGTTTTGAGAAAGCGTGGCACTAACCATCCGGTGGACGACTCAATCGTCTTGTCGTTTACTTCCATAAACATCCTGCATTAAAAAATATAGTTTCTGCCTATACTTGTAAATGTCCCAATGCTGAGCACAGGCGGATTCTCATTTCTGAGAGGGTTTTGGAGCTAGGAAGAATCCGCCACGCTGTTCCAATGTGGGTTGGCGGACTGCACATGTCTTTGAAATATTTTTTTTTTCTCAGACATGCAGGTTTCCTCACGATGTTTTCCTTCACCGCCGAGCACGTAGTAAATCAGCACTTAAAATTGCAATTAACAATTTTAGTGGTGCCGGCACCGGGAATCGAAGCCAGGTCACTCGCGTACTATGAAATTTATAGCGAGCGTCTAGCCCCTGAGCTACCTAGGCTGTTTCTGTTTGGTCTCTTCTAAATGTAGCGCTATAAAATTCTAACTATGGCCTATATAATACTATAACGGTAAGGTAATTTTTACAGTAAAATAAAAGAAAATCCACAGTCTTTTTATTTATACGCTCATAAATTTTATTAAACAAGTCTTTATCAAAGACTGGTTATTATACTAATTAGGAGAACGTTAACGTTACATCTTTATATTAATTATATTATTTTGCATTTTAAAATTATCGTCAAATCGGTTTCTTGCTTGTTTCAGTATAACTAGAGTACAAAATTGCTGTTTAATGCTGATATTATAGCGGGTAACTAAGGCTACTTTAGTTTAAGAAAAATAATTAGTGCTCCGCGCAAAAAAATCAAGGCTTTGAAATTATGAACAAAATCCTATTCAAATAGGGAAGTATCATCGAACGGGGTCGGCTGTTTTTAGTCTAAAAAAGGCCTGACTTATCATCCATATCGGATGTAGCTAATAATGTAAATCTTTGAAAAATGTAGTCATTTGAATAAAAGTACTATTCATTTCCGCGAATACGAAGCAGCTAATTTCATTATAAAGAACCTTGGAAAACAGTTATTTTCCTTTACACGAGTGTGTAACAAGTTATACAGTATTTGGCATGCCTAAGTTATTCATATCATACGAATACTATACGCAACAGCTCTATGGTTGATCTCACGCTATACGGCATATAGCGTGCATAATAAGCCACGTTAACATTACATATTTTAAACATAAGTGTATAACATAATCGTTGAAGTTAAAATAATAAAACTAATATCTAACAAGTCTTGCGGCAAGTAAAACGACTAGTAAGACGTCCCAACTATTAGTGGTTCAAAAAGCGTTGCTTGATTTTGTTATGTGTTGAAACAATAAGGTTTGATAATAGATACTAATGCTAAAAAAAAAACGAGATCAAAATAAGGGTGAGATAGAGAAGGTTGAATTTTAGAGATTTGGGTATAGTCAGAATATATCTAGAACTCAAATTAATTATTCATGCCCACAGACTGTACACAGGACCCGCAACCAAGTACATTTACTGCTGATTTACATAGTCGTGTTCCGTATAAATATTTAAACTGTAGCTATGTTACCAGTTTCCAACTTATTAACCACTGCAAACTTTAGCAAACCACTACATATATGTACATACATAATATACTCACACATACGTAAGTGGAAACCCAATCTCAGAACGAGTAGTTATTTTAAGTTTACAGCTGACCATTAGCTGATGCTTATTTAAAATGGACATGCTACTAAGTCCTTATTGTTTATTTATTAAGGGTTATAATATTTCGGTCGCATATCAGCTTAAAGTGGACAATAGCGGCGTTGAACAAAAGCTGCAAATTGAACGGCGCTAGCGCATCTGGGGTAAAGAATCACGCACGAACGTGGCAGACTTTCAAAGATCAGAGACGCAGATAGAATATTTGAGAATAAGAATGAGTAATATATTTTTAAAGATAAAAAATAATGTAGGAACGCTACTGAGGGAGGGCGGGCGCTGCTCTTAAAAACAAGGTTATGCATACCATTTTCTATTTTACATGCGGGTCCTAGCAAATTAACTTCCTCTCCTACATTACAATGGATTTTCGCAAAGTAACGCCTGATTATATTAATTTTTAGATAAAAATTAGTTATTTTTTTTACGCGAGTGACATGATGATGACCCCCCAGAGTGATGACCCCCCAAAACAAGACCTACAAACTTTTGTGGCAATCTATGGGGGACGCCTATGTTCAACAGTGGACTATTGATAGGCTGAAACGACGACGACGAACGAGTGACATGAGTTCGATCCCCCAACCTCTAAAATTGTTCTACAATTTCAATTGCTGATTTACCACGTACTCAGTGGTGAAGGAAAACAACGTGAGGAAACATGGCATGGCATGACATGTCTGTGGAATAAAAATATTTCAAGGACATTTGAAGTCCGCCAACACGCATTGGAGCATAGTGACGGATTCTTACCGGTTCCAAAGCCCTTTCAGAAATGAGATAGTGGAGTATTTATAGGCGGTTGCTTTACTTTTTCATATAGTTTTGTTTAACAATATATTTGAGGGTATTTTTTTCCTATAAAAGGTTTTGTATTGGTTATTTATAGGTTGTAAAATTCAAAAAGTCTTTTTCTTCAATTAAAATATTTTGTAAAAATGCAAATCCAGGAGTGGCCGAGTGTTATCAATTGGAGATGAGAAATAAAAAATACACTATAGAGTTTTTTTCAAAGGGTGGGCTTTCTCCAATGTCGTGAGTGCTTTTTAGAGACGTAACTTTCCCAAAACCCTAATCGTTGGCTACAGCTGGGACTCGAATGCAACAACTGCGACATACAAGTCAGTTACTCTGACCACTAGGTCACGCGGTGACGGGATGAAGGGTAAGAATAGGAGAAAATACTCTGATTAGATCAGAGGAACTGATGTGATGAGACATAAGGTTCATGTTCATTTAATATTTTATTATTTATATCATTTTACAATATAATTTAAGGCGCTTATTCTTTGACCGTTTCGCATTTAAACGCTAACACTTTTATTGTGGCGGTACAGTGATGAAAATCGATTATCCCTATCAATTACTTCGATCTCGGTGAGCACAGCGCAGTAGCGGGCTTGTATCTCGCCCTTACAATTGATCTATATATAGACGGATACTAGCCGGCCCGTTTGCGTCCTGTCCTGCTGAACGATTCTATCATAGTTTTGTATGGATAAGATTACACTTCAAAGATTTTTTTTATTAAAATACCGACAAATACTAACGTAATGACATGTCATTTATCTGTAATATTCGAATTATTTTCCGCCATGTATTCGATGTACGTACGGCGAACCTTATATTAACAATTTCGAAACTACTGTAGTTATTTCAATGAAGTTTAGGTACTCAAATTAAAGATAACCCAGAGACCGATTTATGGAGGGCTTCTTACACTACTTTTAACTTAGATCTCGTGGAGTGGAATAATAAAATTAATCATGAATTAAAATTCCCTATAATTTGTCTCTCAGATGGATTACCTCTGGCGATTAGCAAGTTAAATTGACGATTAAAAGAGTTTATACTGTTTGTCAAACGTTTAAATTTAATTTGTAAATTGTTTAAATACATGTTTAATTCGATTGTATATTTAATTATTGTTGACAAATTTGAAATTTGACTTGCTGACTGCGACTATTTGAACGAATGCATTGAATAAGTTCTTAGATAATTCAGCTAGCCACCGAGCAGTTCTTTTTCGTTTCTGAAACTGCCAAAAGTTACTTGATACTATTTACGTTAATTAGGAAGCAACTTATCAATGCCACACTTGAAGGTTGTGAAAGTGGCCCGTAGTCTCTCTTTCATCTTAATTTTTTAAAGTATAATAGATTAACACGAATAATATGCTCTTCGCGATCGAAGCTGCGAGCTCATCTGTTTTGTCATTATTGTAGCTTAATGAGAATTATTATTTTACATAAGATATATTAAATATATTTACATAAGATTTTGTATTTATTGTCGTTAACACTTTAGAGACATTAATTTTTAAGAAGTTGATTAAATCAATAGCTTTTTATAATTAATTCAATCTTATCTCCTAAAATACAAAGCGTTCTCTAATGTTACAACTTAACAACTCGATTTTATTACACAAAATTTCACCGAGGCATGAAAATAAAGCAAAAAAAGATTCATCTTAAAAAGGTAAAGCACGTGCTGTGTTATTTGTACCTTACTTTACGTCTATAAAGCCGTTAATTAAATACTCTTCCAATGCAGTAAATGAGAAATTACCGGTCACTATAACACTTGCCATAATCGTTAACAATTCAAATGTACCATACAAACAAAACTGAAACAACATCATACATGTTGGCGCCAGATTCGAAATATTGCACACACAAAAACTATTGCGATTCTTAATCTGTTAAAGTTAAAGTTCAAACTTGTATGTTACAGACGATTACGAAATGTAAAAGTAATGTTGTACAATTTGCAGAATGAGCCGATATCGAGATCTGCCTATTAACGCGGCGAGCTTAGGGCGGGGCCACACTGACGTGTTGATTACATCTTTCGGTACCGAAAAACTTGGCCCTGATTACATCAAGGCTAGCCCCACGGGTGCTTCAGCGCTAATGAAATAATTTCATGTGTAATTTAAGACTGTTTAAGATGTCAAATTTTAAATTGGATGCGCGAAAAGGGATGCTTTAAAATAATAAATTAATCGGTTCTCTGAAGGCGCGCTGTAAGTGACTTTGCTTGAGTTAAATGAATTTTGAGTTAAGGGTCGTTTTTGTTTTCTTTTACGCGGCGACTTTTAAGGTTGAAGTACATTTCATTGTTTTATTAGTAGATTTAAATTACCGTTTTACCTTCTTTTATTAATAATTTAATAAATTCTTTTTTCCAAGCTTTTGTGTTTACTTATTATTTTCTAGTAATCAAAATTGTACCATAATATAGAAATAGGAATTTCAATAGCAACTTAATAATGGAAACAATATCGTTAAAAATACTATAAACATACATACTTGATCAGATATATTGTTTTAACTGGGAAGTCCAAATTAAAAATAGCTATTGTATTTTGGCGGCAGAAATTGCCAAGGAAAAAGGGTAGCTACCCGCCAGATCGGGTGCCTTAAACTAGGGAGGACGTCTCCTACTACTAGTAATATTTAGATGTTGTATAGTTATGTTATATAGTTCGCATCTCAAAAACTTTAGTAGCGCGATTATGGAATGTATGAGATATTTCTTGCGCTTATGATGTGGCGCCATAGATGTCGCTACAGCACTCCCCCGCTGATACTGGAAGTCGTAGTGAGCGTGGAGATGTTTAGTCGTCCGGTTATGTTATGCAGTCTGGCGACGCGGTGAGGCTGTGGTCAAGGTCTTCAGTGCATCGAGACGTATGGACAGTGTTGATGCCGCAGAAGTCAGCTTGAGGACAGAGGCCGCTGTTGATGATCCTCAGTGACTGAGAGACCAGGAAGCACGCGTTGTGCCGACAGTAGTTGGTGCAGTGACTGCGATGGCTGACGATGACGTTGTTGCCGTGGATTGAAGAAACTGGCTGCGATATTCATACCGGGATCACCATTTTGGCAGTTGATATTGCTATCCGTCAGATTGGGTGGTTCGATCTGGGGAGCACGTCTCGTCGTATTAGTAATATTACGATGTTGCATATTTAGTTCAGAAACTTTCATAGCGCGGTTATGGAATGTATGAGACAGGTGTTTCTTGAGCTTCTCATGTGGCGACATAGATGTCGCTACAGTATGGATTGAAAATTTGCATTACCATTATTCTAAAATCAATTGATATCAAGAGTGGTAGAATAACTATATGGACAGCACTTTGCCTTCAGTACCATTTACCTTTACTGGTGGTATGATTTCTATGCAGCAATTCTAGTCAAGGTAAGTATCACCGGTAGCAAAGCCAGTTATTCTGAAGTTCCTTAAAGCGGCAGTGTGCAAGCATTACTGTGTTTCGATCTGAAAGGCACTGAGAGCTAATGTAATTACTGGGCGTATGAGACATAAGAACTGAAGTACTGACGGGCGTTGTACTTACCAACAGGTGATCGTTTTGCTCGGCTCAAAGCTTTGCTTTGTCAACATTAATTAAATATCAAATACGTCTGCCCGTCACTGGTCTGCATAATTTTGCTCTGGCACATTAGAAATGGTTATTCCGTCGTCAGTCGGAAGCATTTTCGTGACATTTGCCTTAGTCAACTTCTATGACACCCACGCGATGAAATAGATTCTCCAATGCTTCCCACACAAGGTATTGTAAATTAATATTTATTCAAAAGACTTACTGCGATGTAAAAAGTCGAAAAACGTGGACAGGATTGTCGAAAACGAATTGGACAATCTTGTTAATGTTTTTGTATTCTTTTAAAAGTATTCATCACCGTTTTTGGAAAAAAATCATTTCGTTTAATGTAAATACATTTGCTATTTATTTCAATACAATAACAAGACAATCACAAGACAACCAGACCCAAAACCAACTATTTGTGTTTTTGCATAAATGTTGACTACGACTGTGATTCGAACCCAGGACCTGGGGCGTAGATGTCTGGCAGGAATCCGTCTAGGTAGGTACTACCTCAGGACTAGTTATTCTGCCGTGAAGCAGTAGTGTGCAAACATTACTGTGTTTCGATTTGAAGGGCACTGAGAGCGCGCGTAATCACTGGGCATATGAGACTTAAGAACTGATATCTCAGGGTGTCGGGCGCATTGTGGTGTCACACTGTTCTGGGTGACTTATCCACAGGTGAACGTTTGCTCGTTCCATCACTTTTATTTAAAAAAAAATATGAAACCACTGTAAAGAATATAATTAACCACTGATTTATTTCAAAATGCTCACGAAGATTATCTGGAAAATATCGCATTTTGTATTTCAACTTATAAATAATACTTTTATGAGTATATTGATTGATTGATTGATTGATTGTCTGATTGATACTTACGCAAAACAGAGACACCTGTATTCAGCTTCGCATCTACCTGATGTAACCTTTAAACAAAAAGACCTTATGAACAGTATATCAATACGTGAAAACCAAGCATTAGTAAGTAGTTTGAAGTTGAATTTCGACTGGGATTCGAACCCAAGAGTAAAAACTAAGCAGGCAGGTAGGCCAACCACTCGACGTGGTTGTGAAGAAAGCATTCGACAAAACGTATGACACTATGTAAGAGGAAACAGACCAGCTACTCTGTGCAAACACAATGGCACTCACTCGTCCTAGCCTAACCACGGTCGATGTGAGTCTCACAGACACAATCAAAGCGCAACCAGGTCACAAAAGCGACATCATCATCATTATCTCAGCACATCACCAGCCCACTGCTTAACATGGATCTCCCCCATAGATTGGCACAAAAGTTTTGAGCTCTCATTTTGGGGGATTTTGCTACAGTTGCCACGCATGGCAGGCGGGTTAGCTACCGCAGTTTATTTATTCAGATACTCTAGTTATGACTAGACTTTTATGACACCCACGGGAATTAACACACACGAAAATGAGCAAAGTGACAATCTGTGTTTTTTGCACAAGTCTTGGTTCTGGCTGGGATAGGAAACCGTGGCATATAAGTTAGATGCTCTAGCCACCACGCGGAAGGCAAAAAATAAATGAAAAAGCTAAGTCTCATGAGTAATGTCCTATCTTGCTACGGCCGATTGGAATATTGCACTCAAGCTAAATATATTTTTTTATAGGAGAAAGTGATGAGATGAGCAAACCACTAAATAAAGTTAAGTAAAAAAGTTTTATAATGTAATATGATGATGGAAGTAATAAAACATTCAATTAGAAAATCACACTCTTAATCGAATTTAATGACATCTATTAGGCGGCAATAGTCCAAGGCCGTCACCGCAGAGCGATTGTCACCTTTCGTTACATAAAAATAAAGAAATTAGATAATACGATGATATATAAAAAATTTGGTGATAGTAAATTTGATTCTAAACAGGTCGAAGAAACCACACATGCTATTAAATAAATGCATAATAAGAGTACTGGACCTAAGCTACTGGTAAATCACAGGAAATGTCGGCTTAAGATAGTGACATTGCACTCGCGAAGGTATGCCTTTATAAATGAGATGTCAAGCGCTAAAAAAAAAGGAGATATAAGACGATGCATGTTGTACAGAATAGTTTAGACTTTTTCTTTATACAATTTTGTATGCCGCTTTATAAATCATGTGATATGAAATAATCATGGTGGCGACTTAAGAGAATGTACCACCCCATCTCATCCCGTGGGTACCTTAAAAGTCGACGGAGAGAAAATAACCAGGAGATGGGCAGCAACATCTTCTCAGAGCATCTGCATAAACAAACTAAGGTTGAAAATCCGCCTGCCAAGCGCGGCAACTATGGCAAAATCCCCCCAAAATCAGAGCTACAACCTTTTGTCGCATTCGATAGGCAGAAATGAATGATGACGATGACAATATGAACAACATTTAATGATAAAAACGTTAACGTAAATTTATTTATGTATTTTGCAATAAACTAACTAAAATAAGTAGCTCCGGAAGTCATACAAATTTTCCTTACAATTCTTTAAGATAAGGTGGGTCAATATTATATTATAGACCATTAATGTTTTCTTCCGATAAAAATAAATATAAATTTAGCTGTCAAATGTCTTAACAAACGTTAAAATCTACAACCGTTTCGTAATGAAGTTCTTGTAACATAGGCCAAAGAAGCTTTGCAGGTATCCTCTTTTTTGTGATTCTTTTTGATTCTGAGGATCCGAAACCGGGAAATGTCAGCCACATTGCCGCTATACGGGTTAGAAAACTTCACAAGTCGGTTCTCAAAATATTTAACATTACCGTCAACCGTTTGGTAAGTCACCGCTTATAATTGGAGTTATAACAGAAAGTGACGAGACGAGCAAAACGTTCACCTGATAGTAAGTGCATAGTCTGCTCCTAATAAGTGCTGTGTCACCCAGAACATTTGTATGTGCCCCATACTGCGCCCATCCGATCAGAAGATCAGTTCTTAATTCTCATATGCCCCGTAATTACACTTGGTCTGAGTGCCCTACAGATCGAAAACAGTTATGTTTGCACACTACCGCTTCACGGCAGAATAACTGAACCTGTTGTACTTTGCTGGATTCCTGCATAGTCCGATAATACGAGTAACAAATTTAGTGGTGTCTGCATCAGAGATCGAAGAACTACGAGATACTATGTATGAAATTTAAGACGTATCATCATCATTTCAGCCTATCACTAGTCCACTGCTGAACATAGGTCCTCCCCCATAGATTGCTACAAAAGCTGCAGCTCTCATTTTTTGGGGATTTTGCCATAGTTGCCACGCTTGGCAGGCGGGTTGGCAACCGCAGTTTATTTATTCGGATTTTTCAGGAGATGCTGCTGCCCATATTCATAATTATATTTTCCTTCCGTCGACTTTTACGACACTCATGGGATGAGATGGGGTGGTAGATTCTCTTAAGCCGCTACCACACGGCTAAAAATTTAAGACGTATACCTTAAATTAATAGCTTCTGAGCTACCTCGGCTTTCGACAATCTTCCGAAAGGCACCAGAAGGTAATTAACAATCATAACATTTGTAATGATGTATTATAATCAAGAATAATTTTAATCAGATCGCAATAAACCTAATAAATAAAACTGATCGTGATTTGTATCCTTGGTTTAGACCGCTGACGGACTACCCATTGTCACGGGTTATATTTAAAGACAAACGCGCTCCTTGGATTCTACGCGTGCTCGAAACATTTTGTTTTTTCCACTAGGGGCCAGATTAATTAAATAGTACTTTAAAGGAACGGATAGGTACGTGATAACGCTAAGTAGTAAGGGCTGTTGCCTGAATACAAAGTATCACAAACGCAAAGACAAAGAAGAAAAAAACTGCTTTACGAGTATCATATTGTTTTCTTTTTTGCTATAAAACCATATAGGCGACGATTGTTAAAAGCAATACATTCTTGAAATAACAAAAATACTTGGTTTTATTACGATACAGTGACTCATAATTGAGAATAAATCGCTATGGCAATAAAAGAAATTAAAACCTCCCTAGCACTTCCGCGTCCGAAGGAACACGGCGGCCGCATGCGAAAATTATTATCAGATATAATAAAATTTTATTCTTCCTGTGGCTGTAAATAATGATCATCTATTATCGTGAAATAAACCTTCACTGCGAATTTAATGTTAATACTATGATTTACGTTACATTACACACTATATACTATAAAGTAATATTTATTTTAGATTGTTTTACTTGTACTACCATTAAGTTCGAATGGGTTAAAATAATTTCACTAGCTGACATGCCCCGGCTTCGCACAGAAGTTACTATAATGTTGATGTCTGTATAGAGTAAAACAGCACCAGCCCGTTTACCCGCCCATTAAGGAATACATTTTCGTAATCTTAGTGTGTCTATGGAGCAAGGAATATGTAACAAACTTTCAGCCAACAGATCTTGTAGTTTCGGAGATGGTGGTGAGGTTTGTATGTATATCGATATTATAGAAAATTTATATAAAATTTGTAAGCGTTAGGTAATCTATCATATGTTTTAAATACATTATAAATGTTATCTATTATAACATAATTAACGTAACAATACTTCCCTCAACAAATCTTAATAACATGATATTTGCAAAGAACTATTAAAAAAATGTTGTAACGAAAAGTCGAGGAGCGCTAATAAAATTAATGCACACACGGAGCGCCTAAGATTGAGCACCCCTCGTGCAGTTTTTGTTTATTTGATAGCGACGATGAATCGCTAGCTTTCCGCTGCACACGCACGAGTCGAGCAGTTCGCTCGCGGCGCGTGCGACACGCACATTGCAACCAACGAAAGCTCAAGCGTTCTGTTTCCGTATCGATTTGCGCGCTTGTGGCCTCACCTTTACAATAGCCGAAATTCGCCCAGTAAACGCCTCTATAATGAATCCACAAAAAATTATGTATTTCTACGTTATTTATGATTAATTATTATTGTTTCAGAACATTTTATTTAAATGGTGTTTAATAAATTAATATCTTGTATATTGAACGAAATGTGCGTTCGAATGCATTGTCATTCGTGACGATAACAACAGTGGTAATTTTTTATCCCGAAATAGATTCAAAGACTGATTTTGTTCCATAAAATCTGTCACCTTCCACTTGCTAAGTGGAGTGCATAATTTTTCGTATACACGTTCTAGATTTCAGTTTCAAATACAATCCAATTTTTCACAGACTGTTTGAATTTCAAATATATCTTTATAAGCGTTGATGTTTACATTTCTGTAGACTATTTCCTATTGAATGTTGACGGAGGTGGTTTCGTGGTGTCAGTTTTTCTTGGCAACAGCTTTGTGCAGCGGATACAAAAATGGGGTGAGGAGGAAAACATTTTATTTTATTATTTTCACTGTGTGTAATTTTGCTTTGTCGAGTTTTCACATAAAATTGTAGGAAAATTGTATAGTAACGGTTTTTATAATGAATATGTAGTTTGCATTAAATAATTTTTTTTTATTATTATATAGACAGCATTGGCAATCAAATATTTTTATTTAAATAATATATTTCTAAAGTAATTTTTAAAACATTAAACTTCCTTTAGATATATATTCTATAGCTGTTATGTTAATCCAATAGCTATATTTATTTATTTATTATGTTTTCACTGAAAACACCTCAAAGTAAAAGAAATTTCTTAATAATAAATGTAAAAGTAAAAAGGCGCATTCTAAAATAATATATCATCTGTTTTTTTTTTGTTCAATGCATTATTTGGCTCAAAATATATAGTAAAAT
Organism: Luehdorfia chinensis; assembly: GCA_019845155.1. Lineage (NCBI taxonomy): Eukaryota > Metazoa > Arthropoda > Insecta > Lepidoptera > Papilionidae > Luehdorfia > Luehdorfia chinensis. The sequence continues at coordinate 5,233,641 of JAHVAK010000003.1, read as the reverse complement.
ATATATAATAATCGTGCCAATAAAAAGGGCTGGGGGAAATGTCAGCGGAGTCATGTTACGCCATTTATCACTAATACGTAATCGATAATACCTATTACACTAAACCCCTGGTAACCTGACCGAGAAGCCCCATCACTGTGTCATGTAATACACCGTTTAGAATTAACTTGTTTGCAAAATGTCGGACAAGTTGTCGTTTAACGCCTACTGTGAAACAATGAATGGAGACAATAAATTTTATATCACTACTAGTGATTATTTGATATAGCATATAACATAATTTAGATATCAGCCCTTAGCAACGAAAGCAGTCGTTCAGGGGCAGGACGCTCGCCTTAAATTTCATTATAGCCGAGTGTCGCGAGGAAATCTGTGTGTCTGAGAAGTATTAAATATTTTGACGAAGTGCTAAGTCCGCGAGCTAGAGAAGTGTGGCGGTTCCTATCAGTTCCAAAAGCCATCTCAAAATTAATCGGAGGCCTGAGCTCAGCAGTTGAAATAAATATGTATTTGCATTTTGATATCAGAGAAATGTTGAAAAATATATCAGATGAAAGGATTTATCTAAAATAACTTGATGGTATTTCTTATTAATCTATCATTTCATTGAAAATGCAGTGTTCATTAATAACATTTTAATATTTAACATACAAATTATGCAAACGTATTTATATGTAGGAGTTTTTTTTGATATTTAGCTTTTTAAAATATCTCAATATATATATATATGTACTCGCCATGTGGTGGCGGCTTAAGAGAATCTGCCACCCCATCTCATCCAGTGGTGTCGTAAAAGTCGATAGAGGGAAAATTAAAACCATGAGATGGAATCTTCCTGGAATACCTCATGAATAAACTGCGGTTGCCAACCCGCCTGCCAAGCGTGGCAACTATAGCAAAATCCCTCCAAAATTAGAGCTACAAACTTTTGTGGTAATCTATGGGGACGCCTATGTTCAGCAGTGGACTAGTGATAGGCTGCAATAATGATGATAATGATAATACATTTGTATATACTTCTCAAATTACGGTAAGAAGAACCACCACATTAAGAAGTCAACATATAGATAAGTTTAAAATTAAAAATTTAAAGTTTATAAAGTAAGACTACGTTGTCTATTTGAGGATATAAGACGGGGTGATGTCACATCACCAATATCTTGACCCGTTCTTAAAGGTGATTTTCTAAATTACATTACTGGAAAGGATATAATAACGAGCTTCAGTGGCGAATTCGTCACTCACCTCCGGTTAACAAACGGCATAGTTATTAAGGCAAAATCGGCGGAGGACCTTAGCGTTATACTGTATTTTTGGACAAATTATCCAGCGCGGTATGACGAAATTCGAACAAGAGTTTAACGGATGCAACTTACTTGAGCGGCCTCCGGGATATCACTTCTTGGTTAAAACCTGCCAAAAACAAGTCTGTTACGAGTGCGTAGTGGTAATGTCTTAAGGAACAGAGTTGGGTATTTCACTGCCTTCAAAGTCGCTCAGATGCCTCACAAGAGGCCTGTGCTCTAAGTTTCTTTGTATAATAGAATTTTAAATGTATACTTCCCCAGCAGTACTCAAATACCCGATATAGCCCAAATAATAAGCTGAAGTGGGGACGGATGGGCGGACGACAACTGCAGAGGGAGGAAAAGGTTATCAAGTTGCACTTCCTTTTATTTAATAAAGTGACGAGACGAGCAAAACGTTCACCGGATGTTGAGTGCAACGACTGCCCATAACACACACTATGTCACCCAGAATTTTTCTGAGAGGCACCACGCTACCCCCGTCACCCTGAGACAACAGTTCTTAAGTTTCTTATGACCAGTGATTACACAAGCTCTCCAGTCAGACCTTCAAGAAACAGAACCTTCCAGAAACCTTCACAGTAATGTAGTAATGTTTTCACACTACTGATTAACTGGCCTAGACGGATTCCCGCGTAGGAATCCTACCACTCTTGTATAAGTAAGTGCAAAGAAGAAAACATCTCCGCATGATAGATGCAATTGCTTTTCCAAAAATGGGCAGTATTTCACCGTGTGGTGGCGGCTTAAGAGAATCTGCCACCCCATTCTATCCCGTGGAAGTCGTCAGAGTCGACACAGGGAAAATGAAAACCAGGAGATGGCCAGCAGCATCTTCCTGGAACATCTGAATAAATAAACTGTGGTTGCCAGTGGAAAAGGTGGAAACTATGGCAAATTCCCCCCCAAATGATTGTTTAAAACCTTTGTGGCAATGTGTGGGGGATACCTATGTTCAGCAGCGGACTAGTAATAGGCTGAAATGATGATGATGATGATGAAATTAAAATACTACGATCTATAACTAAACGCAATCGTAGCTAACTTGGATTGTTTAAATTATTTGAATAACAATAGTATGCGTAACAGATTTTAATACAGCTATACTAATTTATTAAAACAACTAATTACTATCAAACGTCAGAATTGGACCCCGACACGACCCCGGGAAGAGTGATGACTCGAATTCATCGTAAAAGCACCGAGAGTGTCCTGGTGGAAACGCGTACTGCCCTGGGGGCTATATTTAACCAAGCAATGGAGGGGCCACGGTTATGTTCTCAACGGATATTCCTTGAGCCCTCATCAGCCAAAGAAATTTCAAAATGTATGAAATCTACATAAGCGTCCGGCAAGTTCATAAATATCATTGTCATACAATTTCAGACTTTTTTGTGATGTAAGGTTACAACTCTCTGTTTGGAAATTAGTTCGAAAGTTTCACAACTCTTTGTAGGAACAAACTGGTAACTGTTTACTTTCCATTTGTTGTTGTCCAAAATATTAAATAACAAAATTTTAAATCATATTTCAGCAGTAAGCACTTATCTTGCTTCACCTCATCATCTCTACAAAAGGTTAACCTTCGGTAGTATTTTGTTGGTAGCATAAAGAAATCTATTAAGACATCTAATTCTGTAGCAGCTTATCTTATAAGTAACCATATCCACTGATTGGCTTCCAAAGCACCAAAGATTATATCGAACAATCTTTTCATTAGCCTACAAAAGTTACAACAAGTTAGCGCTTTTACATTCATTCATAACATTTCCACTATAATAGAAGTAAGTAGACGAGAAAATGAACCAAAACTGCACTGATATTCTAATCTCCTGGGCGACATTACCAGGTTGGAAACTACTTGAACTGAAGCACAAGAAGTTGAAAACTATTCTTTATATATGTGTATGTTGAAAACTACTTTGTATTTGTAGTCTGTATATGTGGTTAAGAGCGTTAAATTTTAAGAAAAAGGCTCAAAAGTGCATTCATTCTCGTATTCTACAGACTTCAAATAGACAATGTACAAACAGTTTCGGCAACCTATGGCAAAGTGCAGTTTGCTATTACTTTTTGCTGAGATTAGAATCCAAAACCTGCGATCAAGGACAACCTACCATCTAATCCTTAAAATAACATTTCGATTAATTATGTTCAAATTAGCAAATCGTCCCTGACCAGATATCAAAATTATTAATTGCTTACAAATATCAACATTTCGTGTTGACCCTCTTACCTAAAGATGAGTTACGCGCCAAGTCAGCTGCTGATCCAATTTTCATGTGACGCTTTAGCCGTATTATTTAAATTAGATGTCCTTGGCTGTATAACGATTACACGTAAAAAACCCATTATTATAACAAAAATAGTAGGCCCCTTAGAAACTCGTATGACGGTATTCATGATGAAAATTTAATATGTTCCCTGTTATTCATGTAGTCGACAAACGCGGAGAATCAGAATCAATACTATGGTAATTTCACCATTACCATATTTTTTTCTGGCGCCTTTATGAAATAGAGCTAGGAAGTATTGAGAAAACTATATAAATTTATAGTCTCAATCCTTTTAATTTTATGTTCTAAAAATAACAGAAACGATTGTATGGTTATGTTGTTTATTGTACTCGTATGATGAGAGTTTATTGTAAAAGTTTTGTGATAGAAATCTGGATGTTGTCAATAGCAACAAACACGAACGATATAAATATTAATAGATAATCTTTCCATTTCAATCAAATTTTCTTTGCTTTAGGCTAATTATTAAAAATTAGATTAACAATATATTAAACACTTAAACAGATAAAAGAAATTGGGAGTAAAGGTTTATATTTTTAGAGTTGTAGAGAAGATTTTGAATTGACATGAATATACATCGTTCGTGAAGAAGTTTTAAGTATCAGAGACACATGTCAGTAAAGTACCAGTACATTGGTAATAGGCTAAGAATGATTATTCGTGTACCTTTGCCTCTGCCTCTTTTATAAAGTATTTGCATCTTCCGATAGATAAGCTGGTATATCTATTTTATACAAAAATAAAAAATATTCATAATCATCATGCAAATGGGTTTCCAACTGCAGTATCTAAGCTCAGTAACTTCAGTATGATCGTTGGCACAGAATGATGATGCGACCCATTCTCTAGCCTTCCTTACTTCTTGTCATACCACCATGCCCCACCACGCGACACCTTAAAATAAATATTAAAATTGAGAATCTTTGTCGTCCAACGGTTGTCTTAAAAATCGTTTTCAAGTAATTTGTTGTAAATTCAAATTTCAAATATTTTTTGTAACTCATGCACGGCTCTCACCATGCTTTCCTTCACTAGCGAGCTCTTGTTAAATCAGTACTAAAAATAACAATAAACAATTTTAGTTTGCCGGTATCCGGAGTTACCACGGCTCATATATGCTAGATCTGAATTATCGTCGCAGAGCGTCTAAAGTGCTAAGTTTTTGGTAATGCTATCGTTTATCTGCATGTCAAGCGCGGCTACACTCGAATTCCTCTCACTGGCAGAGGACTTTGTCCAGGACTAATTAGAACCTGATGAAGAAGAATTATTAGACAAACCTACATAGGCAGGCGTTCAAAGAAAACTCGAATACAGTGAACATTAACTTTTCTCTATTTTATTTTCGTTGAGTAATGTTTTCATTATCGTGTTAACAAAGTATCACAACCGTAATCCGGCAACCAAAGCCGAGCACGTCTGAACCATGAACATTCGATTACAGTGAAATATGTTTGAAAACAACGGGCAACAATTTTGCAATAGTCAGAATTATTTTCATCTGTTAACAATAATGGATTAAAATATACAACTTTGGCATCGCGGAATACTAAGACTTAAACAAACTATTATAGATGTCTGGTTTGTTAGAAAAATATGGTGTGAAGCTATTAGGTACTCTAGATAAAAAATAAATTTTAAATTAATAAATAATTAATAAATTTTACTTTTATTTGGGGTTAACAAATCATCACCATCATCGTTGCAGTCGATCATAAGTTCACTGCTGAATATAGAACTTCCGCATTGATTGCCGAAAAAAAATGCTCCTAAGCCATAAGCATACATCGATTTTCCACAAAATTGTGAAGTCCTGCGTTGGTGGTATCCTCTTCGTCGGGGTTGTACATTTTTGCATTGCATCATACGCAAATTGCCCTTCCAAAATATTTCTTACTCGAAGGTTATAGGTTCTTATAGTTTTGTAGCTGGTCCGTTATCATTTTTTTTCTTAATCTTTTGGTGCGTTACCCTTACTTTCGTTTTACTACGAATGTTGCTGATCGTGTCACGTAGACAAGTTTTAAACTTGCTTTCTCTGGTTCTTTTACTACTTATGAGTATTAACTCGCTCAGAGAAGGCAAGCTCACAATCTTATTTTTAAAATAATAAATTCGTTTGTAATAAATAATTCGCAAATAGCAACTTCGGGTAAAAAATCCAAAGATACTGCGGTGGTTAAAGAAAAGAGTGTGTTCTTACTTTCCCGTATCTGATGAAAAGCTTAAGTAATACAATCGGAGGAATAACAACAATATGGTTATTTAATATCAGAGACGCGATACCTGCGACGGTAATGCACAATTTGCTACCAATGATTTCAGATTGTCTTCAATCACCACGACAGAGTGGATTGTTCATTGTGATGCACTGTTTTTGAAAAAAATCTGAAATCAACCTTTCGTTGATTCCTCAATATAATTTTACGACATGGAAAAAATTCTAGATGATACATAAATTCCAATGATAAGATTGACATCCCAATCCCAATTCGGAAAAAAAAATTTGATGAAGCCACATGGCAATTCAAAGCCTCCTCTGAAAGTATACTCTCCTATTATTTTCTCACATTTATGGATAGAGTTTTTTATACAGGTCCGGTTAGATTGAGGTACGGATACAATTTAACCAATTTGACACAAAAAGGCTCACTACTGTAACGGTCAGCTTAGTATAGGAGCAGGCAAAAAATACCTTGCAACTATATTTGGATGCATCAATCGGATCCTTCCGTAGTATATTAAAACTCCACAAAAATCGCTTAGTTAAACGATTTTCATACGGCTATTTCTTTGTTACAAAAGAATTGAACAAAAGAATTATGGAATACAATTTACTCCCGCCAATATTTGTTTTCAATGTCGGTAGCAATCATTCATCCAACTGCACGTTAACAAACAAAAGTTCAACGAAATAATCGTATCGCAAATCCGCTTTCAAGGAATGACGAACATAAAGTCGATTCAGTGATTAAGGGATTTGCAAGATTAAAACATCCTGTAGCTAAAGTTATTTAAAGATTGCGTACACAGACAAGCGGTAGCGATGACGGAATAAAGAAATGTTGATAAAAGACTAGCTTTTTTGTGTGGCTGCCTGCTACTTTCCTCGTGTGGATTTTGGATTCCGTTCGAAAGGTTTGAATAAACATAAAGACAGAAGAATTTATTTTGACATCAGATTGAGTCTTACTGACTGGATATTTTAGCAGCAGGAAATAAAATTCTAAAATCATGAATAAATTTATCTATTTTATTTATGTGTAATGATGAAGATTTGTATTGTTCTAGTCGATTTTTGACCACAGTTTCCAACAATCGGAAGCTGCAACTGCGTAGAAGATATTATAGTGACCACAAGTGTAGTGCAAATACAGAGGCACATACCCAACCTACCGGCGTCCAATATTACGCTCATACGTTAATATCGGAGGTGGGCTAGGATGAAGATTCAGAGACACCATGGTCCGTCCGTTCGTTCGACGTGGTTGTCAACGGAGAGTTAAATAGTAAAATTATATTGGATGATTGATTTTAGATCATCACAGTCATTTTATTCTGAGTTTTTATATAAAGATAATTGGCATGGTTATAGCGGATACACAATTGCGGTTAAAGCTGTCAGCGTCTCTAAGTTTTACTTTTAGAGTTCCTGTAGTTCAATCTCAATTTTTGCTATTATTGCTTGCGATATAAATATGATGCCTTTTTAAATTACTTACTGAAAATTTAGCGTCCTGTTCTAATATAAAGGAAGCAATAAGCAAATCCATTATCTCTTAAACCTTGTCGCTGCTTCTCATTATTTAGGATCCTGATCAACTATTAGCGATAATGCACAGTATCTTATGCATTTCATTGGGTTCGAAAAGGTGAAGGGTTGGTTTTGTGTTTCCGTTAATACTTCATTTCTTAAATTCTTTATTTTTCGACGCAAGAAATATAAATTTCATTTGTCAAGTATTTCTTAGTCAAAAATACAGTATAAATAAATTTACAAAGAATAGTCTCAAAGAAAATCAGAGCACACTCCATATTAAAATTTAAGACAATTTAGATTTTAGAGATTCAATAATAAATATATAAGTATCAGTAAGTACAAACTCAAGCAGACCAGCCCCTACCAACAGCACCTGCTCATCAGTATAGCGCATGTGGCAGCCATCGCTCTCCTCAACCATTTTAAAGGAACAGGAAATAATACGCTTTGGAGCACAGACATTTATTAATAAAAGTTTTAAATTTATTCTCTGTAAGATACACTATATTTTCTGGAATTTGACTATTAATGCGTTATATAAAACAATTATTTACTTCATTTAGTAAAATTTTGGATTATCTAGTTTATTATTAATTCGTATTTGACAAACATAAAAAAGCTCAAAATCCACATTTTTTAGCTTACATTTTAAGAGAAATAGCAAGTCTATAGCTATAGAGAGGTGGATATTCTTACGAAGGGATTACCGTTTACGTCCTGTTTGTGTGAACATGAGCCGAATCATTCATTTTGCGCCATCATTGATTGCCAGAACTTAAGAAACGACTTAATTAACACGTAGACAAAGCCGTTAGCCGCATAAAATAAAATATTTTTTTATTTTATATGTTAAAGTCCTGTGCGTTGAGTAAATACAATATATTATTCCTTCAAGTGCTGAAGGTAAAAAGTGTTTTACATATGCTGTTTGAGTCTTCAATATTTACCATTCTTTCGTTAGGAATATGAAAATTCATACCCAATTTTTTTATTGCGGTACCTTAGCCTACCTAGATGTTATTAAAGAGTTCATGTAATTAGGAAAAGCATAAAGGATGGATATATATTAGAAAACATGCCAATTATTTTTGTACCTCAGTGATATAATTTTCTTCGTAATCAGGCGATGTCAATATATTTGTCCTTTAAAATTATATATATATATATATATATATATATATTCGTAAATAAAATTCAGGTGATTAATTATACATTTGAACTAATATTAAATTAATAAATAGGCTTCGCCTTGCTAAATATTTTATACACTCTGATGAATAAACCATGTACCAAAAAAAATGTAAGAGACTGTCATTGTTGTTTCAAACAACCTGATCATCAATTAATTTATTATTTCCACCGAAAACTTCAAAGTATCTGCACGTTCTGTATATATTCCAAAAAAGTAACATTATAAAATTTCGGTAAAACATTACCTATGCATCACAATTAATACGTTAAATTGTTTCGCTCGAAAATGAATAGTAATTGCGACGGCACACGCTTGATAATCCTTCGAGTTATTAATACCACCGGCGACGGCTCCAAATCAGTGAACATAAAGTAAAACACATCAAAACTCAGACAGAAATACAAAACACTGCGGCAGACAGACGGACCGGCAGACTGCGTGTATTATTAGAAACATTTTTGCCCAACCTGCGGCGACAGATATTGAAATATTCGAGTAGAGCGCTTTTCCCACTTTAACGCTCTAACGGATTTTTCAGTTGTACAATTTCGCTAACGACAAAATTTATAGCACTCTCGTGTAATTTATTATGTTAAGGGAAATAAATCAGTGTGTGTTGTCTTTATTTGTGAACCGCCTGTTTATTCACAGCGATACATGAAATTGAATGAAGACACTTTTAGGATCTGTTAGATAGAAATCGCAATGTTAACGGGTCGACTGGAAAAAATATTAATTATTGATCTTTATAATGATTTCTTATATTTACGCGAATACACATTCAATAAAACTAATTTTAGGGATTTTATCGCATTTCATTTTTAAACTATTTACAACCTGACATTTCGAGTGCTTTACAGCACCCATGGTTACGGGGAAACTGATAACCGTCAGCTTTTAATTATTGGACCGAAAATAATAATTAAAAGCAGAAGGTACCCCGGACTAACTAGGACATCGGGCCTTCTGTCACCTCACTCCTCCCGTGACCATGGGTGCTGTAATGCACTCGAAACGTCGGGATATAAATAGTTCAAAAACTAAACCCGATTAAATCCGAAAATTTATTTTATTAAATATATATTTTTGTACTAAATTAGTTAATGCTAAAATTCTAAGACTAGTTTTAGTTTAAAGCTTAACTAGCGAAACTGAGAGGTTATTCTGCCGTGTGCAAGCATTGCTGTGTTTCGGTTTGAAGGGCACTGTGAGCTAGCGTAATCGCTGGGCATGAGACTTAAGAACTGATGTCTCAGGGCGGGCGCAGTGTGGTGTCACACAGAAATATTCTGTGTGACACAGCATTTGTTGTGGGTGGACGTTGCACTTCACACATCGGGTGAACGTTTTGCTCGTTTTGTCACTTTACATACATGCATACATAAGATCACGACTCTATCCCATAAGGGGTAATCAGAGACTGGGCACTCACTGCAAAAGCAGATGACTGCCACAATCCACGTTTAACCAAAACAATATAATGCACTTGGTGTGATAGGTGGTGAGCCCATCGCCACCATGCGCTATTAGGTGCACAGTGCAGTTTTATTCCTTACTCGCCTTTTACGAGATCCATTGGATGAGATAGAGTGGTAGTATTCTTTTAACGAGTCGCCACCACACGGCACTTTATACAATAAAAAAAAACATAATTTATAATTATTAATTGTAATATAAAATAAATTTTAATTTAACATCAAATAATTTAAAGAAAATTACGGTATAAGAGTTTATGTGTCAAGAACATTTTTTTTATTGGATAATGTGACGAAACGAGCATAACGTTAACCTGATGGAAAGTGCAACGTCAGCCCATAACAAATGCTGTGTCACTCAGAACACTTCTGTGTGACACCAAATTACGCCCGTCACCTTGAGACATCAGTTCTTCAGTCTCATGTGCCCAGTGATTACGCTGGCTCTCAGTGCCCTTCAAACCGAAACATAGTAATGTTTGCACACTACTGCTTCACGGCAGAATAAATGACCATGGGATGGTACCTACCTAGACGGATTCGCGCATAGGACATTTTTTAACATCACCTGTATTATTTCCATATTCATAAAAGCGAAAAGGAACTTAAAATAAAATATTTTTTTATTCAATCGCGTAGTCAATGGCGTAGTGTTGCGTTATAAGTAGTGTTTTTTTTAATTCCAAGTCGACCATAGATGGCTATTTATGTTGTTTAACAGATCCTGTTGGAACTATTGAGTTCAGCTTAGAAGAAGGTCTAAGCTCAACGAATTTTAAAATAAGCTTTTAGCATGGGGCTGCCCACGTCCGTAGTTTTGATTCGCTATCAATGTCTCCCAGGTTATTCTAAACAAATTATACTGTTTGTAAAATGTAGCCGCTGCCGATTACTAAAAACAAGCATGTCGCTATATAGCCTATTGGCCGTACTACTGTTGTCTTGTATTTGATGTAAAGTGAAACCAGGGGGAGTGGTAAATGTTTCCATTTATCTTCCATCTTACTCCTGCGAATGATGCTATCTTTACTTTTCTTAGGTGTGACACACTGGGCCTCATCACTACTTTACGGTAGGGAACGTAATTAATTATTTTCAATAAATAATAATTATTAGACAAATAAGGTCGTATTTTCATTTGTCTCATAGGTGCAATTCTCTATTAATATAATAAAATATAAATAATTTAGTATGATCTTAATTATTGTCTTATGATTAATCTACGGCAAGTTAAGTTTATTGCTCTACAAATTATACTTATAGTATACTTTAGTATACTCGTACTATTAGTTGCTCCCCGCACTAACAAAAAAAGCTACTCAAAAAATTAGAGGAGGCCTGTGCTGAGCTGTGCCAGTTTTAGACTTAATCTACTATAACATTATATAAAATTCTTTGTATGTATGTTTGTTTCGAATTACCTAAAAAACTTTGACGGAATTAATTAAAACTTTTTTTAAATATTCCTTATGATTTCAGAAGTGCCATAGGATATGTTTTATTCAACTTTCAAATACATTTTGAGATTATTAATTAATTACATTTTATGCGTTTTCTACTACTTGATCTATCGATGGAGACCGTTGTCTCACCGCTTATTTCAATCCTGTCAGTTTGTTTATAGTTTTTTACTGCCGGTAGGATTGCTATGCAAGAATTCGTCTCGGTAGATACCACCCCATAGCCACTTATTCTGCCGTGAAGTAGTAGTGTGCAAACATTACTGTGCTTGAGTTCAAAAGACACTGTGAGCTAGGCATTGGGCACATGATACTTAAGAACTGATGTCTCAAGTCAAGTCTCGCACAGTGTGGTGTCACACAGAAATGTTCTGGTTGCCACGGCATTTGTTATGGGCAAAAATTTCATTACTATCGAGTGAGCGTTTTGCTAATTTCTTTGCTTAATCCAATAAATAAAACACATTTAGGAGTAAATGTTCATAAGATCCGTTCTTAGTAGAAGTCTGGAAGGGACTATGTATGCCAAATCTCATGGCAATCGGTCTTGTAGTTATGATGATATCGTCATGACCCTGTCGTAAATCGCTTTTAGTATATAATAAATATAGATTGTCAAACAGATTTGTTTATTGTCCTTTTTGACGTAAAGGTGAAAATATTACGAGCAGATAATTTCAAACTGACGAAACTATTAGCCTATACAGATTGGCAGCTTTTTTTATATTGAGATGTTCCAGGCAGATGACATCTTCTGGTTTTAATTTTCCCTCTGTCGACTTTACGACACTCACGGGGTGAGATGGGGTGGTAGATTCACATAAGCCGCCACCACACGGCCGCATATATATTACAATAATATTATATCTTTACAAATCCCTATGACAAATAACTCTTATGTAGGACACCGTAAATCTTTCCCTAGGTCTGGAAACACACTTTATAAGCGTATTTAAGACCGAATTATTTATAAGACAACGTATTAATAAAATATTTCAATGAAAAACAACATTACCAGCTCTATCTTGAGTTACGCTCACGACTTCGCAACGGACGGAAATAATACAAAAAAAAGCTATAAAGTGCAGCGTTAGTCCGAGTATCTCGGCATTCACTAAACGCTCATTTATATTGATTAGCTGGTATGCTACGAACAATTATATGGAAATATATGACAAACTGCGGTAATGCAACCCGGCACCATAGAATCTGTTTTATCCTGTGAAAACCATTATTAAGTGTGCGCTTAGAAATAAATAGTATTGACTATTTTTTTATCTTGCAACAAATCTCAAGTCGTTTGTCGGTGACAGCTTCTTTTTTGCCGTTTTTCTTTGTGAGAAAGTAATTTTATTTTTCCTTGAGAATTTATGTTTTCTCGAGATTTTATATCAGAAACATGAATAAAAACTGATAAAATTTCGTCTCCTTTTCAAAATATTAATGTTTTTGGGAATGATAGATTAACTTATATTTTTTGTATTAGAAAACTAACAAATCATAGAAAATCCAAACTACCTTAAGTTTGGATTTTTAATAATCTTTTTCAATAGGAACAATCTTATTAGTCAAGATAGTCAATCTTGTAGCCCCATACTGTAAACTTAGTTGCTATATCTATATATAGTATGTTATATCTCCTTTTCTCATAAGGTCATTAATATTTTGCAAGCGCCCGTCACACACTCCAACACACCAACCAAATATTAATTAAAAGTTATCTAAAATATTCACTATATTTGATGAAAACTACTGATGGGACTAATATTACAAATCCATATAAATTCCTTAGTACCTGGACTTGTGAGACTCTTACAACGCCGCCAACATAACTTTATGTCCAATAGCCCCAGTATAACTTGCTGTTAGCAACTTATAATACTGCATTATTTATTTATAACTTACGTTACATGGATGAACCCTAAGACTGAAATTTGTTTAAATAATTTGGTAAGTACCAACTTCATGGTAAGTAATTTGGTAAGCTAGGTAAATGATGAAACTAGCAAAACGTTCACCAGAAGGTAAGTGCAACGGCTGCCCATAGCAAATGCTGTGTTACCCAGAACATTTCCGTGTGACACCACACTGCGCCCATCACCCTGAGACATCACTTCTTAAGTTTCATATGCCCAGTGATTACTCTAGCTCACAGAGGCCTTCAAACCGAAACACAGTAATGTTTGCACACTACTCGGATTTATTGAGCTTGCTTTGTGTGTGTCATGTGTGGGTCAAATCTAGTAATTGGTATTTTACCCTCTTCCTGTTGACCGATTGTTCTCAAATTTGGTACACAACTTTAGTTCTGATGAAAATACAATTATATATATTCAGTATTATTGTAAAGCCAAGATGGCCGCCGCCACAATGGCAGATTATATATTTTTTTCAACCTCCTCAATGTGGGTGTCAAATGAAAGAACTTAACTAGTTTCTATTAGTTAGTAAAGTGCACCATGAAAAAATGCCAACCCCAAGATGGCCGCCACCCCAAAATGGCGGATTATTTTTCAATCCCGTAAATATGGGTATCATATGAAAGGGATTAACAAGTGGAACACAGTACATGACTAAGATAGTCAAAAATCTTAAAAACCGTTCGCGCCCGGCCTCGACGGCATAAACAACAGGGTGATGAAATGTTTAAGTACGCCGTTATTGTGTCTGTTAGTCAGTATTTTTAACGCGCTCCTCTCCAGCTGCTCCTTCCCGGACGACTGGAAGGAAGCCGACGTTATAGGACACTCCGAAGCCAAATAAGCCTAGGAACATCCCGCCTAATTATCGCCCAATAAGTCTCCTCAACTCGATGGCTAAGATTTATGAGCGAATTATACTCAGTCGATTAAAAGACTATGTCCTTACTAATAACATTCTTCAGACGAGCAGTTCGGCTTTCGCCCCGAACACTCGTGTACTCATCAAGCGCACCGCTTAACGGAGCACATTTTAGAGAATTTAAACGACCGCCCTAAGCCTGTAGGCACAGGGGTCTTATTTTTCGATGTCGCAAAGGCATTTGACAAAGTCTGGCACGACGGTTTGTATTACAAGTTGTATCACACTAAAGTGCCAGACAGACTCGTGAACATCATACGAGCCTTCTTGTCCAACCGCCTATTTCGATTCCGGGTAGAGGGAACGCGCTCTTCAAGCCGCCCTCTCCGAGCGGGTGTCCCTCAGGGCTCCTGCCTCTCCCCACTCCTTTTCTCGCTATACACTAGCGATATTCCTAAAGACCCGAAAGTCAATCTTGCGCTTTTCGCAGATGACACGGCCCTGTACTATTCCGACAAGCACAAGGGCCGCATAACGATTCAACTCCAAGCCGCAGCCGATCGCCTAGGCGAATGGTTCCGGAAATGGAGAATAGAGGTAAACCCTGAGAAAAGTGTAGCGATATACTTCTCGAGGGGCACAAAGCCCGCTAGACAATGTCACCCAATCGGAAACAATCAGCTAGGCTCGATCACCCTGTTCGGACGCCCTATTCCCTGCGAAAAGAGCGTCAAATACCTCGGGGTCACTTTAGACGCAGCGATGTCGTTCGCTACAAACATTAAAAATATACGCGATAGAGCGGCTTTTATCTCAAGCCGTCTATACCCATTAACTTGCTCTTCAAGCAAAATGTGCTTAAGACACAAACTTCGCCTCTATAAGACTTGCATAAGACCCGTAATGGACTATTCTTGCGTCGCTTTCGCTCACGCGACGGGCAATCAATTAAAGAAGTTACAGAGCGTTCAAAATCGATTCTTGCGAACTGCCACCGGAGCCCGTTGGTATCAACGCACTGTAGATCTTAACAGCGACTGTGAAATGCCCTTAATCTCTGAACACTTCAGAGAATTATCACGGCGGTTTTTCGAAAAAGCCGCGGTTCATTCAAACCCGCTGGTGGTTAAAGCAGCAAATTACCGACCAAACAGAAAAGCGACCGAACGCAAACGTCGCCCGCGAAACGTGCTAGACGACACGGACGTCTCAGCTCTTCCTGACCACGATACTGTCAGTCACGATCCAGGCCACACTGTACAAACAGTCAATAGCTTTAATATAACACGCACAACGACGCGCGACCGTCGTGGAGAGAGGCGCGCAATAGTCAATAATCACATCGCGTACACAAGATTCACCCGTGTTCCAGGGCGGTTCGCACCGCCCAGAGTTACCGACACACAAGTCGACAGTCCGAATGGACGCCCGCAACCTCCCTCGGACAGTCATTAGATGACTTAAAATATTTAAGATTTACGAAATCGCGAAAGCACGCAGCGAACGCGACACAGTCCGAGCAGCTCACTCGGTCACGTCAATGGATTCTAATTTCATTGTGTTTGTCAAAGGCACTGTAAAAACTAATTTCTTTCTCTGATATAGTTAAAAAAATAGTGTGTAACCGAAATTATCCTATATCTCAAAAAGTAGACATACATATATAGTTACGATTTTTTCTCAAATAAAGGGGTAGGCAGGCACACAGCCCACCCTTCGCCTTCGTGGGAAACGAGACATGACGGGAACCGCCATTTTGATAAGAGACAAAATAAAACTCACTTCCCATTGCGTTCGCACGAACAGTATAATGAGAGCATTGCGTAATATGGAGTTGTTCTGCACGAATAAAAGCAGTCCGTAGAATACCTCAGTCGCCTCGTACGACCCCTCTGTAGGAAAGAGTTCTGGTCCGGAGGATTGTACTCTGCCGGATACTTATCGGCATAAAAGTACACGATGTATCCTATTCAACCAAAAACAAAACATTGTGCCTCTATTCGCTGTGTCAATTAAAATATTCTGTGCTGATGCTGTATTTTTGTAGTTACCAGAAGATTTTGTTGAGAAATGAGTCAAGCGGGGTCTTTACTACTTTGAGGATATAATTTAGCTCTTTCTAATATTTAATCTAGGATCATCTCATTTCTAATATCAGTATAAAGGCAAACAAAAATAATAATAGCCTCACCTTTCGTCGACTTGTCGCAATATCAAATACAGTATTTAACTCCCGCTATAGAACCTCCTTGGTATTTGTTGGCATGATTTCAAACGACTATTTCCTGACAACAAGATGCACATGTTTTTAAACTAACGTCGTTATCCGAAGCTGTTGTCTCAACTTGTAGGTCACACATTAAATTTGAATTATAGTCATTTCATCAGCTATTCAATATTTAATCATTTTTTATTTTCAGGATGGCATGATCCGGCATATAGATTAAAATTACAGAACCTAAACTCTTTAACCTGTGTTAAGACGTGACTTTTATTGCCCACCTCAGAGAGGCTGTGCAATAAAGTCATAGTAATAGTCGACTCGTCAAGGTCAAGCGATTTCCTTAAATTACGTCGTCTATAATATATACTAACTGTACCCTGCGGTTTCACCCGCGTAAAAAAAACCAACTCTTTATATACATATATACTTACTATTTGAATCGGATTTAGGAGTTTTTATTTTTTTGCGCAGTGCCCCAAGATTTTTTCTAAAAAAGTAGCCTAAGTCACCCGCTATAATATCAGCTATCTGTCAGTGAAAGTACCGTCAAAATCGATCCCGCCAGAACATTAAGGACTTCGTTTCTATCGACAGTAAAATGATATTACTGAAGATTTGTTGGACTGATGAATGGTGATGAAGATGAAGATTTGCTGGACTGATGGAGACAAAGCTAAAAGTACAATTCTTTTCAAGGTCTTGAATTGAATTTTGCAACTTTCAAGAGCACTTGCTGCACAGTAAACTTTCAATATTAAACAACAAAACTCAAAATATACACAAAAATTACAAAATTATAATAAAAAATAATAAAATATAATAAAAACACTACCGCCACTAATAATCGAGTTGGCGCTAAAAGTCCTGGTATCTCTTTTTAGGAATATACATATTGATTCTATAAAAAAAATGAAAATCAATAATAATACATAGCTTCCTTTCTTATCTATTTTTGCAGAAAATTTCTCTTCGATAGTTTTTCGTTAGTTACTTTCTCTTTCCATGCTTTTTTTCTCTTTCTAATGTTATTTTATTCTTTCTCTGCTCATCCAACTACACATTTCAAATGTCTCTATCTTATTTTTACCTTGCACTCATGCTTAGTGTAGCTAATATTATACAGTTAATTTTAATATATTAAATCAAGTGCGTAAAGATTTAACGGTCTCGCAATTTTGAAAATAGAAGCTTGGACCTTCAGGCAGTAGAATCCCAAAAAAACAAATAACACTTACCATTTATGGCCTCTTTATGGACCTTGTTATTGCTCTCAGGGGTCACTTTGAGATTAAAAAGACGTAATAGTGTAATTTAAACAATTTACATCCTACGATAATCGCGTGTTTTAAAGCCCTTTCATATCCTTAATGTCCTGACTTGTATTACAGTAGTTAAAATATACAAATTGCATATAAGACCTTATAGCTATCCCTTCGTCGTTCGTTTATGGAGATTACATATTTATATATTTTTTTTGTGCTTAATGGTATATGTAAGATTAGGCAAGAAAAGTAAGTATGTCATGAAGTTAATAGAAGAAGTTATTTTCTATTTTTTTCCTAGATGGCAACACGGCGATTTGGCATGGCTAAAATTTAAGGAATCCAACCGTATGTAAACGTAAATAACCTTAGCGTTCGTAACTGAAAACCATAAATTTAATAATCGAAATAATGAGAAAAATTCGACTTTCGGTAAATGTTTACAAAACACACGTCTATCTCGAAGCTTTAAATCATTGTACATATTTAGCGCACTTAAATGCGAAAAGATTTATAGAGCCACCGTCGCATGAAACAATGACCTCTTGTGGTGAGACCATGCAAATTTATGGTCATTCTGCAATATGAAATTATTGAGCGGCTCAGTGTTACGCCTGTCGGAATTTAAAATAAAAACACAGGGATTTTCTTTCATATGAGTAAGGTTATAATGCCTGCGACTTTGTATATACGTATTGAGCTTATTGGAATACGTTACTGGATGTTTTGTTTATTTTTTGCTTTAGTATTTATTATTTAGAACAGTACTAGAAAGTAGAAAATAAAGTACAGAAAATATTATATACGGAAAAAAGACATGCTTGACTTCATAGCGGCATCTACCGCTACATTGCCGAAAGCTATTAACTACGCATAAGATTTATAATAATGCCATAAGTCTACGCGCAATCACTGAAGCACTCACTCTTCCAAAGCTACCGACATTTCATAAAACGCTCATGCAATAAGATCGGAGGTATTTTAAGATGCAGTAACAGAATTAAGAAAAACCATACCCGAAAACCAACTATTTGTATTTTGAATCTGGCTGCGATTCGAACTCAAGACCCGCGGCGTAGCAAGGACTCCATACATACAAAGAAAATAACTGTGCTTGTGATGCTTCTTAATCCTTTTATGGCCCATTGAAATAAACCAAAAAAGGTATAATAGTTGATTTTGAACTTTAGTAGACTATTATTAAATTAATTAATTAAAATTAATTACTAATATGTCAAGAGCCGTGGTAGCTCAGGAGCCAGGCGCTCGCATTAAACTTCGTAGTACGCGAGTGACCTGGGTTCGATTCCCGGTGCCGGCACCACTAAAATTGTTAATTGCAATTTTAAGTGCCGATTAACCACGTGCTCGGCGGTGAAGGAAAACATCGTGGGGAAACCTGTACGTCTGAGGAATTATAACATTTATAGGCTGATACTTTTTCACTTGTCGGTGCTGGGAAACACAAACATAGTTTACACACATTTTACTGGTGGTAGGATTTCTATGCAGGAATCCGTCTAGGTAGGTACCACCGCAGGGCCAGGTTGCCAGTTAAGCAGTAGTGTGCAAACGTTACTTTGTTTCGGTCTAAATTGCATTGAGAGCTAGTGTAATTACTGGGCAGAAGGGACTTAAGAACTGATGTCTTAGTGTGACGGGCGCAGTGTGGTGCCACACAGAAATATTTTGGGGCGGCACAGCATTTGATATGGGCAGACGTTGCACTTACCATCAGGTGAACGTTTTGAAGTCTCTTATGCCCAGTGATTACGCTAGCTTTCAGTGCCCTTCAAACCGAAACACTGTAATGTTTGCTCACTACTGCTTCGTGGCAGAATAACTGGCCTTGGGGTGGTACCTACCTAGACGGCTTCCTGCAAAGGAATCCTACCACCACTAAAAACCAGTCTTGTTATTTTCAACCATAAAAACAAGTAGAAGTATAGCCATATACCTATGCAGAATATATTATAATGTTGTAAGCTCCATAATACATAAGCACTGTCTAATTCTCGCTCTTCCGGATTATTCATCATCATTTCAGTCCACAACTAGTCCACTGCTGAACATAGTCATCCCCAAAAAAATATTTTTCAATTTTGTCCAGAATATATTATAATGTTTGCACACTCCTGCTTCACGGCAGAATAATTGGCCCTAGGGTGGTACCTACCTAGACGGATTCCTGCATAGGAATCCTACCACCAGTAAAGTCATTTTCTTTTTGTCGACTTTTACGACACCCACGGGATGAGATGGGGTGGTAGATTCTTTTAAGCCGCAACCACAAGGTATTTTTGACATAGTAAAATGAAATCGTAAGATGCGTGAAAGCGTCTCTGTTTCCTAAATATTGACTTTGACTTACGATGTAGTTTCCCCTACTTCAAATTCAATACGCATGTGGTCAGGCTAATTTGTGTTTGGGTTGTGGGTGCGTTTTACAGACATAAATTCTACATGCACCATCACCCAGACTCGGAACAACTATACGTAGGCCATACAAATATTTGTCCCGTGCGGGAATCGATCCGCGACCAGCGCCGCAGAAGCCAACGGGCTTAGCCACTGCGCCAACCGAGCCGACTAAATTATCATTTTGCACAAACAAATAAGGTTTAAACTCACACAACAGTTATAATTATTCTCTTTACGACTTTGATCATTTAAAATAAAAATTATCGCACCCACTATTAGAAAATGGCACCAAAGCTTGCATTCATTTCGTGATAGTTTTGCTCATACTCACCACGCTGGGCCCGCAGGTTTTAGTGCAGTGTCGATACCCTCGCACTAGTGATACTCCCTATCACTACTGATTAGTGTAATATTATCTGCCATTCAGTTACCAGAGCCTCGTTTGTCAGCTAGCAATACCCCACGTGCATGTGAAGTTGACATTTGAAGAAAAAGCTGATTTATTCCAGATAACACGAATATCTTGAACAGTTTTTATTTATTTTTAAGGTGCCCACTTGCAGTTGTAATTTATAGGTTACGTTTTTTATGAAAAATTCAATTTAGGAAATTAAGGACGAGGTAAAGTCATAATCCATAATGAAGCTGTCAAGAAGTCAGGAGCTTGCAATTAATACTAAAATACAAAAGAACAATCCTCAAACACATTCGTTACACTTGTTAGCGAAACTCTTCGAAATACGACATATCCATTTTTTTTTAATCTTAGTTTAATTTTATACATACATATATAGAATCAAGTGTGTTTCCATTGGTTAGACAGAGACCACATCTTTCCACTTGTTATGATTCTGACACACATCTTTAGCTTCTTCTACATTCATTGGCGTTTTCACACAAGCGCGTCGGTTGCTCTATTTTAATTTTATAAAGCGCTTGTAATGCAATTCACTTAAGAGGACAGTCGGATAGTATTACTGTTAGTGGCTACAAAATCGCAAACTTGCACTACGAAGAAGATTCCCTTCTAATTTGCGAAAAATGTTCGACAAATGCAAAAATTTATTCTTAAAATATCAATGTTCATTTGTTATCATTCAAGTTATCCCATCCTTGTCAAGTTTCTTGAAACTGAGAGAAATATACAGGGAGGTATCGAAGCATCATCGAATGCTAGTAAAATGTAACTCCCCCGAACGCTCCCACTCCTTACATTTATACCCTGTAGATGTGCGGATGTCTGGAGACTAAATAGATGCCATGATGCTAGGTAATGCTAGTGTTATTTATATTTCAAATATCGTAACGTAATTTAGTAGTTACATCACTGATGCCCTGATGTTAGATAACGCTAGTGTTCTTTATGTTTCAAATATCGAACCGTAATTTAGTTGTTACAGTAGACGTTTTTTGGTACATGAAAAAACGGAGGGTACCAAAGTTTGCAGGTAAAGCTATTTTTTGAATGAATAATCAGATTATACCAGGTATTGATAATTCTTTGTAAGAGTGTACCAAGTTAACGGCTGGCATGGTGAGACTATCAAGAGGTCCACAGAGCGGAAGTTCTTCACTTTAGATAATAAAAAAAAAATATCTATGCATAGACGTGATAAATAATAACATGCGTTGATATGATTGATAATCAATAGAACTTAATTAATAATTTGAAAATCAGAGCCTATTTATATTATTTCGTTACATTTTTTTTAATGTTTGGCACCAACGCTGACATATGTAAGATCTTAGTGTGTGCCGCGCAATCTAATCTATTACAGAAAGTCAGTTTTAGAAGACTGTGTTATGTTTTGACTACTTTCAAAACAGACAAACAGTGAAGAAACATTACTTCGTGCGCTTGCTACTAAAATTGTGGGAAAAAATTCTAAGTGAAGTCTTTTATTTGGAGAAGAAAAAAGACTTGTTCCAGCAAGGCATCGCACCTGTTCACACGTCACAAAACTACAGTAATTATGAATTGAAACAGCATCCACCCTATTTAAATATATATTTCAAAGCAGCATATGACACCATGCACGTCGTATGTACTAAGTAGTGTCATTTAGTCACAAAAAGCTGACCAGAGCCTTTCATCGAATCACGAAGTCATTGCTGCCATAAATTTCGAGAGTTTAAAGACGTTTTTATTAATCAATATAATTTTTATATAAATAATCAGAAAGTTATCAAAAAATAACTTGTTGTGGTATTGGCATAAGTGGGTTTCTATTCAGAAATTTATTTAGGTAGATACCACCGCAGTGCCAGTTACATAATAACAAGCAGAATTATGTAATCATTACATTACTGTGTGCATAACCACACTATCGCACGCAGTGTGGTGCCCCACGGGAATGTATTTAGCGACTCAGTATTTGTTATGGGCAGATCAGGTGAATGATTTGCTCGTCTCGTCGTTATATTCCTTGAAAACATATAAATATTCATTAGTGCGGCAAGCGAACCCTTACCGCAGAAGCCCAACTCAATTTTATATGCTTGGTCCTCTAATTTCTTTAGAAATTGTTAATTTTATTAGATGAAAGTTAGTAAATAGTTACCAACTTCTACTAAGCTGATCTGAAACTTTGTTACTCTGTAAGCGCTTTTACTTATTTTTCTTCTTTAACTTAAACACAAACTTTTACAATAAATAAAATATGCACAGCAACGCAATCATCCAGGCACTGAAAGTTATTTTGCAATTCGATCTGGAAGCTTTCGTGGTTTCGGATAAGGGCACGAGATGGACGGAGCGCTAACTTAACCAGCTTTACGTTCAGGTTCAATGTGCCTCTTACCATTCGGTGATCACTGCCGGTTTTATCCCTAGTGATCACAGAGACATCACTGAACAGCTGTCGTTCGGTCGTCATGATGAAATCGATCTCATTTTTGGTGGAACCATCCGGGCTCATCCAAGTCCACTTCCTGTGGGGCCGCTTTCGGAAGAAGGAGTTCATCATAAAAAGTCCCTCCTTCTTCATAAAGTCGGCCTGATGTTGGCCTCTTTGGTTCGCCTGTTGCTCTATTCCAAATTGCCCCACTACCAGCTCATCGTCTTTTTTCATGCTCAGCTTTACGTTTAAGTCTCCCATCAACACCGTGTAGTGAGTTTTGGACGAATGTATGGCTCTTGAAATGTCCTCATACATAACCTCCACCTCATCATCAGTATGTGCCGAGGTAGATGCGTATACCTGTATGACCTGTAGCGAATACCGTTTGGTTATTCTGAGTATAAGGTACGCAACCCCAGTCGACACACTCCCGATCATTGACAACGTTGTTAATGAGAGACTTGTGGACGATAGATCCGACACCTCCTTACGTACAAAAAGTTACCGGATTTAAGGATTACTGTGTCCTCCCCCTGTATTCGGCTTTCAGATAATCCTATAATATCCCAGCGTAACTTGTTCACCTCCTCTTCCAGCTCCAAAATTTTTCTCGTCGGTCCTCAGCGTTCGTGCGTTGAATGTTTCCAGGTCCAGTCATTGGTGGTGGTAGCAAGACCTCCGGAGATTCTTTGCAACCACTGCCCCGCCGTTACCATGACCGCTACCGTAGCCGGGACTAGCAGGGCCGCCGGAGAAAAGGGGCAGTTTTTGCTTTGTACCTCTCATTTTGGGGGGATTTGCCAAAGTTGCCACGCTTTGCAGGCGGGTTGGCAACCACAGTACGTTTATTTTAAAGGTTCAGGAATGATGATGCCGCCCATCTTCTCGTTTTAATATCCCTCTGTCAACTTTTACGACACCCACGGGGCGAGATGGGGTGGTAGATTCTCTTGTGCCGCTACTACAAATAGTGTTTTAATTTTCTTTGAGCCGTAATACAGAAGACTATATAAAATCCATTTTCATAGTTCATATTTGTCAACGAATTGTAAAAATTTTCATCAATTGCGTCATTTTTTTAAAATCAGATGACATATTGTTATACCATATTAATCAGAGTGTAACTATACAATAAATATCGCAGACCGTCACGTCTCTAAAAATTTCTCTAAATTTACTACATCTTAATTAGAGTCCCGCCTCTTTCCCATAGGGGTAGGCAGAGACCACATCTTTCCACTTGCTACGATACTGACACACATCTTTAGCTTCCTCTACTTTCATTAGTGTTTTCATACAAGCTCGTCGGTTGCGGGTACTTTTGACATGGTCTTTCCTTAAAACGATTTCGATCTGATCGTAATACGTTCGCCTACGTCGAACCTTACCGGCTTGCCCATTCACACTCGCTTCATAAGTCTGTTTCGTCAATCTTCTTTCATCCCTCCTCACTAGTGTGTCCAAACCATCTATGCATCCCATTTCTCTATGTTTGTTACTACATCTTCTACCACACCGCAACATTTCCTTATCACGTTGTTTCTCAGTTTGTCCATCAAAGTACCAGCTATACTTCTCAAACTTTTCATTTCAACAGCATTAATCTTATTTTCATGCTTCTTCTGCCAGACCCAACATTCACTGCCGTAAATAATAGTTTTGCAAAGTCATGTAGGATGAATGTTTTAACAGTTATTTTGATTGGTTACAAGGAATTTACAGTATACATTCATTATTTTACGTTTTTATTTGTTATGTCGTGAGTTCTCTGCATAGATCCCAATATTAATGTTATAATGAAGTTATTGACTTGTGTGCATTTTTTGATGATCTTTTGGATAGTCACTGAGCTTTTTCCTGTATCCTGTGTGCGTTTTAGTGTAAACTTCAGGTTTACTTACTAACTTTACTGGTGGTAGGATTTCTTTGCAGGAATCCGTCTTGGTAGGTACAATTTTGTAGTTACTTGGTAGGTTATCCAGCCGTGAAGCAGTAGCGTTCAAACATTACTGTGTTTTGGTTTGAAGGGCACTGAGAGCTTGCGTAATCACTTTGCACATGAGACTTAAGAACTGATGTTCTTAAGTCTCATGTGCATTTCATCAGATGAACGTTTTGCTCGTTTCGTCACTTTATCCAATTAAAAAAAAAAACTAGTTCTGTGTAGGCCATACCAATAGCTGCATAAATAATAGTCTCTTCGCCAGTTCATCAACGAAGCCGACAGAGGTATTGTGTCAGTATGTTTGATACTGCATATTTGTCACGGCACTGGACTCTTCCTCCAATCATTACTGTCTTTAAAATAAGTTGCTCTTCCCTCCAGCATTTTTGTAAATTATTTGTATAGTAAATCTGTGTGTGTGTGTTACTGTGTGTGTATGTAACTATGTGCGTAGTTGTGTGTACATTATGATTGTTGACGACCGCGTGGCTCAGTGGTCAGAGTACCTGACTTCTAAGCCGCGGGTCCTGGGTTCGAATCCCTGCCGGAGCCTTTGTGCTAACATTTGTGCTAAAACTTAAATTGTTGGTTTTCGGGTCTGGTTGTGTTGTGATTGTCCCCGCGTTTCTGACACTGCATCCTAGCCTACCTCCGATCTTATCGCATCAGCGTTACATCGGGCGCGGGTAGGTTTGGACGAGTGAGTGCCTCTGTGTTTGCGCGTACACTTGTGACACTGTAATATCTCCTGCGCAGTTGATGGTTCTCGATAGTAGTCGGAAGTTGTCGCCGTGGTCGAAATCGGCTAGGAGAACATCATCATCATGATTGTTAACCAGCCGTCCTTGTATTGCATATCGGCAAAGGACGTGACGTGTGTCCCTATTCTTGTATGGTAATGACAAATAACTATAAAACAAACCCATAACATTTGGTATCCTTAGAAAATCGTTTTATATTTAAATTTAAAAAGTGTATTTCAGCCTATGTGAAAAAGTAATCGGAAAGTCTATAGTCTAGATGGAATCTCGTTTTTCATATCTCTTGAGGGTTAATTTAAAAAGTTGTGGTATCGAATTCAGGACTTTCGCTTATTTGCATGTTATTTACACCACATACATACGTGTTGTGTTTGCAGCTACAACAAATTTCAGAGCATAACTCTAGGGAACATGAAAGTTCTGGGTTCAATCCCAGGTACCGGCATGTTAACTGCAGTTCAAAGTGCTGAGTTACTAATAGTAGAAGTAATAAAAGAGACAGTAATTAATATTGGGTCCGCGTGGCCTAATAGTACATGACTACAGAGTACATGACTTCTACGCCGCGGGTCCTGGGTTCGAATCCCAGCCGGAGCCAACATTTGTGCTAAAACATAAATTGTTGGTTTTCAGGTCTGGTTGTGTTGTGATTGTCCCAGTGTTTCTGACACTGCATCCTAGCCTACCTCCGATCAAACCGCATCAGCGTTATATCGGGCGCGGGTAGGTTGGGAAGCGTCAGTGCCTGTGTTTGCGCGTACACTTGTGTCTCCTGCGCAATTGATATCTCTCGACAATATTCGAAAGTTATCACCGTAGTCCAAATCGACCATGCGAATATCATCATCGTCATCATCACCAATATTGGGACCATGAAACATGCATGCGCGGTTATCTCTGCCGCTTTATACAATTCGTTAAGTATGCATTAACAAATACTCTCAAGACTAAATAACAATGAAATAAATTAAAAACATTAAGTATATGTAACCAAACATTTTCAAAGAAAAATATTGAACGTATTCTTATATTGTTTCCGCTTTTCGTTGAATTGTTTTGTATTTTATATTCTGTATGTCTTCAATGTACATGTGTATTATGTAGATATAAATATGTTTAATTGTATAGTAATTAAATTATAGTTAAGTATCTTTTTATTATACCATTGTTCACACCTCCAATATATTTTTCACACCACAAGCCAGAGTTGACGGGCAAAGAATGCCATAAGGCATTAAGTTCGCCTATTATTACCCTTAGTTGAAGGTGTTATACAATTAGGTATATATAAAAAAATAAAAATAAATACAATTTCTTAGAGCATCTCTGAAATATTTTTGGTGATAATTTCGTCATCTATAGGACATGGGCAGCAGTATCAAATAAAAAACATTTTTTATTTCTTAGACATGCAGGTTTCTCCACGATGTTTCCTTCACCGCCGAGCACGTGGTAAATCAGCACTTAAAATTGCAATTAACAATTTTAGTGGTGCCGGCACACGGAATCTAACCCAGGTCACTCGCGTAGTATCGCCTAATGTCATGATATTTAAAGCAAGCGCCTAGCCCCTAAAATTGCTCTTTATAATTTTAATTGCTGATTTACTGCGTGGCCGGTGATAAAGCAATGCATCGTGCGGAAACCTGCATATCATAAAAATATAAATTACTAGTTGCGCCCCGCGATTTTACCTGCGAATAATAAGCCGTAAGTACTACATGACTACGCCGTCCGGCATAGCATCTCGCTGACCTGACCATTCACAGTTCAGCCCTTCTTTGCGGCCTACGTCCGTTTCTTAGCCTGGAGCTCTTTAAGGTTTATGAGCCTAATACGGAAAGTATTAGGCTCATATATAGGCTCATATTAGGGTAATAAACGAGCTGCCTAATGTACAAAGTATTTTTATTTATTTTACTGTATATGTACACATAAAAATCACAATAGAAATTACATAGATAGACAATTAGTACAAAGCATTGCTAATTTCATGATGAAATTTCTTACAGCAGGTCCGTTACTGGATGTCCTTAAAGAGAAGCAGACGCGATGTGCACTTTCGATAAAACGAAGAGAAAAAAATATATTATAAAATCACTAAAAATTATATATTTTTAAGAAATATTTCAGAAATGAACTTTGAATGTCAATCAAGAAATATGAAGTTTCGATCCAATCAGTAGTTCCACGCCTTTATGCTCTGTTTATTATTGCCATTTCCAATAATGACATAGCTCGAGAGTTGGTTTCATGTTTATGGCCTCAAATAACCCACTCCTACAGGCGTCGGATAACTGAACTCATTGTTTTAAATTCATCAAATGTACTCGATCGGAAGTGAATTCCAAAGTAGATAGATTATTATATTCCGATCAGAAATTGTATGATGAGGAAATAAACGAAAATCGTTGTGCGAACAATTTATATATTATGTTTTTTTAGTTTTGTTTATATCAGAAGAGAGACTAATGTGTTCATTTTAGTCTGGGTGAATATCTGTATTACAAGACCTATATTTTTACTAGTGATAGAATTTATATGAAGGAATATAGGTAGGTCAAATATTCTGCCGTGAAGCAGTAATGTGAAAACATTACTACGATTCATTCTGAAGAGCAGAGAGCTAGTGTAATTACTGTGCGTATGAGACTTAAGAATCTTAGGGCGACGGGCGCAGTGTGGTGCCACACAGAAATGTTTCAGGTGACATAGCATTTGTTAAGGGCAGACGTTGCACTTACCATCAGGTGAACGTTTTGCTAGTCTCGTCACTTTCTGAAGTACTCAGACGCAGTGCCTGGAGCTTAACATTTATGTATGATACTTTTAGTTTTAGTTTTGCATTAAAATAATTTGAAGTAATGATTAAAATATTTTATGGAATTCTTTGAATGGAATAATATATTGAAATTGAAATAATGCCGAGACAATTGCCACATGGTATAATAATACATACATACATACATACATAAGATCACGACTGTATTCCATAAGGGGTAGTCAGAGACTGGGCACTCACTGCAAAAACAGATGACTGCCACAATCCACGTTTCACCAAAACAATATAATGCACTCGGTGTGTTAGGTGGTGAGCCCATCGCCACCATGCGCTGTTGGGTGCACAGTGCAGTTTAATTCCTTACTCGCCTTTTACGAGATCCATTGGATGAGATGGAGTGGTAGTATTCTTTTATCGAGCCGCCACCACACGGTTTAAAGCATAAAACAAAATTAATATCATAAAAATGGGATTTTAATACTATACTTTTCATTAGGTTTGCCAAAAGATTCGCAACATGGGTCTGAAACAAAATAAATATATGTCAAGGAATATGATATTGGATGAAGAACTTTTCTTAACTTTATTAATAACTAGCTGAGACCTGCATGACACCGCGTGGTCCAGTGGACAGATTAGCTGACTTCGACGCCGCGAGTCCTGGGTTTGAATCTCAGCCGGGGCAACATTTGTTCAAAAACATTAATTGTTTGTCTTCGAATCTAGTTGTGTTGCGATTGTCCCCGTGTTTCTAACACTGCATCCTACTGTGCGGGTAGGTTCGCTTGCCTTTCAAAAGTGTTTGGTAGTTATCGACGTGATCGTAAATAGGAGGAAGTCATTTTAAAATAAATACTGGCTAGATTTTCACGCGTTCGCTTTGTCAAGATAATTAATAAATAATTAATATTGTTTTTCTTTTTCAATTCAGAAATATCAGCAGTCTAACCACAAGGTTGGCAGTGCTTATCGCCCTGCATGCAGCGGGAGTTGGTCTCGCTTTGCCGAGCTTACTAGTTAGCCAGACCTCTGTCGAGATTTGAAAGGGAGTGGCTGCCAATGGACAATCAGACCCTCTACAAATTGAAGCGAGGCGAGAGTAGAAGGTAAATAATCTACTAAAGGTTACTTAATACCAAATAATTTACTAAAGGTTACTTACTATGCTCTTCTTGTTTTGCACCAGTCCGCACAGCGTAAGTATGTCCCGATTTTTCCCAATCTGAATCTTCCGTAATCGTTACGCTAGATTGGCGAACGTACTTTGAATTAAAACGCTTTCATAATCTACCACGTTATTTTTTACATCGAGTAGGACCGGGCGCTTGCATTATTTTGAAGTACGTAAATATAATCTCAAATTCGGTTTTCGATGTAGGTATCATTAAAATTGTTAATTGAAGAGACCGTAAGGAAACTAGTCCAGTAGCATTGGACTAACGTGACAGAGTCCTTCCAGTGCCACTGCCTTCTAGAAAACGAGGGGTGGGCATCCAGCTGTTTATGAGTTCTAACTTTTTTACTTTTAAAGAATCAACGAGGGAACAGTCGATAGTATCTATGAATAATTACGATATACATATATGTGCCATTGTTTCTCCATATGTATCCAGAACGCCTCGACATACTTAAAATATAAAGAAAATAAAGTTAATTTTCTAAGATCCGCATGCAATTTTACCTGGTGGTAAAATTCCTATGCAGGAATCCGTCTAGGTAGTTACCACCCCAGGTCAGTTATTCTGCCGTGAAGCAGTAGTGTGCAAACATTACTGTGTCTTCTGTGTGTGTCTTCAAAAAGGGCACTGTGAGCTAGCGTAATCATAGGGCATATGAGACTTAAGAACCGATGTCTCAGGGTGATGGGCACAGTGGGGTGTCACACAGAAAAATTATCTGGGTGACACAGCATTTGCTATGGCATTTGCTATTTGCGTTTCATCACTTCATACAATAAAAAAAAACAATATTTAAAATGCTGGAGGCTGCCTCTGGTGGCGGTTCCCAGAGGCTGTATTAGTTTGCTTGTGGGAGGAAGAGCGATGATCTTCAAAAACTAAGAAATACACAATTTAACTGTTTTTTTCTTTCTTACAATGAATTATCGCAAAACTGCTAATGATTCTGTTCACTATTATATTATATTATATTCGTTTATAAATAATGGGTGGTGATGAGATAGATTCTAACATTTATAGTTTTGATTTCACTAGTGTAAGCCTACCGTTGACTGGAATGTACGAGTATCAAAGAACTGGGCAAACAAAAAGGGCACAATGAAAAACGTTTATTGCCGCACTCAAGTAAAACTTTTAGCAACTAAAGTGAACTCTTCAACAACTTTAGTATTGTATGATATCAAACACTCGAGGGATAGAAATTCAGTCACTGACTTCATATGTATTTCTATCTACCTTAAAGCCCTGTTGTGTTTCGAAATAAATGCTTAAGTTTGATCGAAAATGTAACGTGAATAATTAACACAATTAGTCGTTAATAGAATCAGGCGTTACTTTGTGGAAATCCATTATAGTAAAGGAAAGTAAGTTAATTTGCTAAGATCCGCATGCAAAATATAAAAATGATGTATATTACCTAGGTCTTGAAGATTACCGCCCGCCCTCCCTCAGTAGCGTGCACAAGCAAACTAACACCGACACCAGGAACCGCCACCAGATACCCTCCACCAGCCACTACAATACTACCACTTCAGTGGTGTATATTATGTAGTGGTAGTATTGTATGGTTACTTTCCTTCATTACAATTAGTCGTTACATTTGTTAAAATTTTATAGAAAAACGGCCTGAACTGGAAAAAATCTCATTTTAATTGTAAACTAGTATAACTCTTTATCTTAATATTCCTGTTAAACTTCTTAGTTTAAAAGCTTGTGATAGGAAATGGTTCAAGTCAGGTGGTAGAATAACTATGCAGGAATCCGTCTAGGTAACTCCAGGCCAGTTATTCTGCCGTGAAGCATTAGTGTGCAAACATTACTGTTTTGGTCTGAAGGGCATTGAGAGCTTGTGTAATCACTGGGCATATAAGACTTAAGAACTGACATCTCAGGGTGCCCGGCGCAGTGTCGTGCCACAGAAATGTTCTGGGTGACAGAGCATTTGTTGCAGACGTTGCACTTACCACCAGATGAACGTTTTTCCTCGTCTTGTCACTTTATCCAATGAAAAGAAAACGACAATAGTTTAATCGTCATCGTCGTCGTTTCAGCCTATCACAAGTCCACTGCTGAACATAGACCTCCCCCATAAATAGCCACTAAAGTTTATAGCTCTCATTTTTCCATAGTTGCCACGTACGGCAGGCGGGTTGGCAATCGCAGTTTATTTAATCGGATGTTCCATCTGCCCAGGGCGCCATCACATGGCACGAGTAGTTGAATAGCAAACCCGAACCTGCTACCGCTGAACATTAGCCTCTCCAAAAAATGTCTACTAAGCACGGTCCGGAGACAACAAACAATGTTAGTGTAAGGAATTGTGGTTGTTCTATTTGTCCAAATAAAGTACTAATTTATCTACCCGTGCGAAGCCAGGGCGGTCGCTAGTATTAAATAAAAATAATCCTATTATTTTCTAATCTATTCTATTTCAGAACGCTGCTCGTTTTGCATTTATTCACTAAGTCGTTTCAATGAAATGCGGTGATGAAATCTCTTAAATTTATATTTTAATTTTGTTCTCCGTTTTACAATCATAAAGAGATTTAATGTGTTAATATGAGCGGCTTTAAAACTGTTATATTCATGCTATCATTCTTTTCCAGTCTTGAACTAAATACGTCATTGATATCAGAGTCACATGTCTTCATCACCATCAGCCCCTGTTCCTCGTCATTTCATTGGGGGCTGTACCAAGGAAGTTCAGGTGACAATGATGGTTAGACAATTTTCAATGTACTATGCTTAATACTTAACATAACCTAGAAATATAAATGCATCGTCACATTCATACCTCATATTCCTACGTTAGACCACCTCACATACAAGAAAAGGGAAGGCACTATAATAATTTCATAATGATGTAACTAATTCTTGTGGTAGGATTCCTATGCAGGAATCCGTAAAGGGTACCAGCCCCAGGGTCAGTTATTCTGCTATAAAGCAGTAAGTTTGCAAACATTACTGGGTTTCGGTCTGCTGGGCACTGAGAGCTAACGTAATCACTGGGCATATGAGACTTAATAACTGATGTCTCAAGGTGACGGGCGCAGTGTGTACCACACAGAAATATTCTGGGTGACACAGCATCTGTTATAGGCAGACGTTACACTTAACATCAGGTGAACGTTGTTCTCGTCTCGTTATTTTTTATAATAAAAAAAAACTACACTGTACCGATTCTTATTCGTCAGAACCATTACTATCCACAGCCATAAAGATTAATAATTTTCAAAAATAGAGAAAAAAGTTTCGAGGTGAGTTCATACTATGCTTATAGAGAATTTGAAAACGGAACCTTTATTCCAAAGAAAGATCGTATTGGTTTTGCTTTTTAATATTATTTTATCTTTTAAAAACAGTTATTTTTCTATACATTACATGCTAACAAAATGAAACTGGCATCTGCTATTCGAGTGGATTAATTTAAAGGCACGATTTTGCATTTCTATTGAATGTGATAAGTAGCAGAGGCGCGCAAATAAATTAATTGAATCGATGTTATCTTTAAGAAACTTCAAATGAAATTGTTTTTAAAAGGCAAAGCTTCTTCAACTTTACGTAATGATAAATTTATTTTTTGTACTTCATCGTTCCCGACCGCTAAGTTGCTGGTCCTGAATTCCTATCTCAATGCAGGAATCCCTCTAAATACCACTGCAGTGCCAGTTACTCTGCAGTGCCAGTTATGTATGGCAATAATAGCTAGTGTAATTTCTGGGCTATGAGACTTAAGAACTGATGTCTCGGTGGTGTCACATAGAAATGTTCTGGGTGACACCGCATGTGGTATGGGCATACGTTGCACTTACACGTGAACGATTTGCTCTTCTCTCGTCACTTACTTTCATTAAAAACACAAGGTCATCTCCAATCATAGACCGTAACTTGTGACCGTTGTGTCTATGATTGATTTTACTTATTTATTTTACTACACATATTATTATAATGGTATTTAAAACAAATAAAAATATGATAGCACTATTCATGTTCTACATCAGGGCGAGGTTGTGTTAGTTCAACACATACTAGCACATCCTGAGTGGCATTCTTTTTTGAAGCATTCCGCCATGTACGTGTAGATATAAGTATTTTTAATTCAGATATTTGCCCTATAGTGACATTATATTGTGCATCGTTTAAGTTTTTTTTTCTTTTTTACTTTTTATGGTTATTGTTCTACTATGAAATTGTTTTTTTTTTATAATTACTGTTTTATTTTATTTTATTGTGTTAATCTTTCCGTGTCTTGTTTGCAATTATGCCTGTATTTATTTTGTGAGTGCTTCAAATAAACGTCTCTATTTTTCTTACTTTCAAATATTATTTATAATATTATATTTCTATTTTGTGACAGGGAACTACAAATTGCTGGAGGAATATGAAGGCGCTGAAATGAAAACGTTGTCCGTAATCATACGAAGGCAAGAAAAATATATTTTACAGGTACGTTACTAAGCTGTGCGTCTTAAGAAACCGAGTAAAGCAGAATTAAAAATAATACTTTTGAAAGTAAATAAAAGTGCGCACCCCATAGTTAAATAGTGAGTTATAGTTAAAGTTTTCAACCTCATTGAGGCGAGAAATTACTTTTTTCGTTTTCAAAATTATGTAGTTCTAATGCATTAACAGTCATAGTTCACTGTTGTCATCATCATTATCAATTCAGCACATCACTAGTCCACTGCTGAACATAGGCCTCCCCCATTGATTGTCACAAAAGTTTGTAACTCTTATTTTTGGGGGGATTTTGCCATAGTTGCCACGCTTGTCAGGCGCGTTGGCAACCACAGTTTATTTATTCAAATGTTTCAGGAAGATGCTTCTGCCCATATTCTGGTTTTAATTTTCCCTCTGTCGACTTTTACGAGACTGGGATGAGCTATGGTGGTACATTCTCTAAAGCCGCCACGACATGGCTGTTGTAGCTATAGTTAATAATTGACTGTTGTAATGTAGTTAGCCTAGTGGTCAGAGTACCTGACTGATGATGTTCTCCTAGCCGATTTCGACCACGGCGACAACTGCCGACTACTGTCGAGAGCCATCAACTGCGCAGGAGATATTATAGTGCCACAAGTGTACGCGCAAACACATAGGCACTCACTCGTTCCGACCTACCCGCGCCCGATGTAACGCTGATACTGATAAGATCGGAGGTAGGCTAGGATGCAGATGTCAGAAACACGGGGACAATCACAACACAACCAGGCCCGAAAAACAACAATTTATGTTTTAGCACAAATGTTGGCTCCGGCTGGGATTCGAACCCAGGACCCGCGGCTTAGAAGTCAGGTACTCTGACCTACTACCACGCCGTGGGTTCTGGTTTCCGATTCCCAGCCAGAGTCAACATTTCTTCAAAACACAAATTGTCTTGGTTTTCAGGTCTGTATTGCATTTGTGATCATCCTTGTGTCTCTGATACTGCATCCTAGCATACCTCCAGATCTTATCGCATGAGCGTTACATCGGGCACTAGTAGGTTGGTACAAATGGGGGGGCCCCGTTTTTCGCGCGCACACTTGTGGCACTATATATCTCCTGCGCAGTTGATAACTTCCGACAGTGCTCTGATAGCAGTGGCAGAAAATCGACCCGGAGAACATCAGACTCTTTCTAACGACATGATTGGGACATTTGATGACTTCCGAACCGGTAGAATAGCCATCTCTTAATATGCTAGACTGAATGCATCTCTAAAAATGATACCCAGACCAGTGCTGTTATTAAAATAAAAGGACTCTACCTGTCTGAGACTAAACCTGAGTTACACTGAAAATCAGTGCAGCTCACGCTGAATATACCTAACCCTTTCTCTCTGGTCGTAATATCCTTTGCAACGTGGTTGCCTGGTAGAGATCGCTTGTAAGCGATAAGGCCGCCATTTGTACCTTAATTTGTTAGCAGTTTTGTTATTATGTATATTTCCGTTTTAACTATCGATGTACAATAAAGTATATTTCATTCAATATAGTCTTCCTTGTGTTTAGTCATACTATTTTAATTCAGTGTATTCAAAATTGTGTATTATTCTGTACATGTCTAAATATCTATCGCCAATTCGACTGCCGAGGGTGTTGATTACGGAAAGGCCGATGACGAGCAATAATATATTAATAGTATTTAAGGAAAAGCCACGTAAAAATTACCCGCAACTAAAAAAGCAGAAGAATATGTTTCAATGATCGTAGCAAGTGGAAAGATTTTAGTTGGTAGAATTCCTATGCAGGAATCCGTCTAGGTAGGTACTACCCCAGGGCCAGTTATTCTGCCGTGAAACAGTAGTGTTCAAACATGACCGTGCAAACATTACTGTGTTTCGGTCTGAAGGGCACTGAGAGCTAGTGTAATCACAGCACATATGAGACTTAAGAACTGATATCTCAGTGTTACAGACGCAGGATGGTGTCACCCAGAAATGTTCATGGTGACACAGCATTTGTTATGGGCAGACGTTGCACTTACCATCAGGTGAACGTTTTGCCTACCCAATGGGAAAGAGATGTGATTGTTTGAATGATAATGACTGATCATGTACGTCTGGCACAGTGGGCAAACGTGTACCACAGATTAATGCGGCAGTGGAGACTACATCGTATCGTATCGTACAGTTATAATTTTCTGTTCTCCTGTATCGTGAGTGAATTTTACAAAACAGGCCCGCAAAAGCTATATACAAATAATTTTCCCGTACGAGTATTGTACATGCATCACAGAATGATAAAGGTAACTGGATAACCACCGCACCAATCTAAATTAAAACAATTACATTAAAATAAAAATTAAATCACTGCGAATCGATAGCGTTTGCCATTTTTAGGACGTCAGTTATAAAGCAATAAATAAGACTCACTACTTTTTTCAATACATTTAAATAACTATTTAACACCAAAACCAGTAGATGTAACAGCTCCGAGAATGTTGCTAGATTTAATGCAAGTACTAAATGGCCTAGTTTCACTTTTAAAAATATGAAGTTTTGGCCAATAACTTACTGCATTATGAAAGTGTAAACACGGCAATGTTATAGCCAATAACCGATTTTATAGAATCAAGCGTTACTTTGCGGAAATACATTGCAGTAAAGGAAAATGCAGAAAGTATTTTGTTCGCGGATCTTATCGAGTTTTGCTAAGATCCGCAAGCAAAATTAAAAACAGCGTGTATAACTTAGTTTTTGAAGAGCAAAAACTGCCGTTCCAATAGCGTGAACAAACAAATTAAAGGAACTGTTACCAAATTTCCCACACTACTACTAGGCAATACTAACAATACTAAAAACAAGCTAATTTAATCATTTTTAATTTTGCAAGCTGATCTTAGCAAATAAACTATGTTATTCTACTTCTTTATGTAAGTACAACATCTGCCCATAACAAATGCTGTGTCACTTATTTTTTAGGGCGCAGTGTAGTTCTACAAAGTATTTCTGTGTAGAACTACACTGCGCCCGTACCCCTGAGACATAAGTCTCATATGCCCAGTGATTTGATTACACTAGTGACATTCGAACCGAAACGCAGTAATGTTTGCACACTACTGCTCCGCGCAGGATAACTGTCCCTGCGGTGGTATCTACCTAGGCAGATTCCTGCATAGGGACCTACCACCAGTTTATCACGTGCTCAGCGGTGAAGGAAAACATCATGAGAAAACCTGTGTCTCTCAGAAATGAAAATATTTCGACGACATGCGAAGTCCGCCAACCCGCATTGGAGCAGCATGGGGGACTTTTCCCAGCTCCAAAACCCTCTCAGAAATCAGAGGACGCCTATGCTCAGCAGTGGGACATTAGCTAGTGATGGTAGGTGGTAACTTTGGCTATTTTTACTTTTCTTAAATATGTAGTGTTTTAGTACATACATAATGGCAACAGTATTTCACACGGAACAGAATATGAGTATTTCACAGTGTCTGGAGTTTCGCACGCAAATCTAAGGCCACAAATGTGATAGTGGTGTCTTCTTACCAGTTTTAACTACGGTCACATCTCCTGGCTAACAATCAAAAGTTGGCATTCGCATAGCCTAAAAGTGTCTTTTGAGGACTTCCCTCGTTTTTTAAAGGGTTTAAGAGCCGGGAAACGAGACTAGTTCTTGAGCGAATTACCGGTTCTAACATGTTATCGATTTTGTTTTATTCCTAAGAATTCAGCCGGTCTGAACCGATCTGAACATATCTGTGATATTGTTGTCTTGTTGGCGACAAGGTATAGGTACATATTTATATCATTTTAAAGTTTATACATACATACAGTCACGCCTTTTTCCCATATAAGGGGTAATCGGAGACCACACCCGTAGCTCTCGTGGTAATATGCAAATTATGGTCGGCAAGAATAAAAGCTGTCCGTAGAATACCTTAGTCGCCTCTAACGACACCTCGGTAGGAAATATGTACGTGCTATTCTACTCTGCCGGACACCTATCGGCTATAAAAGATAAAGTTCATAAAAGCTAGTTTAATATAATCTAGATACACACAACGTGATAATACTAGCAAAATCACACAGAATTTCTGTCGAATTTATAGTCTAAAGGAATGAACTTACCATGATATCTACAATCTGTGTCAAGTTTTATATAGTTAGCTAGTTTTTTGAGTTACTGGCTTCGGGGCAGATAGATAGGTCTTTATATTAAATTGTGGCACAGTAAGTGAAAACAAAAAAATATCTCGTACAAACTCTCATGTATTTTATTACCATTGACATAAATCCATCCCAACTAAATAACTTTCTAAATCATTTGGTTTACGATAACAATGGTATTTACACAAAAAAAATATGGTGGTAGGATTCCTATGCAGGAATCCGTCTAGGTAGGTACAACCCCGGGGCTAGTTATTCTGCCGTGAAGCAGTAGTGTGTAAACATTACTGTGTCTCGGTTTGAAGGGCACTGAAAGTTTGTGTAATGACTGGACATATAAGACTTAGGAACTCATGTCTCAGGGTGACGGGCGCAATGTAGTGTCGCACAGAAATGTTCTGGGTGACACGGCATTAGTTATGGGCAGACGTTGCACTTATCATCAGGTGAACGTTTTGCTCGTTTCGTCACTGTATCCAATAAAAAAAATCACTATGAATTGTTAACATTTTCGATACGATCATTGTATTGGAAGCCTTAAGTATATATTCTTTTCTTGTATATACTCAGGGGTCCGGTGCTCGCATTTAATTTCATAATACGCGAGTAAACTGGGTTCGATCCCCGGTGCCAGTACCTCCAAAATTGTTCTAAAATTTTAAGTGCTGATTTACCACGTGCTCAGCGGTGAAGGAAAACATCGTGAGGAAACCTGCATATGCGAGGAATAGAAATATTTCGGAACATGTGAAGTCCGCCAACCCGCATTGGAGCAGCGTGGCGGATTCTTCCCGGCTCCAAAACCCTCTCAGAAATGAGAGGAGGCCTGTGCTCAGCAGTGGGACATATAAAGGCTTTACTTTACTTTTATATAAAAAAATGATATCCTCTTCCTACAGTTGTCATCGTCAAGCGGTGGAACGACTGTCGTCAGCGTGCGGGGAGAATCAACGTGCCGCGTGCGCATGCGTCTACGAATACGCTCCAGGCGTAGGCTGTCCGCTAATTGGGATCCTAGGTAAATATGTACTGTAAATTTCAGAAAAATTATGATAATTAAAATTTAATTGTGCACACAGAATAAAAATGCAAAAGATTTCGACATATAAGATTTCTAAATTTTAAGCTGAGTTCGAAGTGAAAGAAATGTGTGCATACATCTTTACCATTCCGAAATAGAGGTAGTAGACGTGCCATATACAATCGATGACTGTTAACAATCCTAAAAGAACAATTGTCTAAGAGAACAATTTTGTAACTTGCGCAGCGAGAACGATAGGTGTTTGTTATCTTGAAATTATTATTGTTAGCAAAATTGAAATCAAAAATTGATCTTTCCTAAATACATAAATGAAAATGTTGGTTGAATTTAGTTGAATAGTGAAATTCTTAACGCTAGAAGCGTCATTATATAGCTTTTCTTTATAGCAAACCTTGTCATGACGATCGACTTTTACATATATAGCCCATTCGACGATCGTCGATTGGTCAACATAGCGACTTTAGAAAACAATAACTACAATACTGATATACCGTAACGAATTACTAAGTAACTTTACTTAACATAAATATTTTTGTTGCAGGCTTATTTTTTTTATTGGATAGAGCGACGAAACCAGCAAAACGTTTATCTGTTGTAAAGTGCAACGTCTACCCATAACAAATGCTATGTCGCCCAGAACATATCTGTGTGACACTACACTGCGTCTGTCATCCTGAGACATCCGTTCTTTAGTCTCATATGCCCAGTGATTATGCTAGCTCACAGTGCCCTTCAAACCGAAACACAGTAATGTTTGCACACTACTGCTGAAGCAGAACGTGAACGGCAGAATAACGTGACCTGGGGTGGTACCTACCTCGACGGATTCATCATCATCATTTCAGCCTATCATAGTCCACTGTCGAACATAGGCCTCTCCCATATATTGCCACAAAACACGGCCACTAGAGAACTTTTCTTCCCCAACGGTTATCGGTTCTACGAGCTATATGGCCAGCCCATTGCCACTTCAGCTTGCTAATTCTTGTGGCTATGTCGGTTACTCTAGTTCTGCTGCGGATATCATCGTTACAGATTCTATCTAGCAGAGAAACAACAAGACAAATTATCTCCGATCACAGGCCTTTCCATAGCTCGCTGAGCGCTGAGTTTCCTCACACGGCCTACAGTGAAGGACCACATCTCGGCTCCGTATGTCATCACTGGCAACCCGCACTGGCTATGTACTTTTGTTTTGAGGCATTGAGGTTATGGTAAAGTAAAATCATTTATATTTATATATTGACATCATACATACATACAGTCACGTCTTTTTCCTAATATAAAAGAGTAGACAGAGATAACCCCCGTAGCCCACTTTTCGACATTGTAAACGTATTAAAATTGTTTATAAAACAACAAGTTTATGAACGGCACTGGTAGTAGGATTCCTATGCAGAAATCCGTCTAGGTAAGTACCACCCCAGGGCCAGTTATTCTGCCGAGAAGCAGTAGTGTGTAAACATTGCTGTGTTTCGGTTTGAAGGGCACTGTGAGCTAGCGTAATCACTCAGCATATGAGACTTAGGAACTGATGTATACGTATGATGTATATGTAGGACGACGGGCGCAGTGTAGTGTCACACAGGAATGTTATGGGTGACATAGTATTAGTTATGGGTTAACGTTGCACTTTACATCAGGTGAACGTTTTGCTCGTTTCGTCGCTCTACCCAATAAAAAAAATAGTTAAATCGGAACCACTTGCCTAATACAGTTATAATCATTCTTCATTGTAGACGTGAGTGGGTAAAATGTAAGCTTCATTTGAAATTACTACAATTACAGAATATTTTTCCAAAGAGATCCCCTTAAAAGTTTGTTCCTTACG
Organism: Luehdorfia chinensis; assembly: GCA_019845155.1. Taxonomy (NCBI): domain Eukaryota; kingdom Metazoa; phylum Arthropoda; class Insecta; order Lepidoptera; family Papilionidae; genus Luehdorfia; species Luehdorfia chinensis. The sequence goes on along the minus strand of JAHVAK010000003.1, from coordinate 5,192,490 downwards.
CTTTACTGTGAAAGTGATTTTAAAACTCTATTATAGTGAATAGAAAAGAATTTTTATTCAATGTAGATTATTTACATATTATTTATAAAGGAGACTCATTTTTCGGTTCAAAGGCTTTCAGTGACCATCGACGCTGCATAGTCATAGTTTTATGGAAACATTATTTCCGGATACGACGTGGCGAATTAAATATGAAAATAATAATTAAATATTCATTTTATTTTGTCGTTTATTCAAATATATTTATGTAACGAATGAGATATATGTGACAATTTTAAAATAATGAATATGGATTAGAAATATTTCATGATTGTCATGTTGACTGTCGTAGTCTCGTAGAGTCAATATCACTTGATAATGCCTCGTTTTGAGGTGAAAGACGTATCGTGTTCTCGACTTCAGTGGTGTGTATTGCCTTGTGGTAGTGTTGTAGTGGTGGAGGTTATCTGGTGGTGGCTCCTGGTGGCGGTATTGGTTTTCTTGTGCACGCTGTTGAGGGAGGGCGGACGGTGCTCTTCAAAACTGGGTATTACACACCATTTTACATGTATGCAAGCGGATCTTAGCAAATTAACTTTCTCTCCTTTACTATAATGGATTTCCGCAAAGTAACGACTGATTCTATTAACTATACATAAATTCAATTAAAAACAGGATGTTAAAATTTCACGATTTTGCGAGAATATTTAATACTCAAATAATTAATCTGCTTTACGGATTATATGTAGTTTGCTGCCCCAAAATGCATTAACCCGTTTTGTATTTAACGTTAACATGAACGCAAAATTATTAAAAATCACTGTAAATGTACGGCATACAAGACTTCACAAAGAATCGTTCAGAACTAAATTAATTGGAGTGAACTGTAAACAATATGGATGTGGTCCTAAATCACTGTTTCCAGTACAAAATATCTCAATAAAAACCTGTCAGTGCGGTAGCACAGTTAACCATAACTCTCGCGGACCATAAATCTGCACTGTCTGTCTGTTCGTCACAAGAACAAGTATAGATGAATTTATGATACGCCGTATATGGTATTAGATATATCTCGGTAAGGATAATTTCACACAACTCCTTGCTTTTCATTTTAAAACAGATGATGTTTTTTATAAACATAAACTATATATTTTTTTAAAAGGCCAGTGTTTAATTATTATAACGATTTATTCGCTATTAAAAAAACTTCTTAACTATCATTTTAAAAGTACTGTTAAAGTACGCAATTTAGTGCTTCATAGGTTTCCTTAATGTTATTAAAATTAGGTAAAGTTAGAAAGTTTTTATGGAGTTAAATTACGTAATACAGAATTACGCTAGAATAATTTTATACATACACATTTATTAATTTTGACACGTTGTAATAAGATAATAATGTTAAGATATTAATATTGTATTATATCGTTGTAAATAATTTGGTATCTTTATGATTTACAATAAAAACTTATCTTTTCGTTCTTAACCAGCTTTATATTTGAAAAACTGTCCTAATGTGTACGCAACCTAAGTTTTTAAAGACTAAGACGAAGAGAGTACAGCGACCCCGCTTTCTGTTTTTCGCGTCCGCCTCCATTTCGCAGTTACAACAACCCCGCCTTTTAAGGTATGTAATTGCCCAAGCAGTTACTAATATACCCTACCAATACATTAGATACCACAACAGATAAGACGCGTTAGACTCTAATAAGTAATAACATGTCACGTTTGCTGGTCAACTAGAAGATTATAATCTGTTCATAATAGTTTTAAAGATATTCGGCAGTATACTCCATTGACTGGTGCAGTATGTATTTGATCTAATTTTCTAATCAGAGGTTTTTCAGTATTGGAACGTACACCGATAAATCTTAATATGGCGAATTTTTGCTCTATATTTTCAGTACACACAGAACTTTGCTTGCAATCGGATATTCTTGATAACTCTTTGACCGAAGTGAAAAAATTACTCGTCTTGTCATTGTCTTCAATAAAAATAAGTTTAAATAAAAACCACATTTTTGTTAGAGCTATCTTTCTTAGTTCAGGAGTGCCAACTTCCGGCTCCATTATCAGACCAACTCCTTGGTACCATATTATTTCATTGTTATCAAAGCTACATAGGTATCAAAATGACAAAATGACATCGGAAAGAAGTTAAAATTGACTTACAAGATATGAACATGACATTCAAAGAAGTATTTTTTGTGATTATCCTGGGTCTCTGAAATTGCACTGACCATTTTTCCGATCGAAAACGCGGTCTTTCAGGTACGCGATTTGCGTAGATAATTACTTCTGCTGTTGATGAGATGAGAGCAGATGTCACGGGAGCCGAAATTGTATTAAAGGTTGTTATTAACGTTTTGAAATATTTGTAAAGCGTACTATTCATTCTGCGATTATTGAATAAATTGAAAAGTATCAACCTATTGTACAGAACTCAAGTCAACTAAAGGTTTTAAAAAAGCTTGTAGCTTTATCAACCAAGCTGTAACCTCGTTCCGGTAAACTTGTCCAAGTATACGGTGAGTTGATGGATATACTTGTCCCACGACCGTACTTTGTGACGATGTGGAAGTGTTCAAGACTGGACTTGCAGTTGGCTACAATAATCATGATAATGAAAGAAAGATGGATTTAACCTACTTTTAAATAGGTGAAAGTGACGAGACAAGCAAAACGTTCAACCGATGGTATGTGCAACGTCTGCCCAAACAAATGCTGTCACCCGGAACATTTCTGTGTAGCACACTGCGCCCGTCGCCCTGTGACATAAGTTCCTAAGTCCCATGTGCCTAGTAAATACACTAGCTCTCGGTGCCCTTCAAACCGAAACACAGTAACGTTTGCACACTAATGCTTCACGGCAGAATAAATGGCCCCTGGGTTGTACCTACCTAGACGGATTCCTGCATAGAAATCCTATCACCGATTTCACCTGCGAAATTATTCCTGATACTGAATTATCCATATTAAAAAATCATACATTTTTCAGATTATTTCCAATGATCGGAAATCCTTTTTGTATAAACTCAGACTGTTTTATTCTTGAAAGGATTACAAAAAAACAAGATTTGTGGCCAAAAAAGATTTTAACGAAAGTATTCTGCAGGTTTAATTGTATGTATTTTTTTTTAAATGTCATATTTACTTACATGATTCATACATACACACAGTCACGCCTTTGTCCCACATAGACATGTCAAGGGTGGGCAGAGACCACATTCGTAGCCCACTTTTTGCCCCCGCGGGAAACTAGACGTGACGAGTGGCGAACCACGTCCCTGCCATTTCGGTACGACTAAAGAAATACGTACTCCCCATTACGTTCCCACGAGCAGTATAGTGACAGCGTTGCATATTATTGTGTTATTCTGCACCAATAAAGACTGTCCGTACAATACCTTAGTCGCCTCTTACGATACCTCTGTAGGAAAGAGGTAGATTCTATTCTACTCTGCCGAACACCTATCGGCACTACTTACCAATAAAACCTGATGAAGAAATGCTAAGAATATAAACCGTTCTTTAGTTGATACAAATTTAAGTACTATATTTTAAATAATATGAAATGTAAAAAAGCTTTTTCATTAATGGCATGAAACCGATGATTCAAAACTTTTTCACCCCTAGATCCCTTGCCGATTTTCAATTTCCGTAATCTCACAGTCTAAAGAAAGTAGACGAGAAGCATAATTTGCCTCATCTTCTACACAAATACATAATAATGAAATGTCTGTTTGCAATAACAGCTTTTTACTCAATGATTATGAAAGTATATATGGTACTTATAAGAAAAAAAACAATTTTTAAAATTTTTCTCTGTCTGTCTGTCTGTTTGTTACGGTTAATCTCCGAAATGGCTGGACCGATTTTGATGGTATTTTCACTGACAGATAGCTGATATTATAGCGGATAACTCAGGCTCTAACTTTAGAAAAATAATTAGGGTTCCGCGCAAAAAAAAAACCTAATAAACCCCAAAATCTGATTCAAACGGAACAAAATGTATATGTATATCATCGATCAGGGTCGGTTTTTTACGCGGATGAAACCGCGGGGCACAGAGAGTTTAAATATGAATCTATAATTGTATTTTTATTCTTATAACGAAACGATGCCCAACTGAAAGATTTCTACTGTATCGTGGGTGCTTACCCGAAAACACACAATTTGTTTTTTAGAAATGTTGGCTCTGGACGGGATTCGAACCAGGACTAGAACTAGACTGTGAAATGCCCTTAATCTCTGAACACTTCAGAGAATTATCATGGCGGTTTTTCGAAAAAGCCGAACGCAAACGTCGCCCGTGAAACGTGCTAGACGACACGGACGTCTCAGCTCTTTCTTACCACGATACGGTCAGTCACGATCCAGGCCACACTGTACACACAGTCAATAGCTTTAATATAACAGCCACCTTGACGCGCGACCGCCGTAGTCCACGATTCACCCGGTTCCAGGGCGGTTCTCACCGCCCTGAGTTAACGACACACAAGTGACTCACGTATGTACGAGTCTCATATATTTGCCAAAGTTTTTTGTTTTTAGAGTCACATTAAGCCTATGTCTTTAGATATCGTTTGCAATTGGTTAGATCTGGCTTAAAACTAAGAAGGGTCTAGTTTTCTTTGTAGATTGCTTTGAGGTAAGGTTAGAAAGCCGTTTTTAACATAATAAATGTTATAAATAATATGAACAACTTAAATGTAAGAAAATGTAGCATTCTTTTCTTGTTTTCCATTATTAAATTTCTTTTTTATCCTTCTAACGTTCGTTGAGGATAAATGATAAAAAAGCTGCTGCTAAGTTATAATCACAAAAGATAAATCAAAAATTAATATAATATTTCTAAAGATAGTTTACAAACTGATACTTTTATTAACGTTTTCACTGTATAAAAGTACTGAATGGAATTCATTTAATTGCAGTAAAATTTAATATTTTTTGTCATATTTCTCAACTGTAACATATAGTATTAATTTAAAGCTGTCATGTAGGAGTAATTAAAAATTCTACAGATAATTTAGTATCGTTAGCAATCAATTAATATTGTATCACACAACTGTCTTTAATACTGTAATAGATGCGTGGTTAATTGATTCAGAGACTTTTGGCGCGAACTCGAAAAGTAGCGGTAGTGTTTTAATTGAATTTTGTGATTTCTGTGTATATTTTGAGCTTTTATGTTTAATATTGATAGTTTATTATGCCGCAAGTGCTCGTGAAAGTGTACAGTAATTGAAAAATCAATTCAACACCAAAATTGTACGTTTCGTTTTGTCTCCAACAGTCCAGCAAATCTTCATCTCTATCATATTTTATCAGTCCAGCAATCTTCAGTAAAAGTCAACTATCATTTTCCTGCCGGTCAAAATGAAGTTCTTGTTATAATTAAAATTGTTATTTGGCATTGGCAAAAATGGCTCGTTTTGGTAGCTGATTGCCAGGATCATAAAGAAGAAGAAGAAAGAACTGCATCAGTGACAGAACGAGAAACAATTTGCTCGGGTGGCACAGTGGCTATGGAGATTGGAACTCGAGGTTCTATAATATTTTTGCTTCCTTAATTTTGTTTTATGGCCTTTCTAGATTTTCCGAGATTTTCGTTTGCGAGATTTTCATTCACCGCCGAGGACGCAGTAAATCAATACTTAAAATTGCAGAACAATGTTAGAGGTGCCGGCATCGGCGATCGAACTCGCTCACTCGCATGCTATGAAATTCACAGACACGATGTACCTAAATGTTTTACAAATAATTTCAATATTTTATTATTATTTTTTTAATTAAGTCGTAATTAATAATTATTCAAGATATTGAAGATAAATTGATTTTAATTTTTGGACGAGATTATCATAAAACTGCAAAGCTATTCGCAAATATTAAACCATCAACAAAAGAGCCCATTCTTTTCTCAAAGGCCAGGCCCGTAATTCTTGAATCATGATCACCAACATTGTGGTTTACATTGACATTGCATTTTTTTATATAATATTACTCGCTATATACATGTGCCGATACTGCTTCTCGCTCTTCATACTTGTCTTCATTCCATTCAGTATTGGTAAGTAAGTGACATGAATTCTGAAGATTGGTCTTCGGAATAGGTTATAGGGAGATTAAAAACTGAAAGAAAGTCTATTAAGCGTTTATTCTTATAATACTGCGAATAGGGAAAGGCCACCAGAGTCAACTGCTATACATTAGGTATTGGCTTTGCTTTTTTTAGAAGGTTTACATCTTCTCGCTTGAAGAACGGATCAGCGATCTCAGTACCAGACGTTTCGCACAAGATTTTGTTATCCGTTACAGATCCAAGCATTTTAGGGTTTACATAATTGGTGACATCAGTTTTATTAAAGGCGTTTTTGGAGGCGACGGGATTTTCCTAACGGTCGACTTTTACGATACCGCGAGACGGGGGATTATATTTTATTTTATTTGGAAAAACAAACTATTGTACATGTAGAAATATTACAAACTAGTTATATAAAAAAAATATGTACTACAAAATCAATTGAGGGATATAATGATTTTATATTAAATTATTCAGTTTAGAAGACCTTGAATTAATTTTGTTGTCATGTTTATAATGCCTAGAAAATCATTGTCCTAACAGATTACCTTAGTTGAACGACTTCATCACGGTACATAAGAGAAGGATTTATGTGAAACGTTAAAAGTAACAGCCTACAAACGCTTAACTGCTGAAAGACATGTTTTTATTGAATTTTGTGATTTTTGTGTATATTTTGAGCTTTGATGTTTAATATTGATAGTTTATTATGCAGCAAGTGCTCGTGAAAGTGTACAGTAATTGTAAAATCAATTCAAGACCAATATAGTACTTTTCGTTTTGTCTCCAACAGTCCAGCAAATCTTCATCTCTATCATCATTTATCAGTCCAGCAATCTTCAGTAAAAGTCAACTATCATTTTCCTGCCGGTCAAAATGAAGTTCTTGTTATAATTAAAATTATTATTTGACATTGGCAAAAATGGCTCGTTTTGGTAGCGTGCCGCATGCCTCCTCTCATTTCTGAAAGGGTTTAAGTTTCATTGTCCAACGTTATGATATCTCAATAAAAAGTCCTATAGTTTGTTAATTTTAAAGGAAATATTAACTATTGGTATTTTTAACCATTTCAATGAGATGTTGACACCGATGAATGTTAAAGCGAGTGCCTTCCATACCATACGAAGAAGTAAGAAGTGGCGATAATACAAATTTCTGGTTTTTTTTTGACTGCAAACACTAGTCAGCACACGCACACACTGCGTCTGTTGTTTCTACTCTAGTTGGGGGAGATTTCCAATAACAATTTGAATAATTTAATTGTGCATTGGTATTGCAGATTAGTTTTGGTCATAATCCTTATTATTCGTAATGATCACTACTTATTATTTCACTACATGTTTATCATCTTCATTACACATACATACAGCCACGCCTCTTTCCCATTGGGGTAAGCAGAGACCACATCTTTCCATTTGCTACGATCCTGACACAAATCTTTCGCTTCTTCTACTTTCATGAGCGTTTTCAGACAAGCTCGTCGGTTGCTTTGACTTAAAACGTATCCGATCTGATCGTGATACTTTCGCCTACGTCGACCCTTACCGGCATGCCCATTCACACTCTACTCGTAAATCTGTTTCGTCTATCTTCGTTCATCCAGAAAGAAGATCATCGTCAACCTGTTTAAAATCTACTGCGGGACATAGGCCTCTTACGCCGTTACCATAAATATAAATGAAAAGACAGTACAATTAGGTACAGATGTTTTGTACTGCAACCGCTGTAAGGGAAATAGTAAAGTAAAAAAAAGTAAAGTTTCAGCCTATAAATGGCACCGAGGATCGAACCCAGGTTACTCGCTTACTATGAAATTAAAGGCCCCTGAGCTACCACGTCCCAGAAAAATAGTAATTATAAATGTATTTATGATAAAATGTTAATTGTAATTAGCATTAAGAAACAAATTGCAAATGTGATTATCAATATAATATTCAATATTAAAGAGAAACTTGTTAAATTAATAATTGCTAGGGTGTAATGAAAACAATTATAAGTACATATTACTAACAACTTGAACGTCTGTCGGACTTTATAATTATTTGAAATCGCCAATATAACTCATCGCGACTATTTGTAGGGAACGATACTCGGATGGAGCTGGCGTAAATAGAATAAACACTCAGTAAAAGGCAAGCTTCATTCCATCAACTTTTTGTATTGTGGCATCCGTATGCATTTTAAATCTATATTAAATCGTAAAACATTCAAGTTAAAGTTGTATTTCCTTTGGCTTAGTAATAATCGTGAACTCCGGCATGCAACTGTTAATCCAAATAGTGATTTATTCTGGAAGAACAAGTTATATTATTGCATTCGTTAAATATTTTAGTATAAAATAATCGATCACGTTTCGGCTGCTAAATGCTATTTACAAATTAATGTGTAGGGAATATATCTGATATTTATATTATATTGTTGAATAACCAAATATAGTTACGAAACTTTTTTAATCTCCTAGGCATTCCCATCTGCGATAACTATAAATATAATCACAGTACACTACAGCTATTTGTTTTTAATTTCTTTTAGTAAAAATTGTAAAGGTGGCTTTTTAAGAATTAATTATTTGTAAGTACTCCGTATTAAGACTTTTAAATGTTTCCTCTTTTTCAGAATTGGAATTCATTTTGTTGAATTCATGCCATTGAGAAAAGGTCGATGATCGAAATTTGCCCTTTTATAATATGCGAATTTAATGACAAAATAGCACAATTATGTGGTGATTACCTCAGCGTCGTGCTTTTTTATTTTTGCCTTAAAGATTATGTAGGTTATTGCAGATAGAGATCGCCTTATATACGATGTTTCTAACAACTATGCTGTTGCTTGTAACAACTTAATAAAACGCTTTGCATAAATATGTATGCGACCCGTACTCTTGTAATATATTTTTGTTCAGTGTTTTAATAATACTCTGCCGTAGCAGGCAGCTGTCACCACACAAGTGACCTGGGTTCAACCCCAGTTCCCGCATTACAAAAATTGTCAATAGTAATTTTAGTGTTTTTGCCACATGGAATAAGCAGTCGATAGGTTTTCGGTAGAATAGAACGGCATCTTCCTCTTTCCTACCGAGATGTCATTAGAGGCGACTAAGGTATTGTATGAGAGGAGAAGTTGCAGGCGATGGTTAATATTATGTTTGGTACTCTGCAAAGCAAAGGAATGAAAATTAATACGAAAATAAAGACGAAAGCAATGGGTTTTGAAAGAGAAGAAAGTACGACGAGCTGCAAAGTTTTGAAGAAGAAAGAGTGAAACAACTGAAAGAGTTTGTAAGAGGTTCAAAATTTACGAGAGACGGAAAGTACGACGGTGATATTGAGCGAAGAGTGTTGACAGGAAATCAAGTATATGGGGCCCTGCATAACGTTATGTGTATCCAGAGCACATCTAAAATGTGCAGTGCCAGTTCTGCACTGGCTGTACATAAAGGGTTACTGGTCCCCACATTCATATATTTAAGTGAATGTTGGGTCTGGCAGAAGAAGCATGAAAGTAAGATCTGTGCTATTGAAATGAGAAGTTGGAGAAGTATAGCTGAAGTGACTTTGATGGCAAAGTGAAAAATAGCGTGATAAGGGAACTTTGCAGTGTGATAGAAGATGTAGTGACAAAGATAAAGAAAGAAATGCTTAGATGGAACTGATGAACGAACAATGATTGACAAAACAGATTATTGAGGCGACTTTGAATGGGTAGACATAGGTGAACGTATCACGATCAGTTCGAAGAACTTTTGAGGAAAGGCCACATCAAAATTACCCGCAACCGACGAGCTTGTATGAAAACGATTTCCCTACGGGAATCGAACCAGCAACTTGTTGCGTAGGGGCTAATCGCTTAGTCACTGCACCAAACAAGTCAATAAATTAACGAATGCGGCAGATAGCGCATTTTATGACTGAGTAACCGACTAACCGCGTGGTAGGAGTACCTGACTTCAAAACCGCGGGTCCTGTGTCGAATCCCAGTCGCAAAAAACCACAGAATGCAGTTTTCTAGGTTTGGTTGTGTTGTGCATGTGATACGAGTATATGTGTCTGTAAAACGCAATCACGATACAAGATAAATTCTAGTGAAGGGCATCGTAAAACGTAATAACATTTTGGGGATGTCATGCAAATAGGAAAGAATAGAATCGCCAGATCGAGTGGTCTGTTCTGAGGAAGATATCTCACCACCTCGGAAGGAGGAAATATTACTGGTGGGAGGGAGACACCTCCCACCAGTAATCTTTAGATGTTGTATACATATTTCGCATGTCAGATACTTCAATAACGCGATGTTGAGATATATGAGATACTAGCTGATGCCCGCGACTTTTTTCGCGTGGATATAGGTTTTATAAATATCCCGTGAGAACAATTTGATATTTAGGAACGAAAATCCTATTGCCGTCCCCAGGATGCAAGCTATCTGTGTGCCAAATTTCACTAAGATCGGTTCAGCGGTTGAACCGTGAAAAGGTAACAAACAGACAGGGACGAAGAGAGTTACTTTCGCATTTATAATATTAGTATTGATTTCTTGAGCTTCTCATGTGTTCTTTATGTCAGTGCATTTTAAAACATTCTTACGTATCAGCAGCATTCTTCAGTAAGCAGCATTAGTAGCTCAAGCGGCATTTATGTTTTTGCTTTAGTCTGAATTCATGCTCGGCACACAAGAATGGCATTTATTACCCTGTCGATCGATTAGTACCTCAATTGCTTGTTAATAGTATCGCAAATACAGTATAAGAAACCGAATGACGTTTTTGTACGGTCAGGAGTTTTAGTATTGCATGTATTGTTGTAGTTTACATCGTATACTTTAATAAATTACATATAGTGGTAGTAAAGTATTTGTATCAATTTAGTCTTATTTTAGATTCTTATATTATCATCATCATCATCATTTCAGGCTATCACTAGTCCACTGCTGAACAAAGGCTTCCCCCATAGATTGCCACAAAATTTTTAGCTTTCATTTTGGGGGTAATTTGCCATACTTGCCACGCTTAGCAACCGCAGTTATTTATGGAGATGTTCCAGGAAGATGCTGCTGTCCATCATCTGGTTTCAATTTTCCCTTTGTCGACTTTTATGACACCCGTGCGATGAGATGGGATGGTAGGATCTTCCTTCGACCATACATATAGGCTTATGGTATTTTGCTATGCAGAAATGCGACTGACGTCGAAGTGATTTTTGTTTTGTAAAGAGCCGTAATAGCAATTTACATTCTTGGCTCTAAAGTGTCTCGTAGAGATAATATTAAAGAAATTAATATCTGAACCTTGGCCTCTCAGTATATATATGAAAATGTTTTATATACCTAAGAACATAAAACAGTTTTCTAAAACAGTGATGCCCATAATGTAAATGTAAAAAACCAAGAACAAGCCCAAAGTAATAATGCCAGTTACTCGACTTCACACAGTCAGTAACTCTTTTACATTGTAATGTATACGACAAAATCCCAGAAAGTGTACAGTCTTTAAATGTCCACAACTGCGGGGCCTAGTGGTCAGAATACTTGACTTCTACGCGGGGGGTCCTGAGTTCGAATCCCAGCCAGAGCCAACTTTTGTGCAGAAACAAATTGTTGGTTTTTTGGCTCTTTTTGTATTGTGCATGTGAAATCTTCGCCTGTAAAACGTAACCAAGACAGGAGAAATCATACTGTGGGTATTTAAAAAAGACTGTATAAAAGGGGTTATTACAATATAGGAGAAATCATACTGTGGGTATTTAAAAAAAACTGTAACAAAGGGGTTATTACAATATTAAAGAATACATGGAAGATGCTCTCCGCTGGGAATGAGGTGATCGCTATTTCTACACTATATAATTCTGTTGTTTTTGTACATTTTTGTAAAAATGCCTTAAAAATGCCGTAGGGTTTCTTGCTGGTTCTTCTTGGGAATTTATTGCGATACCAGTGCTGTTTAAAATATTACGTCATAAGTATTACGTAAATAATTTATTTCGGATATAAATTATTTTATTCTATTGTATTCACCGCGAAAATAATCAATTATTATTTTGTTACGCAATCCAGAAAAGCTGTTTCTGGTGGTAAAATTCCTGTGCAGGAATCTGTTTAGGTAAGTACCACCACGTCTGCCTATAACAAATGCTGCGCCATCCAGAATATATCTGTATGGCACCGCACTGCGCCCTGAGACATCACTTCTTAACTTTTAAATGTCCAGTAATAGCCACTCATAGTGTCTTTCAAACCGAAACACAGTAATGTTTGCACACTATTGCTTCACGACAAAATAACTGGCCATGTGGTGGTACCTATCTATACGAATTCCTGCATAGAAATCCACCAGTAGCCGTAAAGTAAACAAAATAAAAGAGACACATGCAACCACGTACACTATTACAATACTTCACTATTAATACTATTTAATAAATTATATTTTAACAGCATAGAATAAAAATAACGGCAGTGACATACTATTTCAATACGTGATCGTTTCTTCTAATCATAATACAAATCAGATAATTTACTCTACATTACAAGAAGCGCATTGTTTTCAGATAACTAGTATTGCATTTACGTATAAGTACCGATCGAGTCTATTAATTAATATAATAGCGGCATCTTTTGCTTATTTCTTGTTGTAAGAATAATTGTATGGAAGCCGTCAAATGCTTGAAGTCGGTGTGGTGATAACTTAACCATTTAGCTAACTGGATTTATACGAGTACTCATTGGCCACAGATACATTCGTTACATTTTTTTACCTCTTATAAGGTTAGTTCCACACTATGGCAGTAAAATGTAGTTTCATTTTTAAATATACTAATATCATAAATGCGAAAGTAACTCTCTCTGTCCCCCTGTTTACTTGTTTTGTTGTGTTTGTTTTTTTACTATTTCGAAGGCATCAAGGAGTTTGTTTCACGGCTCAACCGTTGAGTTCTCTTCTCTCTTGATGAAATTCGACACAGAGATTGCTACCGAAGACGGACATAGGATATTTTCTATTCCGTAAAATCTAAGTGTTACATGTTAAAGAAGAATAAGTGTTAAATATACAGTAGGATTTTTAAAAAACCTAGTATAAGATAAAACTGCAAATTAATCACTGCTACACTTTGGAAAGCGGTTATTTATAATACATTATTTATATTAGGTACACTGTACATTATTTTTAAAATTACTGAAAAAAAAATCCCGCTGGGTTTCTTGCGGGTTCTTCCCAGGACAGAGGCATTTCTGTGCGAACCAGTGTAGCTTAAAAAATGTAAAGGATCTATATTGAATAAAAAATATTCTAGTCTGATTTGAAGTGAAAATGTTTTGGATGCGATACGAGAGAAGTTTCTAAGTAGAGTTTTGGTGCAACGCTTTCGTTATTACTAATTAATATTTATAATAATAATTGTTTATATACTTAGCAATTATTTTTCGGTGAAGTATATTTTTTTTCATACAAGTTTATTTTGTTCTAAGCAAATTTCGAATATAAATAAGTTTCACTTCTCAAAGCGGCATCTTTTTATAAATATCAATCAAAAAAATTATGAAGAATTACAGTGTACTAACCCTAATTTTAGACATTTCGAAATAATTTTATCGCCTCGATATAAATAAATATATTTTATGAATTTCATTCGTCTATGTGATTTCTTGTGATTTTATCATAGATTATTTCATTTAATTCTAATTATTAACTCCTATCTAATATCATATATACGTATGTACGTATATAAAAGAATACGTATTTCTATCTATTACGCATATTTCAATTTGAAACTTTATCAAAACTGTATTTAAAATGTTACAAATGGCAAATAGCTTATTACATTTTAACCAGCAAACCGTGCTTTGAATTCCAGATTTAAATTCCTCATAGTACGTCCTCGAAAGCAATTTAAAAAAGTCAATGAAAAACAAAGTAAAGAAGCGTTGAAAAATTCCAATCTCCAATAGGAGCGGACAACTTTTTCAAACAGAATCGACTAGCATACTATAATCGTTAGACTTATCTTACCTTTAGCGTAATTCAATAGGATTTTCGAATCGCTTCGACTACTTGAAGTAAGCAGTAACATTCGTGTCTCGTGTCGTATCGAGCATAAAAAAAATATTATTAGACCTTTTGCAGTTATCTCAATAGCACTAATTATAACATTCATGTTTGTGCCAACGTGTAAGTATTGTTAAATAGTTTTTCTCATTATCGAATGTGGTTTTCAAACAAGTTCTAAATTAAAAGATGGTAGGATTAATATGCATGATGCCCTCTAGGTAGGTACCACCGCAGTCTCGGCTGTTCTACAATTCAAGCAATGGTGCGCAGACATCAGAAAGAAAAAAAACATTTATTGCAATAACACGCCACAGACACAAATACATTACAATAAATACCAAACAAACAATATACACACTGAAGATAGTGTAAGACGATCGGGTGACCTTGTGGCCAGAGTGCCTGACTTGTGAGTGCCGCGGATCCTGGGTTCGAATGCCATACAAGAATTGGTACGAAAGCACAAATTGTTGGTTTTCGGGTCTGGTTATGTTGTGCATGCGAAATTATTTTTTTTGAATAAAGAGTCCAAACGAGCAGCACGTTCACCTGGTCGTAAGTGCAACGTCTGCCCAGAACAAATGCTGTGTCATCCAAAACATTTCTGTGTGACGCCACACTGCGCTCGTCACCCTGAGACATTAGTTCTTACTCGTATGTCTCATATGCCCAGTGATTATACTAGCTCTCACTACCCTTCAAACCGAAACTCAGTAGTGTTTGCACACTGCTTCACCAGAATAACTGGGCTGGGGTGGTACCTACCCAGACGGATTCCCGCACAGGAATCCTACCACCAGTAAGTAAGTTTACAATAAGATACAATAGATTAAAATAATAATATTAATAGTTGTTCGCTATGCTCTGCCGTGTGGTGGCGCCCTTGAGAATCTACCACCCAATCTTATCCTGTGGGTGTCGTAAAAGTCGACAGAGAGAAAATGAAAACCAGGAGATGGGCAGCAGTATCTTCCTGGAACATCTGAACAAGTAAACTGCGGTTGCCAACCCGCCTGCCAATCGTGGCAACTATGGCAAATCCCTCCAAAATGAGAGCTACAAACTTTTGCGGCTATCTATGGGGGAGGCCTTGGTTCAGCAGTGTACTTGTGATAGGCTGAAACGACGAAACGACGACGACGCTTAATATAATTCATAAGTTTAATTGAAATGCTGTAAAAGAACTTGTCTCTCTTATGTCTAATGGTAACGTAATGAAAACTGTATTGATTTCTTTCCATAATTTGTTCTGGATAATCTTATGCATAATTTGTTACTGTTTCGAAAAACGTTCTAGGCGGATTCCTGCATAGAAATCCTAAAAACTACCATTGATTTATGCCTGTATAACGCGTTCGCGATACAGCAGTATTCCTATTGAGACCTACCTGTTCATTATGATCCTGCAAAAGTATTTGTTAAAAACAATGTTCGGGATAAGCCTATATTGAACTTTGGCTTCGTCGAAGCCCCCTGCCTTATCATATATAACTTTATAATGAACTATCTTATGCCTGCGACTTCGTCCGTGTGGATATCGGTTTAAATATTTTGTGGAAGCTATTCGATTTTTCGGTATAAAATATCCAATGTCCTTCTCCAGGGTTCAAGCTATCTCTGTGCCAAATTTAGTTAAGATCGAACCGTTAAAACATAACAAACAAACAGATGGACAGACAGAGTAACTTTCGCATTTATAGTATTAGTATGGATTAGACATTGAGTGTGGTGGCGGCTCGTTAAAAGAATACTACCACTCCATCTCATCCAATGGATCTCGTAAAAGTCGAGTAAGGAATTAAACAGCACTGTGCACCCAACAGCGCATGGTGGCGATGGGCTCACCACCTATCACACCAAGTGAATTATATTGTTTTGGTGAAACGTGGATTGTGGCAGTCATCTGCTTTTGCAGTGAGTGCCTTATGTATGTTAGATATTGAGCAAGGTTATAGGCTATAAAAGTGTTTGCTACAGCCTTACACTGAAGCTGAAACTGAAGACGCACGCTGAGAACCGAACATTACCGAGAATCGCAAAACGTACGACTGCATGACCGCAGTCGGCTTATTTTACGTGAGAGAAACCGCGCGGCGCAGCTAGTCATACAAAATATCTGCTCAGAAAAAGTACCAAATTATTAGGATGTAAATAAAAAATCTAACTATATTATACAGATAAATTCAAAATATATTTCTTTTCAGTCCTATAGATCCACAGTCCACTACATATTGCGTTGTCGCATCGCACAGAAAGAACTACACATCACTGTGTGCAGCCCAAAGTGACGTAAGAGCCAGCCGTTTGGAAAATAAATCGTCTCGTTTAAACTCGGAAGAAAATCGCTCTAATTCAGAAATGGACGGCTTCAATAAACGGAATCGTTTGAAAAGCAACGCGACCCATCAAAGCAGTTCCGTCGAAGTCGATAATAAAATAGATCTGGACATAAATGGATTTAACATTTACGAGGGGAATTTTAAAAACGTGTACAGAAAGAAAAAGTTTGGTGAGCATACAGTCATTTTTGATAATAAATAGAACTTTCATTTTAATAGTGCCAGTTATTAATTACTTAATCACAAATATATTAGTGTTCACTTAGACTCAAGTGAAATATATAATAGTATAACAAAAGGGACTACGGAATGGACATAGATGTATACTGGCCCCAGGAACCACATCCGTTCGAATGTGTCCTTTTAACGCATCATTAAAATAAAAAAAAAACATATTTTTTCATACCATACCGAAGTGAAACTATATATTAGAAATTTTATTACAATAATAATAAATATACGTGAATTAAAACAAATATTACTAACAGTAAAATAACCGCTTAGTAAATAAACACTTATTAATTAATCAATAAATATTAATTAATAATAATAAAAACGTTGCATGAAAACGTTTTACGAAAACGCTCTACTCAAATTCGACCTTGAAAATTTTTCTGTCATAGCGCCCAAAGAAGGTTAACTTCAAAAATAATAAATTTAAACTAAATCTACATTCTGCCCGTGTGGCTTAAGGCCTTAAAGGCTTAAGAGAATATACCACCCCATGACCATCCCGTGGGTGTCGTAAAAGTCGACAGATGGAAAATGAAAACCAGAAGGTGAGCAGCAGCATCTTCCTGGAACATCTGAATTAATAAACTGCGGTTGCCAACCCGCCTGTCAATCTGGCATCTATAGTAAAATGCCCCGAAAATTAGACCTAGAAACTTTTGTGGCAATTTATGGGGTAGGTCTATGTTCAGACAGAAATATAAATCAGTCAGAAATCTACATTGGCTTAACTTTGCCGATCAAATAGCTGCAAACAATATTTTCTTAAGCAGGTCGAAGTACAAAAGTGAGCAGCGAAGATCCTCTGATCGCATGCGTTGGCGACAGAACGCATCATGTTATAGAAAACTTGGATCCGAGCACGGTATGTTTTTTGTCTAATATTATTAGATATTAACGAGTTATGAATACTTAATAAAACTAATTTTACAGTTTACGTCGCGTTTAATTTTTAACTATTAAAAACCCGAAGTTTCAAGCGCTTTACAGCACTCATGGTACCGAGAGGACGGAGGAGTCAGACGTCCTGATATCATACTTAACCTGGGGTAGCTTCAGCTTTTAATTATTTGAATAATACACCCGAGTCCCTCCGTGAAAGCCTATTTTAAAGAAAAATTAACGCTATATAATCCGTAAAATGTATAATATTCGCGTAAATGTAAGAAATCATTACAGTTATGAAGGCTTATTAAGCGCCATCAGGGTCAATAGCTTCCAAGGTTGTTTAGGAAGGCAATAAAGTATTAAAATTTAGAATCAATTAACACTTCCAGCACTTGAACGAATAAAGCTTAAAAATATCCCACACTTTGTACAGACGATTGTTGTATATTAATTAAATTCAATATAACTTTATTGTACACCATAATAAATATAACAGGTACACCATCAAAAAATAAAAGGTACAATCGGCGACCTTATCGCTAAAAGCCATCTCTTCCAGGCAACCTCTGGATGGTGAAAAACTGAAATTTAACAACTACGTATAATATTAAACAAGACTACAGACGATAATAGAGAAATAATATAAATATGAATCAAAAATTGAATTCATTACCGATACAGATACAATAAAGAAAAAGTAAAAAAAAACAAAGTAGTAGCCTATTAATCTCCCACAGCCACTGCTGAACATAAGCGCACTGCATGTCCTCATTTCTGAAAGGGATTTGAAGCTGGGAAGAGTCCGCCACGCTGCTCCAATGCGGGTTGGCGGACTTATAAGTCTTCGAAATATTTCTCTTCCTTAGACATGTCGAGCATGTGATAAATCAGCACTAATAAATGCAGAACAATTTTAGGGGTGCCGGCACCGGGGATCGAACTCAGGTAATTCGCGTAATATACGGTACACTAAAGTAATGTCATTATCATCATAGCCTATCACTAGTCCACTGATGACCATAGGCCTCCCCCATAGATTGCAACAAAAGTTTGTAGCTCATCATTTTGGGGGGATAAGTTGACAGGCTTGGCAGGCGGGTTGGCAACCGCAGTTTTTTTATTCAGAATGTTGCTGCCCATCTCCTGTGTCGACTTTTCCATACTCTGCGGGATGAGATCGGGGGGGAGGGGGTAGATTCTCTTTAGCCGCATGCACAACCCATAAGTATTCCACTGCTAGGAACCGGCCATCTCATCTCTTCCATTTTCTTGCGGATTTTCGAAGCCGCGTAGTCAGTGCGAGTTAGGAAACTGCACATCACGTCGATTAATTTGTAATATTATTTTTGTTTTTTCTGACATGAAGGTTTTTTTGCGTTGCTTTACTACTATCGAGGAAATCGCAGTAGAACTACAATTGTAGAAGTACCGGTACTGATATGGCTAGATCGAACCCATATCGCTCGTGTACTAAAAAAAGCCGAACGCAGTCAAATTAAGTACGGAAACTTTCGCTTTCCGTGGCGTGCGTAGTTTAATTTATTTCAATAGCATACTCATAAATGTAATGGTTTTAATGGTGTTAACTTTGTTAGTACTAAATATTTGTGAAATCTTTATTGGCATATGTGCTGTACTTATTTTCCCAATTTATTAGACCTTTTTCCTACAAAAATAAAAAGTAAACTATAAGATATGGCGATAATATCATAACGCATAATATTTGTTATTTTTTTTTTTATATTAATTATTAAAAGCGGAAGGTACTCCGGGTTAACTATGACATCAGGACATCTGTCACCTCAGTCCCCCCGTGACCATGGGTGCTGTAAAGCACTCGAAACGTCGGGTTATAAATAACAAAAATAAACGCGATAAAATCCGTAAAATTAGTTTCATTTAATTTTTTTTTATTTAACAGACGTATTTCGTTAGCATATTTCGGGGTATCTAGAGACCGACGCGCCGGTTCTCTCCTGGCTACGGGCAACGTCCGACCGCGAACTTCTACAGCTAAGAGATTGAGAGAAAATGTACCACTTAGAAATGAAATTAAGACAAAATCTGTATACTATTTCAAGGTGAGGGCACAATAATATTTTCATAAGATCACGACTATATCCCATAAGGGGTGGTCAGAGACTGGGCACTCACATGCAAAAACACGACTGCCACAATCCTCGTTTCACCAAAACAATATAATGCACTTGTTATGATAGGTGGTGAGCCCATCGCCACCATGCGCTGTTGGGTGCACAGTGCAGTTGAATTCCTTACTCGCTTTTTACGAGATCCATTGGATGAGATGGAGTAGTAGTATTCTTTTAACGAGCCGCTACAACATTGCAATAATATTTAAACATATTTAAACTGGTTAAGATGTTTTCAGTTATAAATTTTATTTCTTGCAGGCAGCCGTGGGCATGGGAGGTGGTATTTGGGTGGCAATTTCGACTTGCGGCGGATCGGTTGATATTGAAGTATTGGTGAAAGGGAAAGCGACTTTATATGGCTAAGAGTATAGGTACGTTTCATTATAGTTACCTGGAATACAGAAGGCATGTAAAACATTAGGGAAAACCATTCGCTAATAGCGTCCGCTTAATAAATAATAGAAAAGTGTAATGGACAATTAACAAATTATTCATAGGAACACTTCGCGAGCTCGGAATTTTTTGCAGAACACTTGACTATCATCCATGATTTATTGTGGAACGCATAGCTATCACCCGCCACTCAATAAAAAGTATAATATCTTCATTATTTATTTAATTTGACTATTTAATATGAACTTAGTGGGAAGCCAACAGTTTAAATAACTTTCCATATTGTCGCGGAATACTATTTCAGATTTAAAGGAACACTTGTGTTCCGTGGAAAATAATTTGAGGACCCCTGATCCACAGTATATTAATAATGAATAGTATTGCGTCATCGGCGAGTGTTAATAATACCATGTTTTTTGGCCCAAGCAGAACCGCACGCGAAATTTTTCGTGCCGGCGCCGATACCAACGTCTTCCATTCAAGAAACCAGCGACGAGGGCTCAATACAATTCGACTCGAGTTCAGAAGAAACGAAGATGAGATACGTCATACGTTTAGTGCCTAGCAAATGGAATAGAGACGAAGCTGTAAAGGTTGAGGTACATGCTAATAATATTACTATTGTAATTATGCATATTATAAGGTAGGTGGGTGGGATAGATTAGAACAAGTGAGTGCATCTGTGTTTTCGCCTGAACTTGTGTCACTTATAAGGGCTTCAGATAGTATTAGGAACTTGTTGCCGTGGTCGGAAATCTCTCAAGAGGAGATTATAGTGCTACAACTGTATTCGCCAACCTCAAAAACATTCCCCTTCACGTACCCACGCTCGATGTAACGCTCATGCGATAGGATCGGAAATAAAGAATTTGTGAAAATAAAGATATTTTATTATTCTGGGGTATTTATATAGTTTTCTCGTCTGGTTGGGATATATGTTGTTATTATTATTATCGGAGGTGGGCTACGATGCAGTGTTAGAGATACGAAAACCAACCGTTTATACTATTGTACAATTGTTGGCTAAGGCTGGGATTCGGACCCTGGACCCGTGGCATCGTAGACAAGTACTCTGATCAATAGGCCACGTGGTAAAGGCCTATACACATATTAAACAAATCCAGGGGACAACCTTACATAGAGTGTGAAGATGGCGGCTGTAGCACACTATTTTGTTACGTTTCTTAATGTTGCGTTTGTCAAATAAATATTTTTCTTTTGATATAAGTGATAAGATCACCATAATAAATTAGTAGCAGAACTACACTGACTAAGTATTACTACAAGGAAAAGGCATATCATCAGAATTGTAATAATTAGGGACTACTTCTTTTTTACTTACTTTATTATGGGCAGACGTAGCACTTCCCAACAGGTAAAAGTTATGCTCGTCTCGTCACATTATCCAATAAAAAAAATTACTAAATAATGCATGTTTTCAGTTGATCGCGTCGACAACCAGATGGGGGATTAGCACGCCAGAACTTATCGATGATGGTGGAATCGTAAGGGAATTACGCCCCAGGCGTTCCTGCAAAACCGTAGACGTCGCTTTTTTGCCAGCAACGCACAATGCCACGGATGTGATCAGGTGAGGAAGTGTTTACGGTTAGCAGGCTTAACCTGTCTACGCATAACAGGTTACCGCTTTTTTATTGTAACAGGTTCACATTTGTCCCTTATTCCATTAAAACAGGGACAGGATCGATGCGGCCTTCGCATTAACTTGAATCGGGGAAAAAAGTGTTTTCTTATTAACAGTTTACTAGTAATTTAACGGCCGTGGTAACTCAGTGGCTGGGCTTTCGCCTTTTTTAATAATACGGGGTTGACCTGAGTTTGACCGGTGCCGGCACCTCTAAAATTGCTATTTTAAGTGCCGATTTACCACTTGCGCAGCGGTGAAGGAAAACATCGTGATGAAACCTCATATCTGAGGAATCAAATGATTTCGAAGGCAAGTAAAGTCCGCCAACCCACATTTGAGTGGCGTGGCCAACTCTTCACGACTGCAAAACCCTCTCAGAAATGAAAGCCTGTAATCAGTAGCAGGACATTAATAGGCTGTTACTTTAATTCTTAGTATAATTATTTAATAATTATTGTTTCTTTATTTCTTTAAAATTTCTATTCTATATGCTATTCCACGACATGATCTACCTCTACGCCAAATTTAATTAGAATCGGTCCAGCCATTTCAACGTGATTGACAGACATCCAAACAAACTTTCAGATTTATAATATTGATAGGAGTAAGAATTGACATTTGTTTCTTATAAAAAATTTGAAGATCTGTCTGTCTTTTTGTGCCGCCGTAGTCATCGTCATCATTTCAGCCGATCACAAGTCCACTGCTGAACAATAGCCTCCCCAATAGATTTCCACAAAACACGGTCCTGAGCCACCTGCATCCATTGAACTCCCGTGACATCTAACAAATATCTCTTAGATATCTACCTATATACTATATACTATCTCCGATCTTACTGCACGGATTTTACATCGTGCCCAAGTAGGTTTAATATTTTTTTATAATATTTATTTGGAATTTTTTCGAAAAATATACAGAAATATCTAACAAGAATCTGCGGAGTTAATTTCGCCTATTTCTTATCCGTCAGAGAAAACTGCGGTAGTCTGTCTGTCTGTCTGTCAATATTTCAGAATTATATTTATTACCTATTACAGATATTGCATCGTAGCCCGAGAGAGTCTGAATAAAGAAAACGTATGTCTAACAACAAAAAAGACAGCGAAAGCACAGTGTGTAAATCATATGCAACGACCACCGTAAGTACAAAATAATATCAAAAAGCAGCGTCGTACTTTTCTGTATATTTCAACTGTACAACTGTTCTTTACAGGTCAACGTACATCTTCAATTTAAACTTAATACTATTACTACAAATTATATTTGAGTTAAACTCCAATAAGATAATGGTTTAGGGTACAAACTGTGAGATATGACATCACTGGGTCGAGCTCGCCATTCGACTTTTATCGTTCTAGCTATTGAGTTTAATTGGAATGATTAACAGAAATATTAGTAATGTTAATAGCATTTTTAGATTTTAAAGAAAGGAAAATTCAATCTCTATGCTCATGCGTACATCTTTCTAAACTTTATTAAATGTTTCAACCTCAAATTGAACCATAGGTCCTTCACAACAATTTAAATATGGAATGTTATACGCGGAGAGTAATCTTAAAAAAGTTTTCCACTTCCTACAAAAATTACTGTTTTCCAGATAACATTAGGCTATACTAAATTCTAACCGCCGTGTGGTAGGGGCCTAAGAGAATCTACCACCCCATCTTATCCCGTGGGTATCGTAAAAGTCGATAGAGGGAAATTAAAACCGGGAGATGGGCAGCAGCATCTTCTTGTAACATCTGGTTAAATAGACTGCGGTTGCCAACCCGCCTGCCATGCGTGGCAACTATGGCATAATCCCTCCAATATGTCAGCCACAAACTTTTGTGGCTATTTATGTGGGAGGCCTATGTTCAGCAGTGGACTTGTGATAGGCTGAAACTACGAACGCGAAATATAAATGTTAGACCTAAAAACTCAACGACGTCTGGGTGGGATGCAAGTTTTCTATACATAAGTACTATATAAAATAAGTTCAAAAGTTCAATCCGGCGAAGCTGTAAAAGCCTTTTCGGGCTAACAGTGACAAATCAGTCCTAAAAAAAAAAAAGTTCAAAAGCAAAATTGAGAAACGTTTCGGCTTCAAAATACCTCCGAAGGGGGTATCGAATTACCGAAAGATGAACTTAATAAAGTTATCAACGGAGTAGCTCCAAGTTAGAATTTAATCCGATAGACCTGGCCTTGACCGCATAGGACACTATTGTGGTGATATTTTAACAATTCTTAAGAAGTTTCTTAACGAGTTTCTTATTCAATTGTCGAATATTTGTCAAACTTATTATTGTAGTTAACACAAGAAATTTTATTCTAATAAATATCGGCCTCGGCAATGTCTTTTTATTAACAACCTAGAAGGTGTTATAATAATTTTACAAGAAATTAATTGAAATGACAAATCGGACAAGACTTTTGCTTGATGGTAAATGTCACGCCGGACCATCAGTGTCATCCAGAACTTTATTCTTGCGCTCGTTACCCAGTGTCCGTACTTTCACTAGGTACAATGCCGTTCCAACCGGAACTAGGTAATGCTTGCAGACTACTTCTTGATGCAGAATAACTTGTAGTCATGTTACCTACTCGGACTGCTGCATAGAAATCCTACTACCAGTAAATCTACGCATAATAAGCATAATAAATTAGATGCCGTCAGAATTATCCCCAACACAGAGGCCCTGAATGCCAATGACATAGCAGGTAGTAATTACGCTGTTTACTAAGTCCCGCAATTGATAATCTACGTCACAGAATCGGACTAGCCATAGAGCAGACCAGGCAGATGTCCGACTGTTTAATGAGATATCCGGTGGATGTCTGAACGATTTACGGCTCTCCGGATATTGGAAAAAGTTTAGGTATATTTTAGGCCCCAGTCTACGTAGTCTACCTGCTACGTCATGATAATATAGGATTGCTCTTCAAGCAAAATGTGCTTAAGGCACAAACTGCGCCTCTATAAGACTTGCATAAGACCCGTAATGGCCTATGCTTGCGTCGCTTTCACTCACGCGACGGGCAATCAATTAAAGAAGTGACAGAGCGTTCAAAATCGATTCTTGCGAACTGCCACCGGAGCCGGTTGGTATCAACGCAACGTAGACCTTCACAGCGACTGTGAAATGCCCTTAATCTCTGAACACTTCAGAGCATTTCCGAAAAATCCGCGGTTCATCCAAACCCGGTGATTAATCCAGCAAATTACCGACCAGATAGAAACGCGACCGTACGCAAACGTCGCCCGCGAAACGTGCTAGACGACACGGACGTCTCAGCACTCCCTGACCACGATACGGTCAGTCACGATCCAGGCTACACTGTACACACAGTTAATAGCTTTAATATAACACGCACCACGAGTCGCGACCGCCGTAGAGAGCGGCGCGCAGCAGTCGACAATCACACCGCGTACACACGATACACCCGTGTTCCAGGGCGGTTCTCACCGCCAAGAGTTACCGACACAAAAGTCGACAGTCCGAATGGAGGCCCGCAGCCTCCCTCGGACGGTCATTAGACGACTTAAAATCATTTGAGATATTCGAAATCGAAAAAGCGAACGCGACACAGTCCGAATTTCGAGATTTTTGTAGTAGTTTAAAGTATTTATCAAACCTAACCTGGCATGCGGGCCCCTGGCTCGTGAGCACAGTATCCGATGAAGCTGTAAAAGCCAAAAAGGCTAACAGCAATTACATCACCGAAATTATGGTAATATAAGAGGAGGGAGACGGACGTCTTTACTGTAGATTGTCGGGATATGCTTTTGAATCATGGTTTCCGTCGGCAATCAGGTTTTCTCAAAATGTTTACCGTTATCGCAGATATGGTATCAACATTTTAAAATGTTCATTTCATAAATTCTAATAAAGCTGAAAACCCGGCGCACTTTTGTCATGTACCTACTACAAATGTAAATGCATCCGTCACTAGCCAATCTCAATTGAAATATTAATTGAATTCGAAATATAATTTACAAAAAAATTAAAACATACATTGATTGCAGAACCAGAGTTATAGTAAAGAAGGTAACAGGACTGAAGCCTGGAAAGAAATACGCCATTCAAGTAACCGCGTCCAGCAAAGGATCTTCGGTCCCGTACAATGTTTTGTATGTTGACACCAATGTTTCTTGTAAAGATGAATAAACTAATATTTATAATTTAGTTAATCAGTATTAGTATTGTAATTAATAGCTTTTCTACAAATATTTTTACACGAATTTAGTCACTAGGAGTATTGGCATTGTGGAATAACCAGTTTTGTATCCTTTTTTTTTAGTTTCATTATCTATTTAAAGTATATCCCCAGCTTTTATTTAAAAACAGTTAATACTTCAGTCTATAAATATGTGTGTGTAGTAGTAAGTATCTTTCTAAGTAATCATAAATTGTTGTAAATAATATTCTATATAAGAATATGTATTTCCTGCTGTTATTATGTGTCGAGTGTTTCTTTTGTAAATCTAATTGTGTTTTTTATGGAATTTCTATGGTACTGTGCAATTTCAAATATCCGAACAGTAAGCAACGCAAAATATGTCAAATAGACTTGGCGCCAACTCGAAAAGTGGCGGTAGTGTTTTTATCGAATTTTGTAATTTCTGTGTATATTTTGAGTTTTGATGTTTAATACTGATAGTTTACTATGCATCAGGTGCTTGTGAAAGTGTAAAGTGATTGTAAAATTCAATTTAGGACCAAAATTATATTTTTCATTTTTTCTCCATCAGTCCAGCAAATCTTCCGTAAAAGTAGAAAGTGAAATGTTACTGTTCATTGAAATTTTTTAGGTATTTCTGCTTGTATATGTTACGATAAGTAACATGACAATAAATATGTATGTAGTATATACCTGGAAATGTAACATGACACTGGAAGAAAGTTTACAACTGTTTCTATAAATAAATATATGTTATAAAAATAATGCAAAATCAGGCTTTTGGCACCTACTTCAAGAGTAATAGTACAGCTATTACTCTTGAAGTATTTTAATTGAATTTTCTTAATTCTGTGTATGCATATCGAGTTTTGGTTTTTAAAAACTATTAGTGCTGTAAGCGGCAAGCGCTCGTGATAGTTAGCAGTGATTTGAAAATTCTCTTCAATACCAAAATTGTGCTTTTCATTTTGTATTCATCAATTCAACTGATTTTTATTCAAGTAACATTTTAATGTCGATATTCCTACAAATTTTGAAGTACCACTACCTGTTTGAAGATTTTAGATTGCAACTTATCTAAAAATATATATTTATATGCTACGTTGTCACTGGCAAAAACCTTACGGCTATTGCAGTAAATAAATAAAAATATCTCTCACGCCTTATGCTGCTTGTACGCCACCACACGGCACCATAAGAGAATCTACCAGCCCAACTCGTCCAAATGAACATCTGAATAAATAAACTCCGCCTCCCAAGCGTGGCAACTATGGCAAAATACCCCCAAAATGACAGTCACAAACTTACGTGTTTTGTGGCAATCTATGGGGGAGGCCTATGTTCAGCAGTGGATAGGCTGTAACGGTGACGGTCAGTGAGTCACGCCACCACCGATCCAAGTAATACAAATATATTTTAGAATTTATAAATGTAATTATCGTGTCTTTATTATTATTTATATTTACAAAAACTTAAGTAATCGTCACTGAACTTTTTGTGGAGTAAGACTAGAGATCTTGTAATAATCTATTAACTAGTCGGTTTAGGGTTAAGAAAAATTTCGTTAGTTACTTTTCTGATCGTACGCCATTCAAAATATATTAAAAAAATATTACTATAATAAAGTTGGAGAGCTTGTGTGATTGAACGCGCTTATCGAAGGAAACACTAATCCGATTTAAAAAAAAATATTTTTAAAGGTTTTAGACTATAAAATTTTAATACCGTCTTAGGGAGTTGCACGCTGAGAACCAAACATTACCGAGAAGGGTAGAACTGTGTATGCGAGGTACCATAGTGCAATCAGTTGTGAGTGTAAGTAGTTGGCTTATTTTACGCGGGTAAAACCGCGGGACCTACTAGATAAAAATATAAGGTTTTTTGTGTAACTTAGACTATGGTTTCTAGCATACACTCATAATGTACTTTATACCTCCCGCTTCTAGAATACTGTAGTAGTTATGCCTAGCCCTTAGCATATTATAAACCATATCAAACATATCCTGATAAGGGATTGAAAAATTGACATTTATATATTTAGACAATATGTAAGTATACAAGTATGTATATCAAGCCACATTGGTGGCTTGATATAAATACTTGTATTTTCATTCACTGAATGCAGTATTGTTCAGTTATAAATAAAATGCGCAGTGTGCGATTTTATTTAGTACTTCTTAAATGTAAAGAATACCTAAGTTCTTCGCTATTTATTTTTAGATTAGTAAGATGCTATGTACTGTACAATTGACTTTGTCTTTTTACAGATACAAATTCTAATAAAAATAATATACTACAAATTATGAAAAAATGTACCTATTGTGGCATTTAAACATTAGATTTAAAAACAGAATCCGTAAGTTCCTACTACTTTTACGCAGAGTGTAATATTTAGATACAGACGAAATTTTAATAAATTATAACTTAAAAAAATTGTTTTTGTTCTTTACCTTATTAAATAATTAATAACTCATTTTTTTGTCTTAGATATTATATTTATCTAAGGAGGTCAATATGTTTATATACTAGTGGTCCATATGCTTAGATTAGCCAAAATCAAGGTAAATTTTACGACAAATTTTTACGAAAAACAGTGACAAAAAAACTGACATTAATTATATACTTGTTAAAACGACGATTATTACATAGAGGAAAAGTATATGTAGAAATTACATTGTACATAAGCAAACATCTCTCATTAGATCTTAATAAATTTTATTGTAGTAATGACGTTGGAAAAGATTTATTTCTGTAGATAATGGCGAGGGCTTTAAAAAAATTGGATAAAGAAGTTCTGACTTTGAATTTCTATCACATAATATATATATATATAAGTGGTGGAATTTTTCGATATAAGTAGCTAATATTTGTCGGAATGTAATAAATCAGTTTGCCATACCGATTCTATTTGAATTAGAAGACTTTCCTCGAGTCAGTTACTCTCGCGCACATATTTTCGGTGATGTAATTGCTGTTAGCCTTCTCGGTTTTTACAGCTTCATCGGATACTGTGGTCGCGGGCCAGGGGCCCGCGTACCAGTCTCGTGCACAGGTTAACGGTCCAAGCCGAGGTCCCCTCTCGGGGGCCCTTGCGCTGATCATCTATGAAAAGAGGTTTCGGCTAAGCGCCCTCAGCGCTCTGTTACCTTTCAATCCGCCCAAGCTGTCAAAGCCTTCGGGCGAACCAACTAATAACTTATGTCGACCATTCGAACGTTCGTTTTGCCTTCGTTCAATTAAATATTTAAGAAATGATCGATCCCAAGGTTACCGCGGCTCTATATACGTAAGTATTAACGAACAGAGTTTCTGAAAACATATTAAAAAAGTCATGTTTGTTACACCCGGCCGTAGTACTGTTCCTACAGATGGCGCTTCTACATTCTCAAATGCTACGCGTGGACTACTGATCACACTGAATCTAGGCTCTACACTGATGCGAATATTTGCATGTGGCACTAATTGTCTAGCAAAAGTTATATCTCGACCCAGGACTAAAAGTGAGATTATCAGTAAAAACAACATGTGTATATATTTTAAACAAGACTGAGAAAAGAACTTCACTGAACTTCACTACGGGCCGCTTGAGGAAGCTCAGAGTCGCTCAGCGAGCTATGGAAAGAGCTATGCTCGGAGTTTATCTGCGTGATAAAATCCGTAACGATGATATCCGCAGCAGAACTAAAGTAACCGACATAGCCCTAAGGATTAGCAAGCTGAAGTGGCAATGGGCCGGCCATATAGCCCGTAGAACCGATAACCGATGGGGAAGAAAGGTTCTAGAGTGGCAACCTCGTACCGGCAAACGCAATGTAGGGCGACCCCCCCCCCCCCCCCCCCACTAGATTTTGCGACGACCTGCGCGATTTTGCGGGAAGTCGATGGATGCAGGTGACTCAGGACCTTGCTTTGTGGCAATCTATGGGGGAAGCCTATGTTCAACAGTGGACTAAGATAGGCTGGAAAGATGATGATGATGAGAAAAGAAAATTAACCACTATACAAAATATTGCTGATGTTAAAGCTGAAGAATCTATGAACAAATGACAAAAACTTATATTAGCTGTAATATTGGAACTAAGCTTATGGTAAGTAAAAAACACAGTACTTGCACCGAAAAGCTAAGCAACAGACACATTCATAGCAGGATCTAGTATCAAGATATCTTTTTAAAAAGTCGACCGCGTGGCCTAGTCGTCAGAGTACCTGACTTCTACGCCGCGGGTCCTGAGTTCGAATCCCAGCCGGAGCCAACATTTGTGCTAAAACACAAATTGTTGGTTTTCGGGTCTGGTTGTGTTGTGTTTGTCCCCGTGTTTCTGACACTGCATCCTAGCCTACCTCCGATCTTATCGCATCAGCGTTACATCGAGCGCGGGTAGGTTGGGACGAGTGAGTGCCTCTGTGTTTGCGCGTACACTTGTGGCACTATAATATCTCCTGCGCAGATGATGGCTCTCGACAGTATTCGGAAGTTGTCACCGTGGTCGAAATCGGCAAGGAGTACATCATTTAAAAAGTAAACATCCTTTCTAAACAAAATATTATCTTAAATAATAATTCGTAATTAATCCAGTAAGTAGCATTGGAAAAGATGACGGTGTTCGCCAGGACAAAGTATTATGAGAAATTACAGAAACAAAGAAATTACCTCTAACACTGATAACTAATATAAAAGAAGTATAATGAATTAGAAATATACATGAAAGTGACAGAAATATATAAGGTTTATAAACAAAGGGGAACAATACAGAAAAAAACAATTATGGTGGTGATAGCTTAACAAAGCTTTGCAAGATATGAATATTAAAATTTTAATATGGAAGACATGAATATTTGTAAAACTTTGTAGGACTACTTTGTTACCATTGAACGGGGGTGAAATTAAGGAAGAAGACTATAATTACCATCGCGATCGGAAACGAAAGTAGGTATATACAAGATAATTACAAAAGAAGAAATGAAAATTTTGCTTAATATTTATGAGATTACAAAAAGGTCTAATAAAAACTTACAAAAATTATTAGGACTCATGGTACACAGTATGGATCTGGACAATAATGTGCCGTTACTATACACTCCCCTACTTTTTTATCGCGTTGAAACGTTGACGCTTTTGTAGACTTTTTTTAGTATACAAATCAATGTGTTTTTAGCCGATTGAATTCGAAGGGTTTATTCGGATTGAAATTTACTGAATAGAGAATGAAGAATATCTGGAGATGTTGCTTTGAATCATCTATATTTATATTATTTCTCAAAGCTGAATTTTGTCGCTATGAAATATCTCCCTTAATACTATTTACACATACAGATACAGTTACCGCCTCTTTTTCATTGGGATAGCCAGACACCACATTTTTCCACTTGGTACGATACTGACAATGTATCAAAATTAATGTATGATACGACATTTTGAAGATAATTTTTCCGACGAAAATAACGAAATGTCCTTAATAAAACAGATTTTTAAGGATTTTATCGCGTTTAATTTTGTACTATTTATAACCCGAAGTTTTCAGCGTTTTACATCACCGATGGTCACGGGAGGACTGACCTATAATTAATAAAATTAAATCAAAAACCAAGCATACCACTGCAAGACTTCAAGATACAATTAGGACGTTCTGCATACATCGGACTAAAAACAATAATTAAAAGCTGAAGGTACACTGAGTTAAAAGATATCGGTACATCTGTCACCTCAGTCCTGTACCATGGGTGCTCTAAAGCGTCGGGTTAAAATAGTATTTCAATGTGTCGTATTCTTTTAAATATAAGAAATCATTAAATGTCTTAAAATTAACATTTTCGTTAAAAAAAAATTTAAAAAATATTTAATTAAATAATTAATTTGTAGAAAGCGCCAATTGTTGAAAATCTGTTCAACTAACGTGCACGACAGCTGCCGATTGGAGATGTTTATATAATTTAAAGAAAGTTGGTGGCGCCACCTGTTCATGATCATGATACTGTGCGGAATAATCGCACGGGCTACCACGTATACCTAAATTATTTTATAAGGTGTTTTTTGTGGCAAGGCTATTGGCGAAAAACAGACAAATAGTTTAAAATGAATGTTTTCTTAAGTAAAATAATAAAAAAAATATAGAAAGCGCCATCTGTTGATAATCACGATACTGTAAAATGGGGTAAATGTGGACATCACTGAACTTCACTCAATACACTAACTAGGTTGACTTGAACAAGGTTGCTGGTAGGAAAATATTAATATTAAACAACTGGAAATGTCATCCCGTTACTTATAAATTACTTTGCTATTCTAAAAATTACAAAAAACTATTTGCGTTATTATTATTTTTGCTAAAATATATGCTGTCCCTACTCGTACTGAATACGGGTCAATTAAGACGGCTAAGGGGAGACTAGGTAAAAAATGTCAGGGTTGTTAACAGTAAGAAAAAAATAATAAATGTATATAGTCACAGTACTGCAAGAATACAACTAGAAAAGAAAGTCGAACCATTTAGAGTAGGAAAAGGTGTTAGACAAGTGACCCCCTATCTGCAAAATTATTTGCGGCGGTACTGGAATCAATTTTCAGAGATCTCTATTGGGATAATCACGGGATCAATGTGGACGGGGTCTCATCAACGCATTTGAGATTCGCGGATGACATAGTGTTATTTGCTGCAAGATCAGAAGCCGTAAGTAGAATGATAAGCGAACTGGCAACTGAAAGCGAAAAAGGAGGGTTAAAACTGACCCGGAAAAAACAAGGATAATAACAAATGGAAACAAAAATACTATAAATTTAGGAAACACTCAAATTGATTACACCGATGAATACATTTACCTCGGACAGCTAATGACTCAAAACGATCCTATACGCAAAGAAGTTGAGAGAAGAATAACCAATGACTGGAGGAGATACTGGGGCTTGAGAGAGGCTACGAAAGATAAAAAGCTTCATATAAATATAAAAAGCAAACTATTTAACACCTGCATACTACCTGTCCTTATGTACGGAAACCATGCACGGAACCATGTACGGAAACCTATGCAGGAATCCGTCTAGGTAGGCACCACCCCAGGGCCAGTTATTCTGCCGTGAAGCAGTAGTGTGCAAACACTACTGTGTTTCGGTTTGAAGGGCACTGTGAGCTAGCGCAATCACTGGGCATTTGAGACTTAAGAACTGATGTCTCAGGGTGACGGGCGCAGTGCGGTGTCACACAGAAATATTCTGGGAGACACAGCATTTGTTGTGGGCGGACGTTGCACTTACCATCAGGTGAACGTTTTGCTCGTTTCGTCACTTAGTACAATAAAAAAAAAAAAAATGACAAGCAAACTCGCAACCCGCCAGTACGCAATGGAAAGGAGTATGCTGAATGTGAAGAAATCAGATAGATTGAAAAACCGTGTCATCAGGAACAAGACAAAAATCATAGACATAACATCTAAAATTAGAAGGCTCAAATGGCGATGGGCAGGGCACATGATAAGAGGACAAGACAAATGGAGTAAAATTGTGACACGTTGGTACCCCCGAAAAAGAAAAAGGAAAAGAGGTAGACCGCAGAGAAGGTGGGATGACGACATCAGAGAAGTGGCAGGAGTGATGTAGAACAGAGGGGCTCAATGAAGACACGAATGGAAAAGGTTGGAGGAGGCCTTTGCCGACTGGAAAACAGATCTGCAGTCAACAGGCAAGAAAAACAATCTAGACTAGTATTTGTTTCTTGCTTGTAATCTTGTACCTTGTACATTTTAAATGTAAGAGAATATTAAGTTGATCTGAATAAAAGGCTATATTATTATTATTATTTTGGGTATTTCAATAGTTTTCTCGTCAGGTATCTTCTTTATTATTATTATTATTATTTTATACAACCCTGACATCTTCTGTCGTCTCCCCTTAGCTATCTTCATTTGACCTCGCATTCTGTATGAATAGGGACAACCTATATTTTAGCAAAAACATTAATAATTCAAAGTTTTCGATTTTTTTTAATTGCAATGTTATTTATAGGTAACGGGATAATATTTACACTATCATAATATTAATATTTTCTATCGCAACTTGGTTTGTTAATAAAGTCCAGTTTCATCCCTATTAACCCCGTCTATCGATAATTTTGAAGATATAGTGGTAATCCTGTGGTAATCGTTATCCTGTATGTGTCAGTATTATTATTATTTGTTTATATATGGAAACAGTCGTAAACTATTTTCCAATGTCAAGTAACATATCCAGGTATAAATATATTATTTTTAACTAAGTAGCAATCTTTAAACATAAAAAATTCAAAAATTCGTTTGACGTAAAATGATAGTTGACTTTTACTGAAGATTTGCTGAAAAGTACAATTTTGGTCTTAAATAGAATCCTCTGATCACTGTTCATTTTCACGAGCACTTGCTGCATAATAAATCATAAATATTAAATATCAACACTCAAAATATAACAGTAGTTTCAAAATTGAATTAAAACACTACCGCCACTGTTCGAGGTGGCGCCAAAAGTCCGTAATATCAGTAATTAGTTACAAATTTCAATAAAAAAGGTGCACTACAACGTATGCCGGGCATTAGCTATTTTTAAGTTCTGTCGATTGCGAACCAAAACCGACTTCAATAGAAACAGCTCCAGGTTTAACATTTTAAGTAGGTATTGAAAACAGATGTATAGTGTATTAGGATGTGTCAGGAACATAGCAAGTGGAAAAACGTGGTCTCTGCTTACTCTAATGAGAAAGAGGCGTTTATGTATGTACTTACAGGTGTTATTTTATAACAAAAAACTAATAATTAAGAAATATGCAACAATTCATGAACTCATTGTATAATATGGAATATGGCTTATTTTTTAATGGCAGCACCACAATATCGAGGCTTAACGTAAAAATATAAGCTTAAATTATTTGTCGCAGTGTTCATGCTGTCATTATATCTTTATTATTTGTTTTAAATGTCGTTCATATGTTATTAAAATACAACATTGTAATTATAAAATTAAAATGTTTTAAAAACAAGTATCCGAATAAAAAAAAATCCGCAAATTTATTAATATCAGTTTGACAATTGTCAACATTGGATTTTTCTCTTGCCAATAAAAAGTTATTTTCTAAGTGCAAGAGCTAAGTGAAAAATATTATTATATTATGACAGCAAATGAAAAACAATTTTTCGGACCGTTAACTTTACACCAGAAGAGTGAAGCTCCAACAATTTTTAAGTCAGACGAACCAGTACAATGTACATGTGTTTTATGCGATGAAAAGTTTACTTTACCAGCTTCTGAAAAGCAAATGCTCACTCATCTGTTCATGGAACATCGTTTAGTAATAGCCGATGTTAATCAAATAGCAGATCTAAATGCGTACCTTAGATATTGGAGAATGCGATTAAAAGGTCAGTTTTTGACAACACAAATTCTTTGAAGTATCTTATTTATTTGCATTAAACAATACAAAGAATTATAACGGATAATATGATTAAACTTAAAGAGTATGCGTCCTTAATTCTACGTACGAACATTTTTTAAAAACACCATATGCTAGTCACAAAATCAGTTGAAAGAAAGATTTTACTTTATTTTTTTGTTGAATATAAAAGCTACATAGAAATGTGGTCCTTTTTAAAAAAGGTTTGCAAATTTTTGCTTTTTTTTCTGCAAGGTCTGCAATTTTTTTTGAGCTAAAAAAAACCTAAAGCCACTTTGAAGATCAACATGTTGTTATCAATACGGTGTGCTGGGATTTCTCTAGAATTTTGATTAACTTCAAAGTCATAAATTCGTGCATAAACAGAATTTCTCTTTACCATGATAGTATAATCAGTTGTTACTTTAAGCAATTTATATTTCTTTACAGTTTGAGAAGGGCAAAGGCATATACTGAGCAAATCTTAAAAGGACACAACTTTAGTCACCATGGACTTAGTGACTGACATTCTTTTTTTTGCAAAAAATAGTAATAGTTAGTCTGTTATTGTTGCAAAGATTAACTATATATCATTGAATATTTTTAAGATGACACGATTTTTACAATTCTTATATCAAATTTGGTTACTTAAAAGTGTATTATTTTGGTATTTTTCTTTTATTAAAAAAATCTTTACTTTCAGACCATGATCTTCCATATTTTTGCACCACAATGCTGTTGGATGAAAAGCCAGACGGTTCAAAATCAAAAGATGAAGAATATTACCTATTAAGTGATGTTTTGCCTGAAGACAAAGAACTCCGTTCCAATTTACAGCAAACTAAATTAGAAAAACTGCTAGAAAGGCATGCATTTGAAAGAGAGGACAAGAATTATGCACGGGAATGTTTATTTTGTCGGTTTAATTCGAATACCACCAGAGCAAGCTATTTGAACCATTTATTTGAAAAGCACAATTTTCATGTAGCCAAACCAGACAATTTAATTTTCATTGACAGCCTGGTAAATCTTGTGGCATCTAAACTAGATAACCTTCAGTGCATATACTGCGAAGGTGTATTTAAAGATCGTATAATTCTAAAAGAGCATATGCGCAAGAAAGGTCATAAAAGAATCAATCCAGCCAACAAGGAATATGATAAATATTTCCTAGTGAATTATTTAGGTGAAAAGCCAACAACTATAAAACAAAACACAAAGAAATTCTTCGCAAAAGTTCATAACACAACACCACGTAGTACTGAAGATATTGAACAGGATTCCAATGCAGACAGTGATCCTGAATGGTCAGAATGGACTGAAGAAAATGGCCCTCTAATCACTTGTCTTCTCTGTGAACATACTGAAATGGAATATGAAAGCATTTTAGATCATATGGAACATACACACGAATTTTCATTCACAACCGCCACATTGGGGCTAGATTTTTACCATAAAGTTAAAATCGTGAACTTTATCCGACGACAGATACACTTGCGTCAGTGCTTGTCCTGTGATACAAAGTTTGATGATGGTAAGAATCTAGAAAAGCATTTAAAGGAGACTAAGCATTGGACATTACATAAGGAAAGGTGGGATCAGCCAGAGTATTATTTTCCAACATATGAAGACGATTTGTTTTTGTGTTTCATTCAAGATGATGATGAGAGTTGGTGGTCAGGAGATGAAAGGGAGGTTGAAACCAGAAATACCATGTCTGATGACATATCTAGAGAGATGGCTTTATCTGTGTTAGATGACTAGGTTAGGTACTCAACTACATTCCTATACCACTGCTATGAATTACTACAGTGGCAATATTATAAATATATGTATGTGTGGTAGCGACTTAAGAGAATCTACCATCCCATCTCATCCCGTGGGTGTCGTAAAAGTCGACAGAGGGAAAATATAAATCAGAAGATGGGCAGCAGCATCTCCTGGAACATCTGAATAAATAAACTGCGGTTGCCAACCCGCCCGCCAAGCGTGGCAACTGGCAAAATCCCCCCAAAATGACAGGTACAACTTTTGTGGCAATCTATGGGGGAGGCCTATGTTCAGCAGTGGACTAGTGATAGGCTGAAATGATGATGATGATGATGTGAATAAATACGGTATGTTTTATAAGTATTCTGTTGTAAATTACATAAAATTGTTGTTTTTTCCATTTTGTAGAGGCATATTGTTATTTATACTTTTTTATATTTAGCCTCCTTCGTAAGTATTAAAACTGTAACTTTTAAAAGAACTTCATTAAAGTAAGAACTATATAATACTCTTTTCTGCTCTATAAGAATATCTCAGTAGGTAAAAAGTTATATAAAACTACTCTAACCTAAACATTAAGTATAATATGTATTTTTAGCCCCTTATTGTTCGTTATATTTTGCATGAATAATTGTCTCTATATGCATGCATTGCATACTTGTATACCTGTACATGCAGTATACCAGCATAAAGTGGCAGTGTAACACTATATTTTTTTATGGAAGGCAATTAATAGACAAGGGAATTGTTCATATGATGGTAAGTGCATTATCTGCCCATAACACTGCGCTTGTAACCCTAATGTACATAATTGAAATTACAGTAGCTATTAGTGCCCTTCAAACCGAAACAGTAATGTTTGCACAAATGGCATTACGGTGGTACTACCAAGACGATTTCCTGCATAGGAATCCTACCACCAGTGAAATGTTTTATTTAACGTATTTGCTTGTTTATCATCTTTACAAAAAGGTGAATAATCTTTCAGTAAGCTGTCAAAAATTAACATTGCTTTGTATTAAAATTGGTTGTTTTAGCATCATGGTTGTGTAGTGAGTGCCTTTATGTTTTATAATAAGTGACATCAGTCATACCATCTGATTAAAAAATGGAATTACTAAACTATCTTATGCTTGAATTTGAAAGTTAACGAAATATATTCTGTGGATGTCATCTATCAGGGGGACATTATGTTAAGGAGCATATTATATTATTAATCATATTAATTTGATTGGCAGTTATAATTAAATAGGTTGAAGTTTTATTTAGTGTGTATTGTACACATCGATGGTCGCAAAGCTAAGACGGATATCTTCAAAATGACAACTTTTCAGGAGAGTGATTCTAAAGAAAAACATTCATCTTTTAAACTAATGTGTTTTAGTCTATGTGGTTACTAAGTAGTCAGTAAAATTTTTAGTCATATGAAATCATTTAAATAATATATAATTATAATTTAAAATTAATTATAATATATGAAAAATTATTTAAATAAAACTAATTTTACGGATTTTATCGCGTTTGATTTTATTTATTTATAAACCGACGTTTCGAGTGCTTTACAGCACCCAAGGTTACGGGGGTTATAAATAGTTAAAATTAAACGTGATAAAATCCGTAAAATTAGTTTTATTTAAATGTGTAGTATTCGCGTAAATAAAAGAAAACATTACATTAAAAATTAACTTATAATCGACAAAAACAACTAAGATTGTCTTTATAGACTCCGCACTTTTTTTCTGTTAGGTAACTTACGTGTGCTAAAAAATAGATGGAACTACAAAGTATTGCAAAATATTTTTTTCTCCGTTGAAATCAACCAAACTTCTTTTATCTGTGTTTAAATAACACGAATTTGTGAAGAAATCATGTCCATGTTTACCTACTTTACCGCCATCGACATTATCCTTAGTATAGTGCTAATAAAACTAATATCCTTTTAAACATTCTAGTTGTAGTTTTGTACATTTTTTCGTCTTAAACAAATAAGACTGGTTATTGATCAGCAGTTGCTGATGTAAAACATATTTCTCGGTGAAGAAAAGGAAGTTAATTTGCGAAGATCCGCTCGTTAAAAGAATATTACCACT
This sequence comes from Luehdorfia chinensis, assembly GCA_019845155.1. Classification (NCBI taxonomy): domain Eukaryota; kingdom Metazoa; phylum Arthropoda; class Insecta; order Lepidoptera; family Papilionidae; genus Luehdorfia; species Luehdorfia chinensis. The sequence goes on along the minus strand of JAHVAK010000003.1, from coordinate 5,153,326 downwards.
CCATCTCATCCAATGGATCTCGTAAAAGGCGAGTAAGGAATTAAACTGCACTGTGCACCCAACAGCGCATGGTGGCGATGGGCTCACCACCTATCACACCAAGTGCATTATATTGTTTTGGTAAAACGTGGATTGTGGCAGTCATCTGTTTTTGCAGTGAGTGCCCAGTCTCTGACTACCCCTTATGGGATACAGTCGTGATCTTATGTATGTATGTATCCGCGTGCAAAATATAAAATGTTGTATATTACCTAGTTTTGAAAGAGCACCACCCTCCCTCCCACAGTAGCTATCTGTCGTATAGTCAATAACACTTGATAATGCCTCGTTTTAAGGAACTCGTGGCGTGGTCTCGACTGCAGTAGTGTATATAGTAGTGGTAGTGTTGTAGTGGTGGAGGGTCACTATGGTCGGAGCTCGTCTAAAACTAGGTAATGTACACCATTTTATATTTTGTATGCGGATCTTAGCAAATTAACTTTCATTTCTTCATTATATAATAGTTTTCCGCAAAGTAACGCGTGATTCTATTAACCATATATTTCTCGGCGTTATTAAATATGTGTATCTATATTTTCATTTTTACATTAAGATGTAGATAATAGATATACTATTTATCAAAAATAATGTCTGTGAGAATAAATATGAACATTTCACTCATTTTTGTACTCGATTTATTGTTTTAATTTACGGATATCGTGCCTGAATTTGTTGCTTGTTAATTTAAAATTTGCCAAATTTATGTATTCACGAAAAAAGGTTTTATTAAAATGTATGTAGTATGTGCCAGAAGTAATAACATATGATGTAAAAAGCGTTTTTATTGCATTTATATTGTGAATACTCTTTCAATATATCTAAAGAGGATTACTATGACATTCAGTGAATAGGTATTGTGCAAATAATCTAAATTTAATAAAATGCTATATCCTATTATATCCTTTTCTGTTCTATGATATCATTATCTGTGTCGTCATCGCTAAATCGTCCATTGGTAAATATATGTCCATGGTTGTAATGGAAATGGAGGAACGAAGGGCTGAAGTTCACCCCGAAATCATAAACCATTGAGTCCAAATCAGATAACTGATATTTAGCAGCATAACCAGGGCCCTGTGGTGGCGGCTCGTTAAAAGAATACTACCACTCCATCTCATCCAATGGATCTCGTAAAAGGCGAGTAAGGAATTAAACTGCACTGTGCACCCAACAGCGCATGGTGGCGATGGGCTCACCACCTATCACACCAAGTGCATTATATTGTTTTGGTGAAACGTGGATTGTGGCAGTCATCTGTTTTTGCAGTGAGTGCCCAGTCTCTGACTACCCCTTATGGGATACAGTCGTGATCTTATGTATGTATGTATGTATGTAACCAGGGACGTCATCACTATTCCATACACAATCGGAAATGATGAATAATTCGTTTTTTCTGTTTTAAATACCGCTACATTTTGTTGAGGTCACTAACTTTTTAAAGCGACTTCAAATAAGTAGATTATCAATACGTCGAAATATTTTTTTTATGAACGTGGACGGATTTCTATGGTTTCGGTTTTTTGATTAAATAATTATTATCTGTTAGTTTTCGTTGGAATCTATCAACCTTACTGGTGGTAGGATTCCTATGCAGGAATCCGTCTAGGTAGGTACCACACCAGGGCCAGTTATTCTGCCGTGAAGCAGTAGTGTGCAAGCATTACTGTGTTTCGGTTTGAACGGCACTGTGAGCTAGCGTAATCACTGGGCATTTGAGACTTAAGAACTGATGTCTCAGGGTGACGGGCGCAGTGTGGTGTCACACAGAAATATTCTGGGTCACACGGCATTTGTTGTGGACGGACGTTGCACTTACCATCAGGTGAACGTTTTGCTCGTTTCGTCACTTTATACAATACTTTATATAATTCTGTGTGCCACTACACTGCGTCCGTCACCAATCTTTTCAGTTCTCTAATATTTTAGGGCGCCGATCCCGATACCGATCTTACGCATCGTTTGAGGATATCAAATCTCAGCTCCTACGTATACTCAACGACATCTTCATAACAGAGCGCCCGAGAGTTATCTTCCATAAAAATGGATTCCTCTACCATAGCATAGAACCTCTGTTAGGTCTTTATTTAATAACTCAGTGCTCATGGCTTAATTTAGGGCACCAAGCCAGGCTATAACTACGTGGCAGCGTGCAGTCTACTTCAGACTGTCCACAGAATTAATACCCTTCATAAGCTCTAAAGTTTTTTTTTTAAATAAACGTAATTCACCTTTGGGTTTCTTAGTCCTTAAAGCGGTCGTCCAGTAGCTAATCTTCTTATTCCAGAACTTGGCCTTTGCTCAATGGATCCCGTCTCCTGAAATCGGGTCCAAGTCTCTGGACAGTAGAACTACTAACATTTAACGGCTGAGACACATAATACGTAGCTACAGCCTTCGTATACCAGCGCTATATATTTTAATAGCTGCATCTGTTTATCGTCGCTTTTAGAACACTAATAAATATTCAATCTATTAATTCCAAAATGTAATTGATGTTAACAAACAATTGATAGGAGCTATTCGTGTCATTTTTGAATAAAAAAATATTTTCTCTTTATAAATGTGTAATTTGAATTTGTATTCCTATTTTTACACGCCAGGATGCCTTATTATATACCAGTAATATTTTCTTATGATTGAAAAACTTTTTTTAGCCATGGATAATAAAGGATTTATTAGCAAATCTCATAACTGCATTATGTTGCTATGAAAATGATGTAGGCGTCCGTTCAGTGTATATATTTAATATCGCGAAATTATTTAAATGATCTTAAATAATATAAATAATAATGTTATTTTGGTTTAGTTTATTCCACATTTGTTTTTGTTAAGAAAAAGGAAATTTTGTAACGTAAAAGCTTGGATTGCATTAGAAAAAACGTAAAATTCATAGTAAATTTTTTAATTAAATAGTAACAGTTTTTTTTCTTAAATAGAGTTTAAAATAATATTTTTACCTAAGTGTATGTATAATATTATTAATTTTTAAGATTATATATATACAAATATATATTTTATGAGAAAGGCACTGGACCGCGAGTGTTACGATATCTTGAAATAGCCTTTATTCTATAGTCGGTGGAGAAAGACTGATGAACGAATTATTCATTATCTTTAATGATGACGATGGAAAGAAAGTTAATTTGCTAAGATAAGATCCGCATGCATAACATAAAATGGTGTATATTACCTAGTCTTTGAAGAGCACCACCCACCCTCCCACAGTCGCGTGCACAAGCAAACTAACACCGCCATCGGGAACCACTACCAGATACCCTCCACCACTACAACAGAGACAGTGGTGCTGTGGGAGGGCGGGTGGTGCTCTTAAAAAAATAAGTAATGTAAACCATTTTATGTTTTGCATAAGAATTTTAGCAAATTAAATTTCTTTCCTACATTATAATGGATTTCCGTAAAGTGACGCCTTATTCTATTAACTATATTCAATGATGACGTCTAGGATATTGTTGATTCCGTTGCAATGATGCAGATGGCTAAATTATTACTCATAACGTGATATATATATGTACTTTTATTTAGAGATTGTTGATATTTCTATGCAAACGAAACCGATAGAAAAAGTATGTGTTAGTATATAGTCGCAAATGCCATCTGGGTAAAATGTCTTTAGACCAGATGTAAAACACAATGTATTATTTGAAAAGGTTTTCGTTAAGCGAAAATTTTTCTATTTTTTATGGACCGAAGTATAATCGGTCGAAATAACATCGCACAAAACAAAATCGTTCAAATAAGTAAATTGTCAATTTTTAGCGCTAACTCGAAAAGTGGCGGTGGTGTTTTTATTGAATTTTGCAATTTCTGTGTATATTTTAAGTTTTGGTGTTTAATATTGATAGTTTACTAGACAGCAAGTGCTCGTGAAAGTGTACAGTGAAAATACAATTTAAAACCAAAATTGTAGATTTCGTCTTGTCTGCATCACAGTAAAAGTCAACTATTATTTTACTGTGGATCGAAATGAAGTCTTTGTTATAATTAAATGAACACTTGACATTGGCAAAAATGGCTCGATTTGGTAATTAATTGCCAGGATCCAGAAGAGAAGAAGAAAATTGTCTAATTATCGGCAAAAAGTAAATGTAAGTAAGACACTTAGAGAATAAGTTAGTGATTATCAATGTGATACTTATTTAAAAAAAAAACTAAGTTACATGTTATTAGTGTCATGCTTCTGGGCGCAAGCTTTTCCTGTCATTGTTGAAATGATTAATGGATCCGATTTTGGTTTACTTTTTATTTTACGAAGTTTCCTTCGCCACTGAGCACGTAGTAAGTCGGTACTTAATATTGAAATAAACAATTCTAGTTGTTCCGAGATGGGACCTCGAACTCTGGTTGCTAACGTATTATGAAATATAAGGTAATTTCGCCTATTTAAATATGAATTTATTAATTTCAGACAGTTTTTAAGTGGTACATAAACCGTTTTCATTTATTGTCCTGATAACAACCATCTGTTTTAATAAAAATAAATGATATTTTAATAATAAAGTAAAAGTGTGTAGTACTGTAAAATTAAATCCTTTCTCAACATCTGACATTCGTTTTATTTTGAAAATATGCAAATTATTTTTGTTACGAATACGGATTCAAAAGGTCAGATGGACAGGCACGCAAAATAAATTACGGCTACCAATTAAGAACTTGCTCGCTTTAATGAATAGTGACAAATACTGAAAAGCATTAAAACGGTTATTAATAAAATAAGACTGGAATAAAAATAATACTAACGTCACTGAAAGATTCTGGATACTGATAAAGTAAACCACTTCTAATATTTATATCGAATTGAAACCAAATTGTTGCCCGATGAAGCCAAGAAGGCTGACAGCGTAAACTTCACCTATAACTAGTCGGGTTATAAGTAGTGTCACATCCTTATTTAATTTAGAAAGAAAGAAATAAAGAAATAACTTTATTCGTTGCTACGCTCAATACAACAACATAAAAACAAACAATTAACTATAAAAAGTATTAAAATTTACATTAGATTGCAGCAACGAAAAGGACCCGACTCAGCATTATGCTACAGCAAAATTGCCGCAGCGCTGTTATTCTGTCGGCACCACTAACATGGAACCTACGAGCAGTTGTCAGGCAGTTTAAATTTAAATGCATGTTAAGATAACAGAAAAACTTAAACACGAAAGAAATTTTAAATGTATCAGACATATAACGCAAAAGTGTATAATGTTTATAAAAGTTATAATAAAGATAAAATTCTAAAATAACGATAAATAATGAAAAAAAAATCACTTTTAACTTTGTTAGCAACAGTGTATAATAGAATAGTGAACGAGATAATAATAATAAAAATATTTAAAATATTCCTGGACAATGATGTACATGATTGACCAATATTTAAGCCATGCCATTTTTTATCTGTACAAACCACGTCATTCTATTTCAATTTCAATAGAGTAAAATAATGAAAACTGAACTTTATTACGTACTTTATTCTGTAAAACATAAGGAAAAAAATTAAAAATAAAAAGAATAAAAACGCAAACCTACCTAGTGTATAGACAACAAGTATTTAAATTTTGAATACGGGCCAGACATGTTTGATTTCATGTTTAATACGGAACCTTTGCGGAATATTATAATAAAAAAGAAATTGATTATGTTCCGTTTTAAAAAAAAAGTGGATGCGAAAGGAAGACAGAGCCGCAATTATTGGGCTGCACCGCTACGGTTACGCGACAACTGATATTTATAAACTTCTGCAAAATTCATCTATGAATCTTCATTATATAGTTTAACTATTTAGTGAAGATTAAAACCTTTGATAATCGTTAAAGGAGCGGCAGACGTAGTACGGTTAGCACACCAGCGGTCATCAAAGCAGTCGCGAATCCTACGAAACTCCGTTCGCAACCAAAAAATGTTAGCCCTTCAATTGGGGTTAAGCACAACTACGGTCAAAAGAGAGCTAAACGAAGACCGGAGACTCCGAGCTTATTGACGTCAAACATGGCATTATCTTAATGAACGTCTGAAAAAATAAATTCTTGAGTGATGCTGGGCTTCGTTAAGGATGTTCGCGAGAAAAACATACCATAATTTTTTTTTACATCAAAGAAAATTACAACAAACAATATGATAAAAATGTATGCTCTCAACAGTGAAGAAGCGAGCAGGCGTATCCCCAGAATCCAGCGTGGGTATTATCCTTCATCATTTTTGGTTTGGCTTGAAGTCTCTATTCAGGCCTAAGGCGTTTTTCTGAAACTAGCGCTGTTGTGTATCAAAATATCATATTTACAAACATTGTGGGAAATTAGGTATTTTTTTTCATAATAATCTATGTGCACTTTTTTTTTTGGTTTTTTCAAGTCATTTTAATGTAATACATTAACCTGATACTTCATAAATATTTCTGAAGAGTTCGAAACAGGTGGAAATCTTCGGGCCCGCCGGGCCGAAAATCGGCCGTGAGGATAATAATAATATAATAATACATAAATAATCATATAAATTGATATACCTTTATGTTATTCTGAGACATGCAGAGATAAAATAATTCAAACTGTTATTACATACATACATATAGTCACGCCCGAAACACGGATGTTTATTCTATACAAGTTTTGTGCTCTTTTTATAGTATTCATGTAAACATGTAGTCATGCTTTGTATCCATATAAGGGACAGAAAGAAGCCACTCACGTAGCCCACTTTTCATCTCCGTGGGAAACGCGACGTGACGGGTCAAAAAAAGTCTTACTCCTCATTGCGTTCCCACGAGCAATATAGTGACAGCATTGCATAATATAGTGTTATTTTGCATGAATAAAAGCTGTCCGTGCAACATCTTAGTCGCCTCTTACGACACCTCGGTAGGAAAGAAGTAGGTACTATTCTACTCTGCCGTACATTTATCGGCGACTATTAATTACTAACTTCAAACGATTATTATGTATTAAAACAACTTTATTTGTTTCTACAGTTTTGCACTACACACTACTACAGTTTATGCTACTTTTGCACTTTTGGATAGTGCGCGACTAGTCAGCATCGCAACGAGTCCATTCAGCATTAAATTGTGAATACTCTTTGTTCTTATACCAAGCCAGTTTTCTTATCAAACGTTAACTCTACCCTTACGCAAGCGTACCTTGCGTAAGGGTAGAGTGGTGGGTGATTCTGAACGATACATTATTTTTTACATTGTCACAAGACCAGAAGATCGATGACGTCTAGGTAGGTGGGGTGGTACCCCAGGGCCAGTTATTACGCCGTGAAGTAGTAGTGTGCAAACATCACTGTGTTTCGGTTTGAAGGGCACTGAGAGCTAGTGTAGTCGCTGGGCGTATGGGACTTGAGAGCTGATGTCTCAGGGTGACGGGCGCAGTGTCGTGTCGCACAGAAGTGTTCTGGGTGACACAGCGTTTATTATGGGCGGACGATGCACTTGCCATCGGGTGAACGTTTTGCTCGTTCCGTCACTCTTATCAAATAAATAAAAAACTTTTCAGAATTTTACCCGGATAAAGAAACCTCTGGAGATACAGTATTTAAAGCTTTAGAATTTCTTTGTAACCACCTTGAACTATTTACAACTAGAGCAAGGTATTGAGAGAGCGAAACTTGGTGTGAATATGTCGACATTGCTGAGAACTGAACTTGTAAAACTATTTTCTGTATAAAGTGATTTAATTAATACCTCGGAAAGTTGATAAAGGAACAGAGCATTTCATCTAAAGCAGCTTTTACTTTGGATTCAATAAAGCAAGCCCGTCGTCAAAAAACGATTCTAAAAACAATACGGACCGTAGACATAATTCAAGGAATATATAACAGAGTAGCCAGCGGTTGTAAATTAAATGATGCAAAGATAAAGATTTCGGAATGGCTCTCTTCTTTATCTTACAAGTCTACCGAGGGCCTTTTAAGCAATATGGTGTAGCCTGTTAGCTTGATGTACTTCGTACTTTGCAATTTTTTTTAAAGCACCTATACATAGTTTTTTTTATGTTAGTGGAGGCAAACGAGCAAGCGGCTCACCTGATGGTAAGTGATCACCGCCGCCCATGAACATCTACAATACCAGAGGAATAGCAGATGCGTTGCCGGCCTTTGAGGAAGGAATAGGAATATTAATATTTACAATATAACATAAAATTAAACTTACTTTTTTATTTTATTTTTTAATCGTGTAGTTTATATAAATAACATTTTAAGCTATTGTTTTAATGCTTTTGTATATGCGTGCGTTAATTGTAATCGTAACAGGCACCCACAGGACAGGCTTGCCTAGTGTGGGGCCACCGGATAATACTCCACTTTGTAAAAATTTATATTGTTAATAAATTTATATTGTATTATATTGTAAAAAAAAAATTGCAAAATGTTTAATAATTTTGCAACTAAAAATTATTTTTGAGTTTTGGACTTACTTTTGATTATATCGTCTCTTGTAATTTAACAAAGGCAGTTCTTAAAATAATTTATATACTATTAAGCGCTTTGTCGATTATTAACTGAAACAATGTCGCAGCCGTTTACTTGTTTGGAAACGATATTAAATGCCCGGCGACGTTATATCTGGATTTGCTCCTACCAACACAAAGATAAGCAAAGCTCACTCACTTGGTTGGTAGTGCATGTTGTCATTCTAACGGCAGGCAGCTTCATCTGATATATCTTTACAGTATCCAGAAACATTAACCAGAGTTCGTACGTATCAATGCCCTTTCCCATTACTTCCCCTTAGTATACTCGTATGTGATCTTAAAAACAGTACAGCAGCTAAATAAAATATTTTAAAATAAAATATTAAGCAAACACGTCAATTTGGAAAAGTAATAAATAATCTTTAGAAAACGTAAATAACGAATTGGCTCTCCTCTACTGTTAAAGTGTTGAATACCTAAATATCCGGCGTCGTTGGAAAAATATATTGCATTGGAAAAGTGAGTAATGGAGAACCTCGATTCGGGTCATCCCATATTTCATTTCGCTTATTATATTTCATCAAATACTTGTGTTGCTTCCACGTCCAAAAAAATATACACTTTTCCGATATGGCGACGTGAGTTCATTTTATATTTATTTATTCAAAGAAAAATTCTAAACAATAGAAATTTTTTGGAAAATCCACGGGAAAAATAGGAAATTTCACACATTTTTTCCTCACCACAAAAATAACTTGAAGTACACTTTGACAGTTCTGCAGTCAGATGATTCGAAAGCACTTCTCATTTTATTCATAAGTAAATTAAGACGTTTAATTTGCTGTATATTTATTTCGCAGAATTATGGTAAAAAATCAATTGCCGTATGTATCATTACTTGAGAACTGCTCGACCGATTTGACTGTTTTTCTGTTGTGTTCGTAATTGTCAGGATCTAATATACAAAAACTCCTCATTTTATTCATAAGGAAATGAAGGAAAGTTCCTTCATTATAATGGATTTCCGCAAAGTAACGCCTGATTCTATTAACTCATTAGGAAATGGCAGCGACGCGAAGTCGGGGCAGGTCGCTAGTTTTAAATATTTCATCTTTCACATTTATTATAGTTTGAATTTAAGAGTTTAGTTTTTCTATCTACCTATATAGATTTTGTCGCATTTCAGTAATATACGATATGAGTTATTTTGAGTAACTGATGACTGAATTGATGAAGTAATCATCATCATCATTTTTATTTCAGTCCGCTTTGGTTAGTGTTGAAAATTTACTTTCTACCCCATTCAACAAGAATATTTCGTTTGGATAGAATATAATTCTTTCAAAATATCAAAGAGGGCAATATTCTAAAATAGTAAGCAGAGTATAAAAATGTAAAAGGTCAAGTAAAAGAAATGTGTGCGATGTGAAGTGATCAAATGTACTTTCATTATTTTTAAAGGTAGGATAAGATACTTTAGCGAAACTTTTTCTTGTATCGTGGGTGCGTTTTACAGTCTAAAATTTAACATGCACAACAAAAAAATTTGGTATTTGCTAAAATCTTGACTCCGACTGGGATTCGAACTCAGGTCGCGCAGCGTTGAAGTCAGGTACTTTGACTACTAGGCCACGCAGCTGTCATATAAATAATGAATAACAAAAAACAAAGAAAATGTTCGTTACACGCTACTCCAGTAGTTGCATAGTTAAAGCGTAATGTAGCGACAACAATGATCTTTAAATTCTTTTAACGTTTTGATGCCAAAAGTGACCACTCCTAAAATCCGTATACAAAATATTAAGCATGTGTAAATAGGTAGTACTAAGCTAGCAGTAGTTTTTGAGAAATAATTGAAAAATAACAGGTATTTTAGCTCTCGAAACAAGTCCGAAGTTTTTCATATCTCTTAGATTGAGAACTTTGCTTGATTGGGGCTTTTAAAGAATTCATTGTTGACCGCTTACATAACTAACGCAACCGACTTCAGCGAGAAGTGGCATAAAAAAAATAGATAGATAATAAATGGTAAAGTCATTAGACAATATTACTTTCATGAATGTGAAGTGAGCAAAATAAATTTATCAAATTAACTATTAATATTAAAAATCGTGTCTTAAGTTATAGTTTTCAATAAATAATTGGCTTCTGAGATTCATGCTTATAACCATACTGAATAGATCGACAAAGTTTCGAAATTTGATGTAAAGTTTTTGTACCTTTCAGTAAATTATTGACAAAAGCGATACACACAAGTGAATTTATTACTTTCATTACTGGTAGTGCTAATCACAAACGTTTGCATCAATGTACTGTAATCTTCCCTGAGCAGGCCGCTGCTGCAAACTGCGGACTGCAGTGAAGGAAAACATCTCAGTTCCGTATGTGATCCGCGGCAAAACGCGAAAAGAAAGGAAAAGGAGAAAGTTAAAGACTTGTGATAGGATTCCTATGCAAGAATGCATCTAGGTAGGTACCACCCGAGGGCCAGTTATTCTGCCGTGAAGCAGTAGTGTGTTTCGGTTTGAAGGGCACTGTGAGCTAGCGTAATCGCTGGGCATTTGAGACTTCAGAACTGATGTCTCAAGGTGACGGGCGCAGTGTGAAGTCACACAGAAATATTCTGGGTGACACAGCATTTGTTGTGGCCGGACGTTGCACTTACCATCAGATGAACGTTTTGCTCGTTTCGCCACTTTCTAAATAAAAAAATAGATAAAAAAAAAGATTGAGGTTTACTCAATGAGAAGAAGAGAGCAAGACGCACTTTCCTGAACGCCACCCCCCCGATTTTGATTTGTCGATTGTACTCTTGGTCGAAGTTGGACTTGTCTATTACAATACATATTTGTCGTCAACTTCAACAACTACAACCAGTATGATGTGTTAATATATTTGTGGTTTGACATAATCATCAACATTATACACCATACCGTTCTGAGACACTATTGAAGTCATCAAGCATGGTCTTGAAGTCTTACAGTGATTTTGCCATAATGACTATATTAATGAGAAACCGAAGGAGAGGGATGTTTTTTTTTTAAAAACGATGCCCCACAGTACTATTTCTCCTGTGTCGTGGGTACGTTTTACAGACATAAATTGCACATGCACAAACCACCCAGACCAGGAACAACTATCTGTAGGCCATACAAATATTTGTCCCGTGCGGGAATCGAACCCGCGACCCGCGGCGCAGAAGCCAAGGGCTTAGCCACTGCGCCAAACGAGCCGACAATTTTTATTGGATAAAGTGATGAACCGAGAAAAACATTCACCTGATGGTAAGTGTAACGTCTGCCCATAACAAATGTTGTGTCACCCAGAAAATTTCTGCGTGACATCACACTGTGTCCATCACCCTGAGACATAAGTTCTTAAGTCTCATATGCCCAGTGATTACGCTAGCTCACAGTGCCCTTCAAAGAGAAACACAGTAATATTTGCACACTATTGCTCCACGGCAGAATAACTGGCCCTGGGGTGGTACCTACCTAGACGGATTCCTGCATAGGAATCCTACCACCAGTAAAAAAGCTTGAAGACTCTTCCAATACAGCGGTGAAGTGTTACGGGAATGTAACATGTATGCCTGTACTCGCATCAAATCTGATGAAATGGTTGGGACGATCCTGAATATGGTCATAGACCGCAGACTTCTTAAGTTATCTTTTTAGAATTGTAATTTAGTATTAGAAGAGAGTAATTTAAATCCTAGCCAATGAGCGTTTGATCGGGGAAAGACAAATTTATAACTCACTTTAAACTCCTAAAGTAAGTTTACCATTTTCAGCTAACTCTAAGTAATTGCTTGATTGAGTTACTGAAGAATTATAAAGTAGGAGTATGCTTTGTTCGGGCGCCTTACTTTTTTAAAGCAATGTTTACATTTTTTTAAGCTTTACTTAATGTATATCCCTTTAAGATTTTTGTGTATATTAGTTTTGTAGTATTTCTTTCACAGTGCCTACAGCACCGCGAACCATTGGTTCGATCTTAGGCTGGAGTGAACAAAAATAAAAAATTATGGTTTTAGATCTGGTTGCTGTGTGATGGTCCCCGTGTCTCTCTAATCTTTCGCATGGGCGTCATATAAAGATTATATTCATATATTATATATCTATATTTACATATAAAAGTATATATATGGATGCATATCGGCACACACACATGCATCTACATGCACACATACACCCACATGTATGAGGTAACTAAAGTGTCACAAATAAAAGGCATACTGTATTGCAGCAAAGAAAAGGCAACCGACTCAGTATATTGCTACAGCAAAAATGTTACTGCAGCGCCGATATTCTGTCAAACCCACAAAAATAAATTGAAATAGAAACTATCAAAACAACGCAAGATGACAGCAAATAAAAAATAAATAAATTATTATTATAGAATATGACGTCAGAGACATTCGTTGTCTATACTCTACTCAGTTCTTAATACCTAGTGTGTTATCTATGATTCTAAACGTCACATAGCCACGACAATCGAATTTCGAAATGAAACTTAAAACCAATTTGAGAGTGAGCGCTTCTCCCAGTTCATTTATTCAAATGTTCTAGGTCCTGGTTTTTGTTATCCCTCTGTCGACTTTTACGATACCAACGGGATGAGATGGGGTGGTAGATTCTCTTGTATTGTTAATATGGGGTATCCTAGACAAAACTGAATTAAATGAATAATATATATAATATGCATACAAACAAACCAACAAAATCATACGGTATCGTGTTATACATTCAAAATAGAAGAAATGGAAGGAGTGATACTGAACCTTGTGGTGAGCGATAAGCGCCGAAAAAAATAATAAAAAAAAGTAATAATAATTAAAAGCTGAAGGTACTCCGGGTCAACTATGACATCAGGAAATCTGTCACCTCAGTCCCCCCGTGACCATGGGTGCTGTAAAGCACTCGAAACGTCGGGTTATAAAGAATAAAATTAAACGCGACAAAATCCGTAAAATTAGTTTCATTTAAACAATTTTTATATTTGCAGAATGTTGGCTCCGGCTGGGATTCGAATCCATTACCAGCGGCGTAGAAGTCAGGTACTCTAAGCACAAGTGCACGCGGTCCGTCTATTCATGGTAATAATAGACATTTGATTATTATTTATTGTGTAATTATAATTTTTGTTCCTTCTCTTACAAAAACACCATCACCAACAACTGTTAATGATGGTCGTTATTCGACGGCGAGAAGTTCCTTTGGATTTCTTACTGATTCTTCCCAGTACAGATGCATTTCACGTACCAGTGTAGTTTAAAACAAATTATGTTTATATAGTATTATGTAATCTAGAGGTCGCGGTCGTCTCCAAAATTCGACCAAAATTACATAAGTTTGAACTTTGTTTAAATTTGAGATGATATTATTGATTTTTTGGCAACATTTTAAACAGAAACATAGTAATGCTCGCACATAATTGCTTGACGCACTTATTGCTTAAGTTAAAAATGAACCAAAAATACATAAAAGTTACAAAACATTTCGTTTCACCTATACAGAAATTATTAAATATTTTCCATAAGCCAATATATTATATCATTAAAATGAGAGAAGTAGCTCAGGGACCGGGCGCTCAGCCTTATATTTAATAGTAAGCGAGTGACCTGAGTTCGATCCGCGTTGACGGGACCTGTAAAATTGTCATTAGGATAATAATAATAATTAGCCAGATGCCGCTGAGCACAGAGGTGAAGGAAAACCTCGTTAGAAAACTTGCATGTCTGAGGAATAAAAATATTTCGAAGACCAACCCGCACTTGAATAGCTTGGCCGACTTTTTCAAGCTCCAAAACCCTCTCGGAAATGAGATGCTTATTAATAAAATTTTATAGCTAAATGGAGTTCTATAGTCTATTGAGCCTTTCCGATTGGTTTTGTCCGTGGCTAAATCGTTATTAGATATATTTCATACAATTATTTTTTTTAATACAGTCAGATTCTAGGCTCAGGCTCCTTGTCTGATACAATTTTTTCATAATTATTACATATGTTATGTATAACATATCACGCCTTACTGCGCAATCATGTAGCTTGCTGTACGCGGGTCACAGCTAGTTATAATTAAAGTAAATACTTATTCTGATTCACACTAAGAATATTCTGTCTATACCAAAAACAATTTACGAAGTCTATGCCAAACTTAGGCAACGTAATTGCCCGTAAATCAGTGATTATTTAAAAAAAATAGTTGTTTTATTTCTGATATCGTCACGCGTGCTTTCTGTAACAAAATTTTCAGTAACAAAAAAATTGGACATGACTAACTTAATAATTACAGACTTGGAGTTCGCCTTTCGCGTGAGTGTTCCCCGTTACGGTTTCAGCGAAATCGTTTTATATGGTGCCTACTAGTTGTTTTATTTTGATTTTTTTTGATACAATGTTATGATAGCATTATCTACGTAAGGTTACGTCCTACGGGATATCATTAGACCTTTGCACCTACATTTCAATCTTATCTTGATCAACTAGTACAAACGCGTTAATTTTGAAGGCAGCTCACTTGGACTTAAAGTTGTTAATGGAGTGAACAACTTAAGTTCAAGTGAAGTTCCCTATGAGTCAGTTTTTCGTATGTAACTTGCTTTTAATGTTTATAATCCATTTCTTGATATTGGAAATACATAACTGTGGACAGATTGAATTGATTGCTTATATCAGTACAAATTAAAGACGCTCTGATGTGAAGCCGCGATAGAATATTTGAATCGTATAATAATATATAATCTTTAAAAAGTTTGCCATGATTAGGAATATACAACAGTAGCATATATATATGTACGTTTTTTAATTTTATTGTTAGATCATTTGATGGTAACGATATGTTTACTTTATATCATATGAGAAACGCAAATATTATTTTATCTGTGTTAATTGGTCCTGTCAGAAACGTATAACATTTACGTTTGTTATAGGACCTGTAGCGACATCTATATGTATATATATGACGATGGCAATATCGTCGGCCAAAATGGTGACCCCGACGTGATCATCTCAGCCAGCTTCTTCCAACCACTGCAGCCAACGTTATCGGCAGCCATCGCAGTCACAGCACTCTACTACTGCCGGCACAACGCGTGCTTCCTAGTCTCTCAGCCACTGAGGATTATCATCGCTGTCAACTGTCCTCAGGCTGACTCTTGCGGCATCAACACTGTCTTCATAAGTCTCAGCAAACTGAATACCTGGACACACAGTCTCACCACGTCGCCAGACTGCACATCATCGCTTGACGCCACAAGATCTCCACGCTAAACTACCACATCCAGTTTCAGCGTGGGAGCGATGTAGCGACATCTATGTCACCACATGAGAAGCTCAAGAAATATTTCATACCATTCTATAATCGCACTATGAAAGCTTCTGAGATGCGAACTATATATACAACATCTAAATATTACCAGTAGGAGGAGACGTCTTTCCCTGATTGACGATATTGATGATTCCTTGGCAATATCATCCACTAAATACCTTCAAATTTAGGATTATCCAATGAATAATTATGTTGGTTTGTTGGTTGTTAATAAAAGCAAAAACTTTTTATTGCAGCGTAAGATACTATTCGATAAAATTAAAGAAGAAGGTTGTGTGAAATAGAAATAGAGTAAAGAAACAAGTTCCTAGTTTTTGGCTTTGTCAGGTTTGTGATCTATACGTGTACTTGTTTACGGGTTTACGGAATTTGTTCAGCGAATTCTGATAGAGTTAGGAAAACTTCGCTATATACAATAATAATGTGGAATACAAAGCATTCCCACTGCTTAATAGGCCCATTACTCCTTCGAGAGTCGGTGATTGGTCCCCTCAAGATACACTACTGTACTGACTGCTACTGTAGAATTCCACCATTCTGCCACCGCAGGTCCGGGTACTCTGCCGTGAAGCATTGGTGTGCAAACGTTACTGTGTTTCGGTCGCAAGGACACTGATACCTAATTACTGGGTATATGAAACGGGGAACTGATATCTCAGGAAAACGGGACGCAGTGTGGTGCATTACAGAAACGTTCTGAATAACACAGCAGTCGTTATAAGCAGACGTTGCACTACCACCACATAAACGTTTTGCCCGTCTCGTCACTTTCTCCTATAAAAATAACTATTGATGAGCTCTGAAATGTTAACTCTAGCCTCTGCAATATGCGCCTAGTACACATGATCCGTACCGGCGACTATCCCATCATATTAACAAGCTCAAGCACAAACCGTAACCTGATAATAGAGATACAATTACACCCTAGCTCTTTAAGCAAGCATCATTTTCGCGTCCTCTGAGACACTGCCTCTACAAAAGACGCTTGTGTTGGGCTGTTGGCACGCTTTTGCTTTGCAGACTGTGTTAATATGCTGGTTGCAAAAGCAGAAGATGTTATAATAGTCAAAATATATTGGTTATTGAAATATTAAGTTTTTAGTTTAATTGGGTGAAGTGATGAAACGAACTGATCGTTCACCTGATGGAAAGTGCAACGTCAGCACATTATAAATGCTGTGTCACACAGAACACTTCTGTGTGACACCGAATTGCGCCCGTCACCTTGAGACATCAGTTCTTAAGTCTCATATGCCCTGCCCTTCAAACCGAAACATAGTAATGTTTGCACCTACCTAGACGGACTCCCGGGAAAGGAATCCTACCACGTCCTGTTTCAAATCAAATCTGGTGCACTTTAGTGCATAAATACTATAAGAAAAACATACTGTTATTCCCTTATCCGTCATAATCATACAATTAATAATTAATTACGAGCAGACTATACAGCAGTACATAAGGGAATAATTTAATAACATTAGGACTTGTGTAATTATTCCCATGTTAATATTTTATGATCTTCTCATATATGAAATGATTAACTCCAAATTAGTGATTGAAATTAACAATAAACAGGATAAACCTCTTAGTGTATTCGCCCTGTTGCCCAATAATGATTCTAGATACTCTTCCGGTTTTATTTGCTCTGCTCTAGGTACTTTAGGTACTCGTACTCATAAATTGGTTTATCGAATATAAGAATATTGTTACTACGTTTTTCTTGTGACATCTTAATTTAAATCTTAATATGAACGAAGCAGAAAACATTTTTATGAACTATATTAATAATAAGTATGAATGACTTATCTTACCTAGGTTGTGAATAATGTGTTGATAACAAACATTATATAATTATTATTTTTTTATTTAAAAAAAAAATACTTAACCCTTACTGCGAATTTTGATGTATTGTGGGTTACGGTAAAGTTTTATGATCATCATCATTTCCTCACAAGGTGCACGTTTACTTGCCTAGTCACTGACTACTATAGAAAAAACCAACAATCTGGCAGTTTTTATGTATAAATTTCCTTTGTACATTGTTATCTTGATTATAGAAAACTGGAGATATTTTGATTACACTGGGGACTACGTTTATAAGCTTCAATCAACTGAATCCCTCAATGACACATAAAATATTTTATTTTTATTTTGTGTTCAAATAGTAGACTAAGGTTGCAATACTCAATGGACATTGTATTATTCCCAATATACGTAAACGACTTTCATACGCGTATTCGTATTTTGTATGCATATAAATTGTGCAATGTAATGTTTAATATTTCGACTTGTTTATCAAAATGCTTTGTGTTAAAGGAAATCTGTATCAGTAAAGATATTTTATCATTATCTGTATCGGCTTCGTAGTAATGCACTGCTGATCACATGACCTTATTAAACTGCAGAAATTTGGCGTTACCGTCAGGTGGATTGGTATATCCGTGGTCCCCTTCTTAGTAGCTGTTGCTGTGTATTCGATCGGCTTTCAGGGACCATCATATTTTTAGAGCATTTACCCTTAGTTGACTTTTAGGACACCCATATAATGAATAGGGCGATGGATTCTTCCAGTGTCACAACTTTCTTTTCTTAAATTTCTGCTGACTTTAAGTAAAACTCAATTCTTTCAGAGAAGAAATTGATGAGTCGAGCAAAACGTTCACCTAATGGTAAGAGCAACGTCCGTCCATAACAAATGCTGTCACTCAGAACATTTCTGGGTTTCACGACACGTCAAATGCCGCTTGATTACATTAGCTCTCAGTGCCCTTCAGATCGAAACATAGCAATGTTTACATACTACTGCTTCATGGAAGAATAACAGGCTCTGCGCTGAAACCTACCTAGACGGATTTCTGCATAGGAATGCCACAGCTAGGAACCAGTAAAAGCAGCGTTTCGTAAGGTAAGTGACGAGCACTGGAGATCCTAAATCAGAAACAGTGACGAGGTATTCCATCAACGTTCTATGCCTGAGGGCTGCAGTGGCCACTGTCAGGTGGATTATGTACTGTGTTGTGAATCACGATCACCAAAATAATAAAAACACGTTCTTGATATATGCAACACTGACCTCATAAAGAAATGTTTAGCGTCCGAACTAAAAAGCATTTGTTATTAAATCTTAAATATTTTTTTTTATATATATTTCAGTTTAATTACTGTAGTCGTGTGCGATAAATATAGAGATATAGATATATTGAAACGTAAGGCAATATTTTCTGGTATCGTATGAATGTTTAGAATTTTCTTTTCGTTTTATAAAGACTATATATAGATCAAATATAGACAGACAGAAATTTCTTTACACGTCTTTTTACGATCGACCTAATTTCTATACACATTTGACATTCTGGACTTTTATGTTTAATAATTTAGTGTCAAAAAGAATGCTGTTTGAAAGTACAATAACACAGAGACAGAAGAGAAAAGTTTATAGACAATTCAAACATTATTTATAGACTAGTAGAAAGTGACAAATGTGTCTCAATTTTATTGTAACAAACAATATATGAGAGTCTACGATGATATTTTCCCTTATTTTGACTTCAGTTTTTTTTCAAATCAGATTATTATAGCGCTTTTAAACATAAGAACTTGCCAGCTTTATTATAAAAGTAAGACGAGATTATACCATACAAAATTATAACATAAACAGAGTATATAAAATTTTAGATTAAAAAATAATCCTTTAGTACGGCTGTGGAAAAATTCACAGCCGTTGTAATGGGCTTTAAGTGCACTAAAATTATCGCATGTAGTGCGGAAACCACTTAGATAAATTTTGTTATCTACACTTTTATGATTTACAAATAGAAAATAATGTTCTAAGTTCTTCTGTAGTACAACTTAACGTAGTAGATAAACATGGAGGCCGCGGGTTTGAAAAAGAGAAACTAAAGATCTATAATAAAAATGTTTTAGGTACTTTAGTTATAGGGTTTGACACGTGCATGAGGATCCTTGAAATATTGATGAAAATATTTGTTTTTTATTTAATTAAGTGGCACGAAACGGCGAAGTTATTAATCAGCGTATAGTGTAATAAAGAAAACTTCATTCTTAGTAAGCAAGTAAGCGCATTTAACGCTGATGTAAATTAAATTAAAACAATTTGTCTGGTCAAACACCTTAAGAATCTTACTTCTACAAACTATATAACGAATTCTAGTGTTAATTAGATAAGCAGCAAAGTTTTCGATTACATTATTACTTTCCATTCATTCTAAATTGTCTTTCTTATATTTGCTGGTACTTTTTTTTAACGCTGATCAAATAAAATTTAACTATTTAACGGATATTTCGCGGGTCGCGGCCTACCCCGTGTATGAGAAAAAGAGGCGACTTTATATATGTATTCATCATCATCATCATCATAATTTCAGCTTATCACTAGTCCTTTGCTGAACACATAGATTGCCACAAAAATTTGTAGCTCTCATTTTGGGGGAATTTTGCCATATTTGCCACGCTTGAAGGCGGGTTGGCAACCGCAGTTTAGTGGAGTTTTCATACTCTATAACGTAAAATCTTCCCATAGCGAATAGCGAAGTTTCTAGAACGTTATATCTTCCCCTTAACGAAGAGCAAAATTACCTAGAACATTATATATTCTTAACGAATAGCGAAGTTTTTAGATTTAACACGGATTTTTTTGAATTTTCTCGGCGGTCTAGAATATTCTATGGTATGTGATGCATACCATAGAATATTCTAGAACGCCCGGACACGACCGGAGATAAAATTGGGATGAGTCTGAGTTAGACGAGCTAAAGGGCAAATAAAAAACAGTGATAAGTTTGTAGATTACATCTTGTGCTCGTACATCTAAATAAAATAAATACATATATCCCCGGAGTTTTATTGATCCAAATCAGAACCTTCGCGTAACAATTTTATTAAACAAGCCACTGTTGTATTAAATAAATTTTCGGAAACGCCTCTAACGATTTTCATTAAAATTTGCATATTATGTTTCTAAATCTTTATATAAGTTAATATAAGCAAACTCAAAAGATGCCAATCGATGCTAGGTCGCCCAGGCACTTCATTATCCCCAGTGACTACTCACTAGTTTTCATTGAGCAAGCTTTAAAGTTTCAAATTAAATTCCACAATACTGATTCTGACGCGAGGAATGTTTTAATAGGGCAATGTTTATCAGCGTCAAAAGTGTTCGCTTTACATTCAAAAATTTAATAAACAATTTTTAACTTGAAACTCAGAGTAAATTTATGCCCTGAAAAATTTCAGAAAATAAAAAAAAACGACAGCAATAAATGTTGACTAAAGGTACTTTCAGCTTACCTTTTTTCTTCTTCATCGGCCTGTAAAACGTTCACTGCGAGGCATAGGTCTGTACCAAGTTTGGAGAAATTGCCGTAATCGCGACATTTGGCAGGCGGATTGACCGTTACAGTACCAGACACTTCCAACCGGGACATAAGTTGTTGAAATAGACGCGATAAAATTCGTAAAATGAAGTTTTGTTAAATGTGTAATAATCGCTTTAATATAAGAAAACATTAATCTGTATATTATTATCATCATCATAATTTCAGACTATCACTAGCCAACTGCTGAACCTAGGCCTCCCTCATAAATAGCGACAAAAGTTTGCAGCTCTCATTTTGGGGGATTTTGCCATAGTTGCCACGCTTGGCAGGCTGATTGGCAACCGCAGTTTATTTTTTTAGATGTTCAAGGAAGATGCTGCTGCTCATCTCCTGGTTTTTATTTTCCCTCTGTCGACTTTTACGACACCCACGGGATGAGATTTCTCTTAATCTGCCACCACACGGCACTGTATATTATATACCATCAAGTAAGATTCCTATGCAGGAATCCGTCTAGGTAGGTACCACCCCAGGGCCACTTATTCTGCCGTGAAGCAGTAGTGTGCAAAGATTACTGTGTTTCGGTTTGAAGGGCACTGAGAGCTACCGTAATCACTGGGCATATGAGACTTAAGAATTTATGTCTTGAACTTATGAACACTTACCATCAGGTGAACGTTTTGCACGTTTTATCACTTTATCCCATAAAAAAAAACATTAAAATGTAAAAAACGTATGCCAAGCCTCGCATCACAACCGATATACCGTAAAAAGTTGTAAGATCCCATGTAGAGCCAAGTCTTGCCAACTCGACAACTTTGTTATAACTTATGGACATTTTTTAAATAATAAGCAATATTTTGGGCCTCTCATTATTACACATATTTGTGCAGATAAAAATAACGAATTTTTGTAGGTAGTTCTCCTATTTTTCCTTTTCTGGTATTACTTTTTGTACGTCGGCTAAAGAGTTTTTTAAATCGCACTTCGTATCTCTGTTGTTTTTTCTTCACGGTTATGGTGTAACATTCTAAGACAATTCTGGGCGGTACATATTTTAATCGATTACATTCAGCAATTGTAAACCCCTGTCATTGATACTGCCTAAGTGAACATTCTACAGATGCAATACATACAGACTTGTCACGTTTGATAATACTTAATGAAATGTTTAACGTACATCATAAATTATTTTTCATTATTATACATACATTGGTATTATCAAACGTGACGTACGTTAAACATTTCACTAGGTTCCCAGGATCATCACCAAAAGATCTTCTCATACGGCTATTTTTATACATCTTGAAAGTGTACGAATACAAACCGGCAGTCTTCATTAGTGCAAATACAGATCTGTACATGGTAGTTTTCGGCATTGCCGTCGAGTACAGATCAGCGTTATGGTAAATAGATCGATCGATAGGTAGATCTCCATGCTCGTCACCCGTATAAAGGTGTAAATTAAGCTGACCACATGATTGCGCCATACGGCATGGTGCCTCGCTTATCTAAGTATTAACAGCTTGACCCTTCTCGGTAATTTTCGGTTCGCAGCGTGCGGTCCATTTTTTTATTGTGGGGAACCATAATTTTTTTTCTAAAAAAAGGAGCTTAAGTTACTCCTTATAATATCAGCTTACTGCCAGTAAAAGTCCCGTCAAAATAGGTCTAGCCGTTTTGGAGATTAACCGGAAAAACAGGCAGACAGACAGACAAAAATTGTAAAAATTGTTTTTTGTTTTATAAGTACCGTATATACTTTCATAAGCATCGAGTAGAAAGCTGTGACTTTGTTATTACAAACAGACTCGTTTATTTATTTGTATACGATTTATAAGTAATGTAATGTTCATTTAGTAAGAAGCTGTTTGATTTTGATATTACACACTTCAATACAACAGACACTTAAATTTTATTTATTTGTATAGATGATAGTAAGAACTGTGTCGACCAGAGTATAGTAACATGTTCACATCGAGCACATACCCTATAAAGACAAAATGTCATTAATTTTGTTTGAAAGCAATTCCATGAAATCACCGGGGTCACCCCGGCGATTTCATGAAACTGCTGCCCTTCGATTGGCCAATTTCTAAGGAATATTCAGGCTTAATCCGATTGAATTAAATCTGTATATTCCTTAGAAATTCAAAGAGAACGCGTAGACGTAACACACAGGTCGCGTTTTAGCGCGATCGAAAGTTTTACTAATTGGTGATAAATCACTGATCAGTTTCGGAGTTGAGTCGAATTATTTCGGCTCTATAAGGAATGTGCTCGGTGCAAGTAACAACATTAGCAGTAGATCCTGTATTTGAATCTCATTTGTGGTATATATACAATAAACAAATTATTAGTTTTCTCGTTATCTGGGTATTTGGTACTGTATCTTTCTCTGGTTAGATTATTTAAAGCGAGTACACTACATAAATATGAAAAACTCATTCCAATAGTTGTAATACCGATTTTCATAATTCCAAATGGTTTTAAATTACTTCATCAAAAAAACCTACGTTTATATTTACAAATATCAAAATGCCGAGTTTCTATACACCTAACAATAAAAATTCAGACTCAATAATAATCCGATACAGCAAAAATAGATGAACACGCAATGGCTTGACTTTATCCAAAGGATGCTTACGCGCTTTTTTATTTTATGTAACAATCGCAGATGTAACCTAACATAATCATGCCGGAATTATATTTAATACTCTATTATTTATTTATCTTAATGTTCATAGTTTTCGGAAAATTTTAGCGGAATTCCGTTTTTCGGGCCAAGAACACATCGGGAGTTTCATACGATGATTTTTCAAAATCGAAATATCCTAATTAGGAATAAAACATTTCGGAATATTTGGGTGTTCCCATGAGAAACGTTACATCGAATACGAGAGCGTGAAGACGAGGATTTACGAAGGTCAATATACATACATGCAGTCACGCATTTTTCCCATATAAGGTGTAGGCAGAGACCACAGACGTAGTCCTCTTTTCGCTCCCTCGGGAAACGTGACGTGACGGGGAACCAAGTTGCGGCCTTTTTAGTACGAGTCAAAAAGTCTTAGTCTCCATGACGTTCCTACGAGCAGTGCCGCACAGCATTGCATATTCTGGTATTAATCTGCATGAATAAAGACCGCCCGAACAATACCTTAGTCGCATCGGTAGGAAAGAGATAGGTTCTATTCTACTTAGCCGGACACCTGTCGGCTTTTTTAAAAGATATACAATACGTACTCTTCTACTTTTGCTATTTATTTAATTCCAGCATATGAATCCTACCACCAGTAAGCACAACTATCCACGTTTTACATTCTTTTAAGGTTATAGAAGCTAACACATTTGTTTAAAAGAGGAAAAAGAAAAATCGAAGTGTGGAACAATAAATGTAACAGTAAAAAAATAAGAGTAAAACGTGGGCGAGCACTTAGTACAATAAATAAAATGCTACTGCTCTCAACACATTACAAAATACACAATAGATATGGTGCTATTAAGATTTTCTTGTTAGTTTTACCTTATAACTCTTAAGCTTTAACACGAATTATTTTTTTAATGTCTGACTGCGATTATATTATCATTAAGTTCATCGAAACTCTGCCTACTTCTGTAGATTCCTACTGACAATCATTCATTAAAAGTCTAAGTCTGTTCAATGAGAATAATTTAGAAGTAAATATGTACATCTCCATAGGCACTCCATATAAAACATTAGTAATATTATTATTTGGGATGAATAAAAAACTTTTTGTACCAGCATTACTTCTAAACCTCTCTGAGTGATATATTATTATATGTATTTATAGTAAAAAAGCATTTTTGCTAATATAACTTTTTGTGAATGTAAGCTAGTTAAACCAACTTCTCAGAACGATCAGAACGTTTTTTATTAATTATAGTTTGGTGCAAAGGCTTAACATTTTTTTAATATCATATGCTTGAATATACACGTAGCACTGGATGAAGAAATACATGTTTGTTTAAGGGAAGAAAGTAAAGAGACGTCCAAATCGTTCACTGGATGTTCAACATCTGCCCATAACAAATGCTATGTTACCAACAACATTTCTGCGTAGCACCACACTGTGCTCGTTACCTTGAACTATCAATTCTTAAGTCTCTTATGCTCAGTTACTGCTCTAGCTAAACTTACCCTAAACTGTCAACTTTACAGCTTTCAACTCTGTTAACTTTTACAGCTTATCTTACAAATTTCCAATACACATCTATATCAATAAATTGACTAACTCACAAGAAACTGTATTAGGCAAACCCGAAACGGACCACAAAACTGGTACCAGTAGCTTTTCCTAGGTTATGAAGGTTTGCGTTTTGGAGATTGTTAGGCCTCAACTCCTACATCCAACCACGGAAATCAATTCATTACAATTTCATTATAAGTTACTGTGCGAAATCAAAATGTGATCAAAATTTCTCTGTTTTCGTGACGGTTAGCACACTTCGAAGTATTGATGTCGTTGGCTGTCTTATGTATTCTGCAAATTTAACGCGGACGAACCAACTTACGTTACTTTTATACTGCAAATTACGTTTGCCACGACGAAAATTATGTTCAAAAATAGCATGAATCTTCAATTTCTCCATGCAATTTTCTAAGGTACAGAAAAATAAATGAAATATAGATTTCAATATTATAAAAAAAAACATCAGACTTAAAGCCAAAGGGGCTGTCAAATCCGAATGTATCTTTTGTGAAAATCATATTAAAATTCTGGTTTTGGAACGTTTATTTGTATACAAATGAAAAGAATTGTTTGTTATTTGTTCGCGTATTTCGTTTACAGTTTGCGTAAGCCATCAAAAGAAATAGATCAAATATCAGAACGCTTTGAGCAGATTTATTTTTTAATCCCATTTTTCCCCATTCCATCCACCACCATTCTCATTTTTGTACATTCGTTTAGTTGACGTATTTGGATTGCAATCACAGGACGACATATGTATTAAACATTTTGAAACGAAGGTTTTGTAAGGAATCTTATTTTTAATTTTACGTCTCAGTTCAGAAGTACTTACATTCTCTATCCATCACATCTGGTTTTTCTACAAAATTAAAAAAAAGATGAGACTATTATTATATTAAAAATATATTTATTTAAGCTTCTACGAATAGATTGTTGATTACAATTGCGATATATTTTGCGTTTTTCCATAAAATTACCGCTCGCCGTGATTTTTTACGGATTTCATTTGGAATATCGCGTTTTTATGACTAGCAGTAATCAGACATGATATTTACATTCTATCGATCTTGTGTTGATGGAATCATTTTCCCTTTTCTTCACTAAAATTACCAAGATTATCAAAGAAAAAATTCAGACGTGAACCTATATAGTGGAGTTTTATACTCATATTACATCACAATTTTTGATATTTATCTAACAACTTTGTCACAATATTTTTATAGTTTGGACGCTTGTGAAAAATTTAACACATTATTTTTCAAAATTGTATGCATTGTTTTTGAGCGCAAGCTTCTAATTAAGTAATAATCATTGTTGCTTCAAATTCCTCATCATTCATCAAGGATCCGTCTTGTGGTCCAACAAAAATTAGTTCCTTTATTTTTGCATCAGAAAATCCTAGAAATTTTCTACACAGGGACAACAGTTACAGTCTTTGTCTTTATTAAGTGCTTTAGCGAACTGTTTAATAAAACTTAATTTAATTTGAAGCGGTTAACCATTTTTTTTAGCATCGATTAAAGGTTTGCGTGATATATTTATTAAAAAAGTGAAAATTTCCACTACATTGATTTTATTGAAAACCTGATGTGATACGATAAAACCAATACTAAATTGTATCATCACATTAGTAAAAAAGTGAACAATATTTTAAACAACGAAAATCTTGTCATCCTGTTATCTATACTATATCTATAAATAATGTATATTTCGGAATTAATATTCGAAACTATCGGGTCGCTTCTGAACATTCTTACGAAACTATATTATTCCAATTGCACAAAGACAGCGACATATTTTTTTGTGTATGCGTAATAACCACAACCTGTGTTATTGAATATTTTATAAGTTCGTTTAACATTCACTACTTATTTTTGAGCGTCAGAAAAACACAAGAACCGGGAGAGTTAATGGGCATGCTCCAAGTTGGTCAGATTAAATTCATAACTTCCAACATACCGGCTGTTGATAAAATTCCATACGGGTACTTTTAATTAACAAGGATATATAAAATATTAAAAAAAATATATACATTTAACACTTATTTACGAACATATCATTAATTTTACAAATAATAATAATTGCATAAAAGAACCGTGTGGTGGCGGCTCGTTAAAAGAATACTACCACTCCATCTCATCCAATGGATCTCGTAAAAGGCGAGTAAGGAATAAAACTGCACTGTGCACCCAACAGCGCATGGTGGCGATGGGCTCACCACCTATCACACCAAGTGCATTATGTTGTTTTGGTGAAACGTGGATTGTGGCAGTCATCTGCTTTTGCAGTGAGTGCCCAGTCTCTGACTACCCCTTATGGGATACAGTTGTCATGTATGTATGTATGTATAAAAGAAGTTGGATTTGTTTTAGTTTTTCTGTAGATTTAATAACACTTAAATAGATTATTTTTGATAATTGTTCCTTTAATTCAAAACCATTCAATCATTATTAACGAGCGACAGCACTTGTAATCGGTGAAAGATAAATTACTAGCGATATAGGATTCCGTTTTTTTTAAAACGTCTACTTATTATCTTTATTATCTTTTGAATCAGAGAAATGACGGAAAATCCGACTAGTTTGTTGTACGTCGAATAGCGACAGTCTCTGTGTCAAATGAGATGATTATCACATGAGAGACACCATGTCTCATTACTAGCTCATGTCACATCTTATTTTATGTATGACGATCGCGTTGCCTAGTGGTCAGACCTTCATTTCAACCTGATTTCTACGCAGCGGGTCCGGGACCCAATTACTGGCAACTATTGCTTCTCAGATGTGGCAACTTTTTTTTAAGTAAAAGAGAGTGGCGAAATGGTCCAAACGCTCACCTGATAGTAAACGCATCGTCTACTCAAATGCAGTGTCACCCAGAAAATTTCTGTATGGCACCACACTGCGCCCGTCCCCATGAGATATCAGTTCTCAAGTCACATATGCCCAGTAATTACCCTAGCTGTCAGTGCTTTTCAGGTCGAAACACAATAATTTTTGCACACTATAGCGTCATTACTTACCCTTCGGTGGTACCTACTTAGACGAATTCCTGCATAGTAATCCTACCAAAAGAACAGACGATTAATAAGTCGTTACAAGTCATGTGTTAAGAGCATAAGTCTCGAAATCTATTATTTAAACGTTAGTGTGACTTAATGTGCAATTAAATTTTATTTAACGTTGTAGCTCCGGGGCCTAGTGCTCGCCTTTAATTTCATAGTACGCGAGTAACCTGGGTTCGATCCCCGGTGCCAGTATCTCTAAAATTGTTCTACAATTTTAAGTGCTGATTTACCACGTGCTTAGCGGTGAAGGAAAACATCGTGAGGAAACCTGCATGTCCGAGGAATAGAAATATTTCGAGGACATGTGAAGTCCGCCAACCCGCATTGGAGCAGCGTGGCGGATTCTTCCTAGCTCCTAAACCCTCTCAGAAATGAGCATTTATAGGCTGAAACTTTACTTTACTTTTTTATGTTCTTTATAAACTGTGTAAATGAACACAAATAACAAACGTGCTGGGTATTAAGCTAATGTGGTACTAAAATAACTAAGCACAAAAGTTTATAAATTTGATATTGACTCGTCGTCGTCGTCGTTTCAGTCTATCACAAGTCTACTGCTGAACATAGGCCTCCCCCATAGGTAGCCACAAAAGTTTGTAGCTCTCATATTGGAAGGATTTTGACATAGTTACCATGCTAGGCAGGTTGGTAACGGCAGTTTATTTATTCAGATGTTCCAGGAAGATGCTACTGCCCTTCCCCTGGTTTTAAATTCCCTCTGTCAACTTTTACGACACTCACGGAATGGGATGGAGCTACGCTGCTGGCTTGGGTTCGAATCGCAGCCGGAGCCTATATGCTAAAACAAATTTTTGATTTTTAGCTCTGGTTTAATAAAAACCAGGATATTGGGCAGCAGCATCTTCCTAGAGCAGCTTAATAAATAAACTGCGGTTGCCAATATGACTGCCAAGCGTGGTAACTGTGGCAGAATCCCCCCAAAATGATAGCTACAAACTTTTGTGGCAATGTATGGGGGAGGCCAATGTTCAGCAGTGGACTAGTGATAGGCTGATGAGGCAGCACGAAAGATGCTGATGAGGTCTGGTTTTGTTGGGCGTGTGCAATTTACGTCTGTTAAACGCACTTATGATTTTGGAGAAATCGTAATGCGAGGCATTTTTTTTAAATAAAAAAAATCTTTGAAAGAAAAACTACGTAAAACTTATAGTTTATGAATGACGAAAGCGACAGTTTTGCTTTCTTTAAATATTTGTCTTGTACTCCCAAACAGTCTTTGGAATATATTCTTCGAAATAATACAGTCGATTCTTAGTCGTATTTTTTTCTTTAACACGAAATCACTCATTTCAAATTCCTTGATCATTGAAGAGTGACGTCGTAAAGAAATCTTGACTATCTAAAGTTATTCAAAGCTTTTTTTAGTTCGCCTGTGTATAGAAGAGCCAAAAGCATTTTGGTTCATTTGCAACTTCTGTGACATCTTTACCGTATAAAAGTGTTTTGTAAAACCACTTTAATAGAGGAACTGAGTACGGTTAAACTATCGAAACTACCTTAATGTATAACGTAACGTAGCAGTCTCATTATACCTAAGAGTAGCATTTATATTACATAAAAATATCTAGAAGTATGCACTTGTTAAAACAGATTGATAATGCTTTATTTTACTAACGTTACGAAAATTTACCGAGTAAATTTAAGGTTTTAAGTCCAGTCGAAATAAATCTGTTAGTCTCTAGTTTGCACTAAAGGGGATTGGTAATGTTCACCGCCGCAATATTCGGGTAAGCCGACTTAACCTACACGGATTGCAGAGAAAGCTAAACGAACATCATATTGGAAATCTATAAGAGCTCAAAACCAACTTTAATTGAATTTTTGGTTTAATGCCATTGACCATACCTGAATTTACCAGCATCACAAGAACAGTTAGTTTACTTATGTATGCCGTTGCGTTTAGTCAGGGTGCCTGACTACTGTCCAGGGTTCGAGTACCAGTCGGTGCTAGCATTTGTGCAGAAACAAAAACAATTTGTTTTTGTATTTGTGTTATGACTGACACCGTGTCTTGAACACTGCATTCTTTCCTACCTCCCTTCTCCACTATGAATATAAAATCACGCAGAGTATGTGTTTATGCATACACTTTTGGTACTATAATGTCTTTAGCGCAGTTGATAGCTTCCGACAGTACTGGGAAGTATTTGGATATAGTTTATTTTTTTTAACTGATCAGTTAAAATGTTTATTTTTTATTGCTTTTCAGGCAGGTTGGCAAATGCAGTTCATTTATTCAGATGTTCCAGAAGGATGCTGCTGCCCATTTCCAGGTTTTCATTGCCCTCTGTCGACTTTTACGACACCCACGGGATTTGATGGGGTGGTTGATTCTCTTAGGCCGCCACCACACGATGATACAATATAAAGTTATATGTTGATAATTGTAAGAACCTAAATATCACCTATGTAACTCATAGTAAAGCTTGGAGGACCGATAACAGATAGGTTACATTGCTAGGTTATTATATCGGGAACCATAGTCTAGAATGATGACATAACCGTCTTCGTTGGTACCACCACATTGCCAGTTATTCTACCGTCGAAGAGTTGTGCATAATATTACTCTATTATGGTTTATAGGTCACTGATAGCTAGTGTAATTGCAGGACATATGAGACTTAAGAACTGATGTCACAGGGTGACGAGCGCAATGATCTGAAGTGATCAAAAATGTTCTGGGTGTAACAGCATGTTTAATTACTAATTATTCGATATTTTTTACTCACTAGATGTCGCTAATCTATTTAACTGTAATGGTAATTATATCAATTTTAACTACACTAGATATCGCTCATCTATTAAAATGCATGCTATGGTTTTGCTCTTTGATAATATGTATAGTAATCATGAATGTGCATTAAAATCGACTTCAACCTACTACCGGTGTTGTTTTATTCGTTAAGTGTGATCGCGTATACATAGCATTTCTTTAGTTAGATTGGTATCCATAAAATAAATGCGAGCAAATACAACAGCTTATGCAATGTTATTGTATCATTAATTACTCATACTCATAAAGTGCCGATAGCTGTCCGTCAGAGTAAAATAGCATCTAGGTCTTTCCTACTAAGTTGGCGAAAGAGGTGACTGAGGTATCCTACGGACAGTTTTTATTCATGCAGAATAATACCATAATATGCAATACTGTCCCTATACTGCTCGTGAGAACGCAATGGGAAGTAGCGAAAGCCACCCGTCACGTCTTTCTTCTCGCGACGGTGAAAAGTGGTCTACGGGTGTGATCTCTGCCTACCCCTTACATAGGAAAAATAAACTGATATTTGTCATACCAAATATAAATTACTTGCGTCGAAGAATAAAAAAAAAACATTTTATTTTATATCCAAGGTTAAAGTTGTGTGAATCAAATTCCCTAGTCTGTGTCTCTTTAATGTTCGGAACACAATACAAAAAAAATATTTGAATTCAAATAAGCCACTGTGAGCTTATTATTTGGATTGTCTGCTTGTTTTTTTACTCTAATGAGGGCGTATAAAAATAAAAGTATCATTATTATTTCGCCATCTTTAACAATCCCTCTAAAGATTTAAGACAATCCCCGCGGTATAAAACTGAACAAGCGAACGTAATTACGTAGCATCAAAATAAGGCATGCATGTTTTACTACCTGTCAAGACCTTCGAGGCTTGGTTATTTACCTTGGAAGAGAGGAACTAGCTGTTAGTGACAGAAAAGAGAATCTTGCGTATTATTCTCGGGCCGATCCAAAGGCAAAATGGGAATTG
Organism: Luehdorfia chinensis; assembly: GCA_019845155.1. NCBI lineage: Eukaryota > Metazoa > Arthropoda > Insecta > Lepidoptera > Papilionidae > Luehdorfia > Luehdorfia chinensis. The sequence goes on along the minus strand of JAHVAK010000003.1, from coordinate 5,121,145 downwards.
CAGGATTGCTGGAGAGTAAGAAAAAACATCGAAATTGCAGATGTGATGCCCGGACCCAATAATATTGGAGAAACAAAAGCGGCTGGATTTCGCTGGCATGTACATTTGGAGAACATGGTACAGGACCGTGTCGTGAAAAAGCGTATCTGGGATGGTCGAGTGCGCGATGACTAGTTACACAGATATCGAACAAGATGTCGATGAAGTCCATAAAGACCTCCAGGATCTCTAAATAAATGACTAGCATGAATTGGTACAAGATCGGGATGCGTGGCGTGTTCTGGTGTTAGAGGCCAAGACCCACTTTGGGCCGTTGCGCCAATGCAGTAAGTATTAACCGCCTTCGTTTAATTTAGATTATTTTGCAAAATAATTTTAATTATTTATTTTTCGTATCACCATTTAATTTCAGCATATCACTAGTCCACTGCTGAACATAGGCCTCCCCCATAGATTGCCACAAAGCTCTTATTTTGGATGCATTTTGCCCTAGTTACCACGCTTGGCAGGTGGGTTGGCAACCGCAGTTTATTTATTCAGATGTTCCAGGAAGATGCTGCTGCCCATCTCCTGGTCTTAATTTTCCCTCTGTCGATTTTACGACACCCACGGGATGAGACGTGGTGGCCAGACTCTCTTAAGCCTTAAGCGCACTTTCATAATTTCAAATAATAGTATATTTACAAACATACATACAATCAAGTCGTTTTACCACATAAGCGATAGGCAGAGACCACATGCGTTGTCCTCTTTTCGCTCCCGTAGGAATCGAGGTATGACGGGCGGCGAACAATGTCGGCTATTTAATTATTTTTTTAATCAAATAATCCTTTTTCCTATAACATTAGGTTCATTAAGCTGATTTCGAAAACGTTTGCAAAAAAACTTCACACGAAACGCAATTGACGTTAACTCAGGGCGAAATGCTCCAGAAGAGTATTCTTTTCGCAAATGTGCCGACGACGCCACAATCGAAGTCATGGACGGGTAGGTATATGCCGATACATCAAGCGGGAGATGAATGACTATATATCATTAATCGATACATATTATAAAACAAACAAACCAATAAACAAACTACCTCTCGCCTGTAACGGATACACCTTCTACGTTTCATCGTGCGTAATAAGAGACATTTGAGCCGAATTTGTGTAGGCATTTTAGTACAATCGTAGATAATGCGAAACAATTCGATCCGAATAAATTCGATTCGTCGAGCTTGGACGCTCCAGATTAATTAGAATTGAAGGCTTTTAGAGGCATTTACATAATGTTTCACAGGTTTTACGGGAATAATAAATCGAGGACTCGATGAAGAATATTGTTTCTTGCATATTTCAAAAATACATAGGCGTCGACCTGAAAATAAGTATTTTCTCTCGTAAAAAAACATAAAAAAAACGGCGCCTTTCGTGTAACATCATTAGTCCCGGTGGCGGTACTATTTTGGTAATACACACCAACAAATTAACTTTGTTTCTTTCCTTTATTATAAAGGATGTCTGCAAAGTAACGCCTGATTCTATTACCTAATTGAATGTAAAAATGTAATTGCTTTTGAAAACCGCCTAGATAGTATTTATAAGGCGTAAATCCTTGTATACTTATTGCGTGAGAGTAATTTAAATGATACTAATTTTGCGACGTTTCAAGTGCTTTACAGCACCCATGGTCATGGGAGGGCTTACACAAACAAGAAACAAAAAGATCAGTAAAAACCCGCGTAAAATAACATATAGCTGATGTGAAGCATCGTCGCTCAAGGAAGTCTGCAGTCTGTGACCATGTTCAATCCCTGCACTCCTAAATGCTTGAAAGACCGCTTTCAGTATATTTCACTCTCCCATGAACGGTTCCTTCGTTCTTCTTTAATCTCTCCCTGCAAACTTACCAAAACCGTACAATTATTACTGACGACCTAACGTCAGTGAAATGTAGTGATGATATGCTGTACTGTCGGCTACGACATTATTAGTATTTGCGTTGCGTTGAATTATGATGTTATTGATGATGCATATTCTCAATTTGTAAAGTTCTGAATTCCTTCACTTTCGCTGTTCGTCCAAATTGCGATTAGTACAATTCGCAATTTGTGCAAATTATCATTTAGTTAACAATCTCTTTTTGTTCAAATTAGCCACTCGTACAAATTCGCGATTGGTTCAAATTTAAATAAAAAAAAATACGGTAATCACGAGCTCAGTCTTTTTGCTAACATTTCGACACGCTATTTGATAATACCCAAATTTGAACGCGTAAAGGATTCCTTATATAGGATCAGGAAAAAACAGAGTAAGTGTAATTTTTTTTCTCAGTGATTATGCGGTAGCTCAGGGGCCTGGTGCTCGCCTTTAATTTCATAGTAAGCGAGTAACCTGGGTTCGATCCCCCGTGCCAGCACCTCTAGTATTGTTCTACAATTTTAAGTGCTGATTTACCACGTGCTTAGTGGTGAAGGAAAACATCGTGAGGAAACCTGCATGTCCGAGGAATAGAAATATTTCGAGGACATGTGAAGTCCGCCAACCCGCATTGGAGCAGCGTGGCGGATTCTTCCTAGCTCCAAAACCCTCCCAGAAATGAGAGGAGGCCTGTGCCCAGCAGTGGGACATTTATAGGCTGAAACTTATGCTTCCGCTACAAGGATTAATACTAATATTTATAACAAGAAAAACTAAACGTTTAATACCGAACAAAACATTTTTTTGGGAGATGGTACTTTTGAACATGCGCCTCCACCATGAGTTCAGATTATAATATACATGGTGAAAATAATGGGAGTGAAAACTACCCCAATCTTTCTCTTCGTTATGAAAAAATTATACTAACTAAAATAAATCTTAATCTCTTGAGCTAAATCTTATTATCAACCCGTCATAAAATAATAATGACGGGACTTAAAATAACAATATGTGGTCTATGAGAATAAACTATTTTATACAAATTTACGCACGCCCACAACGAAACCACTTTTCGTCGCTGCGACATGGTGTGGTTGTCGTGTGGCGATGGTGTGAATGTGCCCTTCGTTCTCTCCTTTGGGGATCAAATTTTGAGAAACCGAAATTCAAACCCAGGATTAACATTAACACGTTTTTAAAAGATAGAAATATGTTATTATTATTCCGGATTATGTAGACAAACAATATAAAGGTCCATTTTTTAATTAATTTTATTATATTCGGGTTTTTTATAATGAAATAAAGAAGATAAACATGTGGCATTTTAGTTTAATATAGACGATAGGTCTGCAAACAGTTTTTCTTTCCAGCCCAAAATAATATACGAAAATATTACGATAACGGTTTATTATGAAATGCCTACATCTTTTTTTAGAATACTAACCTCAACGAGGTTAGTATTAAAAGAAATGTTTTTATTTAGTGTTTGCTTAGTATTAAATACAGAGTAATGTTTTTTCCTGAATTTTAATATACATTTTAATGTATATTTCAAATCTTCAAAGACGATACAATTATTTAAGCACAGATTGAAATTAATGATTGTATAAAAATCTTCACAAAACCATTCACATACATACAGACACGCCTATTTCCTTTTGGGATAGTCAGTGATCACATCTTTCAACTAGCTACGATCCTTACACATCTTTTGCTTCTTCTACTTCCTTGTGCATTTTCATACAAGCTCGTTGGTTGCGGATACTTTTGACGTGGTTTTATCTTAAAGCGTCTTCGATCGGAACGTGATAGGTTCCTATGTCGAGCCTGTTTCGTCAACCTTCTTTCTTTCGTCCTCCCTATGTGTCTAACCAAACTATCTTAGCATCCTATCTTAGTCACTACATTCTCTATAACAACGCAACGTTCCCTTATCACGCTGTTCCTTACTTGGTCCATCAAAGTCACTCCGTACTTCACTAACATTACAAACTTGGTGGTGTCCTCCTGGTTTTCGACCACGGCGACAACTTCTGAATACTGTCGGAAGCAATCAATCATGCAGGAGATACGAGTATTATAGTATCATAAATTTATGCGCAAATACAGAGGCACAACTTACCGCGCCTGATGTAACACTCATGCGATAAGAATGGAGATAGGCTTGGATGTAGTGTCAGAAACCCGGCAAGGAAAAATTTGAGGGTTCTCAGGGTCTCACATGAGACTATTTAAAATTCAATTTAGTATGTGTACAATAGCAGCGACTTTGAGTTTCCTTACATCTAGTAGTTAGTTGCGTCTAAGCACTCAATATATTTTCACTGGCAACACTCACTTGTTAAAAAGGTTTTATGACTTTGAAGTATTTTCAGTGAGAATATGTAACGCAGTTATCGAACGCTACGCAGCCAATTTTTAAAATATGGTATATGGTAAACGTAGAATACGGTAGTCTTAGTTGAAATTACAAGAGATCCACTTTTTCATTCGCATAGGTCTGTATGTAAGTACAATACAGAGTTTATCCATACATAGATATCATTATTAGATACATCTTAAAAAATAATGCAGTCCACGTAAGGCAAATCGTGGGCACAGGTAGTGTAACATAAACCTCTCACAAGGAGGTGGATTTCAAAGTCAAAGTCAATATTTCTTTATTCAGTTGAGGCTTGTGTAAAGCTCTCAGGAATGTTTAAATATATTAAATAAATATGTTTTCCAGCTCATAAATTTGACAAGATAAAACATGTATGAGGATTACGATCATTATATAGTCGCGAATTGAAATAACGAGTGTAACATTTTTTCTACAAATTTTTTTTTGATGCCCTGAAAACGTTTTTTTTTTTCAAAAAAGATATGCCTTTTTGTAGTGTAAAATCAATTAAAGTTGAGATGATAATTAGTGTTCTTTTATTTTCTTTTTCGTAGAAAAATTAAAAAGTGAAGCTTTTTTTGGACAAACTGGATTTTTATCGGCTGATGATGTATTTATAATGTAGTGGCTACAACGTATAAATGCGTTAGCTTAACCAGGTAAGGGCTACGCCGTCATATTAGGAACACCATGTTGCTGTAATTGACTGCGTAGCATTTGCACTGGTGGTGGGATTCCTATGCAGTAATCCGCCTAGGAATCTACGTCTGCGTACAACGTGGTTATTTGCCTTCAAGCAATAGTGTGCAAACATTACTCTGTATTCGATTTGTATTTGTGCCCTGATAGATAGTGTAATACTGGACATATGGGACATTATGGAACTGATGTCTAAGGGTATTGAGTGCAGCAGACGTTACACTTACTATCAAAAAATAATACCCATCGTTCTAAGGAGTATATAGAATATACCTACATCTTCTTTAACGAGAACAGACCATGTTGTTTATATGTCGCAGTGATAACTCAATATCAGGTAGACTGTGATCCTTGCCTAAAACCAAACGTAACCTTTTACTTGCTTAAAGCGAACACCCGGCCTCTGAGCTGCCACGGGTTGCTATACTTTCTTGACCAGGGCGGTTCTCACCGCCCAGAGTTACCGACACACAAGTTGACAGTCCGAATGGAGGCCCGCAGCCTCCCTCGGACGGTCATTAGACGACTTAAAATCGTATTGAGATATTCTAAATCGCGCAAGCACGCAGTGAACGCGATGCAGTCCGAATTTCGAGGTTTTTGTAGGAGTTTATTTATTTATTTATGTTTGGGTCAAACCAAACCTGGCACGCGGGCCCCTGGCCCGTGAGCAAAGGATCCAATGAAGCTGTAAAAGCCAAAAAAGGCTAACAGCAATTATATCTCCGAAATTATATATATACTTTCTTGAAACTGGAATAAGGTATAAAAGGTTTTCGAAGAGTTTCACAAAATCGGGCTTCACGGCGAAGCACGTGATAATCAGTAGTATACTGGTGGTAGAATTCTTACGCAGGCATCCGTCTGGGTATCACCACAGTGCCAGTTATTTTATCGTGCCCTTGAAACAATAGTGTTTTACTGTCTAAAGGGCACTGAGAGCTAGCGTAATTACTGGGCATATGAGATTTAAGAACTAATATCTCGGAGGGAAGGGCGCAGTGTGGTACTACACTGAAATGTTCTGGGTGACACTGCATCTGTTATGGGCAGACGTTGCCCTTACCATCCGGTGAACGATTTGCTGAACTACCACGGCTTATTTATTATATTAGCTAGCTAGAACGAGTAAGATTTCTTTGCTTGTGATACCTCCCCCCTATAACAGTATCTTAAAAGTATGCGGTCATCATAGTTTCAATCATAATGCACTTATAATACAGCTTTTCGCTGTCTTACGTCATTAGTAGTGTCCTATCATGTCTAAGACAAGATACCTCTGGATCATGTTATTTAGATAATTGTAATGATAATCTGACCAGAATTATTTTTGACTAAGAATCGCCGCTCCTAAAAGTAGGTTGTATGTATGTGATGCTTATAATCTTTGTGACAAGAAATGCATATATTTGATTCACAGTAAAGTGTATTAGTAATTATTCGATACCTTGAACAAAACCTTAAAATATTTTACGTGGACTCGGCCCCTAAATACATTTTAAGTGACTACTTTCTTTAGATTTCTTAACTTGAAATATCCCACAGTTTTTTTTTTATTGGTAATTATAAATTGCTGTTTACTTATTGATAATTATAAATTATCTCACAACAGAATTGGTCTCGCATCCAATTAATATTTCCGAGATTTTTTAACCTTTTTATTTCCAAACACATAAAATGTATCATCACTGTGCAATTAATCCCAACAGTGATAATTTCATTAACTGAATACTTAAAAGTCTCAGCCTATAAATGTCCCACTACTGAGCACAGGCCTCCTCTCATTTCTGAGAGGGTTTTGGAGCTAGGAAGAATCCGCGACACTGCTCCAATGCGGGTTGGCGGACTTTACATGTCTTCGAAATATTTTTAATTTCTCAGACATACAGGTTTCCTCACGATGTTTTCCTTCACCAACGAGCACGTGGTAAGTCAGCACTTAAAATTGCAATTAACAATTTTAGTGGTGCCGGCACCAAGAATCGAACCCAGGTCTCTCGCGTACTATGAAATTTAAAGCGAGCACCTAGTCCCTGAGCTACCACGTCTCTATACACTTAATATACTTAATTATTCATAAAATTCCCTTTCAGAAATCTCTCATAAATTATTCTGGATGGCTTCCCAACATGTTTCAAAGTGCGAATGGTCTCTATCACACTATTAAGCATCAGACGCCTTTGTCACTATCTTTAGATGTGCAGTGCACCTAATAATTACTTTACCTTTTTTACAACAAATTCCAGTAAATTAAAATGTCACTAAGGCTCAGACTTTTATTCACGTACTAAATGAAAGCAATTTGTTGAGCGTAAGCCAATCAAAACACAGGTTAAAAGAGTATCTTGTTTTAATCTTTCTTCCAAAGAGATATATGTTATTTTTCTACTAATACAATCTAAATGTCACTAGAAACTATGGGGTTTAATGTTAGAACCATGTTAGAAACCATTGAAAAATAAAATCGTTTCCAAATTACTTTTCAATTCTGACAGACGGTCGTTTGTCATTTGTCCTTTTTTAAAATTGAAAATGTCACGTGATTTGAATATATCCGAAGGGGCAGAAATTATTTCATTACAAAGATCGGGATATAACATAAGTCAAATTTCGAGACGGTTAAATGTATCACGTTTCACCATAAGAATGAGAACAATCTCTGAGAAGTGGACGACGTTCTAAAGTAAAGAAAGAGAGGAAATATTGAGACGTGGGAGAAGAAACCGGTTTTACAGCTAGAACCCGTAGCTTTTGCATTTTGCAGAAGAATTTGACATCAGTGCTGAAACAATTCGCCGCCATTTGCACAGGACGGGGTTACAGTACAGGCGTTACGCTAAAAAAGTTTACTTTATCTAAAATGGTACATTATAACATTGGACATACCTATCTTCGAATTTATAATATTTCTTTGAAAAAATAAGTTAGTGACATGTGTTACCTGCAATATTCACAGAAACCTTAACGCATCACTGAATTTTGTCGGATTCAAGTTTCTCACATAATCTAAAGAATCCTTTGAATTTGATTTACGAAATTAAGTTACGAGAAAATCAAAAAAGTTGTTCTGCTCTGACATATTACAAAAAAATACTGCCAAAGTTTTCATAATGATTTCTTATATTTAAATGAAACTAATTTAACGGATTTTATCGCGTTTCATTTTACTATTTATAACCCGACGTTTCGAGCGCTTTACTGCACCCATGGTTACGGGAAGTCCTAATGTCATACTTATTATTTTTAGTCCGATCTACGTAAAATGAGCTTACTGTGTCTTAAAGTTTTGCGGTGGTATGCTAGGTTTTTGATTTAATTTTATTAATAAATGGATCCCAAGCCGGTGGTAGTACCAAACCATCGTCCCTATTGAAATTATGATGATTTTAATTTCAATGGCCTTGCGAATCATCCTTGGTGGGGAACGGTGTTCTTTTGGAAGGACTTGCGGTATATGGAATCTGATGTAACGGTTAATACACTATTATCCCATTCTTACGTGTGTCAAAATATCGATTAAAAAAGAAATTTTTCCCACTTTGCTACTTTAAATAAAATTGTCGAAGCATGGGAGATGGTGAGTGAAGGACGGATTGACGTTTTTTGTGTGAATTAGACCAAGCGGAAAGGATGCGACATCACCGCTCATGGACCCTACCCTATTCGTCGCGAGGTTCTTGAAACCAACAGAGACTGTCAGGGCGTGGCAGGGCAAGGGTGGGAATAAAAATATTTGCGTTTAGTTTTAGAGCTCGGGTCTTAAATGTAAAACAGTATGATGTTAAAATAAATACAAAATATGTTTATTATCCGGATAGATATTCTGGGTTGGCACTTAGATGTTTTTGCATATTACGCAATTGCAATGTTTTTAAACCTCGACCTATGGTACTCGAGTAATGTTGTGTTGCAAGGTTTATCAAAAAATAAATTTTGACTTATTTTGACACCACATTGAATATGTTGTCTTTCTCTCTCTATAAGGCGACTCTTTAGTATATTTGAAATTTAAAAATAAATTTAACCGAAAAAATAAACTGAAATAGACGAATTGAACAAAGCATTTTTGGTGCTTCGAGCGGTCAATATAAAATGTTAGGTCCAAAAATCAGAAAAAAATCTTAAATATTTTTTTATAAGCTAAAATTACAAAAAAGTCACAAAGCATATTTAAATCTCACCTTGAACTCTCTAAGTTGACACAAAAAGAAAATATGTAATAATATTTAAGTGACATTTATAAAACTCGCCTCGCCTCGTCGTGTGCTTAAGAGAATCGTAAAAGTCGACAGAGGGAAAATGAAAACGAAAACAAGATAGGCGGCAGCATCTTCCTGAAGCATCTGAATAAATAAACTGCGGTTGCCAACCCTGCTGCCAATTGTAGCAACTACTGCAAAATCCCCCCAAAACGAGAGTTACAAACTTTTGGGGCAATTTATTGGGGAGGCCTATGTTCAGCAGTGGACTACTGGCAGGCTGAAACGTTGACGAAGATTATTTGTAAACCGATTACTGTATATGCATCAAACTTGTTCAGTAGTATAGCACACGTTGTATTACAATTATGCAGGAATCCGTCTAGGTAGGTACCACCCTTGGGCCTGCTATTCTGCCATGAAGCAGTAGTGTGCAAACATTACTGTGTTTCGGCTTGAAGGGCACTGTGAGCTAACGTAATCACTGGGCATATGAGACTTAAGAACTTATGTCTCAGGGTGATTGGGCAAAGTGTGGTGTCCCACAGATTCCTGGGTGACACAGCATTTGTTATGGGCAGACGTTGCACTTACCATTAGGTGAACGTTTTGCTCGTTTCATCACTTTATGCAATAAAAAAATAAAAGATTAATATAATTGTACGCTATGTATATATTTTTTTAGAAATTGGACTAATGATTATGTAAATGAAAATGCACGATTACCATATCCGAGGTCATGCTTTAGACCATGGAAATTGACATACATTTCCATTTCACTACACATCCCACTTCATAATATATACATTTCGTTTGTATAATTTTATTAACATTCAACTACCGTTTCGTAATAAGAAACTCCGTAGGTATCCACATATTTGTAATTTTTTTATCTTTATTAACATTTTTGCTTGAAAACATTAAAAGCTTGAAACCCGCATTAGCAAAAGCTGAATATAAGCTCGAATATAATAATAATAAATAAACTTGAATTTAATAAAATATAACTTACTGTAAAACAACTGCTCAGTGTAAAAAGAGTTATTCATTAATCGAAAAGTATTAATAAAGAATAACATAAGCGTTGCGCTCAAATTTAATAAACTTGAATTTAATAAAATATAACTTACTGTAAAATAACTGCTCAGTGTAAAAAGAGTTATTCATTAATGGAAAAGTATTAATAAAGAATAAGATAAGCATTGCGCTCAAATTTAATAATGAAATGTTACTTACATCGCGGCTAAAAAAGACATATCTTTGCTTTAAGTTCAATTTCCGGATCTTTCGCTAATTTACTTATAAAATTTAATTTAACAAATGCATAAAAAGCCTACTTTTGAACTGATGGCTTATCTCGTTTACGTCACGTAGTTATTAACACTATACGCGCGAAGATATCGCAGATTGTTTTACACTTGGACACATTTTTCGATTTGACATTTAATCCCACTTGGACCAAGAAGTCATCCGGCAAATTCACTCCCGGGAGAAAGGGTCCGCGAAATTACGATTCTTCCACACTGTCTCGTCCGATATAGACATAAATTATTATCTAGTGCGAATAGCCGGGATAACTGTAAAGTCATTGTCTTTCTTTGTGGTTCTCTCGGAGGTAACTTACAAGAAAAACGTACGTAGTTAATACTTAGTTGAATATAAAATCGCGTATACTTACTTCATCAATACTAATATACTAATAGTAACTCCACAGTAAATATATTATTATTATTATTAATATATTTACTGTGTTAACTCTCTCTGTCCCACTGACTTTGTTGCCTTTTCACAGTTCAACCGCTGAACTGATCTTGACGAAATTTGGCACAAAAATAACTTGCATCCTGGAGTCGGACAAAGCTTACTTTTTATTCCAGAAAATCAAAATGTTCCACCGGGATATTTAAAAAAACCTATATCCACGCAGACGAAGTCGCGGGTATCTAGTGATATTATAAATGCGAAAGTTACTCTCTGTTCCTCTATTTGTTACCTTTTCGCGGCTCAATCACTGAACTGATCTTGACAAAATTAGACGAAGAGATAGCTTGCACCCTCGAGACGGCCATAGGATACTTTTTAACTGTGAAAACCAAATAATTCCCATTATCTCACATATTTAAAAAACCTTAATCCATGCGGACCAAGTCGCAGGCATCAACTAGTTAATAAATAAATAGTGGATGGTATTACCAACGCCTTAATGTGTTTATAGAAAGACGACACGAATTTTTATTTTCATTGTATTAAAGTTGAGATCTCATTGCCCTTTTTATTTAGATAAAAATTATGTGAAATAAATAATTTCAACAATGTACTCGTATATGTCACAAACATTGTTGGCGCTATCACAAAGTAAAGTCTTTGCACACAAAGAGTAGGATGATGCCTCATTAGTAGGTATTACATATCAAACCGTCGCAAGGACGAACAGATATCATATAACAAATACAAGGCATACTCTTGTTTTTAGTTTCAACGATTGAATAAACCATTTATTATTACAATAGGTGATTATTTACAGAGCAGTACTTTAATGTTATTAATATACATACATACATAAGATCACGACTGTATCCCATAAGGGGTAGTCAGAGACTGGGCACTCACTGCCAAAACAGATGGCTGCCACAATCCACGTTTCACCAAAACAATATAATGCACTTGGTGTGATAGGTGGTGAGCCCATTGCCACCATGCGCTGTTGGGTGCATAGTGCAATTTAATTCCTTACTCGCCTTTTACGAGATCCATTGGATGAGGCGGAGTGGTTAATATACTCGTTAATATTTTATTTCTCTTTTCTTTTCTCTTCTCCTTTTCAGGTTTACAGACATTAATTTAGCATGCACAATATAAATAGCAATTATCAGCCCCATAAATCATCATCTATCAAAATTTGTTCCCGTCGTCGGCGCTTACGGCTTTGTGTCACCAGTATACACTCGTTCTGATTTATCAAAAAATCAAACAGACAAGCAATTTTTATGTTTGTATTTTTCGGAGTATATTATGTTGAAATTTTTGGCTCCCTTCATATAATTTAACATAACGGTTAGAACCATTTGATGAACCGTATTTATTGTCGAATTTGAAATTCTAATAAGACAGGGCTTCAAAGACTGTCATTGTGATTTTTCCGTTACAATTAAGCCATTCCGAAAAAATACTCTTTATGTTCTTTGAGTTATAAAAATACATTTAAAGAAAATGTAACTTTGTCAGTGCATTCATCATTCACAAAAAAATCACTTTCTATCTCATTTTTCTTAACATATTCAGTAAAAAATGGTGAAATAAATGTTACTTACATTGATTTTAGTAATTTTTATTTTACAATTGTTTTGATAATGAATTGATTTTTATTTTTATGATGACAATTTTAATCTATTATTATTTAATCCATATTAATAATGAGATAAAAGTTGATTCTGGAAAATTACTTTCTATAAAATAATATTGAATTATTTTAAACAAGGTTGTTTGCATCTTAGCTTCTTTCAAGTGAATATATCATAAGTATGAAATAAAAAGTTTGAGTTGTTTTACATATATGAATTTAAACACTGTCAGGAAAAAATAAGCAATCTTAGGAAAAACTGTACTTATATTTAATCTCATGTTTTTGTTATTAAATAATATTAAATATATAATTAAATAAAAATAAAAGCCTTCTTTTACTACTTATGCTAGTCCTTATCGTACACGATGTTTTTGCCCTTTTCGGCTGAAGTGTGTTAACTTTTCTCGGGTCCTTCAAACCGAGGCGTGGATCATCGCAGTAGACTGGTTTAGGAATCGCAAAGTTGTCCAGTTAGCTGGCTGTGGAAAGGAGTTGGAATCTGCAAAGACGACATTTGCAATAGAACTATTATAACTGCCTGTTATATTAGCTATATGGATTGATAAAATTGGCAGGTACCAACAGGGAGCCGGCCACATCCATACTATCTATACTAATATTATAAATGTTAAAGTAACTCTCTCTGTCCCTCTATCTGTTTCTTACCTTTTCACGGCGTAACTGCTGAATCGATCGTGACGAAATGTATCACAAAGATAGCATGCTCTCTGGAGACGAACATAGGATATATACTTTTTATCTCGGAAAATCAAATAGTTTCTACGGGATATTCAAAAAACCTATATCCACTCGGACGAAGTCGTTAGATAGTTGTTATATAATTCTTCATCCATACTAATATTATAAATGCGAAAGTAACTCTCTCTGTCCCTCTACCTGTTTATTATCTTTTCACGGCTCAAACGTTGAACTATATATCTGCTTCAGCTTTTTATTGGTCCCTTGAATTATCTTTATTTTACCTTCGATTCTAAAAACTGTTCACAGTTTCTTTTTGCGTCGTATGCCACTTTCCGTATCCAATATGAACACAAAACGTATTTATAAATATTTTCAAAAACTTTGTTAAAGAAATAACATTTTTTTTTAAAAAAAAGTGGCGACACCTCTGGAAGGCACTTATACTCGTATTTATATATACATCTTAACTAAAAATAATTACATTTATTTTTAAGGTTGTTAGTGTGGATGAGAGTATCGACTATATTGAAAGGAATCATACTTAAAAAGAATAGGTTGTGAATAATATACACCACACTCATGTCTCCTAGGCAGAGAGCACTCTTTTTAACCCCAGTCATATAAATAAAAGTAATATTTCGATGTTTTGTCGATCATTTTTACACTGCTGCAATATAGTGTAAAATCTTACCCAAAAGATACAAATTAAATTCTATTTAAGGTTTAATATCAAAAATAAATCAAAACGCTAAGAATTTATTTCAAGTTAAACAACATTAAATTACTCTTGCAGAACAAACAACATAACGTTTACCGTCCTGTAGTTTAGCGTAAATAATGTACAGACAAAAACCAACGTGCCCTTTTAGTAAATAATTACTCAATTGACTTACTGTGTAGATTGGGCTGCTAGGAGCTGCAAAATATTGTTGGTTCAAGCGTTTGATCCGAAGTTAATAAAAAGTTAACATAAAGCAAATTAAAGAAAATTATAATAATATAATATACATAAACTTCTATATACGTTACATATACATAAAACTGCAATGATCAAGGAAGACGTATACAAATTAGCTATCAACAGATTTCGAATTAGAACCTTTTAAAAGTATTTTATTGGATACTTTTCTAATATCTTCGGTCAGGGTGTTCCAGAGTAGTGTATCCTGAACAGTAAAGCAGTTACCGAATGGAATGTTGAGGTATACTAATCTTAATGTTATGATTAGATGAGGACAGAAGAACCATTTCATGAGTTAAAGAAATATACTGGAATTTATCCTTAAGATATGACGGAGTGAATGGATCGTTTAAAATAGTGAATAGAACAAGGAGAATTCTAGAGTTACGCCTTTGTTGAATAGGGAGCCATTTAAGGCGAGAACAATAGAATAGAATAGAATTTTTTTATTCAATTTAGATTATTTACATAATACTTACTGAAAGCCTTTTTTTTTCTTTTTTTTTTGATATTCAGAGATATGGTCATACTTCCGAAGGCCGAAAATATACCTGATACAATTGTTTAGAAGGCGCTCTAGGTTATATAGAAAATCTTTATACAAATCTGTGTAACTCACATCTGCATAGTCAATCATTGGTAGTATGAGTGACTGCACAAGCATCACCTTAGTCTTAACGGGCACAAAGTTTTTAAGACGATAGAGTGAACTCTATGCCCAGGTCACTTTCCGGGAGACTTCAGTAACGTGTTTCCTCCAGTCCATAGTCGTGTCGATGTACAGCCCCAGGTTTTTTACCGAGTTAGAGAACTATTTTATCTTATCGTTGTAATGCATGGAAGGCAGACTTGAGAAATTAATTTTAGCTAGCATTTTCGGGCTACCTACCAGCACTGCTTCACATTTTGTAGTATTAACAGTAATTCCAAAGCGTAATGACCAATCGTATATGGACTTAAGATTGTTATTTATATTATTAATCGCGTTTTGTAGATTATAAATATCAGATTGCACGTAGATCTGAAGATCATCTGCATACAGGTGATACGAAAAATTGAGACTCGAAGTGATGAAATTAATAAAAACTGAAAAGATTAAAGGAGAAAGAATACCGCCTTTCGGCACGCCAGTATCAATTTCAGTCCACTGTGAGGTATTTTGTCCCATGCAGACAGATTGCGAAGATAAGAAGACAACCACTCCAGGACCGAGGGAGCGAATTAAAAATGGGTAAAAATAGCAAGGAGGATATCGTGGTCGACTGTATATTTAAAAAAGTCTACAAGCACCAACACTGTAACTTTCTTCAGTTCCATACCTTCCCTGATATCTTCAGTGATTTTAAGTAATGCAGTTGTGGTGCTGTGACCAGAGCGATACCCAGACTGATAAAGACTCAGTAGGTTATGTTTGTATATGAAGTTAGAGTTTTGCTTAAGAACACAGGTTTCCAAAACTTTGGACAGAAAAGGCAGAATCCATATGGGACGGAAATGATGGGGAAGTGTAGGGTTTGGAATATTATCAAGTGTCTCAGGACGTAGTTTATCAATTAATCGAGGTACTGTGAAACTAGAAGGCCTCTCGTCGTACACATTGTTAGCAGAGCCGGTTATTAATTATGACTTTTAGTTGAACAAACTCGCATAAATATTTTCGATGGCACTAAAATAATACATATTATACTCCCTTTATAAAAGTGAGTGCAAAAGAGAATTATCCGCGTGGCTACAAAAACCTGACTATGATGCTTCTGAGAATTTGCCTAAATCTGTAAATTATAATTTATATTTAACACACACACGCACACACGCACACACGCACACACACATACACGCATACACGCACACACGCACGCACACAAACACAACACACACTTACACTGACTTATTTATTGAATAGACTCATAGACCGATATGACTTAGGGACCTTCAAGAAAAGAGCCTATTCCTTTCTCAAAGGCCGGCAACGCACCCTTGACTCTCTTGGTGTTGCGGATGTTCATGGGCGGCGGCGATCACTTAAAATCAGGTGAGCCGCTTGCTCGTTTGCCCCCTCTTCTATAAAAAAAGGTCGTTTAAATATTTTTAAAACACAAATATAAATGGACTCGATCAATGATTAATAACGATTAATAGTTGAAATTGACATCATCAGATAGAGATACGGAGAGAAGCACACTACAGTTAGACCAGAAAACAAATAATGTTGTGTGTTAAATGTTGGATTCGGCTGTCATTAAAATCCAGCACCAGTGGTAGCTCAGGGGCCTGGTGCTCGCCTTTAATTTCATAGTACGCGAGTAACCTGGGTTCGATCCCCGGTGCCAGCACCAACCCGGTGCAAGCAGCAAATTGTTTTACAATTTTAAGTGCTGATTTACCACGTGCTTAGCGGTGAAGGAAAAGATCGTGAGGAAACCTGCATGTCCGAGGAATAGAAATATTTCGGAGACATGTGAAGTCCGCCAACCCGCATTGGAGCAGCGCGGCGGATTCTTGATTTCTGGATTTCCTCTCATTTCCGAGAGGGTTTAGGAGCTAGCTCCTGAGAGGCCTGTGCTCAGCAGTGGGACATTTATATGCTGAAACTTTACTTTTTACTTTACCAGTATTCAAGAGAGAGTAGTCATAACAATACCAATTTTAAGTTAAGAACATTTTGTAAATATTTAAAAGTAAATTTACGAGGGTTTCTACTGAAGCATTAGTGAAGTTCCCGATGCCAATATCGCGGGTTTCCTCGACCTGCTGCTGAATTACAGTATCGCATCACTCGCAAACATTGTACCCTCGCCTTTACTTCGATGGAGGGTTACGGTCTATCACAATGTGTCAACCACATAAGGATGAAATCCATCCGTTTGTAGCGTGGTGCTCTAAAAGTGTTTTAGTATCTAATGCTCTATATGAACTTTACACACTGAATAACAGTCCGAATGGAGGCCCGCAGCCTCCCTCGGACGGTCATTAGACGACTTAAAATCGTATTGAGATATTCTAAATCGCGCAAGCATGCAGCGAACGCGATACAGTCCGAATTTCGAGGTTTTTGTAGGAGTTTATTTATTTATTTATGTTTGGGTCAAACCAAACCTGGCACGCGGGCCCCTGGCCCGTGAGCACAGTATCCGATGAAGCTGTAAAAGCCAAAAAAGGCTAACAGCAATTACATCACCGAAATTATATACACACTGAATATATTTTTTTTAAATACGAGAAGATGACGGCGAAGGAATTCTCAATCTTCAATAGACAAACAATTCCGGCTGACAGGAAACAACGACTATAGATTAATGTTAAAAATAAAAGAAGGCGTCATTATTAATCCAATGAGGTTACTTGATAATTTCTTGATTTTTCGTTTTAATTAAAACTGATTTAATACTCTGTGGAGTGAAAAGGACTTTTTCAGGTCAATTTTTCATTTTATTTCATTAGTAACTCAGAGCTAACACTTACTTCAAATAATCTTGCACAGATGTCGGAGAGGTCAAAAAACGAACGCTTTAAAATAAACATGAAAAAGAAAATGGCTTCATTTGTTCAAGGTTATATTTATCTCAGCTTCATTCTGCTAAACTAACTAGTGCATTTTTTAATACTTGTAAAATAAATTAACACTTCTAACGTAGTTAAATAATTTTAATCATATCTTTATCGTCAGTAAACAGTCTAAATCTCAATATACATAGGTTTTTTTCGAAAAGAAAAAAATACTTCTTGTTTCTTTTCGTAAAAAAAAATCTTATGTAAAAAAAACAGTCATAGCAATCCAAAAATATTGGTAAATGTATATTGTAATATATACATATATAGTATGCCGTGTAGTGGCAATGGAAAAAAGTATATATAGTATGCCGTGTAGTGGCAATGGAAAAAAGTCGACCACCCTTATTTGCTTATTTTTTATAGAAGGGGGCACACGTACAAGCGGCTTACCTTTAGGTAATGATCACCGCCGTTCATTAGCATCCGCAATATCAAAGGAATTACGGGTACCTTGCCGGCCTTTAACAAAGGAATAGGCTGTTTCCTTGTATATTCAGGTCCAGTTTTATACACAGGCGAGGCTAATGATGATATGCATTTTACGATGTATGAGAGAGAGAGAATTTTATAAAATATATTATACATTGTAAACTTTATGCTCAGTAAAGTTTTACGACTTTGGATTTTTGTTTATTAAAATTATAAAATTTACAAAATCTCGCATAATATGGGTGTAGCAACAACTATTTTATTACGTAGCTAAGATACTCCACGTCCTTTCTTTGTGTAATTAAAACGAAAGAGCCATAAAACACAATTACTTCATCTCAACGTCTTTCCTCCAGTTAAGCGTTGGTTCAAAATTAAAGTTTATAATAATGAGTACTAGAAGTATGAGCAAAATTATGCTACGTTTCGTATGTTTATAGAACAGAAACTGAATCCCAAGTACCGGCCGAAGAATTCTTTATGTGATATGCCCAGTGATTACACTAGATCTCAGTGCCCTTTAAACTGAAAAACGGTAATCTGTGCACACTACTGTTTCACGGAAGAATATCTGGCCCTGGGGTGGTGCTTACCTAGAAGGATTCCTGCATAGAAATTCCACCACCGACACAGTGCCAGCTAGTGCACCTAGTAGTAGTGTGCGAAGCTAATGTAATTACAGAGCATTTGAAACCGCTGTCTCATGGTGACGAGTGCAGTTCGGTGATACACAGAAGATGCCCCTGGGTGAAACCGCAACGGCTGCGAATTTGCAGGGGTAACACTTAGGTACCGGCAGGTGAACACCTTGCTCTTCACGTCACTTACATAATTTAAAAAAATCATAGGTCAATGTCACAGGTAGCAACATACTACCGATATAGTTGACTGGCAGAGAATGCCGAAAGGCATTAAATTTGCGTATTATTTCTTTAGAGTCTACAGGTCTAGCAATGAAGAGTTAATAAATAAACATACTTTTCCTGAGAAAAGATGGTGGTCTCTATGGGTCATAGAGAACATCGAACGTTGTTTTATAAATAGTTAAATACTACGCGATAAAATCGGTAAATACATAGAGTCACGCCTCTTTCCCATAGGGGAAGGCAGAGACCACATCTTTCCACTTGCCACGATCCTGACACATCTTTAGCTTCTTCTACTTTTATTAGTGTTTTCATACAAACTCGTCGGTTGCGGGTACATTTGACGTGGCCTTTCCTTAAAACGATTTAGATCTGATCGTAATACGTTCGCCTACGTCGACCCTTACCGGCTTGCCCATTCACACTCGCCTCATAAATCTGTTTCATCAATCTTCTTTCATCCATCCTCTCTACGTGTCCAAACCATCTAAGCATCCCTTTCTCTATCTTTGTCACTACATCTTCTACTACACCCCAACGTTCCCTTATCACGTTGTTTCTCAGTTTGTCCATCAAAGTCACTCAAAGTCATCGTAAATTTAATTTTATTAAATGTGTAGTGTTCGCGTAAATATAAATCATTATAATTCTGGACAAGGTATGGTAGATAATTTATATAGTCTAAAAAAAGTTACTAGAATGGATCCTTGTGGTACACGTTTTAACTTGAGCCTAACAGACCTGGAACCATTAATCTAAAACATTTGTTTCCTATTAAATAAAAATCCAAAAAAGAAGCTTGCTTTTCTAAAACATAATATTTTAGTTTACAAAGCAAAGTTTTGTGATCTACGCAATCTAATGCTCTAGGTTAATCACATAACACACCAATGAAGAAGAAGATTTAAACTTACTCACGACACTTTCGAAAGACCGAAAGAAAAAGAAGAAACTTCATATCTCTTCCAATAACTTGACATAATGGTTGAAGTCGTTTGATAAACTGCGTTCATTATCCAATCAGTAATTCTAATACGGTACAGCGGTAGAAAAGATAAAGCCAAGCGTTAATATTGTTTTCGCTTCAGAGATTGCTTTCAATGTAATTTTTCCGTTACAATAGTGACAGCATTCGAAGGAAAAAAATTGTAAAGTTTCCGTCAGTATTTCTTTAAATTGTCTTGATATTTCTACAAAAAAATATGTTAAATTTCTTTGCCCCTGAATATTCATCGTTAACGTCTAGTCTTTTTGACGAATTTTGAAGATATTGTGATTATCTTAGATATTATTTAACATTGTTCGTAACAATTTTTCCCATGAATTATTCTTTTATTTTAATAGCCGAATAGTTATCTAAAATTTTAAAATATTAATTATGTACAATTCAAAAGAAAATTGTTAGTTTCACGTAACTATTTATTTTGGGAAATTTAATTTTTGAGAAAAGACTTAAACTAAGTGTTGCAGTTTACGGAAACTGCACTAAATGTATTATCTATATGATCTAATAAGTAATTATATTGTGCGTTTCTCCAGAATTTTTCGCCAAAAAAAGAGCATACTGCTCTGTCAATTTCTGTCTTCACGTCTGTGTTGTAAATACTCGTATTCATAGGCAGCAGTGATTACAAAATCCAAACGACCCGCGGTCAGTCAAGCACCTGCGCCCAGAACCGTCTTTCAGACAGACCCCCCGCCCTCCGTATGGAAAAAACTCCCGACCCCCGCGTCCATCATGACGACCGCGTGGCCTAGTGGTTAGCGTACCTGACTTCTACGCCGCGGGTCCTGAGGTCGTACATACACACACACACATTCACAATCAAATTTAATTTTTGAGAAAAGACTTAAACTAAGTGTTGCAGTTTACGGAAACTGCACTAAATGTATTATCTATGTGATCTAATAAGTAATTATATTGTGCGTTTCTCCAGAATTTTTCGCCAAAAAAAGAGCATACTGCTGTCATATTTAAGGAACATGTAATGATACCACGAGCTTAGCATGCAGACTGTTTTATTTCATCCTTCTTTTTCCTACCCTCACATATTTATTTTACATATACCGACAACCCCCTTTTTAATAAAAAAAAATAAAATAAAAGTATTGAAAATGATGCACATATACTGACATATAGGTACATCACTAAATTAAACCAATTACTATAATATATATCATTACACATGAACAGAATTGAAATATATGAATTTAACAATCTTAACACAAAAACACTTCACAATTCATAATTATTGATGTTTAAAGTTTTAATTTTTTATAATATATTAATTTTTTAAAATAACTAACAAATAATTAAAATTTGAATAACATATTTTGAGGAAAACACTTGTGTTGAAGCAAAAAAAATAATAATAAATATCTTAACTAGTACAATAACTGTTGCTATTACAGATAGTCACTAACTCATATTAACCAATTATATTATAATAAAAATAAGCAATCTAATTTTTCATTTGTATATCTTTTAAAATTGTCTAATATTTATTAATTTAAGAATAAAGAATACATTATACATTACATGCATTATTTGAATCAATAGTTATAATTATACATTTTTAATTTCATTCGTAGACACCATCAGATTAAGTATTTAATTTTATTAATATGTATAAAGGTTTTAAAACTAATTCTAATACTATAAATCACAATGTGATGCACTTGGCGCCGAGTATCCCCATCTATCAGGCGGTCTCACTATCCTGCCAAAACGAGAAACATATGGTTCAGAGCGTGTACGTTCAGGCTGATGTGAATATGCTAGCCGTGGGCTTACTGGTATTGCGGCAATATCGTCGTACGGCAAAGCTTCATTCTGTTGTTCATACTCAAACCTATTAGGGTTAGTCTCGGGTTCGATATTTAAGTGTCGACGGTTACGAATTAAAGTTCTACCGCTGTTTAACTTTATCCGATAAGAACGTTGTCCAACGATTGATTCAACTACTCCACTTACCCATTGTTTATTTTTGCGTACTTTAACATTTTGACCTACATTCAAATTATTCATATCTTTAGCTCTTTTATCATAGTACAGTTTTTGTTGTGCTTGTCTATAATTTAGTTTATTTTTTATGTTTCTATGAATGAAAGGACGTAATAGTTTGGGTTGGCAAGGAATTATTGTTCTTAACTTTCTGCTATACAATAACTCTGACGGTGAAGGTAAATTACTACTAATAGGCGTGTTAAGATAATGAAGTAAAGCAAGTCTAAAATCTGTTTTGTCCAACCGGGTCTTTTTCATTACATTTTTTATTGTTTGAATGGCTCTTTCAACTTGTCCATTTGATTGAGGATAGCGAGGTGATGATGTTATGTGTTTAAAATTCCATTCGCGCGCAAAAAGTCGAAAGTCCTCAGAATTGTATTCTGGACCATTATCTGACATAACTATATCGGGAATACCATATCTAGCAAAAATATTTTTGAGATGGTCAACAATGACCTCACTTTTTATTGACTGAACTTGTACTACTTCTACAAATTTGCTGTAATAGTCTATGACAATTAAATATTTTTCACCATGAAAATGAAAGGAATCAGTTCCTACTTTAGACCACGCTCTATTTGGTATGTCATGTGGTATTAACGTTTCCTTTCTATTTTCGTTTTTAAATGTAAGGCACGCCTGACATTTACCTATATAATTTGCTAATTGACTATTAATGTTTGGCCAAAACATGCTTTCCCTTATTCTTAATTTACATTTTTCTAGACCTAAATGCCCTATGTGAATTTTCTTTAACATTTCACCTCTCATAACTTTAGGTATAACGACTCGATCTCCCTTCCAAACCAATCCATACGAAGTCGATAACTCATCCCTATAGCACCAGTAAGGAGCAACAATATCGCATATGTTTTGCTTATCCTCAGGCCAACCTTCTTTAATATATTTAATTAACGACTGTAGTTCGGTATCATTTTGTGTGCAACACTGTAACTTTATAAAATGAGTATCCGTAAGAGGATTTGACGCTGTTACTGCGCTCACCTGCGCTTGAATGTCGAAATAGTCGTTTGATTCTGTATGACTAATAGATTCCGCATCTCGCGACAAAGCATCTGCAATATACAAGTATTTACCTGGTTTATATATTAATTTGAACGTATATCGTTGAAGACGTAATAACATTCTTTGGAGTCTGGCTGGTGCCGCTGCAATAGGCTTAACTATTATATTTACCAAAGGTTTATGATCTGTTTCAATTGTCACATCTGATTTTCCGTATATATATGAATAATACTTTTCACAAGCAAACACGCAAGCCAATAGTTCTTTTTCTATCTGAGCATAATTTTCCTCCGCTTTTGTGAGTGACCTAGACGCATAGCTAACAGGTAAATTATTTTGTAATAAACAAGCTCCAAGCCCGTTCTTGCTTGCGTCCACCGAAATAACTACTGGCATGTTTACATCATAATACTGTAATATTGGTGCATTTGTAAGACACTTTTTTATCTTATCGAATGACTTTTCATGATCTGGTGTCCAATGCCATTCTATATCTTTTCTTAACAATTGTCTAAGTAAATACGTTTTAGCTGCCAAATTTGGAACAAAATTACCTACATAATTAACTAAGCCAAGAAATCGTTCGAGATCTTTTTTACTTTTTGGAAACGACATATTTCTAATAGCCGAAGTATGCGATTCGTCAGGATAAATTCCGTTTTGTGTAATTCTATGACCGAGATACTTTATTTCTTGTAACGAAAATTTACACTTTTCTTTGTTTAATTTCAAATTAATTAGTCTACATCTTTCCAAAACTATTTTTAAACGCTCATCGTGTTCTTGTTTTGTTTTGCCATATACTAACAAATCGTCAACAAACAAACATACACCTTCAAGGCCATCGAAATGCTCATACATTTTTTTGTGAAATACTTCAGATGCCGACGTTATACCATATGGTAAACGTAAAAATTTATATCTCCCGAAGGCTGTGTTAAATGTACATAAGTCGGTGCTTTTTTCATGTAGTTTTAGTTGCCAAAATCCATTTTTGGCGTCTAATGTGCTATAAAACTTTGAACCAGCCAAATTTGTCGTGATCTCGTCTAACGTAGGCAAATGAAAGTGTTCACGCTTAATAGCCTTATTCAGATCCTTCGGATCCAAGCATATGCGTAAATCCCCATTCGGCTTCCTGACAACGGTCATACTATTAACCCAGCTACTAGGTCCTTCCACTTTCGATATTATTTTTAGCTTTTCCATTTCAATTAATTTATTTTTAACATTTTCCTTTATGGCTACCGGCAACTTTCGCGGAGCATGAACAACAGGACGAACAGATTCGTCTATACCTATTTTATACTCACCATGCATGCAACCTAATCCTTCAAAAACATCTTTATATTCGCGAAAGATTTTATCCTCAAAATTTTTATTTTTATTTGCAGTGACTGCTAATGTTAGCTTTATTAAATTTAATTCCTGACACGACTGACAACCTAAAATAGGCGGCGAAGTTACATCGGCTATTATAAAATCTAGTAAATAATCAATATTCTTATAATTCACTTTCATACTACACCGACCTACTACTTTAATGTCTCCACCGGAATATCCACGTAGCTTAACGGAAGTTTTCATCAAATTTTCCTTCAAAATACCTATTTGCTCTAAATATCTGCTAGGAAGTACATTCACATCAGCTCCGGTATCTAATTTAAATGTAATATCGTTATTATTAATTGTCAAATTTACACACCATTTACTACTAGGCTCATGAAAATAATAAATTACCTGGTTGGGGGATTCCTCGACTTGCACCTCGTACACCTTGTTACATACTCGCGAAAAATGATTTAAATTGTTACATTTTAAACATCTCCTACCGTATGCAGGGCATTTTTTGTTCAAATGTGCCATTCCACATTTCACACACTTTACTTTATAATGTCTGCACGTATCTTCATTTTGCACTGTATTTTTATATTTACTTTGGTTCGAATTTGAAGGTGTAGCAAAAGAAGACGACGGTGACGCATTCGAACCGCTCCAGGCGCGTCGCGCTGCACCGTTGGGATGTCGCGCTACCATTTCTCGTCGCGACCTCCAGAGTGCGTGGCAGTTGTTAATCTCGTAGTAATTATCCTCCTCCTGATTATTATTTTTATTTATATTATATGCACTGTGTTCAACAAAACTCTTTTTTATAGATCCTGCTTGTACTTTAGACATTTGGGCAAGATTACATATATCTAAAGTTTTTTGCAATGTTAATTCTGGTTCACGAAGTAAACGTTCTCTTAAAGCATTCTCCTTCATACCACATATTAATCTATCTCTAATTAAGTCCTCGCATAAATTATTGAATTCACAGTTTGCCGCCATTTTCTTTAATTCATATGCATATTGTTCTATAGACTCACCGTCTAATTGCTCACGTGTGAAAAAACGATGCCTCAGTACCGTAATATTTTTCTTTTGCTTGAAAAATGCATCAAATTTGTCGATCAACTTCTCGAATTTTAAAAATGTTTCATTAAATTGGTTGTATACTTCGCGACACTGTTCTCCAATCAAATGTAGAAAAATATTTATTTGTACTCTTTCACTCTTTTGCGATAACTCACATGCCTCGTAGTAAATCATAAATGCACTTTTCCATTTCTTCCAATCTTCAGAAATATTTCCCGATGTTACGTTTTCTAAATTATTCACGTAATAAAATGGCGGTGGAGGTGGCAGTACCGATTCCATTGTTTGCTTCGTACACTATTTTTTTTTTTTTAATTTTTTTTTACTTAGCGACGCTTTGTTCCGCTTAAACTTTTTCTTTTTTATTACATATATTTTAACACTTAATATTACAGGATCCTACCGACTGCGCCATGTCATATTTAAGGAACATGTAATGATACCACGAGCTTAGCATGCAGACTGTTTTATTTCATCCTTCTTTTTCCTACCCTCACATATTTATTTTACATATACCGACACTGCTCTGTCAATTTCTGTCTTCACGTCTGTGTTGTAAATACTCGTATTCATAGGCAGCAGTGATTACAAAATCCAAACGACCCGCGGTCAGTCAAGCACCCGCGCCCAGAACCGTCTTTCAGACAGACGTCTACCCCCCGCCCTCCGTATGGAAAAAACTCCCGACCCCCGCGTCCATCATGACGACCGCGTGGCCTAGTGGTTAGCGTACCTGACTTCTACGCCGCGGGTCCTGGGGTCGTACATACACACACACACATTCACAATCAAATTTAGTACACAAATGAATCATTCGCGATGCCCCTCATGCTGGTTTTCCTTATTAATTATGATGAGAAGCGTCGCTGGAGTTTCTTGCGCCATTTCTTCTTCAGCTTCTACGCATTATAAAAATAAAAAATAAATAGAATTGGTGGTAAACTAGATACTTTGAATCGTCCTCCCGATAGAAGTAACTGATCGAGCCGTGGTTCAGCCCACTCGGGTGCGCTCGAGACAGCTTGACATTACATTCTATGGATAAAGATTAAAAGTTTATCGTACTGTCTTCAAAGAGTAATGCAAAACATTTTTAAAAGGCCATTCTAATTCTAAAACAAGGCCACAATTTTTACAAACACTTTTGGCTTACATAGTTTTTTTTTGATGCCGTTTTTTAGGACTTGTTTTTTCTATTTTTTCCTCGTTGTCAATACTGCAGGTAAACTAAATACGTATTATATACGGTACTACTGTATAATTATAATTACATTCCACTATAAAAGTGTTATCGTTCGTAGTCTCTCAGTTTTCACTGGTCACACAAGAGACTTCGAACACGTACAAGTTAATATTTAATCACTACTAGTATTTGGTAGGTTCGGTGGATGAATTATAAATAAAAACTTTTATAACCTATAAAAAACGTGACTAATAAAAAATGTTATTCCCGCCGGTTCTAATCAATACATTCGGATTGAAAACGTTTTTATGTTTATTCTTTCAAATATTGCATTCCAAATTTATGTATTAAAAAATTAACATCAATATATATAATTTTATTTATGTTGAGTACTTTCCACATTTATATAGATATATCACGTATATTTAAGTTATCAGACGACAGGTGTAGAAGAATAGAATAGCACTTACCTTTTTCCTACGGAGGTGTCGTAAGTGGCGACTAAGGTATTGTAATTTCATTGCCTTAATTCATGCAGATTATTACCGTAATATGCAATGCTGTCACTATATTCCTCTTGGGAACTATATTCAACGCGTCACTATATGTATGTATGTATGTATGTTTAAGTTAATACTGGTACACAGACACTTATTTAATTAGTCATTTATTGCAGCTCATCACGAATTCATTGCTGAAGGCTTCCTCCATAATTAACCATAAACATGGTACCGAGTCTGCATTCATGGCCTTCCTGCAAAATTAGACAGGCCTTAGTTTCACCCGGTAGCCCTAGCGTAACGGTATACTACGTTTTTCCGTAGAGGGCTGTCACTTGTGATTCTTTTTTTGTAATATTTATTACCATACCATTAGAACTTAATTATATTTATTGAAGCTTTAGGTGAATCACTATCTAATCTCTATAACCTTTGAACCTCCCTTGAATTATTATTTCTAACTTAGTGGTATTACTTAAAACTTGCCTTGGTACTCGTATTAATGCTTAATATTTATGGTCAGTTGTTCTAACTTTCCATGTTGATTAGTAACTAATAATTAGTATCAATCATTAAATAACAATTACTGAAATACGGCTACATTTCTGAACAAGGATTTATCATGAAGTTTTCAATTCGTCCTAATGATACTCGTGGATTAACTAAACGCTATGCATTTACAAAATGGTAAAAATGTATTATAATATTGTCCAGGCAACGCTTTTGATAATGATTTCTAATATTTACGCAAATACTACACATTTAGATAAAACGCGATTTTAACGCGTTTAATTTTAAACTATAACCCGCCGTTTCAAGCGCTTTACAGCACCCGTGGTCACGGAAGGACTACATATGGGAGGATGTCCTGATGTCATAGTTAACCCGGAGTACTTTCAGCTTTTAATTATTATTTTTGGTCTGTTCTACGGAGAAAGAGCTAACAGTGTCTTGAAGTATTACAGTGGTATGCTTGGTTTTTGATTTAATTTTATTAATTATATGATCTCAAGCTGATGGTAGTACCCAACCATCTTCTCTATTTAAATTAGCATGTTTTTAATAAACATAGCCTAGCGAATCACCCTTGGTAGGAACCGGTGTGCGTGAGAAAGCCTGTTACTTTTTTTACTAACATGAGTAAAGCCAGGTCAGACTTGTCTTTGACGGAGTTATTCGTACAAACAATCTTCGAGAAAAGCGAATACAATTTTCGAATGTAATTTATAGGGACTATGAGACCAAAAAATTAATGTTTATTTTTTATGAAGAAATAAATGGCGGCGAGGTGGTACGCCACCTATCACATCACGTTTCCCACGCGGGCGAAAAGGTGGTAGGATTCCTATGCAGGAATCCACCTCGGTAGGTACCAACCTAGGGCCATTTATTCTACCGTGAAGTAGTTGTGTGCAAACATTACTGTATTTCGGATTGAAGGGCACTGTGAGCTAGCGTAAGCACTAGGAATATGAGACTTAAGAACTGATGTCTCATGGTGACGGGCGCAATGTGGTATCACACAGTAATTTTCTGGGTGACACAGCATTTGTTATGGGCAGACGTTGCACGTACCATCAGGTGAACGTTGTGCTCGTTCCGACACTTTAATGAAATAAAAAAAATGCAGTACCAACATACTAGAATTGTTCATATTGCCAATAAAAATTGGTGGCGTAGTCTTTGAGACTCAAACTTTTATTATTGTTAGGAATTTAATGTTTTGGTTGACTAAGAAAAAACAAACATTTTGATTAACAATACAAATAACTATAAAAAAAACACTGGAAACTAAATAAATTATAGCTCAGAAATTGAATCTTTATTTTGTCACAAATGTACGTGAAAAAACAGAGGCACACGCCCTAGCTTACCCGCACCCGATGTAACGATATCGATCAAAGGTTAGTTACAACACAAGCAAACCCGATCACCATTTTTGAATTCGGCTGGAATTCGAACCCAGAAAACGCGTCGTAGTAGTTAAGTAATACCACTATACCACTCGGTCGTCCGTATGAAAAATATACAAAAACTAGAAAAAATATATTTTACTGATACTTCCGTAATATTGAAGTCCAAAAATTTCTGTGGGACTAATTTTTAGCGTATTTCATATCGAGTAAGAAGGTGTAATAGTAAGTATTAATCCATAAGATATAATGATATACAGAAAGAAAACAATAGAAACGAACAAAATCCCCCGTGTTTTCCATCAATTTCGATTACAGCAACACCAAATTGTTTGCCGTAAATCCGGAGGTGATTTGTCTTTATTTAGAAATTACGGGAAAAGTATACGTATTTAATTTGAATTAAAATCTGCCAACAAAAATTCTATATCAGGTTCTTTTGATGTTAAAAAAGAAATAGAAAACAACATAACTTTCACGTAAAACTTATTTTTTTTTTAAACTTTTGCAGTTTATTGAATCTTCACATTTAGATAAAAAAAAAATTGGTTAAAACCTCTGTACAATTTAGAACACTAGAAGATTTGGCGATTATATTTTTTTGCAATGTAAAAAGTTCATCATTTAATACATAGATACAGTCACGCCTTTCCTTATAAAAGTTTCCTTATAAGGGGTAGGCAGAGGCACACACGTAGCACACTTTTCTCCTTTTCCCCCGTAGAAAATGAGACGTGACGTGTGGCGAACGACGTTGCTGCTGTTTTTGTACGTTTTCAAAAATCTAACTCCCCATTGCTTTCTCACGAGCAGTATAGTGGCAGCATTGCAAATTATGGTTGAATAATACCACGCAAATAAAGGCTTTGCATATAATACGAGTACGTTAGTCGCCTCCGTAGAAAAGAGGTAGGTACTCAGCCGGACACCTATCGGCATCATTTAATGTCGTTACATATGTTATGATCTTTAATAATTGTGTTAATTTACAGTTAACAATAAGTCCTTTGCAAATAATATGAAATGAAGATATGATGTTATGAAAAGAGTAAATATGTATCATCATTATCATTTCAGAATATCACTAGTCCACTGCTAAATATAGGCCTCCCCCAAAGATTGCTACAAAAGTTTGTAGCTATCATTTTGGGGGGAATTTTGCCATAGTTGCCACGCTTGGCAGGCGGGTTGGCAACTAATAGGTGTATGTTATTATTTTATGCATCCAAATTTTTAAGCACAAGTATAGAAGGTATATATAAGGAACAAAATGTAAAATACTTCACTTGATTTTATTTAATGTTTAACAACGTCATATCACTCAAGGGTGAGCAAATATCTAGAAGTTTAAATAAACACCGTCGAGTTTTACTGGTAGTAAGATTCTGGAATTCGTCTAGGTCTAGGAACCACCGCACCGCGCCGTGTAAGTATAACTGCGTTTCGGTCTGAAGGGCACTGAGAGCTTGTGTAATTACTGCGCATATCAGACCTTAGAACTGATGTCTCAGGGTGACGGGCGCAGTGTGGTGCCACAAAGAAATGTTCTGAGTGACGTTGCACTTACCATCAGGTGAACGTTTTGCTCATCTCATCACTATCTCCTATAAAAGAAGAGTTTGCATAGCATGAGTGTGCTGATGTCTGTTACCCGGATCTTTCCAGTAGTCGCTTTACGTAAATATATTCACGATTCATGTTACTGTTCTAAGCGGCTAAACGGCTTCCTATCCGACAAAGGCATTGCTCCAGAATTTTGTTTCTTTTGTATTCTATCTTAACTGTTCCAAAATCTCCATCATATTTGAAAAATAACTTTAACCCTCCTTATTCTATCTATTCTTCTATTCTATTCTTCTATCCGATCATTATACCGCAGCATACTTCTGTATTCTTCCCCGACGATGGCAAGAAACCTCCTTATAAGAACATATTTAAAAGATTAATTCGATTCGATGTCACAAGGCATTAAGTCCGCCCATTATAGCCCTTAGTTTAAGGTGTTAACAATAAATAAATGAATGATATTTATGTAGACAGAAACAAATAATGTATTGAATTACTTATAGGAACTTGAAATTGAATACTGAGTAGTTTACCCAAAATAAAGCATAAATACTAAAATACTAATGTCTATCAAAACTTAAAGTTGGACTATTAATAATAAAGTAAATTTAACATGCTTGCACCCACGTAGACATCTATTTTTGAATCCGTTTAAGAAATTAATCATGAAAAGACATAATTCTATAAACTTAATTGTTAAGTTTCACTTTCCCTTTGTTAGCAGTACAGCCCTAAATAGCGATTTATTTATTATTTAATTTCGGCAACTTCTGAAAATGATGTTTATAATATTCGACAGTAAAATTAGTTTTATTTAAATGTGTACTATTCGCGTAAATATCGGAAATCATAATATTCGACTGCTTAATATTTATTCACTAAACAAAAACTTCTCTTATGTAAAAACAGTTTTTGAGTAACGTTTTTAGAACTATATCTTTTTACATAATACTCATTGAACGTATTTTTTTTAAATTACACCCGATCGTCAAAATGTCTTTAACGTGGAAAGAATCAGCAAGTAACCCAGAGGGCCGGTTTTTTTTAAATTATTAATTTAAAATACTATGTAATGTACAATAACAGTAGTAGTAGTATAAATAAAAAGATGTAGGTATACCTATATATATTTATATATATATACGTTATAACTTGGCAGCGATCACTTTATTCCCAGGGGTATGCGTGACTCAAGGTATCGAAAATTTTCTAATAAAAGTCATTTGGCGTGCGCTGCAAAAACTATTGATGATAAGTAAAATAATGTACCATTTTCATAGTACTCATCATTACTCACAAAAAATCCGCGAGGCTATATGTCTAACTATTATAGTTAAGTCACAATAACCGCTTTTTGTTCAAATTAGTCAATTAAAACACGAGTAGAATCTAAAGATGATGACATTCGAATCATAATACTCGTATTAATCCTTATCATACTAAATAGTTTCAAAGTCAAGGTTGATTATGTACATGTAAATTCCTCTTTAAATTATCCGAATCAGACCTATCGTTTAGAAGTCACCCTAATTTTTTTTGTAATTTAATTAACGTACTACACCACTGTATAAAACTGCCTTCTTTAAAATTATCCATACTTATATTATAAATGCGAAAGTAACTCTCTCTGTCCCTCTGTCTGCTAGTTACCTTTTCACGGTTCGACAGCTGAACCGATCTTGACGAAATTAAGAACAGAGATTTTGGGGACTTTGGGACATCCTGGGGACGGACATAGGATACTTTTATCTCGAAAAATCAAATAGTTCCCACAGGATATTTAAAAAACCTATATCCACGCAGACGACGTCGCGGGCATCAGCTAGTATATATATAAAATATGCCCAAGGATGTGACATACGCACACACAGACAGGACGACATTATAAGAGTTTCGTTTTCATCCAATCTTGTCGCATTGGTGCCAAAACAATTAACCCAAGCAGACCATGAACTGTTTGAAATGAGTCAGCCTTGCGATTGCCAATCCGATGTGTGGTGATTACGTTAAAATGTTCCAACTAGATCTAAGTGCTGCAGTGGCCTGTATCCATATGTCCCGATTATTTAATATAAGTTTTAACATCGCTCTTGGCTATTGTAATTAGTTTATATTTGAAAATATCTCTCTAGTAATATATCTCCCATGGAAATATTATTATTTTTATAGGAAAAAGTGACGAAACTAACAAAAAGAATCACTTACTGGTAACAAATGCTGTGTTAGTAAAATTGCTGTGTTGTTAGTTACTTAAAATTTCTGTGTAAATATACTGCGCTCATCACCCTGAGATCAGTTCTTAAGTCTCATATGCTCAACTACACTAGCTCCCAGTGCTCTTCAGACCGAAACACGATAATGTTTTCACACTACTGCTTCACGGAACTGACCCTGCCTATCTAGACGGATTCCTGCATAGAAAACCTACCAGCAGTATGGTGGCGGTATAATAAAATTTGCCCTCCATCTCACCATTTCGAATTATACCATACAGAAATACAGAGACCGGCGACGTACAGCGGCGTGTAATGTGCAAAATACAGTACCAGTAACCAGTACTGCAATTACCAGATGACCCCTTAAGCGTGACCATTACGCTAAATCGCTATTTGGAGAGACTAACAGTGGTCTATTAACAGGCTGATGACGATGATTTGTTAAATGATTCGAAAAATATAAGATAGATCGTATTAATTTCTCACCGTACATCACGACGGCAATGTTACTGGTATTAACATTAATAAAGAACTATGCGTAATAACAAAATATTTATGAGACAAATTAAGTTTCCTTTCGCGGTATAATGAAGACGTACTTTTCTTCTAACATAATTTATATGTGAGTGTCGGGTATTGCATTAAGTTTCCTCATGTTGACTTTTAGAATAGAATAGAATATTTTTTTATTCGTCGTCGTCGTCGTTTCAGCCAAGTCCACTGCTGAACATATGCCTCCCCCACAGAAAGCCACAAAAGTTTGTAGCTCTCATATTGGAGGGATTTTGCCATAGTTGCCACGTTTGGCAGGCGGGTTGGCAACCGCAGTTTATTTATTTAGATGTTTCAGGAAGATGCTGCTGCCCATCTCCTGGTTTTAATTTCCCTCTGTCGACTTTTACGACACCCACGGGATGACATGGGGTGGTAGATTCTCTTAGGCCGCTACCACACGGCATTTTTTATTCAATATAGATTATTTACGAGTACATAATACTTATAGAAAGTCTTTTTTTTTAACTACACTGGTTCGCAAATAATTCCCTGTCCTGGCAAGAACCAATAAGAAACCCAGCGGGATTTTTTTCAGTCATTTTTTAAAATAATGTACAATAACATTAGTGTTATAAAGATGTAGAAATAGCCTGGCGGCGATCACCTCATTTCCAGGGGTTATCATCATTTCTGTATTCTTTAATATTATAATAACCCTTTTTATGAAGTCTTTGAAGTCTATACAAGTTGTTTTACCATATACATTATTTAATTGTTTTATTCAGGCCTTGCCACCGTGAACACTGACTCGGTATTTAAGTGGCATTAGTTTAAGAAAGTCTTCACTGAAGATCCGTACCGTATTATACTGAAGATTTACCGTATTTATTTAATGGAAATAACCCGTTTACTGGATGCACGTGCATAAGAAATTTAACTATATTAATATGAAAAGGCGCTGTTAGTATATTTATGGTCTTAAATATATAAAAATCTTCTGACGTATATTTTTCATATTTCGAAGAAATTATATCAACTATAAGTCGTGGTAGCTCAGGGGCTAGGCGCTCGCTTTTTATTTCATAGTACGCGAGTGACCTGGGTTCGATTCCCGGTGCCGGCACCACTAAAATTGTTAATTGCAATTTTGAGTGCTGATTTACCACGTGCTCAACGATGAAGGAAAACGTCGTGAGGAAATCTGCATGTCTGAGAAATAAAAAATATTTCGAAGACATGTTCAGTCCGCCAACCCGTATTGGAGCAGCGTGGAGGATTCTTTCTAGCTCCAAAACCCTCTCAGAAATGAGAGGAGGCCTGTGCTCAGCAGTGGGACATTTATAGGCTGAATACTTACTTATTTACTTTTATATCAACTATTGCTATATCAGTAGGGTAACGGAGGGGTAGTTACCCCACAGCTGGAGGGGTGTCCTTGTAGATTATCTCATCATAAAAAAAGTTTCAGATATTAAAACAATCAATTATATACCGCCGACATTTGTCCAAAACACAAATTGGTGTTTTTGGGTATTGTGTTGCGATTGTCTCACTGCATCTCAGCCTACCTCCGATCTTATTGAATCAGCGTTATACTGGGCGCGGGTACGTCAGGACGAGTTGTTGCATATAATATCTCCTGCTTAGTTATTATCTTCCAATAATATACGGATAATGTGGCCGTGGTATAACAACATGCTAGCGGCATTGTAAAATCTACCCCCGGGGGGTACCAGCACCAACGGTGCTGGAGAATCCCCCACTGGGCATCCGCGCTTGGACTGCCCTACGCTACCTGAGCGTGGATGCTCAGGCTGCCCCGCGTATTCTGGGGGGAGGGGGGGGGGGGGCGAAATTCTGCTCGATACGCACTCTGCTCGGGGCAAACAGGGCAACTAGACAACGGCACACCTTACCACGCTCGACGTGGATTTGATTTTCGACGTGGATTGGATGCAATATACGGGGACTTCATTCCAATCTTAGCGCTGTCCACTACCACCTAGAGACAGCGAAGCCGGCTTTGCTCTTTCTTACCGAGACGCAGATATCTTCTCCGGCTGATACCGCTTATCTCTCCTATCCGGGGTACAAACTGGAACACCTCTTTCTGCCACGGGCTGGGGTTTGTGTATACGTCAGAGAGGATATATGTTCTCGACGCCTCGGCGGTCTTGATGGTACGGTACCTCTCCAGCCTTTGGCTGCGCATAGACAGTGACGACCATCCTCGCGTCTATGGGTGCCTCTATAGGTACCATAGCGGCAAAACGGAAACTGACCGACTCATTGACCACATCCAGATGGTTACAGATTCCGTGCTACAGCAGATCTCATCCGTAGAGATCGTGATACTCGGCGTTTTCAACGCCCACCACGCCGAATGGCTAGGATCTCGTATCACCGATCATGCAGGGAGATTGTTTACGACTTTGCCTTGGCACATGATCTGACACAACTTGTGACTTCGCCTACGCGAATTCCAGACGTGGAGGATCATATACCTTCCCATTTGGACCTTCTGCTGACTTCTTATCCGGACAGCTATCAAGTCTCCGTCGATGCTCCTCTGAGTTCGTCGGACCACTGTCTGATCCGGAGTACGGTGCCTCTCACGTGCCCATTGCAGTCGCGATCTGCAAGCTGCCGCCGTGTATGGCTATAAGTCGGCAGATTGGGATGGAATGCGATCTTTTTTTGCATCCTACCCATGGAGGCAGTTGTGCTTTTCGCTGGATGATCCTAATGCCGTTGCGGGGTCTGTTGCCGATGTGGTGCTTCAGGGTATGGAACTTTTTGTTCCGTCCTCTGTAGTGCCCACCGGAGGCAGATCCCAACCTTGGTTTGGTCGCACCTGCAAAATGGCTTCTCGCCAAAAGCAGGAATGTTACCGGGCCTGGGCTAATGCATCGGTGTCCCAGGATGTAAAAACCAGCGATCTTAAAAAGAAGTACAACTCTGCCTCCAGGTCCTTCAAAAGAGTTATTGCCACATGCACATCGGCAGAATTGGCGAGAAACTACATAGTTCGCCTTCCTTCAGGAACATTCTGGTCTTTCGCCAAGGCGAAATTGCCATCACCTCCTTGCTCTCCAAAACAATAGAGTCCATTGTTAACTGTCAGCTCTTGAGGTACCTAGAGGATCGCCAGCTGATTAGTGATCACCAGTACGGTTTTCGACGGCGTCGCTCAGCTGGGGATCTTCTGATATACCTCACTCATCGATGGCCCTGGCAGTTAGTTTGGATATAGCGAAGGCCTTCGATGGGGTCTGGCACGAAGCGCTTCTATCGAAGCTGCCTTCCTACGGGCTTCCCGAGAAATAATGCGATTGGGTCACCATTTTTCTCACAGGCCGAAACATCAAGGTTGTAGTCGACGGTGCATGCTCGGACTCCAAGCCTGTGAATGCTGGTGTTCCACAAGGCTGCGTGCTATCACCAACTCTGTTTCTTCTGCATGTCAATGACATGTTACAAATAAGTAATATTCATTGCTATGCAGATGACGGTACTGGTGATGCCTTATACACCGGCCGTGCCAATATTTCTCGGGAACACGTCGACGAGTGCCGGAACAAACTTGTGTCTGAAATCGAAATCTTATTAGATAAAATTTCGATACGTGGCCGACTAAATTTTGTTGGAGTCACAGGTTTGCGCGTTTACCGCTAAAAAACCCTTTGTCGCATACCCTCGTTTTGATAATACTCCCCTCACTGCCTCAGCTGGTATCGCTGGTACGTTCAGTTCAGCGGTCACCTGGAAGGGAAGGCCGAATTGGCCTCCAAAAAACTTGGGCGTGCTCAGTAGAGTGGGACAGTATTTCACGTCGGGCCATCGTCTGCAACTTTACAAGACGTAAGTTCGGCCTCACATGGAATACTGGTCTCACCTATGGGCAGGGGCACCTTAATGCCTGCTCTTTCCATTTGACCGAATCCAACGAAGAGCGGCTCGAGTCGTCAACGACCGAGTTCTTTCCGATCAGCTCGATACACTGACTTTGCGAAGAGACCTTTCATTTCTTTGCATTTTCTACCGTGTTTATCATGGGGAGTGTTCCGAGGAGTTGTTTGGATAAATTCATGCTGCTAAATTCTACTATCGTACATTGCGGCATACAACAAAATTCAGTGTTTCCGGACCGATACGACTTAGGGACCTTCAAGAAAAGAGCCTACTCTTTCCTCAAAGGCCGGCAACGCATTTGGAATTCCCCTGGTATTGCGGATGTTCATGGGCGGCGGTGATCACTTACCATTAGGTAAGCCGCTTGCTCGTTTGCCCCCTCTCCTATAAAAAAAAGATAGACGGGGTACCTTATGGTAAAAATAAGAAAATACGACAAATAAAGAATACTTTAGCAGTAAGAGTGCAATTAATTAAGACCCATACACATATTTCTTATTATTTATCTTTAAGAGACTATGACATTAGGCTTTAATTAAGAAAGGCGACGGTGAACCTGTGTGGATGCATCTATTGTTGCGAGAGTGAAATCTCAAAGGACAGTATCCATCAGCGTAAACTGTACAGACTAAGATTAAACTGAAGTAATTTCTCGACGTGAGTGCAATGCATTTAGCTGATTTTCTAAGACAATATTCTTAGTTAGTTCTCTTTAAATCACTATATTATTTAGAATTGTTCATGTGGTGGTTTTGTAAAAGTTTTATATGTGTTCGATGTAATATTGTCGCGTTTAAAATGGGTTTAATATCACAATTTGTTTTCTTCGTGGTTGTGTTTCTTCGGTTATAATAAGCGGCATTAACCAGCAATTAACAGAATTTGTCATCTGCGTAGAATTAATTGCGGTGCACTATGATAAGTGACTTTTACTGGTGGTATAATTCTTATGCAGGAATCCATCTAGGTTCCTCTACCGCAGGGCCAGTTATTCTGTTGTGAAGCAGTAGTGTGAAAACATTACTGTATTTCGGTCTGAAGAGCATTAAGAGCGAGTGTAATTACTGAGCATATGAGACTTTATATAAGATTAAGATATATGAGATTAAGAACTGGTGTCTTAGGGGGATCAGCGAAGTGTGGTGCCACACAGAAATGTTCTGGGTGACACAGCATTAGTTAAGCGTTGCACTTACTATCAGGTGCACGTTTTGCTCGTGTATTCACTTTGCCCTATACATACATACATAAAATTACGCCTTCTCTCTGCATAAGGGGTAGGCAGAGACCACACACGTAGCCCACATTGCGCCCCCGCGGGAAACGAGAACTGACGGGTATCGAACCACGTCAAAAAAATCTGACACTCCGTTGCGTTTTCTCTAGAAGGGACAGCATTGCATATTATAGAGTAATTTTCTATACGAATAAAACTGTCCGTTAACTACTTAATCATAAAAAAATAATCGCCTGACACCTCGGTAGGAATAAGGTAGGTGCTATTCTACTCTGCTGGACACCTATCGGCCAAGATTAGGCCAAGGCTATTAGAATTATTATTATGTCATAAAATAAAAGGAATAACTCAACACCAGACCGTATTTGAAATTAAACTCAGAAATCTAAGATAAAATCTGAGAAAATGGAACTATTGAAGGCATGTTTCTCAGCGAGTAACGCAGTCGTAGTATACTTCAGATAACAGTCACGCGATGTGGCATTTACAGAGGCAACGGAAGACCACGCCAAAGTGGTAATCTTTTTTATGTTCCGTTTTTATTACATTTCTTCTGAGTCGTGGATCGGTTTTACAGACATAAAATGCATTGATTTAAATTCTCAAGTCCGGAATAACTATCTAAAAGTAGTAATGTAGTACAGTATTCAAAAAAAAACGAAAACCCTTTACTGTAGATAAAGTAAACACATTAGGTGCAGTAGAAAGTGATAAATGCAGCGTTACATATATATTTTAACTGGCAAATTTGATGTAAAACAATTTTAAAAAAGATTATTACTACTTTTTCGAATCAACCAAATATTGTTGATGATATCGTTGCGTAGGTTACTTCACGTCAACTGACCTACAAAATACCGTCCACTTAGACGGTGGAAGTCATTACTATAGTTGCTGAATAAATTACAATGACAAACAGGTTGGTATTCGCGAACTCTGAGATCTTCAGAGAATCCTCTATTAGAAATGTCTTCTCACAGTACGAAATTCACATATGGATCCTTCACTGTGCAGGCCGTGCGTCTATGGAATGCATTACCTGTGGAAGTAAGACGTGCTTAGTCTTTAATAGTATTAAAAGGCTCGTCAAAAGTCACTACCTTTCGCTTTCATTTTAAACCCTTTTTTCGGTATTTATGTATGTGTATATTTATGTATATATATATGTATTTTATTTTAATGTATGTGTGTACGTAAGTATATATTTGGTATATATTTGTATTTATTATTTCATAATATATTTATATTGCTATATATTAATCGCCGGCACACCCTCTTTAATAGTTCCTTCAGTTATGTCCATTTACCGGTTGTCTGGAAGAAATCGCTCTTAGCGATAAGACCGCCGATTGCTATACCATTTGGTTGAATGTTTTTGTTTTTTTAAATATTATTTTTCTTGTACATTGGTGTGCAATAAAGAATAAATAAATTAAATAAATAAATACAATAAAGTAATTAGTATATATAAGTACATATATAATAAATTAATTAGTTGTGACCAATACAGCAGTTGACAACTTGCTTGGTACTGTAATTTATGCAACAACTATATTATGGTTGGTTGATTTAAATTGAAATTGGCGGCTCGTTAAAAGAATACTACTACTCCATCTCATCCAATGGATCTCTTAAAAGGCGAGTAAGGAATTAACTGCACTGTGCACCCAGCAGCGCATGGTGGCGATGGGCTCAGCACCTATCACACCAAGTGCATTATATTGTTTTGGTGAAACGTGGATTGTGGCAGTCATCTGTTTTTGCAGTGAGTGCCCAGTCTCTGACTACCCCTTATGGGATACAGTCGTGATCTTATGTATGTATGTATGTAAATTGATGAAAAATTATAGTTAACAGGATAGACACTCGGTGGAGCACTGGATACTGCGCTGCCTGCTAATGGCTAAAATATTTTATTGTATCGTTTAAGTTATGTACCACTAACAATAGCTTTTAAGTTGTCAATGTATTTCACTAACACAATATCGGCCTTCGGGCTGAAATAAATAATTATTATTAGTATTGTAGACATAACTCCAAAGACCCGTACACTTGTTCAAATTATTACAACCAACATATAGTAGAAGAATTATATTACAACATTGTAAATGGCCAATTTCGAGAAACGGAGGCCTGCAAATACTCATAAGCCTACATTCACATAGACGTCCCGCAACGCTATATGTTTTTTAAAATTTAAAAAGCAAAACACGATATTTTTACTTGGAATAGTATTATGATCATATTGTAGTTACTTTTTACGTACGTACGTTTTAAAAATGAAAATACACTGTAAATAATAAACTGGGCTTGTAAATGTGAAGAACTCAGATATAGTAAGATGAAAAGAACAAAAATAATTTAAAACATTTGAGTGGGGACTAATTGGCCATTTTTTGTTACGCTAGTAGACACTCTAATCTGACTCCAGACAAATTATACTGAGATTTTTTAACATAAAACTGTACATGTATACTGTATACTTGTTGACCGCGTGGCCTAGTGGTTAGCGTACCTGACTTCTACGCCGCGGGTCCTGGGTTCGAATCCCAGCTGAAACCAACATTTGTGCAAAACACAAATTGTTGGTTTTCGGGTCTAGTTGTTTTTGTGCATTTGAAATAAATGTCTGTAAAACGCACCCACGACACAGGAGAAATTCTACAGTGGGACAACGTCTTTAACAAAGAAAAAGAAATGTAATATAGTGGTTTCCTTGACTCTAGGTTAGAAAATATATTTTTTTACAATATTTGCCCAACGCAGAAATTGTTGCTGATTTCTAGGTGTGGATATTGTGACTAATTCTTAAATTTTTACGCATTGTCACTATTTTGATTTTTTGTTTTTTTTTTAATTTTTTTTAAGCGTAGTATTTGGTAACATACTACGTCTTCTCCTGTATCGCGGATTGCCTAATACAGACATTATACTCGCAAAA
Organism: Luehdorfia chinensis; assembly: GCA_019845155.1. Lineage (NCBI taxonomy): Eukaryota > Metazoa > Arthropoda > Insecta > Lepidoptera > Papilionidae > Luehdorfia > Luehdorfia chinensis. The sequence continues at coordinate 5,079,693 of JAHVAK010000003.1, read as the reverse complement.
AACAACCGAACCCAAAAACCAACAATTTGTGTATTTGCATAGATGTAAGCTCTGGCTGGGATTCGAACATTCGACGACATCAACGACAGTTCGTGGCGTTGAAGGCAGATACCATTAGGCCACGCGGTCGTCAATTATAACTAACAAATCAAGAAAAATATATATTACACGTTACAACTTGTTACAAATCCCATCTCATCTCGATTTGTACAGCATTGTTATTTTTCGAGTATATTGAGGTTGTTGTGATATACGAGGGAAAGGAAGAAGTGAGACAACTGATCGCTTACACTGATTTATTGCGTCGATTCTTAGTGATCAAGCCATGGATCCCTTTGTACGTATAAACATTTTTAGATATGTATCTGCTATCTGCTATACATACATAGCAGAGTGGTTATATTTTGGTTTGTCTGAAACTGCATGTAATATATTTATTATAGTATTTTCTCATCGCATAAATGTTATATCGAATACGGGAAGGTTACTGATTATAGGTCTCTTATGCAGGAATCCACCTAGATAGCTACCGCCGCATTGCCAGTAACTCTGCCGTTAAGCAGTAGGGTGTAAACATTACTGTGTTTCGGTTTAGAGGGCGCTGTTAGCTAGTGTAATTACAGGGCATATGAGACTGAAGAACTGATGACTGAGAGTGAGAAGCGGAGTGTGGTGCCAAACAGAGCCTAGCAAGAAGAAATTTATTCTTGAGAAATATCGCAACTGCCACGCGCAGACGACGCACTTACCATCAGGTAAACGTTTCGCTTGTCTCGTATCTTCTATTAAAAGAATTAGTGTACCTGCCGTGTAATGGCGGCTCAAGAGAATCTACTACCCTAACACATACCGTGGGTGTCGTAAAAGTCGACAGAAGGAAAATAAAAACCAGGAGACGGGCAGCAGCATCTTTCTGGAAAAATCTGAATAAATAAACTGCGGTTTCCAATCCGCCAGCCAAGCGTCGCAACTACAGCGAAATCCCCCAAAATAAGATGTGCCAACTTTTGTGACAATTTATGGGGGAGGCATATGTTCAGCAGGGGACTAGTGATAGGCTGAAATGATGATGGATGATTGAGTGTATCTACAATTAAAAATATTGCCATTCACGACTTGCTCGCTAGAAGTAGTCGCTGTATTCCGAATTGGTCAAAATCATATCATTATTATGAAACATATATATTATATAAACTCATTTTCCAAATTATCAAACTTATTTGTCAGTTCGAAACAATATGTGTCGTAAATATCTCACTGTATTTATTTTCGGCAGTTATATTACATCCCTACAACATGTAGAGTTTTTAACTCGAAGCAACGTTATTAACTTTGCTTATCGTATTAAAACTTTTAAAGTGAATAGCTTTTGAAGACAGAAGGATTAGAATTACTGTTTGAAATGACAAGGAGAAATGTCAACACAGTATTAAATTTGTCTTGTTTTCTTCAGTCTAATTAGAAATTGTTTCTTATACACAATATATTTTTATTTTCGAAACACAAAGCTGAAAGACAACATACAAATAATAATGATAATAAAATGGAAACTTTTTTGACAAAAAATCATGTTTGAGTATACAATAGGTCTGAGTAGTCTTTTAATTTTTTAATTAAATTATACTAAAATATTGCTGTATATATAGACGATAGGTGTCCGGCATAGTAGAATAGCACCTACCTCTTTCCTACCGAGGTGTCGTAAGAGGCGACTAAGGACTAATATTGAAGGGACAGCCTTTATTCGTGCAGAACTGTGTTTATAGCTCGTTGGAATGCAATGGGGAGTAAGAATTTTTTGACTCATACCAAAATGGCGGCGACGTGGTTTGCACCCGTCACGCCTCGTTTCCTGTGAGGGCAAAAAGTAGGCTACGTGAGTGGCCTCTGCCTACACTTTATTTGGGAAAAAGGCGTGACTGTATGTATGTAAAATATTGCTTCTCTTGGGATAATTATATTGTATCAAAATTCTCAAAGCAACTTGATTATTAAAACCAATAGAAATTTGTGGATGTACATATATACTCGTATAAACAATATACAGATATAACCTGCTGAATGAATCTTTACGGAACTTCTCGATAACTATCATGCTCAAAGGACCAATTTATGATGAACGGAAATAAAACTACAATGGTCTTGCACAGACATACTCAATTTATCATGAAAATAATCTTTGCCTAACATTAACACAGGTACAATGATAGTACGATGTAATTTCATGTGGTGTCATCTAGTTTTAGGATGAAGTAACTAAGCTAAAACTTTTGTAAGCGTAGCTAATAAGTTGATTAATAGTAATTGACAAGAGAAGTAAATATTTTGTATACATATTAATTATAAGGCATATTGTAGCGGTCAGTATGGCCATTGAGTGGAATTTGAGACTATAATTAAACAACAACGATAGCATCCCCATTCAGCAATCCGCCCAGGTAGGCAGCACCGCGGTACCTGTTACTTTGCTTCCTCTGGTACAGAACATGTGACTTTAGAACCGATATTTCATAGTGACTAGGGCAGTTCGGTTTCATACAGAACCTTCGATTGGAATGTTCTGGGTGACACCCCAACTGAATAATGCAGTCAGACTTACCATCACGTGAAAGATTTGCTCGTTTTGTTATTTACTTACAATTATAAAAAAAGGTGGGGCCGTATCGTGGCAGCTCGTTAAAAGAATACTACCACTCCATCTCATCCATTGGATCTCGTAAAAGGCGAGTAAGGAATTAAACTGCACTGTGCACCAAATAGCGCATGGTGGCGATGGGCTCACCACCTATCACACCAAGTGCATTATATTGTTTTGGTGAAACGTGGATTGTGGCAGTCATCTGTTTTTGCAGTGAGTGCCCAGTCTCTGACTACCCCTTATGGGATACAGTCGTGATCTTATGATGTATGTATAAAAAAGGGTTGGGAGACGTGCCACCATAGTCATTACAGATATGATAATTACCATCATCTTAGTAAGTCAGTGTTGATGGATGTAGTCTATGGGATCCAGTAACCATTTACATCCAAGTGGGCTGTATTCTCCTAGCCGATTGGTGTCTGGCAGAGTGTTTCGCCACCCGTCACGTCTAGTTTATCTGTGGTGGGCTATGTCAGTGGCCACGGCGTAACTGTATGTATGTTCGTATTCTCTTCACACCAATAGACGTACAAACAAAAAGTTTTTAGATACGAAATAATTTCTTTATGGCAGCCTGACAATAATCAGATCAATTAAATCAACAATTACGTTGGTGAGGTCATATTCCAGAAAAAAAAGGGCCTTCGACTAACGATAAGCCAGATTAGTAACTACAATGTAGGTCAATAACTACAGATTAGGTCAATAATGTCGAGACTTTGCTGTGGTATCTCGTTATATAAATATGACCATTTTATGCACTAGAGACCTTACAATAATATATGATTCCATCTAGAGTAATAGTTCTGGGAGCAATATTTATGAATTTTCACGACGCTGAAAGTAGAACGAAGCTGTTTCGAAAAATTTAGATATTCTAGCACAAATATCATTCAACATATATGTACATAGATGTGACAAGCTTGCAGCCTTACACTATTAATGTATGTACATATATACAGCACAGTGTTTATGTATACATAGAGTATATAGTAATTTTACGGCTAGTTACTGAAACTAATTGCCTAGATTTTCTGAAGTATGCAGTTATAAAGATGCCTGAGGTTTTTCATACATATTTTTCTTTAATTAATTATATTTTATTAGACAATTATTTAATATTTTTAATATTGATTAATTTAATGATAAATATTTTCAAGTCTTCACCATCACCACTCGAGCAACAATCATTTATTTTTCGAAATCTACACAAAACTGTATTTCTAATAGCTTTTATCAATTCTTCCGTAGTTGTTGGTTTTTCGCAATAACAATTATATTTAATTAACCCATAACAAAACGTCACAGACGTTTCTCCCCATAATAAATATTGGGATTTTATGTATTTCAAAAACAATAATTTTCCTTATTGACAACATTCAACCATAAATGAGCACTGTAGGAATAATTATTTTGTTTTCGTCGATTTCACCGGATTCAGGCATCTCTGTTATGGTCTTGCAAAATTTTACACGCGCCGAGTTACCACGGTATAACACATGTATTGCTACGGCTTACTACGGCGCCGTGCAGACGGCGCATCGTCGTTCCGCGTATCCCGTGTTATTCACGTCGCATCAGCAATATACGATCGAAGTTGTCGACGAATATTTATACCTAGGACAGATTGTCCGACTAGGTAGGTCCAACTTCGACCAAGAGGTCAATCGACGGATCCAACTCGGCTGGGCAGCGTTCGGGAAATTGCGTCACATCTTCTCGTCGAGTATGTGCGCGCTGAGTGCGTGTTGCCAGTGATGACTTACGGAACCGAAACGTGGTCCTTCACTGCAGGCCGCATGAGGAAGCTCAGAGTCGCGCAGCGAGCTATGGAATCAAGCTATGGAGTTTCTCTGCGAGATAAAATCCGCAACGATGTTATCCGCAGGAGAACTAGAATAACCGACATAGCCCAAAGGATAAGCAAGCTGAAGTGGCAATGGGCCGGCCATATAGCTCGTAGAACCGACAACCGTTGGGGAAGAAAGGTTCTCGAGTGGCAACCTCGTACCGGCAAACGCAGCGTAGGGCGACCCCCCCCCCCCCCCCCACTAGATGGAGCGAAGACCTGCACGGTTTTGCGGGAAGTCGATGGATGCAGGTGGCTCAGGACCGTGTTTTGTGGCAATCTATGGGGGAGGCCTATGTTCAACAGTGGACTGTAATAGGCTGAAAAGATGATGATGATGATGATCAGCAGTATGCATATCCATTGTTTCATTTCTACATTATTTTAATTGTATAATTATTTTATCAGTCTTGACTTAGCTTTAACATTGTAACATACTTGTTTAATAAATATTATAGTTTTTAAAAACATAATTTTTCATCGCCCAAAGTTAACTGCCGTCATAGATTTTTTTTTTATTAATAACCAATGAATTGTTATTTCATGTGTATATGTAATTTCAAAAAGTTTTTTAAGAATCATGTGTGCAAATCCTGCTTTGGTAATGGTGGAATGTGGATTTTTTTGAAAAATATTAAAAAAAAAAAAGTAAAGTAACAGCCTATAAATGTCCCACTGCTGAGCACAGGCCTCCTCTCATTTCTGAGAGGGTTTTGGAGCTGGGAATAGTCCGCCACGCTGCTCCAATGCGGGTTGGGTTTTTCTACTGCATCCTCATTTTTTCCGTCACAACTGTATATGAAAGGCCCGGAGCTTATCTACGGTCCTGGAGAGTGCCATACTGTAAAAAATTGTCCGATCAACTTAACTGATGCACATGAACATGATTTTTTTATACCTTTTTAGACTGTTTTCACTAGCAACTCTATGCTGTTCAAACGTAGTTCTAAATCCTCTATACGCATTTTATGTATATGCTTTACCATTACATTAGAAGCACTCAATCCATACTAATGTTATAAATGCCTAAGTAACTCTCTCTGTCCCTCTGTCTGCTTGTTAACTTTTCAAGGCTCAAAGGTTGAACCGATCGTGACGAAATTCGGCATAGAGATAGCTTCCATCTTGAAGGCGCACATATGATACTTTTATTAGAGAAAAATCAAAGAGTTTCCATGTTATTAAAAAAAACTAAACCACTTGAACTAAAAAAAAATTACAACTGCAATAGCAAGCGACTCGAGTAGTGCAATCGCAGCATAAAGTAATAAATTAGATTAATACGAGCCGTGGTAGCTCAGGGGCTAGGTGCTCGCTTTAAATTTCATAGTACGCGAGTGACCTGGGTTCGATTCCCGGTGCCGGCACCACTAAAATTGTTAATTGCAATTTTAAGTGCTGATTTACCATGTGCTCGGCGGTGAAGGAAAACATCGTGAGGAAACCTGCATGTCTGAGGAATAAAAAATATTTCGAAGATATGTGAAGTCCGCCAACCCGCATTGGAGCAGCGTGGCGGATTCTTCCTAGCTCCAAAACCCTCTCAGAAATGAGAGGAGGCCTGTGCTCAGTAGTGGGACATTTATAGGCTGAAACTTTACCATTTTTTTAATACTTTAACACTTGTGTCGATGTGTTGCTGTGGTAGCGAATTAAGAGAATCTACCACCCCAGGTCATCCGGTGGGTGTCGTGAAAGTCAACAGTAAGAAAATTTAAAACCAGAAGATGGGCAGCAATATCTTCCTGGAACATCTGAATAAATAAACTGCGGTTGCCAACTCGCCTGCCAAGCCACCCACGGGATGAGATGGGGTGGTAGATTCTCTTAAGCCGCCACCACAAGATATACATACTTGGTTATAAAAACAGTTCATCACGCGTCGGCGCTATCCGAAATCACTTTTTTAAAAAATAACATATCGCCTACCGTAATAACCTTTTTGGTATACGCTAGTTCGGAATACGAAAACAGTGAAATCATTAGCATGATATGACGATAATGTGAAATTAGCATAGCAGCGGAATTATCATAAATCAGGTTAGATCCGTGTAATGGCCTTCTAGAGCAGCCTACATAATTAATAATATGTTTATGTAAACGAATCAGTTAATACTGATAAAAAAATGCAGTCAGATTATTATAGTGGAAAGAGAGACTGACGTGATGAATAAATAAAAAAAATAAAAAAATCCAAAATCCGTAAATTTTTAAAGTGACTAGTGAATAAACGGTATGTGAATTCCCGTTAGTCACAATTAGATTAAAATTTATCTTCTAAGTATGGCTACTTTATTCAGTTCGTTTGATACGAGTATCATCATTTCATCATTTCCACCCATCAAAAGTCCACTACCAAACATAAACCTCTTCCATATATTACCACAAAGCGCTTTCCTAAACTGCCTGCATCCCGCATCGACGTCACGCAAAACCATGCAGTTTGTCGCTCCATCTAACAGGACCCTATATACACCGTCTAGTAAGAGGCTGAGGTTATAAAGTTACAGCCCATAAATGTCCCTTGTTGAGGACAGACCTCCTCTCATTTTTATGATGGGTTTGGACATAGAAAGATTCCGCCACGCTGCTTGAATGCGTGACATGACATGACTTCACATGTTCTCGTAATATTTTTATTTCTCAGATATGCTTGCTTCTTCACGATGTTTTCCTTCTCCGCTGAGTACGTGGTGAAGCAGAACTTAAAATTTGCTGAAAAATTTTAGCTGGGCCTGCACTCGCGTACTATGAAATTTAAAGCGACAGCTCGGCGCCTGAGCTATATTGTATTTATTTTTTACTTCTCAAAGTGGTCTTTTGAACGAGTGAAGGAATCCAAATCACTCAACGTTTTAACTTTGTTGTATATGTTTTTTTTGGCGTTTCCAAATATAAATACCATGAAAACCTTAAGTTAATACCGCAAGTTACTCGGTTTGATAGAGTCAGACTCATTCATGGGGCAATGCAAATACTTTACAACGAAATCCTAAAAAGTGTAGTATTCTATTAGTATTCTTATCAGTAAGATAAAATTTTAAACAGTCATTCTTACCAGAAATAGCCGACAAGCCATTTCTTATTTTTATATTAATAATGCATTAGACAATAATTGATAATAAAAAAATTGCCCACTGGGTTTTCATGCTGGTTTTTTAGTTCTTTAGTTTTTAGAGCAAGCAAGGGCAGAGTATAAAAAATACGCATAAATAATCTAAAGAAAAGAATTATATTCTATACTATTACGCAGAAATAAACTAACTACGCGAAGAAATTTAATGAAAATCCCTGAGGTAAGCAGGTGGACCCGACGTAAAACGACGTTAAAAGTGAGTATAATTATACTGTAACGTCCTCCGCTTTCTTTTTGTAAGAAATAAAATCTTAGTTTCAGTTTTGTTGGTATACATTTTTTATTTACATACATACATAAGATCACGACTGTATCCCATAAGTGGTAGTCAGAGACTGGGCAGTCACTGCAAAAACAGATGACTGCCACAATCCACGTTTCACCAAAACAATATAATGCACTTGGTGTGATAGGTGGTGAGCCCATCGCCACCATGCGCTGTTGGGTGCACAGTGCAGCTTAATTCCTTACTCGCCTTTTACGAGATCTATTGGATGAGATGGAGTGGTAGTATTTTTTTAACGAGCCGCCACCACACGGCAATTGCAGTTTTTATTTAATTGTCCAAAGACATTTTAAATTTTTTATAAATCTAGTATTATGCTTCCTTAGCTTTGTATTGACGACCGCGTGGCCTAGTGGTCAGAGTACTTGACTTCAAAGTCGCGGGCCCTGGGTTCGAATCCCAGCCGGAGCCAACATGTGTGCTAAAACATAAATTGTTGGTTTTCGGGTCTGGTTGTGTTGTGATTGTCCCCGTGTTTCTGACACTGCATCCTAGCCTACCTCCGATCTTATCGCATCAGCGTTACATCGGGCGCGGGTAGGTTGGTTGCCTCTGTGTTTGCGCGTACACTTGTGGCACTATAATATCTCCTGCGCAGTTGATGGCTCTCGACAGTAGTCGGCAGTTGTCGCCGTGGTCGAAATCGGCTAGGAGAACATCATCATCATTTGCAGGCACATAATAAAACAGAACAGTAAATAAAAAAGAAGTATATTTTAGTGTATGTCGCCGGTTTTCTATCGTAACTTGAGAACAACCAATTTCTAAAGCCGAGTTCGAGAGCAGTTGCGTCTGTATACATGGATAATGTTTACATAGTGTTTCAATATTATCTTATCAACGTAATATTTTAAGCAATTCTCCTCTTTTGAGCTACTCTAAAAGGTTATGGTAGGAGAAAAATTGCTTTTAATTATAAAAAAACGTTCGACAAATTAAACGTTAGCCATATAAAATATGAAATTTGCTCTAGCAAATTTCATAATCATAAATATAATCGCTATAGATTAAACAATAATTTGCAAACATACTTTAGATGATTAATGCTTGTGATATTTATTATGTACCATTTTAATTCATCGATGAATAAAAATCCATTTTTGAGATGAGAATATTTTTAGTAAATCTCTAAGTATTAAAAGCAGGGATTACAGAAAAAATAGGTGCCGATAGATGTCCGGCATGGTAGAATAGCACCTACCGAGGTGAATAAGCCACAAACGTAAGCAACAGCAGTTGCAGTTTTTCATGCAGAATATGACCATATTATGCAATGCTGTCAGTATACTGCTGGTGGGAACACAATGGGGAGTAAGATGGTTTTTGACTCGTACCGAAATGGCGGTGACGTGGTTCGCCACCCGACACGTCTCGTTTACCGCCATGGCGAAAATTGGGCTACGTGTGCGGCCTCTGCCTACCCCTTATATGGGGAAAAGGCGTGTGTTTGTATGTTACAAAAAAAAAACAAAGCTGCAGTAGTTTTCAAGAGTGAAAATACATTTACATCTTTTTATTTACTGGCGGTAGGATTCCTATACAGGAACCCTTTTAGATACGAGTAGGTACCACCGCACTGCCAGTTATTCTGTCGTCAAATATAAGTGTGCAAACATACTGTGTTTCGGTGTAAAGGGTATTGATAGGTAGTGTAATTACTGGGCATATTTAAGAACTCATGTCTCAGGGTGACGAGCGCATTGTGTTGCCACACATAATTGTTCTGGGTGATGACACAGCCTTTGTTATGGGAAGACGTTGCACTTACCACCAGGCGATAACTTCGTCACGATCTTCCATGAAAAAACCTGTCTATCGAGGCAGTACTCTACAATTAAGTATTTTAATGGATAATTTTTTTTTAAATATTGTGTCAAAAGTAATGATTGATGGCCAAAAGATTTTTTATAAACATTTCCAATAGCGGTCATAACAAAATGAAAAAATACATTAATGCCGAACCAAACCCAAACTATAAAGGCTATCGGCTATATGTACATAGTTAAGTGCTGTCGATATGATTTTGAAAACCCTGCTGATGTAGTGCAGACAGGCTCAAGAAAGCCTTAATATATGACCTAAACCATAATATTTTTATTCGGAAGGCCACTTTATAAAAGGGTAAAAATTTAACTGTTTAAATAACCGAATAAATAACTAATAAATCTTCCAGATAGATGTTGAGAGGTATTGTAAAGACAATAAATGGCTATAAATAACGATAGCAGCCAAGCCCTAAGAACGTAAATTACGTTTATTCTACTATATCAGATAACTCTTTATATCCAATGAGGTTTATCCACTTAAACATTAAGCGTTTTTGTAATTAACTCTTTTATTAAACTTATTCGGTATAAACAATTGTAGGTTCATTTTGGTTAGTTTTTTTGTTTCCTATTTTTTTGAATAAGTGTTGACATTCTTTTTTTGCTCTTCAAAATTTTTCACATTCTTCATCTTTATGATAAGTTGATTGTAATATAGGTAATAAATGTAATATTATTACATCACAAAAATTAATATACATATTTTTTTAAGAGAAGCAATAATGATTTAGTAAATTAATAAGTCAGATCTTACTCTACCAATAATTCTATCAGACCGACTTTCTTTAAAGTTTCTCCGTCCAGTGCCTATAATAAATGCTGGATACATTTAACATTTAATGAACAAGCTGATCACGATTATCTAATAACGTTTTTTTGACAAATAAAAGTGTTAAACAAGAACACAATTCATTCGGTCGTAATCGGTTACTGCAGCTCATAGATGTCTGTGTTTATCCCTGATGAAGAGTCGAAATATGGATACGAAAATCAGCTTATCCCTGATTGAATCTCCCGACAAAGGAATCTCATGTTATGTTCATTATTTATGATTTGGAACGTTGAACATTACACAACCTTTGTATAGTGATCGGTGGTCATTGCTAGTCACTTCCAATATACACGATTAAAACAGTCATTTTAGAACATGGTTCTGTTAAGGTTTTCGTTCAACTTGAAATCTGTTATAGATTTCAAAATTTCAAACATGCACATTAGTTTGGACCTAACGGCTGTATAACATTAATTTATTCACTATGGAAATAAGGATTTTCTTCTGATCATTAATCATTCGTCCTATCAGTTAGCGAAACGTAACTAACTATGAATACTTTTGTGTGTATGGGGTGATGTAAAGAGCACTTAGCTTAAAACATTAACGTATGTTTCAACTATTATTTTAATGTTCTGGAAAAATATATTTCCGTATCTATAATTTTTTTTTTAATATTTTCCAAGGTAGTTAAAAGTAGTTCGTATTCAAGCTAAAATCCGGCAGCTCGGTCGGCGTAGTGTTCAAAGTGCTACAGGTTACGAGTATTCTCATACGAATAATTATTTGTCGCGGGCGTAGGTGTTTGTGTATGTGTAAGTTTTGTCTATAAATGCACTCACGATACAATATATAATTAAGTGTAGGTAAAAGTTTTCTAAGAGATGGACAAAAAGAAACCAAAAAGGAAAAATACATTAGATCACTGGTGGGAGGATTCCTATGCAGGAATCCGTCTACACCGTGGGGCCAGTTATTCTGCCGTGAAGCAGTAGTGTGCAAACATTACAGTTTAGATAATGTTTTCTTTTATTTACGCGAATATTACACATTTAAATAAAACTACTTTTTTACGGATTTTATCGCGTTTAATTTAAATTAAAAACATTATGTGAACCAGTACGGACTGGAAATCGCAAATAAAATACGCCGGTTAGAAGATCTCAAGACCAAGCGCGCAAGATTCATAACATCTTTGAATTTCTTGAAGAGATGCAGAGACCATGATCTCATTCCTACGTGTGTCAAAACAAAATTAAACGCGATAAAATCCGTAAAAAAGTAGTTTTATTTAAATTACATTTTAGGTCTAAAGGGCACTGAAAGCTAGCGTAATCACTGGGCATATGAGACTTATGTACTGACATCTCAGAGGGATGGGCGCTGTGTGGTGCAATACAGAAATATTTTGGGTGGCACAGCATTGCTATGGGCGGGCGGATATTTGCTGTCTTCACATTACCAAAGTGCAGCTTAGCAAACTTGAGCGAATTCAAAATTTGTGCCTACGATTCATATTTGGGCTTCGCAACGAAATCGAAACGAAAATCGTAAACATGATTGTATTTAATCATGTTTACGATTTTCGTTAACAGCTCGAGTGGCTGCGAATCCGTCTTCGCAGGAATATATATTATTTCTGCTTTGTACTGCGTGTTGTTCAATCCCTGCACTCCTAAACACTAGGGCGATGGGTCGGTTATGAACTCGTTATTTCTAGAACTGATAACCGTTGGGAAAGAAAGGTTTTGCAGTGGAACATTTTAATCGACACATCAATTCAATATCTACAACAAGTAACAAATGCTTTGTCTGTTTAATAACCGCAAGGAATATTATAATTGTAAAATGCTTTATTACATTTAAAATACAACATTCATAGTTTTTTTTAAGACACAGTAAGTTTGTTTGGCTTAAATTGAAACCGTAGCGATAAACATTTACAACATTCATGCGTGTAAACTAGAAGTTACAGATGTTTTAATTACACTGTTTTCAAAAAGGTGTCTCTTCTGATAACTCAATGAAATACATTGGGCTCTTTTACGTATGCTTATTTAGGAATGCTACTTTACTGAAAGGTTTTACGTTGGAAGTATCATTCTGTAAATAGAACAAATATAATGACTCAGAGTGTTAAAAATGGTAGCTTCGTAAAGTACGAATTGACAGCTCAACTACCACGTTTTCTGATTACCTTATAAAAGAATTATTAAAATAAACTAACCTAAACCCAGAAATCTGCGCAAAACATAAATTGAATGATTGCATTCCGTGTCTCTGACAAAGCGTGTGTCCTTAATCCATATTTTTTATTTCGTTCTTCAACCGATTGACTCTCTTCCCGTAATTGCTAAGGGAATAGATTCTGTCTTGCGGAACACGGGTTTGATTCCCGCACCGAATTAAATATTTCTACGAATCACTGGTCTGTATTTTTTATGTATATGCAATACCAGTAGTAAGTGCAACTTCTGCCTTAAAAAAATGCTATATAACCTAGAACATATCTGTATAGCTCGACTTCGAGTCTTAAGTTCTTATGCCCAGTTATTACACTAACAGTTTCCTTCAGAAATGTAACGAGAAACATAGTTATGTTTGCACAATACTTCTTCACAGCGGGAATAACTGATACTGCGGTGGTACTAACCAAGACGGATTCCCGCATAGAAATCCTACCACCAGTGTGAAGCAACTTTCTTTATTTAAATAATAATCTGCTTTAATTCGAGCGTAAAAAGGTAAAGGGTGATGCGTGAAATGACAATACTAACGACATTATAAAATATTTAGCACAGTTGAACTTCAGGTTGTCAACTAGAAGCTGTGACTATGGCTGAAATTCGAAGGGTGGACATAAAAATTCAACCCATTTTACAGTAATACATACTTTAAAGAATAAGATAATATCTGGGTGGATTGAAAAGTACTCGGCCTAACCAAGAAAATAAACACATACTAAATCAGTTATATTTTTATTTTTCTACATTATCACCATCAAGTTCAATACACTTTTGCCACCTCCCCTTCCAAGCATTTAGACCGTTAAAAAAAAATTATTCTTCCTTAGAGTCAAAATATGCGTCTACAGCTGCTTTGACCTCGTCGTTTGTCGAAAATCTTTGACCTCCCAAGTGCTTTTTTAGGTTAGGGAACAGAAAGAAGTCTGATGGTGCCAGATCAGGTGAATACGGCGGATGCGGTAACAGTTCAAAGCCACAGTTGTGAATTCCAGCCATTGACTGTACTGACGTGTGAACACGGGCGTTATCTTGATGAAACAGGACTTTTCTTCTGAGCATTCCTCGACGTTTTTCTTTTATTTCCTCTCGTAAACGACGTAGTAAGGTGCAGTAGTAATCAGAGTTTATAGTCTGACCCCTTTCAAGATAATCAATCATAATCACACCTTTCGAGTCCCAGAATACTGAAGCTATCACCTTATTTGCCGACAAAATCGAAATAGCCTTTTTAGGGGGTGGTGAACCAGGTCTTCTCCACTGTTTTGATTGTTGTTTTGTTTCCGGTGTACAGTAATGAACCCATGTTTCGTCCATAGTAACAAAACGATTCAAAAAATCATCTGCATCGACTTCAAATAACTCCAAACAGTCGCGTGAAATAGTCAATCGCGTCCTTTTTTGTTCAACTGAAAGCAGTCGCGGAACCCACCTCGCAGACACCTTGTGGAAACCCAACTCGTTGACAATGTTTTGAGTTCGTTCATAAGAGATACCTATAATCTCGGCTATCTCTCTAATTTTTAATCTGCGGTCTCCCATTATTAAATCAAGTACTTTTTTAATATTTTCGTCAGTAGTTGACGTCGAAGGCCTTCCAGACCGGGGTTCATCTTTCACACTCTCTCTACCACGCTTAAATTCTGCTATCCATTTTTTGACGGATGAAAGTGACAGAGCACAATCGCCTAATGTACTGACCATGTCATCATGGATGGCTTTTGATGATAGCCCCTTCCTTTGGAGGTACTTAATGACGGCACGCTGCTCGATTTGCTCCATTCGCGGAAATTATGACCGATTACTTTGTTAATAAATTTATAAAATCACAACTAATTATCGCACACGTTTCGAACTTCACACAATGAACTAGTCTGAACTGAACTAAATAATGTGGGTAGATTTGATTTTTAGAATTGAATGGATCTGTGTTAGGCCGAGTACTTTTCAATCCACCCTCGTATCTAACAGATTAATGAAGGAAGGTAAGTTACTTTGCTAAGATCCGCATCCAAAATATAATGTGATAATGTCTCTTTTTGGTGCGAAACACGTATCGTGTTCTCGACTTCAGTGGTGTATATTATCTAGTGGTAGTATTGTAGTGGTTGGTGGAGGGTACCTGGTAGATGGGAATATTTATTTACAACAATCTTCATACATACATACATACATAAGATCACGACTGTATCCCATAAGGGGTAGTCAGAGACTGGGCACTCACTGCAAAAACAGATGACTGCCACAATCCACGTTTCACCAAAACAATATAATGCACTTGGTGTGATAGGCGGTGAGCCCATCGCCACCATGCGCTGTTGGGTGCACAGTGCAGTTTAATTCCTTACTCGCCTTTTACGAGATTCAATGGATGAGATGGAGTGGTAGTATTCTTTTAACGAGCCGCCACCACACGGCAGTTGCCGTTTTTATTTAATTGTCCGAAATATTTTTAAAGTTTTATAAATCTAGTATTATGCTTCTTTAGCTTTGTATTTGCAGGCACATAACAAAACAGAACAGTAAATAAAAAATAAGTACATTTTAGTGTATGTCGCCGGTTTTCTATCGTAACTTGAGAACAACCAATTTCTAAAGCCGAGTTCGAGAGCAGTTGCGTCTGTATACATGGATAATGTATAATAGTGTTTCAATATTACGAGTATCTTATCAACGTAATATTTTAAGCCATTCTCCTCTTTTGTGCTACTCTAAAAGGCTATGGTAGGAGAAAAAATGCTTTTAATTACCAAAAAACGCACGACAAATTAAACGTTAGCCATATAAAATATGAAATTTGCCCTATAGCAGATTTCATAATTTTTTATATTTATGTTTATGATAATTTTTTATATATATGATAATTTTTTATTTTTTTTATTTTTGCGATTATATTTATGATTATGAAATTTGCTATAGAGTTGAGATTGATTAAGCAATAATTTGCAAACATACTTTAGATGATTAACGCTTGTGATATTTGTTATGTACCATTTTAATTCATCGATGGACAAAAATCCATTTCCAGTATGAGAATATTTTTAGTAAATCTCTAAGTATTAAAAGCAGGGTGTCGATAGATGTCCGGCAGAGTAGAATAGCACCTACCGAGGTGAATAAGCCACAAACGTAAGCAATAGCCTTATAATTGCAGAATATAACCATATTTTGCAATGCTGTCAGTATACTGCTGGAACCCTATGGGTAGTAAGATTGTTTTTGTCTCGTACCGAAATGGCGGCGACGTGGTTCGCCACCCAACTCGTCTCTTTTACCGCTATGGCGAAAATTGGGCTACGTATGTGGCCTCTGCCTACCCCTTATATGGGGAAAAGGTGTGTGTTTGTATGTGACAAAAAAAAACAAAGCTTTTTAATTTTTCAAGAGTGAAAATACATTTACATCTTTTTATTTACTGGCGGTAGGATTCCTATACAGGAACCCATTTAGATACGAGTAGGTACCACCGCACTGCCAGTTATTCTACCGTCAAATATAAGTGTGCAAACATACTGTGTTTCGGTGTAAAGGGTATTGATAGGTAGTGTAATTACTGGGCATATTTAAGAACTCATGTCTCAGGGTGACGAGCGCATTGTGTTGCCACACATAATTGTTCTGGGTGATGACACAGCCTTTGTTATGGGAAGACGTTGCACTTACCACCAGGCGATAACTTCGTCACGATCTTCCATGAAAAAACCTGTCTATCGAGGCAGTACTCTACAATTAAGTATTTTAATGGATAATTTTTTTTTAAATATTGTGTCAAAAGTAATGATTGATGGCCAAAAGATTTTTTATAAACATTTCCAATAGCGGTCATAACAAAATGAAAAAATACATTAATGCCGAACCAAACCCAAACTATAAAGGCTATCGGCTATATGTACATAGTTAAGTGCTGTCGATATGATTTTGAAAACCCTGCTGATGTAGTGCAGACAGGCTCAAGAAAGCCTTAATATATGACCTAAACCATAATATTTTTATTCGGAAGGCCACTTTATAAAAGGGTAAAAATTTAACTGTTTAAATAACCGAATAAATAACTAATAAATCTTCCAGATAGATGTTGAGAGGTCTTGTAAAGACAATAAATGGCTATAAATAACGATAGCAGCCAAGCCCTAAGAACGTAAATTACGTTTATTCTACTATATCAGATAACTCTTTATATCCAATGAGGTTTATCCACTTAAACATTAAGCGTTTTTGTAATTAACTCTTTTATTAAACTTATTCGGTATAAACAATTGTAGGTTCATTTTGGTTAGTTTTTTTGTTTCCTATTTTTTTGAATAAGTGTTGACATTCTTTTTTTGCTCTTCAAAATTTTTCACATTCTTCATCTTTATGATAAGTTGATTGTAATATAGGTAATAAATGTAATATTATTACATCACAAAAATTAATATACATATTTTTTTAAGAGAAGCAATAATGATTTAGTAAATTAATAAGTCAGATCTTACTCTACCAATAATTCTATCAGACCGACTTTCTTTAAAGTTTCTCCGTCCAGTGCCTATAATAAATGCTGGATACATTTAACATTTAATGAACAAGCTGATCACGATTATCTAATAACGTTTTTTTGACAAATAAAAGTGTTAAACAAGAACACAATTCATTCGGTCGTAATCGGTTACTGCAGCTCATAGATGTCTGTGTTTATCCCTGATGAAGAGTCGAAATATGGATACGAAAATCAGCTTATCCCTGATTGAATCTCCCGACAAAGGAATCTCATGTTATGTTCATTATTTATGATTTGGAACGTTGAACATTACACAACCTTTGTATAGTGATCGGTGGTCATTGCTAGTCACTTCCAATATACACGATTAAAACAGTCATTTTAGAACATGGTTCTGTTAAGGTTTTCGTTCAACTTGAAATCTGTTATAGATTTCAAAATTTCAAACATGCACATTAGTTTGGACCTAACGGCTGTATAACATTAATTTATTCACTATGGAAATAAGGATTTTCTTCTGATCATTAATCATTCGTCCTATCAGTTAGCGAAACGTAACTAACTATGAATACTTTTGTGTGTATGGGGTGATGTAAAGAGCACTTAGCTTAAAACATTAACGTATGTTTCAACTATTATTTTAATGTTCTGGAAAAATATATTTCCGTATCTATAATTTTTTTTTTTAATATTTTCCAAGGTAGTTAAAAGTAGTTCGTATTCAAGCTAAAATCCGGCAGCTCGGTCGGCGTAGTGTTCAAAGTGCTACAGGTTACGAGTATTCTCATACGAATAATTATTTGTCGCGGGCGTAGGTGTTTGTGTATGTGTAAGTTTTGTCTATAAATGCACTCACGATACAATATATAATTAAGTGTAGGTAAAAGTTTTCTAAGAGATGGACAAAAAGAAACCAAAAAGGAAAAATACATTAGATCACTGGTGGGAGGATTCCTATGCAGGAATCCGTCTACACCGTGGGGCCAGTTATTCTGCCGTGAAGCAGTAGTGTGCAAACATTACAGTTTAGATAATGTTTTCTTTTATTTACGCGAATATTACACATTTAAATAAAACTACTTTTTTACGGATTTTATCGCGTTTAATTTAAATTAAAAACATTATGTGAACCAGTACGGACTGGAAATCGCAAATAAAATACGCCGGTTAGAAGATCTCAAGACCAAGCGCGCAAGATTCATAACATCTTTGAATTTCTTGAAGAGATGCAGAGACCATGATCTCATTCCTACGTGTGTCAAAACAAAATTAAACGCGATAAAATCCGTAAAAAAGTAGTTTTATTTAAATTACAGTTTAGGTCTAAAGGGCACTGAAAGCTAGCGTAATCACTGGGCATATGAGACTTATGTACTGACATCTCAGAGGGATGGGCGCTGTGTGGTGCAATACAGAAATATTTTGGGTGGCACAGCATTGCTATGGGCGGGCGGATATTTGCTGTCTTCACATTACCAAAGTGCAGCTTAGCAAACTTGAGCGAATTCAAAATTTGTGCCTACGATTCATATTTGGGCTTCGCAACGAAATCGAAACGAAAATCGTAAACATGATTGTATTTAATCATGTTTACGATTTTCGTTAACAGCTCGAGTGGCTGCGAATCCGTCTTCGCAGGAATATATATTATTTCTGCTTTGTACTGCGTGTTGTTCAATCCCTGCACTCCTAAACACTAGGGCGATGGGTCGGTTATGAACTCGTTATTTCTAGAACTGATAACCGTTGGGAAAGAAAGGTTTTGCAGTGGAACATTTTAATCGACACATCAATTCAATATCTACAACAAGTAACAAATGCTTTGTCTGTTTAATAACCGCAAGGAATATTATAATTGTAAAATGCTTTATTACATTTAAAATACAACATTCATAGTTTTTTTTAAGACACAGTAAGTTTGTTTGGCTTAAATTGAAACCGTAGCGATAAACATTTACAACATTCATGCGTGTAAACTAGAAGTTACAGATGTTTTAATTACACTGTTTTCAAAAAGGTGTCTCTTCTGATAACTCAATGAAATACATTGGGCTCTTTTACGTATGCTTATTTAGGAATGCTACTTTACTGAAAGGTTTTACGTTGGAAGTATCATTCTGTAAATAGAACAAATATAATGACTCAGAGTGTTAAAAATGGTAGCTTCGTAAAGTACGAATTGACAGCTCAACTACCACGTTTTCTGATTACCTTATAAAAGAATTATTAAAATAAACTAACCTAAACCCAGAAATCTGCGCAAAACATAAATTGAATGATTGCATTCCGTGTCTCTGACAAAGCGTGTGTCCTTAATCCATATTTTTTATTTCGTTCTTCAACCGATTGACTCTCTTCCCGTAATTGCTAAGGGAATAGATTCTGTCTTGCGGAACACGGGTTTGATTCCCGCACCGAATTAAATATTTCTACGAATCACTGGTCTGTATTTTTTATGTATATGCAATACCAGTAGTAAGTGCAACTTCTGCCTTAAAAAAATGCTATATAACCTAGAACATATCTGTATAGCTCGACTTCGAGTCTTAAGTTCTTATGCCCAGTTATTACACTAACAGTTTCCTTCAGAAATGTAACGAGAAACATAGTTATGTTTGCACAATACTTCTTCACAGCGGGAATAACTGATACTGCGGTGGTACTAACCAAGACGGATTCCCGCATAGAAATCCTACCACCAGTGTGAAGCAACTTTCTTTATTTAAATAATAATCTGCTTTAATTCGAGCGTAAAAAGGTAAAGGGTGATGCGTGAAATGACAATACTAACGACATTATAAAATATTTAGCACAGTTGAACTTCAGGTTGTCAACTAGAAGCTGTGACTATGGCTGAAATTCGAAGGGTGGACATAAAAATTCAACCCATTTTACAGTAATACATACTTTAAAGAATAAGATAATATCTGGGTGGATTGAAAAGTACTCGGCCTAACCAAGAAAATAAACACATACTAAATCAGTTATATTTTTATTTTTCTACATTATCACCATCAAGTTCAATACACTTTTGCCACCTCCCCTTCCAAGCATTTAGACCGTTAAAAAAAAATTATTCTTCCTTAGAGTCAAAATATGCGTCTACAGCTGCTTTGACCTCGTCGTTTGTCGAAAATCTTTGACCTCCCAAGTGCTTTTTTAGGTTAGGGAACAGAAAGAAGTCTGATGGTGCCAGATCAGGTGAATACGGCGGATGCGGTAACAGTTCAAAGCCACAGTTGTGAATTCCAGCCATTGACTGTACTGACGTGTGAACACGGGCGTTATCTTGATGAAACAGGACTTTTCTTCTGAGCATTCCTCGACGTTTTTCTTTTATTTCCTCTCGTAAACGACGTAGTAAGGTGCAGTAGTAATCAGAGTTTATAGTCTGACCCCTTTCAAGATAATCAATCATAATCACACCTTTCGAGTCCCAGAATACTGAAGCTATCACCTTATTTGCCGACAAAATCGAAATAGCCTTTTTAGGGGGTGGTGAACCAGGTCTTCTCCACTGTTTTGATTGTTGTTTTGTTTCCGGTGTACAGTAATGAACCCATGTTTCGTCCATAGTAACAAAACGATTCAAAAAATCATCTGCATCGACTTCAAATAACTCCAAACAGTCGCGTGAAATAGTCAATCGCGTCCTTTTTTGTTCAACTGAAAGCAGTCGCGGAACCCACCTCGCAGACACCTTGTGGAAACCCAACTCGTTGACAATGTTTTGAGTTCGTTCATAAGAGATACCTATAATCTCGGCTATCTCTCTAATTTTTAATCTGCGGTCTCCCATTATTAAATCAAGTACTTTTTTAATATTTTCGTCAGTAGTTGACGTCGAAGGCCTTCCAGACCGGGGTTCATCTTTCACACTCTCTCTACCACGCTTAAATTCTGCTATCCATTTTTTGACGGATGAAAGTGACAGAGCACAATCGCCTAATGTACTGACCATGTCATCATGGATGGCTTTTGATGATAGCCCCTTCCTTTGGAGGTACTTAATGACGGCACGCTGCTCGATTTGCTCCATTCGCGGAAATTATGACCGATTACTTTGTTAATAAATTTATAAAATCACAACTAATTATCGCACACGTTTCGAACTTCACACAATGAACTAGTCTGAACTGAACTAAATAATGTGGGTAGATTTGATTTTTAGAATTGAATGGATCTGTGTTAGGCCGAGTACTTTTCAATCCACCCTCGTATCTAACAGATTAATGAAGGAAGGTAAGTTACTTTGCTAAGATCCGCATCCAAAATATAATGTGATAATGTCTCTTTTTGGTGCGAAACACGTATCGTGTTCTCGACTTCAGTGGTGTATATTATCTAGTGGTAGTATTGTAGTGGTTGGTGGAGGGTACCTGGTAGATGGGAATATTTATTTACAACAATCTTCATACATACATACATACATAAGATCACGACTGTATCCCATAAGGGGTAGTCAGAGACTGGGCACTCACTGCAAAAACAGATGACTGCCACAATCCACGTTTCACCAAAACAATATAATGCACTTGGTGTGATAGGCGGTGAGCCCATCGCCACCATGCGCTGTTGGGTGCACAGTGCAGTTTAATTCCTTACTCGCCTTTTACGAGATTCAATGGATGAGATGGAGTGGTAGTATTCTTTTAACGAGCCGCCACCACACGGCAGTTGCCGTTTTTATTTAATTGTCCGAAATATTTTTAAAGTTTTATAAATCTAGTATTATGCTTCTTTAGCTTTGTATTTGCAGGCACATAACAAAACAGAACAGTAAATAAAAAATAAGTACATTTTAGTGTATGTCGCCGGTTTTCTATCGTAACTTGAGAACAACCAATTTCTAAAGCCGAGTTCGAGAGCAGTTGCGTCTGTATACATGGATAATGTATAATAGTGTTTCAATATTACGAGTATCTTATCAACGTAATATTTTAAGCCATTCTCCTCTTTTGTGCTACTCTAAAAGGCTATGGTAGGAGAAAAAATGCTTTTAATTACCAAAAAACGCACGACAAATTAAACGTTAGCCATATAAAATATGAAATTTGCCCTATAGCAGATTTCATAATTTTTTATATTTATGTTTATGATAATTTTTTATATATATGATAATTTTTTATTTTTTTTATTTTTGCGATTATATTTATGATTATGAAATTTGCTATAGAGTTGAGATTGATTAAGCAATAATTTGCAAACATACTTTAGATGATTAACGCTTGTGATATTTGTTATGTACCATTTTAATTCATCGATGGACAAAAATCCATTTCCAGTATGAGAATATTTTTAGTAAATCTCTAAGTATTAAAAGCAGGGTGTCGATAGATGTCCGGCAGAGTAGAATAGCACCTACCGAGGTGAATAAGCCACAAACGTAAGCAATAGCCTTATAATTGCAGAATATAACCATATTTTGCAATGCTGTCAGTATACTGCTGGAACCCTATGGGTAGTAAGATTGTTTTTGTCTCGTACCGAAATGGCGGCGACGTGGTTCGCCACCCAACTCGTCTCTTTTACCGCTATGGCGAAAATTGGGCTACGTATGTGGCCTCTGCCTACCCCTTATATGGGGAAAAGGTGTGTGTTTGTATGTGACAAAAAAAAACAAAGCTTTTTAATTTTTCAAGAGTGAAAATACATTTACATCTTTTTATTTACTGGCGGTAGGATTCCTATACAGGAACCCATTTAGATACGAGTAGGTACCACCGCACTGCCAGTTATTCTACCGTCAAATATAAGTGTGCAAACATACTGTGTTTCGGTGTAAAGGGTATTGATAGGTAGTGTAATTACTGGGCATATTTAAGAACTCATGTCTCAGGGTGACGAGCGCATTGTGTTGCCACACATAATTGTTCTGGGTGATGACACAGCCTTTGTTATGGGAAGACGTTGCACTTACCACCAGGCGATAACTTCGTCACGATCTTCCATGAAAAAACCTGTCTATCGAGGCAGTACTCTACAATTAAGTATTTTAATGGATAATTTTTTTTTAAATATTGTGTCAAAAGTAATGATTGATGGCCAAAAGATTTTTTATAAACATTTCCAATAGCGGTCATAACAAAATGAAAAAATACATTAATGCCGAACCAAACCCAAACTATAAAGGCTATCGGCTATATGTACATAGTTAAGTGCTGTCGATATGATTTTGAAAACCCTGCTGATGTAGTGCAGACAGGCTCAAGAAAGCCTTAATATATGACCTAAACCATAATATTTTTATTCGGAAGGCCACTTTATAAAAGGGTAAAAATTTAACTGTTTAAATAACCGAATAAATAACTAATAAATCTTCCAGATAGATGTTGAGAGGTCTTGTAAAGACAATAAATGGCTATAAATAACGATAGCAGCCAAGCCCTAAGAACGTAAATTACGTTTATTCTACTATATCAGATAACTCTTTATATCCAATGAGGTTTATCCACTTAAACATTAAGCGTTTTTGTAATTAACTCTTTTATTAAACTTATTCGGTATAAACAATTGTAGGTTCATTTTGGTTAGTTTTTTTGTTTCCTATTTTTTTGAATAAGTGTTGACATTCTTTTTTTGCTCTTCAAAATTTTTCACATTCTTCATCTTTATGATAAGTTGATTGTAATATAGGTAATAAATGTAATATTATTACATCACAAAAATTAATATACATATTTTTTTAAGAGAAGCAATAATGATTTAGTAAATTAATAAGTCAGATCTTACTCTACCAATAATTCTATCAGACCGACTTTCTTTAAAGTTTCTCCGTCCAGTGCCTATAATAAATGCTGGATACATTTAACATTTAATGAACAAGCTGATCACGATTATCTAATAACGTTTTTTTGACAAATAAAAGTGTTAAACAAGAACACAATTCATTCGGTCGTAATCGGTTACTGCAGCTCATAGATGTCTGTGTTTATCCCTGATGAAGAGTCGAAATATGGATACGAAAATCAGCTTATCCCTGATTGAATCTCCCGACAAAGGAATCTCATGTTATGTTCATTATTTATGATTTGGAACGTTGAACATTACACAACCTTTGTATAGTGATCGGTGGTCATTGCTAGTCACTTCCAATATACACGATTAAAACAGTCATTTTAGAACATGGTTCTGTTAAGGTTTTCGTTCAACTTGAAATCTGTTATAGATTTCAAAATTTCAAACATGCACATTAGTTTGGACCTAACGGCTGTATAACATTAATTTATTCACTATGGAAATAAGGATTTTCTTCTGATCATTAATCATTCGTCCTATCAGTTAGCGAAACGTAACTAACTATGAATACTTTTGTGTGTATGGGGTGATGTAAAGAGCACTTAGCTTAAAACATTAACGTATGTTTCAACTATTATTTTAATGTTCTGGAAAAATATATTTCCGTATCTATAATTTTTTTTTTAATATTTTCCAAGGTAGTTAAAAGTAGTTCGTATTCAAGCTAAAATCCGGCAGCTCGGTCGGCGTAGTGTTCAAAGTGCTACAGGTTACGAGTATTCTCATACGAATAATTATTTGTCGCGGGCGTAGGTGTTTGTGTATGTGTAAGTTTTGTCTATAAATGCACTCACGATACAATATATAATTAAGTGTAGGTAAAAGTTTTCTAAGAGATGGACAAAAAGAAACCAAAAAGGAAAAATACATTAGATCACTGGTGGGAGGATTCCTATGCAGGAATCCGTCTACACCGTGGGGCCAGTTATTCTGCCGTGAAGCAGTAGTGTGCAAACATTACAGTTTAGATAATGTTTTCTTTTATTTACGCGAATATTACACATTTAAATAAAACTACTTTTTTACGGATTTTATCGCGTTTAATTTAAATTAAAAACATTATGTGAACCAGTACGGACTGGAAATCGCAAATAAAATACGCCGGTTAGAAGATCTCAAGACCAAGCGCGCAAGATTCATAACATCTTTGAATTTCTTGAAGAGATGCAGAGACCATGATCTCATTCCTACGTGTGTCAAAACAAAATTAAACGCGATAAAATCCGTAAAAAAGTAGTTTTATTTAAATTACAGTTTAGGTCTAAAGGGCACTGAAAGCTAGCGTAATCACTGGGCATATGAGACTTATGTACTGACATCTCAGAGGGATGGGCGCTGTGTGGTGCAATACAGAAATATTTTGGGTGGCACAGCATTGCTATGGGCGGGCGGATATTTGCTGTCTTCACATTACCAAAGTGCAGCTTAGCAAACTTGAGCGAATTCAAAATTTGTGCCTACGATTCATATTTGGGCTTCGCAACGAAATCGAAACGAAAATCGTAAACATGATTGTATTTAATCATGTTTACGATTTTCGTTAACAGCTCGAGTGGCTGCGAATCCGTCTTCGCAGGAATATATATTATTTCTGCTTTGTACTGCGTGTTGTTCAATCCCTGCACTCCTAAACACTAGGGCGATGGGTCGGTTATGAACTCGTTATTTCTAGAACTGATAACCGTTGGGAAAGAAAGGTTTTGCAGTGGAACATTTTAATCGACACATCAATTCAATATCTACAACAAGTAACAAATGCTTTGTCTGTTTAATAACCGCAAGGAATATTATAATTGTAAAATGCTTTATTACATTTAAAATACAACATTCATAGTTTTTTTTAAGACACAGTAAGTTTGTTTGGCTTAAATTGAAACCGTAGCGATAAACATTTACAACATTCATGCGTGTAAACTAGAAGTTACAGATGTTTTAATTACACTGTTTTCAAAAAGGTGTCTCTTCTGATAACTCAATGAAATACATTGGGCTCTTTTACGTATGCTTATTTAGGAATGCTACTTTACTGAAAGGTTTTACGTTGGAAGTATCATTCTGTAAATAGAACAAATATAATGACTCAGAGTGTTAAAAATGGTAGCTTCGTAAAGTACGAATTGACAGCTCAACTACCACGTTTTCTGATTACCTTATAAAAGAATTATTAAAATAAACTAACCTAAACCCAGAAATCTGCGCAAAACATAAATTGAATGATTGCATTCCGTGTCTCTGACAAAGCGTGTGTCCTTAATCCATATTTTTTATTTCGTTCTTCAACCGATTGACTCTCTTCCCGTAATTGCTAAGGGAATAGATTCTGTCTTGCGGAACACGGGTTTGATTCCCGCACCGAATTAAATATTTCTACGAATCACTGGTCTGTATTTTTTATGTATATGCAATACCAGTAGTAAGTGCAACTTCTGCCTTAAAAAAATGCTATATAACCTAGAACATATCTGTATAGCTCGACTTCGAGTCTTAAGTTCTTATGCCCAGTTATTACACTAACAGTTTCCTTCAGAAATGTAACGAGAAACATAGTTATGTTTGCACAATACTTCTTCACAGCGGGAATAACTGATACTGCGGTGGTACTAACCAAGACGGATTCCCGCATAGAAATCCTACCACCAGTGTGAAGCAACTTTCTTTATTTAAATAATAATCTGCTTTAATTCGAGCGTAAAAAGGTAAAGGGTGATGCGTGAAATGACAATACTAACGACATTATAAAATATTTAGCACAGTTGAACTTCAGGTTGTCAACTAGAAGCTGTGACTATGGCTGAAATTCGAAGGGTGGACATAAAAATTCAACCCATTTTACAGTAATACATACTTTAAAGAATAAGATAATATCTGGGTGGATTGAAAAGTACTCGGCCTAACCAAGAAAATAAACACATACTAAATCAGTTATATTTTTATTTTTCTACATTATCACCATCAAGTTCAATACACTTTTGCCACCTCCCCTTCCAAGCATTTAGACCGTTAAAAAAAAATTATTCTTCCTTAGAGTCAAAATATGCGTCTACAGCTGCTTTGACCTCGTCGTTTGTCGAAAATCTTTGACCTCCCAAGTGCTTTTTTAGGTTAGGGAACAGAAAGAAGTCTGATGGTGCCAGATCAGGTGAATACGGCGGATGCGGTAACAGTTCAAAGCCACAGTTGTGAATTCCAGCCATTGACTGTACTGACGTGTGAACACGGGCGTTATCTTGATGAAACAGGACTTTTCTTCTGAGCATTCCTCGACGTTTTTCTTTTATTTCCTCTCGTAAACGACGTAGTAAGGTGCAGTAGTAATCAGAGTTTATAGTCTGACCCCTTTCAAGATAATCAATCATAATCACACCTTTCGAGTCCCAGAATACTGAAGCTATCACCTTATTTGCCGACAAAATCGAAATAGCCTTTTTAGGGGGTGGTGAACCAGGTCTTCTCCACTGTTTTGATTGTTGTTTTGTTTCCGGTGTACAGTAATGAACCCATGTTTCGTCCATAGTAACAAAACGATTCAAAAAATCATCTGCATCGACTTCAAATAACTCCAAACAGTCGCGTGAAATAGTCAATCGCGTCCTTTTTTGTTCAACTGAAAGCAGTCGCGGAACCCACCTCGCAGACACCTTGTGGAAACCCAACTCGTTGACAATGTTTTGAGTTCGTTCATAAGAGATACCTATAATCTCGGCTATCTCTCTAATTTTTAATCTGCGGTCTCCCATTATTAAATCAAGTACTTTTTTAATATTTTCGTCAGTAGTTGACGTCGAAGGCCTTCCAGACCGGGGTTCATCTTTCACACTCTCTCTACCACGCTTAAATTCTGCTATCCATTTTTTGACGGATGAAAGTGACAGAGCACAATCGCCTAATGTACTGACCATGTCATCATGGATGGCTTTTGATGATAGCCCCTTCCTTTGGAGGTACTTAATGACGGCACGCTGCTCGATTTGCTCCATTCGCGGAAATTATGACCGATTACTTTGTTAATAAATTTATAAAATCACAACTAATTATCGCACACGTTTCGAACTTCACACAATGAACTAGTCTGAACTGAACTAAATAATGTGGGTAGATTTGATTTTTAGAATTGAATGGATCTGTGTTAGGCCGAGTACTTTTCAATCCACCCTCGTATCTAACAGATTAATGAAGGAAGGTAAGTTACTTTGCTAAGATCCGCATCCAAAATATAATGTGATAATGTCTCTTTTTGGTGCGAAACACGTATCGTGTTCTCGACTTCAGTGGTGTATATTATCTAGTGGTAGTATTGTAGTGGTTGGTGGAGGGTACCTGGTAGATGGGAATATTTATTTACAACAATCTTCATACATACATACATACATAAGATCACGACTGTATCCCATAAGGGGTAGTCAGAGACTGGGCACTCACTGCAAAAACAGATGACTGCCACAATCCACGTTTCACCAAAACAATATAATGCACTTGGTGTGATAGGCGGTGAGCCCATCGCCACCATGCGCTGTTGGGTGCACAGTGCAGTTTAATTCCTTACTCGCCTTTTACGAGATTCAATGGATGAGATGGAGTGGTAGTATTCTTTTAACGAGCCGCCACCACACGGCAGTTGCCGTTTTTATTTAATTGTCCGAAATATTTTTAAAGTTTTATAAATCTAGTATTATGCTTCTTTAGCTTTGTATTTGCAGGCACATAACAAAACAGAACAGTAAATAAAAAATAAGTACATTTTAGTGTATGTCGCCGGTTTTCTATCGTAACTTGAGAACAACCAATTTCTAAAGCCGAGTTCGAGAGCAGTTGCGTCTGTATACATGGATAATGTATAATAGTGTTTCAATATTACGAGTATCTTATCAACGTAATATTTTAAGCCATTCTCCTCTTTTGTGCTACTCTAAAAGGCTATGGTAGGAGAAAAAATGCTTTTAATTACCAAAAAACGCACGACAAATTAAACGTTAGCCATATAAAATATGAAATTTGCCCTATAGCAGATTTCATAATTTTTTATATTTATGTTTATGATAATTTTTTATATATATGATAATTTTTTATTTTTTTTATTTTTGCGATTATATTTATGATTATGAAATTTGCTATAGAGTTGAGATTGATTAAGCAATAATTTGCAAACATACTTTAGATGATTAACGCTTGTGATATTTGTTATGTACCATTTTAATTCATCGATGGACAAAAATCCATTTCCAGTATGAGAATATTTTTAGTAAATCTCTAAGTATTAAAAGCAGGGTGTCGATAGATGTCCGGCAGAGTAGAATAGCACCTACCGAGGTGAATAAGCCACAAACGTAAGCAATAGCCTTATAATTGCAGAATATAACCATATTTTGCAATGCTGTCAGTATACTGCTGGAACCCTATGGGTAGTAAGATTGTTTTTGTCTCGTACCGAAATGGCGGCGACGTGGTTCGCCACCCAACTCGTCTCTTTTACCGCTATGGCGAAAATTGGGCTACGTATGTGGCCTCTGCCTACCCCTTATATGGGGAAAAGGTGTGTGTTTGTATGTGACAAAAAAAAACAAAGCTTTTTAATTTTTCAAGAGTGAAAATACATTTACATCTTTTTATTTACTGGCGGTAGGATTCCTATACAGGAACCCATTTAGATACGAGTAGGTACCACCGCACTGCCAGTTATTCTACCGTCAAATATAAGTGTGCAAACATACTGTGTTTCGGTGTAAAGGGTATTGATAGGTAGTGTAATTACTGGGCATATTTAAGAACTCATGTCTCAGGGTGACGAGCGCATTGTGTTGCCACACATAATTGTTCTGGGTGATGACACAGCCTTTGTTATGGGAAGACGTTGCACTTACCACCAGGCGATAACTTCGTCACGATCTTCCATGAAAAAACCTGTCTATCGAGGCAGTACTCTACAATTAAGTATTTTAATGGATAATTTTTTTTTAAATATTGTGTCAAAAGTAATGATTGATGGCCAAAAGATTTTTTATAAACATTTCCAATAGCGGTCATAACAAAATGAAAAAATACATTAATGCCGAACCAAACCCAAACTATAAAGGCTATCGGCTATATGTACATAGTTAAGTGCTGTCGATATGATTTTGAAAACCCTGCTGATGTAGTGCAGACAGGCTCAAGAAAGCCTTAATATATGACCTAAACCATAATATTTTTATTCGGAAGGCCACTTTATAAAAGGGTAAAAATTTAACTGTTTAAATAACCGAATAAATAACTAATAAATCTTCCAGATAGATGTTGAGAGGTCTTGTAAAGACAATAAATGGCTATAAATAACGATAGCAGCCAAGCCCTAAGAACGTAAATTACGTTTATTCTACTATATCAGATAACTCTTTATATCCAATGAGGTTTATCCACTTAAACATTAAGCGTTTTTGTAATTAACTCTTTTATTAAACTTATTCGGTATAAACAATTGTAGGTTCATTTTGGTTAGTTTTTTTGTTTCCTATTTTTTTGAATAAGTGTTGACATTCTTTTTTTGCTCTTCAAAATTTTTCACATTCTTCATCTTTATGATAAGTTGATTGTAATATAGGTAATAAATGTAATATTATTACATCACAAAAATTAATATACATATTTTTTTAAGAGAAGCAATAATGATTTAGTAAATTAATAAGTCAGATCTTACTCTACCAATAATTCTATCAGACCGACTTTCTTTAAAGTTTCTCCGTCCAGTGCCTATAATAAATGCTGGATACATTTAACATTTAATGAACAAGCTGATCACGATTATCTAATAACGTTTTTTTGACAAATAAAAGTGTTAAACAAGAACACAATTCATTCGGTCGTAATCGGTTACTGCAGCTCATAGATGTCTGTGTTTATCCCTGATGAAGAGTCGAAATATGGATACGAAAATCAGCTTATCCCTGATTGAATCTCCCGACAAAGGAATCTCATGTTATGTTCATTATTTATGATTTGGAACGTTGAACATTACACAACCTTTGTATAGTGATCGGTGGTCATTGCTAGTCACTTCCAATATACACGATTAAAACAGTCATTTTAGAACATGGTTCTGTTAAGGTTTTCGTTCAACTTGAAATCTGTTATAGATTTCAAAATTTCAAACATGCACATTAGTTTGGACCTAACGGCTGTATAACATTAATTTATTCACTATGGAAATAAGGATTTTCTTCTGATCATTAATCATTCGTCCTATCAGTTAGCGAAACGTAACTAACTATGAATACTTTTGTGTGTATGGGGTGATGTAAAGAGCACTTAGCTTAAAACATTAACGTATGTTTCAACTATTATTTTAATGTTCTGGAAAAATATATTTCCGTATCTATAATTTTTTTTTTTAATATTTTCCAAGGTAGTTAAAAGTAGTTCGTATTCAAGCTAAAATCCGGCAGCTCGGTCGGCGTAGTGTTCAAAGTGCTACAGGTTACGAGTATTCTCATACGAATAATTATTTGTCGCGGGCGTAGGTGTTTGTGTATGTGTAAGTTTTGTCTATAAATGCACTCACGATACAATATATAATTAAGTGTAGGTAAAAGTTTTCTAAGAGATGGACAAAAAGAAACCAAAAAGGAAAAATACATTAGATCACTGGTGGGAGGATTCCTATGCAGGAATCCGTCTACACCGTGGGGCCAGTTATTCTGCCGTGAAGCAGTAGTGTGCAAACATTACAGTTTAGATAATGTTTTCTTTTATTTACGCGAATATTACACATTTAAATAAAACTACTTTTTTACGGATTTTATCGCGTTTAATTTAAATTAAAAACATTATGTGAACCAGTACGGACTGGAAATCGCAAATAAAATACGCCGGTTAGAAGATCTCAAGACCAAGCGCGCAAGATTCATAACATCTTTGAATTTCTTGAAGAGATGCAGAGACCATGATCTCATTCCTACGTGTGTCAAAACAAAATTAAACGCGATAAAATCCGTAAAAAAGTAGTTTTATTTAAATTACAGTTTAGGTCTAAAGGGCACTGAAAGCTAGCGTAATCACTGGGCATATGAGACTTATGTACTGACATCTCAGAGGGATGGGCGCTGTGTGGTGCAATACAGAAATATTTTGGGTGGCACAGCATTGCTATGGGCGGGCGGATATTTGCTGTCTTCACATTACCAAAGTGCAGCTTAGCAAACTTGAGCGAATTCAAAATTTGTGCCTACGATTCATATTTGGGCTTCGCAACGAAATCGAAACGAAAATCGTAAACATGATTGTATTTAATCATGTTTACGATTTTCGTTAACAGCTCGAGTGGCTGCGAATCCGTCTTCGCAGGAATATATATTATTTCTGCTTTGTACTGCGTGTTGTTCAATCCCTGCACTCCTAAACACTAGGGCGATGGGTCGGTTATGAACTCGTTATTTCTAGAACTGATAACCGTTGGGAAAGAAAGGTTTTGCAGTGGAACATTTTAATCGACACATCAATTCAATATCTACAACAAGTAACAAATGCTTTGTCTGTTTAATAACCGCAAGGAATATTATAATTGTAAAATGCTTTATTACATTTAAAATACAACATTCATAGTTTTTTTTAAGACACAGTAAGTTTGTTTGGCTTAAATTGAAACCGTAGCGATAAACATTTACAACATTCATGCGTGTAAACTAGAAGTTACAGATGTTTTAATTACACTGTTTTCAAAAAGGTGTCTCTTCTGATAACTCAATGAAATACATTGGGCTCTTTTACGTATGCTTATTTAGGAATGCTACTTTACTGAAAGGTTTTACGTTGGAAGTATCATTCTGTAAATAGAACAAATATAATGACTCAGAGTGTTAAAAATGGTAGCTTCGTAAAGTACGAATTGACAGCTCAACTACCACGTTTTCTGATTACCTTATAAAAGAATTATTAAAATAAACTAACCTAAACCCAGAAATCTGCGCAAAACATAAATTGAATGATTGCATTCCGTGTCTCTGACAAAGCGTGTGTCCTTAATCCATATTTTTTATTTCGTTCTTCAACCGATTGACTCTCTTCCCGTAATTGCTAAGGGAATAGATTCTGTCTTGCGGAACACGGGTTTGATTCCCGCACCGAATTAAATATTTCTACGAATCACTGGTCTGTATTTTTTATGTATATGCAATACCAGTAGTAAGTGCAACTTCTGCCTTAAAAAAATGCTATATAACCTAGAACATATCTGTATAGCTCGACTTCGAGTCTTAAGTTCTTATGCCCAGTTATTACACTAACAGTTTCCTTCAGAAATGTAACGAGAAACATAGTTATGTTTGCACAATACTTCTTCACAGCGGGAATAACTGATACTGCGGTGGTACTAACCAAGACGGATTCCCGCATAGAAATCCTACCACCAGTGTGAAGCAACTTTCTTTATTTAAATAATAATCTGCTTTAATTCGAGCGTAAAAAGGTAAAGGGTGATGCGTGAAATGACAATACTAACGACATTATAAAATATTTAGCACAGTTGAACTTCAGGTTGTCAACTAGAAGCTGTGACTATGGCTGAAATTCGAAGGGTGGACATAAAAATTCAACCCATTTTACAGTAATACATACTTTAAAGAATAAGATAATATCTGGGTGGATTGAAAAGTACTCGGCCTAACCAAGAAAATAAACACATACTAAATCAGTTATATTTTTATTTTTCTACATTATCACCATCAAGTTCAATACACTTTTGCCACCTCCCCTTCCAAGCATTTAGACCGTTAAAAAAAAATTATTCTTCCTTAGAGTCAAAATATGCGTCTACAGCTGCTTTGACCTCGTCGTTTGTCGAAAATCTTTGACCTCCCAAGTGCTTTTTTAGGTTAGGGAACAGAAAGAAGTCTGATGGTGCCAGATCAGGTGAATACGGCGGATGCGGTAACAGTTCAAAGCCACAGTTGTGAATTCCAGCCATTGACTGTACTGACGTGTGAACACGGGCGTTATCTTGATGAAACAGGACTTTTCTTCTGAGCATTCCTCGACGTTTTTCTTTTATTTCCTCTCGTAAACGACGTAGTAAGGTGCAGTAGTAATCAGAGTTTATAGTCTGACCCCTTTCAAGATAATCAATCATAATCACACCTTTCGAGTCCCAGAATACTGAAGCTATCACCTTATTTGCCGACAAAATCGAAATAGCCTTTTTAGGGGGTGGTGAACCAGGTCTTCTCCACTGTTTTGATTGTTGTTTTGTTTCCGGTGTACAGTAATGAACCCATGTTTCGTCCATAGTAACAAAACGATTCAAAAAATCATCTGCATCGACTTCAAATAACTCCAAACAGTCGCGTGAAATAGTCAATCGCGTCCTTTTTTGTTCAACTGAAAGCAGTCGCGGAACCCACCTCGCAGACACCTTGTGGAAACCCAACTCGTTGACAATGTTTTGAGTTCGTTCATAAGAGATACCTATAATCTCGGCTATCTCTCTAATTTTTAATCTGCGGTCTCCCATTATTAAATCAAGTACTTTTTTAATATTTTCGTCAGTAGTTGACGTCGAAGGCCTTCCAGACCGGGGTTCATCTTTCACACTCTCTCTACCACGCTTAAATTCTGCTATCCATTTTTTGACGGATGAAAGTGACAGAGCACAATCGCCTAATGTACTGACCATGTCATCATGGATGGCTTTTGATGATAGCCCCTTCCTTTGGAGGTACTTAATGACGGCACGCTGCTCGATTTGCTCCATTCGCGGAAATTATGACCGATTACTTTGTTAATAAATTTATAAAATCACAACTAATTATCGCACACGTTTCGAACTTCACACAATGAACTAGTCTGAACTGAACTAAATAATGTGGGTAGATTTGATTTTTAGAATTGAATGGATCTGTGTTAGGCCGAGTACTTTTCAATCCACCCTCGTATCTAACAGATTAATGAAGGAAGGTAAGTTACTTTGCTAAGATCCGCATCCAAAATATAATGTGATAATGTCTCTTTTTGGTGCGAAACACGTATCGTGTTCTCGACTTCAGTGGTGTATATTATCTAGTGGTAGTATTGTAGTGGTTGGTGGAGGGTACCTGGTAGATGGGAATATTTATTTACAACAATCTTCATACATACATACATACATAAGATCACGACTGTATCCCATAAGGGGTAGTCAGAGACTGGGCACTCACTGCAAAAACAGATGACTGCCACAATCCACGTTTCACCAAAACAATATAATGCACTTGGTGTGATAGGCGGTGAGCCCATCGCCACCATGCGCTGTTGGGTGCACAGTGCAGTTTAATTCCTTACTCGCCTTTTACGAGATTCAATGGATGAGATGGAGTGGTAGTATTCTTTTAACGAGCCGCCACCACACGGCAGTTGCCGTTTTTATTTAATTGTCCGAAATATTTTTAAAGTTTTATAAATCTAGTATTATGCTTCTTTAGCTTTGTATTTGCAGGCACATAACAAAACAGAACAGTAAATAAAAAATAAGTACATTTTAGTGTATGTCGCCGGTTTTCTATCGTAACTTGAGAACAACCAATTTCTAAAGCCGAGTTCGAGAGCAGTTGCGTCTGTATACATGGATAATGTATAATAGTGTTTCAATATTACGAGTATCTTATCAACGTAATATTTTAAGCCATTCTCCTCTTTTGTGCTACTCTAAAAGGCTATGGTAGGAGAAAAAATGCTTTTAATTACCAAAAAACGCACGACAAATTAAACGTTAGCCATATAAAATATGAAATTTGCCCTATAGCAGATTTCATAATTTTTTATATTTATGTTTATGATAATTTTTTATATATATGATAATTTTTTATTTTTTTTATTTTTGCGATTATATTTATGATTATGAAATTTGCTATAGAGTTGAGATTGATTAAGCAATAATTTGCAAACATACTTTAGATGATTAACGCTTGTGATATTTGTTATGTACCATTTTAATTCATCGATGGACAAAAATCCATTTCCAGTATGACAATATTTTTAGTAAATCTCTAAGTATTAAAAGCAGGGTGTCGATAGATGTCCGGCAGAGTAGAATAGCACCTACCGAGGTGAATAAGCCACAAACGTAAGCAATAGCCTTATAATTGCAGAATATAACCATATTTTGCAATGCTGTCAGTATACTGCTGGAACCCTATGGGTAGTAAGATTGTTTTTGTCTCGTACCGAAATGGCGGCGACGTGGTTCGCCACCCAACTCGTCTCTTTTACCGCTATGGCGAAAATTGGGCTACGTATGTGGCCTCTGCCTACCCCTTATATGGGGAAAAGGTGTGTGTTTGTATGTTACAAAAAAAACAAAGCTTTTTAATTTTTCAAGAGTGAAAATACATTTACATCTTTTTATTTACTGGCGGTAGGATTCCTATACAGGAACCCTTTTAGATACGAGTAGGTACCACCGCACTGCCAGTTATTCTGTCGTCAAATATAAGTGTGCAAACATACTGTGTTTCGGTGTAAAGGGTATTGATAGGTAGTGTAATTACTGGGCATATTTAAGAACTCATGTCTCAGGGTGACGAGCGCATTGTGTTGCCACACATAATTGTTCTGGGTGATGACACAGCCTTTGTTATGGGAAGACGTTGCACTTACCACCAGGCGATAACTTCGTCACGATCTTCCATGAAAAAACCTGTCTATCGAGGCAGTACTCTACAATTAAGTATTTTAATGGATAATTTTTTTTTAAATATTGTGTCAAAAGTAATGATTGATGGCCAAAAGATTTTTTATAAACATTTCCAATAGCGGTCATAACAAAATGAAAAAATACATTAATGCCGAACCAAACCCAAACTATAAAGGCTATCGACTATATGTACATAGTTAAGTGCTGTCGATATGATTTTGAAAACCCTGCTGATGTAGTGCAGACAGGCTCAAGAAAGCCTTAATATATGACCTAAACCATAATATTTTTATTCGGAAGGCCACTTTATAAAAGGGTAAAAATTTAACTGTTTAAATAACCGAATAAATAACTAATAAATCTTCCAGATAGATGTTGAGAGGTCTTGTAAAGACAATAAATGGCTATAAATAACGATAGCAGCCAAGCCCTAAGAACGTAAATTACGTTTATTCTACTATATCAGATAACTCTTTATATCCAATGAGGTTTATCCACTTAAACATTAAGCGTTTTTGTAATTAACTCTTTTATTAAACTTATTCGGTATAAACAATTGTAGGTTCATTTTGGTTAGTTTTTTTGTTTCCTATTTTTTTGAATAAGTGTTGACATTCTTTTTTTGCTCTTCAAAATTTTTCACATTCTTCATCTTTATGATAAGTTGATTGTAATATAGGTAATAAATGTAATATTATTACATCACAAAAATTAATATACATATTTTTTTAAGAGAAGCAATAATGATTTAGTAAATTAATAAGTCAGATCTTACTCTACCAATAATTCTATCAGACCGACTTTCTTTAAAGTTTCTCCGTCCAGTGCCTATAATAAATGCTGGATACATTTAACATTTAATGAACAAGCTGATCACGATTATCTAATAACGTTTTTTTGACAAATAAAAGTGTTAAACAAGAACACAATTCATTCGGTCGTAATCGGTTACTGCAGCTCATAGATGTCTGTGTTTATCCCTGATGAAGAGTCGAAATATGGATACGAAAATCAGCTTATCCCTGATTGAATCTCCCGACAAAGGAATCTCATGTTATGTTCATTATTTATGATTTGGAACGTTGAACATTACACAGCCTTTGTATAGTGATCGGTGGTCATTGCTAGTCACTTCCAATATACACGATTAAAACAGTCATTTTAGAACATGGTTCTGTTAAGGTTTTCGTTCAACTTGAAATCTGTTATAGATTTCAAAATTTCAAACATGCACATTAGTTTGGACCTAACGGCTGTATAACATTAATTTATTCACTATGGAAATAAGGATTTTCTTCTGATCATTAATCATTCGTCCTATCAGTTAGCGAAACGTAACTAACTATGAATACTTTTGTGTGTATGGGGTGATGTAAAGAGCACTTAGCTTAAAACATTAACGTATGTTTCAACTATTAATTTAATGTTCTGGAAAAATATATATCCGTATCTATAATTTTTTTTTTATATTTTCCAAGGTAGTTAAAAGTAGTTCGTATTCAAGCTAAAATCCGGCAGCTCGGTCGGCGTAGTGTTCAAAGTGCTACAGGTTACGAGTATTCTCATACGAATAATTATTTGTCGCGGGCGTAGGTGTTTGTGTATGTGTAAGTTTTGTCTATAAATGCACTCACGATACAATATATAATTAAGTGTAGGTAAAAGTTTTCTAAGAGATGGACAAAAAGAAACCAAAAAGGAAAAATACATTAGATCACTGGTGGGAGGATTCCTATGCAGGAATCCGTCTACACCATGGGGCCAGTTATTCTGCTGTGAAGCAGTAGTGTGCAAACATTACTGTTTAGGTCTAAAGGGCACTGAAAGCTATCCTAATCACTGGGCATATGAGACTTAAGTACTGACATCTCAGAGGGGTGGGCGAAGTGTGGTGCAATACAGAAATATTTTGGGTGGCATAGCATTGCTATGGGCTGGCGGATATTTGCTGTCTTCACATTGCCGAAGTGCAGCTTAGCAAACTTGAGCGAATTCAAAATTTGGGCCTACGATTCATATTTGGGCTTCGCAAATACAATCATGTTTACGATTTTCGTTAACAGTTCGAGTGGCTGCGAATCCGTCTTCGCAGGAATATATATTATTTCTGCTTTGTACTGCGTGTTGTTCAATCCCTGCACTCCTAAACACTAGGGCGATGGGTCGGTTATGAACTCGTTATTTCTAGATCTGATAACCGTTGGGAAAGAAAGGTTTTGCAGTGGAACATTTTAATCGACACACCAATTCAATATCTACAACAAGTAACAATTGCTTTGTCTGTTTAATAACCGCAAGGAATATTATAATTGTAAAATGCTTTATTACATTTAAAATACAACATTCATAGTTTTTTTAAGACACAGTAAGTTTGTTTGGCTTAAATTGAAACCGTAGCGATAAAAAATTAGCGATAAAAATATATATCCGTATCTATAATTTTTTTTTAATATTTTCCAAGGTAGTTAAAAGTAGTTCGTATTCAAGCTAAAATCCGGCAGCTCGGTCGGCGTAGTGTTCAAAGTGCTACAGGTTACGAGTATTCTCATACGAATAATTATTTGTCGCGGGCGTAGGTGTTTGTGTATGTGTAAGTTTTGTCTATAAATGCACTCACGATACAATATATAATTAAGTGTAGGTAAAAGTTTTCTAAGAGATGGACAAAAAGAAACCAAAAAGGAAAAATACATTAGATCACTGGTGGGAGGATTCCTATGCAGGAATCCGTCTACACCGTGGGGCCAGTTATTCTGCCGTGAAGCAGTAGTGTGCAAACATTACAGTTTAGATAATGTTTTCTTTTATTTACGCGAATATTACACATTTAAATAAAACTACTTTTTTACGGATTTTATCGCGTTTAATTTAAATTAAAAACATTATGTGAACCAGTACGGACTGGAAATCGCAAATAAAATACGCCGGTTAGAAGATCTCAAGACCAAGCGCGCAAGATTCATAACATCTTTGAATTTCTTGAAGAGATGCAGAGACCATGATCTCATTCCTACGTGTGTCAAAACAAAATTAAACGCGATAAAATCCGTAAAAAAGTAGTTTTATTTAAATTACAGTTTAGGTCTAAAGGGCACTGAAAGCTAGCGTAATCACTGGGCATATGAGACTTATGTACTGACATCTCAGAGGGATGGGCGCTGTGTGGTGCAATACAGAAATATTTTGGGTGGCACAGCATTGCTATGGGCGGGCGGATATTTGCTGTCTTCACATTACCAAAGTGCAGCTTAGCAAACTTGAGCGAATTCAAAATTTGTGCCTACGATTCATATTTGGGCTTCGCAACGAAATCGAAACGAAAATCGTAAACATGATTGTATTTAATCATGTTTACGATTTTCGTTAACAGCTCGAGTGGCTGCGAATCCGTCTTCGCAGGAATATATATTATTTCTGCTTTGTACTGCGTGTTGTTCAATCCCTGCACTCCTAAACACTAGGGCGATGGGTCGGTTATGAACTCGTTATTTCTAGAACTGATAACCGTTGGGAAAGAAAGGTTTTGCAGTGGAACATTTTAATCGACACATCAATTCAATATCTACAACAAGTAACAAATGCTTTGTCTGTTTAATAACCGCAAGGAATATTATAATTGTAAAATGCTTTATTACATTTAAAATACAACATTCATAGTTTTTTTTAAGACACAGTAAGTTTGTTTGGCTTAAATTGAAACCGTAGCGATAAACATTTACAACATTCATGCGTGTAAACTAGAAGTTACAGATGTTTTAATTACACTGTTTTCAAAAAGGTGTCTCTTTTGATAACTCAATGAAATACATTGGGCTCTTTTACGTATGCTTATTTAGGAATGCTACTTTACTGAAAGGTTTTACGTTGGAAGTATCATTCTGTAAATAGAACAAATATAATGACTCAAAGTGTTAAAAATGGTAGCTTCGTAAAGTACGAATTGACAGCTCAACTACCACGTTTTCTGATTACCTTATAAAAGAATTATTAAAATAAACTAACCTAAACCCAGAAATCTGCGCAAAACATAAATTGAATGATTGCATTCCGTGTCTCTGACAAAGCGTGTGTCCTTAATCCATATTTTTTATTTCGTTCTTCAACCGATTGACTCTCTTCCCGTAATTGCTAAGGGAATAGATTCTGTCTTGCGGAACACGGGTTTGATTCCCGCACCGAATTAAATATTTCTACGAATTACTGGTCTGTATTTTTTATGTATATGCAATACCAGTAGTAAGTGCAACTTCTGCCTTAAAAAAATGCTATATAACCTAGAACATATCTGTATAGCTCGACTTCGAGTCTTAAGTTCTTATGCCCAGTTATTACACTAACAGTTTCCTTCAGAAATGTAACGAGAAACATAGTTATGTTTGCACAATACTTCTTCACAGCGGGAATAACTGATACTGCGGTGGTACTAACCAAGACGGATTCCCGCATAGAAATCCTACCACCAGTGTGAAGCAACTTTCTTTATTTAAATAATAATCTGCTTTAATTCGAGCGTAAAAAGGTAAAGGGTGATGCGTGAAATGACAATACTAACGACATTATAAAATATTTAGCACAGTTGAACTTCAGGTTGTCAACTAGAAGCTGTGACTATGGCTGAAATTCGAAGGGTGGACATAAAAATTCAACCCATTTTACAGTAATACATACTTTAAAGAATAAGATAATATCTGGGTGGATTGAAAAGTACTTAATAAGCATACGTAAAAGAGCCCAATGTATTTCACATTGGGCTCTTTTACGTATGCTTATTAAGGAATGCTACTTTACTGAAAGGTTTTACGTTGGAAGTATCATTCTGTAAATATAACAAATATAATGACTCTAAAGTGTTAAAAATTGTAGCTTCGTAAAGTACGAATTGATAGCTCAACTACCCCGTTTCCTGATTATCTTATGAAAGAATAATGAAAATAACCTAACCTAAGCCCAGAAATCTGCGCAAAACATAAATTGAATGAATGCATTTCGTGTCTCTGACAAAGCGTGTGTCCTTAATCCATTTTTTTTATTTCGTTCTTCAACCGATTGACTCCCTTCCCGTAATTGCTAAGGGAATAGATTCTGTCTTGCGGGACACGGGTTTCTACCACGTTTTCTAATTACCTTATAAAAGAATTATTAAAATAACCTAACCTAAGCCCAGAAATCTGCGCAAAACATAAATTGAATGGATGCATTCCGTGTCTCTGACAAAGCGTGTGTCCTTAATCCATATGTTTTATTTCGTTCTTCAACCGATTGACTCCCTTCCCGTAATTGCTAAGGGAATAGATTCTGTCTTGCGGGACACGGGTTTGATTCCCGCATCGAATTAAATATTTCTACGAATTACTGGTCTGTCTTTTTTATGTATATGCAATACCAGTAGTAAGTGCAACTTCTGCCTTGTAAAAATGCTATATCACCTAGAACATATCTGTATAGCTCGACTTCGAGTCTTAAGTTCTTATGCCCAGTTATTACACTAACAGTTTCCTTCAGAAATGTTACGAGAAACATAGTTGTTTGCACAATACTTCTTCACAGCGGGAATAACTGATACTGCGGTGGTACTAACCAAGACGGATTCCTGCATAGAAATCCTACCACCAGTGTGAAGCAACTTTCTTTATTTAAATAATAATCTGCTTTAATTCGAGCGTAAAAAGGTAAAGGGTGATGCGTGAAATGACAATACTAACGACATTATAAAATATTTAGCACAGTTGAACTTCAGGTTGTCAACTAGAAGCTGTGACTATGGCTAAATGGCTAAAGAATAAGATAATATCTAACAGATTAATGAAGGAAGGTAAGTTACTTTGCTAAGATCCGCATGCAAAATATAATGTGATAATGCCTCGTTTTGGGGCGAAACACGTGTCGTGTTCTCCACTTCAGTGGTGTATATTATCTAGTGGTAGTATTGTAGTGGTTGGTGGACGGTACCTCGTGACGGTTTCTGGTGGCGGTGTTATTTTGCTTGTGCACGCTACTGAGGGAGGGCGGGCTTTGCTCTTCAAAAAACTGGGTAATAATCACCATTTTTATATTTTGCATGCGGATCTTAGCAAAGTAACTTACCTTCCTTCATTATAATGGATTTCCGCAATGTAACGCCTGATTCTATTAACTATCTAACAGATTGTTGAAATGAATATACCAAACATATAACATTCACTTTTATTTAAATAGTTTAACATCAAAACCAATTAAGAATTCGCTAACGTAGTGAAATATATGTCATGATCCATTTTTTTCGCCTACTATCAACTAAAACGTTAGTAGATGGGAATATTTATTTACAACAATCTTCATACATACATACATACATAAGATCACGACTGTATCCCATAAGGGGTAGTCAGAGACTGGGCACTCACTGCAAAAACAGATGGCTGCCACAATCCACGTTTCACCAAAACAATATAATGCACTTGGTGTGATAGGTGGTGAGCCCATCGCCACCATGCGCTGTTGGGTGCACAGTGCAAGTTTAATTCCTTACTCGCCTTTTACGAGATCCATTGGATGAGATGGAGTGGTAGTATTCTTTTAACGAGCCGCCACCACACGGCTTATATGGATACACGTTATAATAATAATATTTAAAGAATGTGTTGCATGTTTCTTTAAAAAAAAATTGTTCTTCTAGCCACGTTCAAGAAACAAAAGTGATGACTGTGTGTTGATTATTTGACGATTTATTTATATTATGATTGTACTATTTAAACTCCACAAAGCAATCCCGCTCGTCTTTGTAGCCGAAACGCCTGAAGCGTAGTGAACTTACAGCTCTCGCTTAAAGATTGGTAATTGCCGATCGAAACAGAATAAGATATATATAACCCCATAAAGGTACATTGTAAAGCAATGTCATAAAGAGGTCGAAATTCTTAATTTGTTAGTTTTTTGTATTGATATAGAAACTATGCCACACGTCCAAGTCGGAAGGTTTTAGCCCACGTGATAGTTTGAATCATTTGAACATAATCATTCAACATATAAACACATATTAATAGACACATATTATCACTGGTGGATGATGATTCCTATGCATCCTATGCGTCTAGGTAGTGTAAGGGGAGGGCCAGTCAAGAAACACAATACATAATTCCCAGCTACAGCCTATTGATCCACACGCAAACACTAATTATATACTACCTACACCTAATCACTACAACTCAGCAATCACTTCTATATGCAATCTGCAACTAACCACCAATTTACAGTTACACGAATTGTCACGACCAGCGCACACTAGATCTCATCACAGAATGACTTCTTATAGGCTGCGCCGAACTACTTTGCAATATGGTGGGGCGGTTGTTCCCGCCCCACTCCTTTCACTCAAAACAACACTTGTTTCTCAATTGATGGAAAATATAGTTTTATTGTCGCTCGTATTATTAATAACAAATCTTGGTGTATTAAATAATAAATTAGGTATTAATAATTAACTCTTACACTATGATAATAATAATTAACCCAACAGCTCGGCCATCCTGTTCAAAGCGAGTCCCATCGCGTCGTAAGAATAAGTAATAATTACACATTTTTCACATTAACATTTGAATTTATTGTTTACAAGCTGTTGAAAAGGCAAATAGTAATAAAAACAACCAATAATCAAAACATTTAAGAATTCACAAATAAAGCGAGAGCAGCGGATAAATTATCATTACAAATCCCTGTTGGCAAATTCTGTACTTTTAAAGAAATATATTAAATATTTAATTGTACCTTTAGCTATTCATCTGTTCCATTTCTATTAATATCAGAATAAAAATCTCTGTCAAAGCTTATCCACAGATGTATTTTGTTGATATTAGGAGTTTTAATTATCAAAAAGGTTTTTCTGTAAAAGAGTGACGTAAGAGATCAGAATAATAATTTATCACATTATCTTCAACTATGTATAGCTTTATATTGTCTTACAAATCTTATACCGTTACAGAGGCTGTTGCTATACCTAGTGGTTGTAAAAAATTAGCTCCTATGCGTCTAGTATAGGTAAGTCTATTCGAGA
Organism: Luehdorfia chinensis; assembly: GCA_019845155.1. Taxonomy (NCBI): domain Eukaryota; kingdom Metazoa; phylum Arthropoda; class Insecta; order Lepidoptera; family Papilionidae; genus Luehdorfia; species Luehdorfia chinensis. The sequence continues at coordinate 5,035,002 of JAHVAK010000003.1, read as the reverse complement.
ATTGGTATCGAGCTGCATAGTCTTAGGGCACGACAGTACGATTCAGTGATGCTGACTACCCAAATCGACTAGGCATGTGATTAAATAGTCATTTATTTTTATCTTAAGTACATATTATTGCTTGGGCTGCCATCTTTAACAAGAGCAACGTTTGCTACGTCACTCTTTAGAGTCAGTATTAAATTGCCTCTTACTCTGTTCTGACAATAACTTATTTCTGAAACAATCCATAGATGTATGTGCTAGTCTATCACAAATTGTACATTTTGAAAGGGGTTTCACGCACTTTGGACTGAGATTTACTGTTAAAAAAACTAATGTGGCTAGACCTGGAAGAACCTGGTTCATCAGTGGCAAGCGTTGCCGGCTTACAATCACTATTTTTCCGTATTTGCAAATTGAAGCCTAAACGGTTTTGGCTTGTTTGGACGGATTTAAAATATTTTAGAACCTGTTCAGGTTCACTAAAATGAACCGTCTGAGCTCCTACTTTTATGACATGATCCTTGACACCGAAAATCTGTCAGTCCACAGCTTCCCTTCCCAAAATTCTACATCGATTCAACAAATTAATTCTAGCATAATAATAATGCTCCAAAGATCCCGTATAACTTTCTTATCTAATATCCGAGTTAAAAGCTCGGCATAGTCTTCGCGGTAAGGGAATGAGTAATAATTTCTTTTTCAATTCGGATCAAGTATATAACAGTGAAGGTAATCCTCAGAACCAAGTCTTAGCTACTCCACTAATTTTCGGTAATGAATAATGAATAACCTCTTTCTCCTCCCAAACAATTTACGGTAGCAAATTCTTCTACCTTATTTATCCAAGTTAGTATGGTTTGTTTATTTTACATTGGGTCGCTGATCTATCCGAGCTCTTGACCAGACTTAGAATTAAATACTTATCTAATGCAGTATTAGTTACCAGATCGTTACTCTTATTTCTTTGTCACCTGCGTCCGATTGAGTACGAAGAAGCACAATCCTCTGAAGGTGAAGAAAGATCACGCTTCCTTTTCCTCTTCGACTCGAATCCGTGGTGTGATGTCCGTCCTTCCTTCATCCTTTTTCCATAATTCCTATCCTCTGTATCAGACTCAGTTGTTTGATACAGACTCCTATTCCCTGTCCTTAATGTTATTGTTATGCAACTGCTCTTTCCTCGAGCAATGCTTATTCTGTGTCCATATAAGACTTACCTCACGACCTTGCACCACCAATCTGGGTGCTACTTCGTCAGACCGACACGTAAGCCCTCCTCCTAGACTGATCGCAACACTTTCCATTCAAATTAAAAACGATAAGTCAGTCCTCCCCCTCGACTGATCGCACCATTCCAATTCAGATCGATACGTCAGCCCTCCCCCTCGACTGATCGCATCACTTTCCATTCCAATTCAGACCGATGCGTCAGCCCTCCTCCTAGACTGATCACACCATTCCAAATCAGACCGACGCGTGAGCCCTCCTCCTGGACTGATTGCATCACTTTCCATTCCAATATCCATGGACCATGGGTCGTTCCATAAACTTGCTCATTGCCCTGAACAATTTCATCATCCATATTGATTCTAGTTATCTGAAACTTCTAGAAGTAAGCTGTAAATGCATTAATTTTTTTTTAGATAAATTTACAAGTATAAATTATATTCCTGTACCAACAAAGTAGCTAGTTGAATACAAAGCATTTTAAATAATTAACTAAGTAAATAACTAGTTCATGAAGAGGTCATGTCACTATTCAACGCATTAATATCCGAAGACACAGCGGCTTTTTCCTCATTGGTTAAAAAAACTCGATTCGTGAACTTCATTTAATGACGCGTGATGCGAAATATTTGATTGTATTTAAATAGTTTTCATACATAATTGGTAGTCGTGAAATATTGCATAGCCAGGGGCACACTTAGGTAGTCCAATTTATGCCATCTATGGTTGCTCCGGTACCATCAATTTCGTTGTCCAACATTCAATTGTTTCAAATCTATGTACATTCAAGAGTGCCGTAATACAGAAATTAGGATTTTCTAATGATACAATTAATAGTGGGGTATACAAAAATAATTCTAAAATAAACTACCCACGTATGTTAAAATTGTTTATCCAATAAATATCGTAACAGTAGTATGAATAATAAAAATAAACACTATAATTAATCTCTGTTAACTACTATTTTTTTAAGAGTTTAACTTCAAATGTATCCCCTAACCAAAATATCAACCATTTGATGTGTATTCCTAAAAATGGAAGAGCAGACAAAAAGAGTACTTACGTTATTCAAGCAGTGAACGTGGCAGGATAATTATTAACCTTGTTTATCCCACTTCTGAACTGTAAGGGGAGGGCCAGTCAAGAAACACAATACATAATTCCCAGCCAATACATAAAAAAAATGGAAAATACTGGTTGCGTTATACATACATACATAAGATCACGACTGTATCCCATAAGGGGTAGTCAGAGACTGGGCACTCACTGCAAAAACAGATGGCTGCCACAATCCACGTTTCACCAAAACAATATAATGCACTTGGTGTGATAGGTGGTGAGCCCATCGCCACCATGCGCTGTTGGTTGCACAGTGCAAGTTTAATTCCTTACTCGCCTTTTACGAGATCCATTGGATGAGATGGAGTGGTAGTATTCTTTTAACGAGCCGCCACCACACGGCTCATATGGATACACGTTATAATAATAATATTTAAAGAATGTGTTGCATGTTTCTTTAAAAAAAAATTGTTCTTCTAGCCACGTTCAAGAAACAAAAGTGATGACTGTGTGTTGATTATTTGACGATTTATTTATATTATGATTGTACTATTTAAACTCCACAAAGCAATCCCGCTCGTCTTTGTAGCCGAAACGCCTGAAGCGTAGTGAACTTACAGCTCTCGCTTAAAGATTGGTAATTGCCGATCGAAACAGAATAAGATATATATAACCCCATAAAGGTACATTGTAAAGCAATGTCATAAAGAGGTCGAAATTCTTAATTTGTTAGTTTTTTGTATTGATATAGAAACTATGCCACACGTCCAAGTCGGAAGGTTTTAGCCCACGTGATAGTTTGAATCATTTGAACATAATCATTCAACATATAAACACATATTAATAGACACATATTATCACTGGTGGATGATGATTCCTATGCATCCTATGCGTCTAGGTAGTGTAAGGGGAGGGCCAGTCAAGAAACACAATACATAATTCCCAGCTACAGCCTATTGATCCACACGCAAACACTAATTATATACTACCTACACCTAATCACTACAACTCAGCAATCACTTCTATATGCAATCTGCAACTAACCACCAATTTTCAGTTACACGATTTGTCACGACCAGCGCACACTAGATCTCATCACAGAATGACTTCTTATAGGCTGCGCCGAACTACTTTGCAATATGGTGGGGCGGTTGTTCCCGCCCCACTCCTTTCACTCAAAACAACACTTGTTTCTCAATTGATGGAAAATATAGTTTTATTGTCGCTCGTATTATTAATAACAAATCTTGGTGTATTAAATAATAAATTAGGTATTAATAATTAACTCTTACACTATGATAATAATAATTAACCCAACAGTAGGTACCACCCCAGGGCCAGTTATTCTGCCGTGAAGCAGTAGTGTGCAAACATTACTGTGTTTCTGTCTTAAAGGCACTGAGATCTAGCGTAATCATTGGGCATATGAGGCTTAAGAACTTATGTCTCAGGGTGACATGCGCAGTGTGGTGCTACACAGATATACTCTTAGTAACACAGCACCTGTTATGGCAGACGTTGCACTTACCATCAGGTGAACGCTCGTCTCGTCACTTTATAAATTAAAATAAAATAGTAATGATTGTAATTTGTACTTCAAATTCACATATAATAATTATGAAATTAATTGAGCCGTTTGTAACTAATTGATTATTACGCTTAGATGAGGGCAGTACAAACATAAGGAGCACTAATGAAGCAGCTTTTATGAGTTTGTATATTACGACAATTACTCTAAAAGTAATAAAATTACATGCAATATTTATTAATTTGTTGTAATTAAATTTTAATTTAATCAGGGTAGTTAAAAGAGACTATGGTTTGGTGTATGCCTGTAATACAATATTACTTAAGTTGTTCTGTGGTCGGGCTGCAACTTTTTTTAAGATATCTTTTTTAACTACCTACGATTTGGTTTTATAAATTCATCGGATTTAGCATTTTAAAGAACTTGGTCTTTCTTCTTTGGATTCATTTGTTTTGTTTCACTTAATCAATCAGTCGACATCATAATTCGAATACGGTTAAACGAGAAGCTCGCAACAAATTAATACCGTCGTCGCGGCTTTGATTAATTGCAGCAAATGGATAATCTATCACATTCAAGAGTATCCACTTTGATTTTAAGGATACCTTTACATCAATTTTAAATAGTTACTTGCAAAATCTTTATTAATAAACAGGAAAATAAAGTAATTTCGTAACTTTTATTAGGTTTCATTTTTTGTCATTTATGTATAATCTAAAATTACAGTTTATATTCCCCAAAATAGAAATATATATCATGTAGAAAAACTACTAAGGCTAATGGCGATGCTATTGAAAGAGAAATCTACACCGCACAATTTATTATTTATACGACATTACAAATTTTTATACTTATATAATTAATCAAACCCTTGCAAGTGCCTAATTACTAGATTGCAAATGCAAATAATTACCAGATTTAGAATTATTCAAACAGATATTATTCAAACAAATGTTACAGGATGTAGTAAATTAAATATGCAGTATCAACAAAGAAGCCGTGGTAGCTCAGGGGCCGGGTGCTCGCCTTTAATTTCATAGTACGCGAGTAACCTGGGTTCGATCCCCGGTGCCAGCACCTCTATAATTGTTCTACAATTTTAAGTGCTGATTTACCACGTGTTTAGCGGTGAAAGAAGACATCGTGAGGAAACCTGCATGTCCGAGGAATAGAAATATTTCGAGGACATCTGAAGTCCGCCAACCCGCATTGGAGCAGCGTGGCGGACTATTCCCAGCTCCAAAACCCTCCCAGAAATGAGAGAAGGCCTGTGCTCAGCAGTGGGACATTTATAGGCTGTCACTTTACTTTTTTTTACACTTTATCAACAAAAATGTATTTAAGAAATAAGATTTCAATTTACATTTGATTTTGCATGCGTCGTACAGAGCCGATTTTGAGCAACCGCCCGCATGTATGTAGGCCTATTCAAGTAATTTTGTTATTTATCATTAAAAAAATGTTCTTTGAGAAACACATACTTAACTTGCACATGAATGGGTTGAACTTAACAGTGCCTAAAAAGCCCACTGTCGTCATTCTCGGATTGGTGTTTAATTTTGGTGGATACTATACTAAGAATTTTTATTTGTAGTGTATATATTTGATTAAGGTAAGTTTTGTACATACGGCCATAACTGCTAAGTCTCGTCGTAAGGATACAGATAATGAATTATATAACATTAACGTCACCTTGAAGGAAATACGATTTTTTTGAATAGAAATATTAGCTACGTCTTAATTTATCACATACATACTCGATATGCTTCAGTTAAATTTATATCTATCAATAAACCAAGATATTTCTGCATTTCAACGATTTTTATAACGATTACAATTTATATTGATGAAATCATGTATGCAATTTTGGTTAGGGGCTTATGTATTCCTAATAGGGGAATATTTTACTTAGAGAGATATGATAACTAAAAGTTTAATTAATTATAATTAAGTACTAGGGCGGCATCGTGAAACCATCTTATTAGGGCATTAAGGTCAGACTGCAAAGATCACAAGCTTTTAGTGGGTCTTTAACGGCAACTACGAGGCACGTGTCATCTGCAAACTGGTAACATCTGCAGTTGTAAATGCTATTACTCATATCACTAACGTAGAAGAAAAAATATAGGGGACCAAGAACTGATACTTGAGCCGTTCCCGCCGTTACTATTGTCGGTTTACTAGTTATAAACATCGTAGATAACGGTTCTACTCTCTCACAAGATACAAACGTGAAATAGTCGAATAACACCATTGCAATAGGCATAGTGATATTTACGAAATTTTTATTATGATAGTAAGTCCGACCATAACAGTTGTGGAGTCAATCAGAATGTTGCAATGGAAACTTCTGTGTAGCACCACACTGCGCACATCACGAAACATCTGTTCTTAAGTCTCATACGCCCTCTAATCTCTAATGACACCAGCTTTATTGCCCTTCAAACCGAAACATAATGGTGTTCTCACATCAATGCTTGACGGCAATAAACTAGCACTGCGGTGATACCTGTCTGCAGGGCTATTGCGTATCCAATGTGATAATCACTTATGAAAGTGTTGAATATCAGTCAAATAATTGTTTTCATACCGGTTATGGTAAACTAATTTGACGATTATTTTTCATATCACGTCTACATTGTTAATCATAACCAGTATGCAGTCACTGATCTTCACTTTGGATACGTAATAGCCCCGCTGAACAGATTTATCTACCACCAGTAAAATTAACTTTGATGATTCGTCGAAACTAGATGCTGGTCTATAGGGCACAGTCACCATTCACCATCAGGTAGGCTGTGTGACCCAAATGTTAGCAGTAAGGCATTTAAGACACAGTGATGACTGGCAATGTTTAAGTAATCTTGGTGGATGATATGGTCTGATCTGGTAGGACGTCTCCTTCTATTAGAAATATTTAGATGTTGTATATTTAGATCGCATCTCAGAAAACTTTCATAGCGCGATTGTGGAATTTATGAAAATATTTCTTGAGCTTCTCATGTGGCGACATAGATGTCGCTACATACTAAAAAGTCTCTGAATTCAAATCCAAAATTATAGTGAGCACACTGTCTCGATGGCTTGCCAAAGTCATCGTCGGCTTAATTAGATTATATCAGTAAAATAAGCTGACTAAATAACAGCGCCAAAATATGTGGTACCTCACTGACCTAAGCATTCACAGTTCCGCCTTTCTCATTTCTCATCGTGCGACTTCATAAGGCCTTAGCATGAAGTTTTAACCTTTCTCAATAAACGGGCTATCTCATGCAAATTTAAAAAGATTTTTTCATATTGAATTAGTATTTCCTGAGATTAGTCCATTCGAAGATACAAGCTTTGTTATGGTAGTTAGATTTGTTTTAGCTTTGTTGTAGCTTTGTTCAGCTTTGTTATAGCAGTTAGATTTATTTATATTATCCGAAGTTAATATAGGTACGAGAAATAAACTACTTTCATTTGAATTTGGATATATCGCGACTGTCTCGGATGCATTCATACTTTTCTTTAGTTGTTCAAAGTCAAAGTCAAATCTTCTTTATTCAATTTAGGCTTGTTAAATCTTAGGTCAAATCTTTTAGACAATCCATGGAATAGAGTACAACTGGTTGTATGTTTATTAGGAACTGATATATCAGGTTGACGAGCGCAGTGTGGTGCCAAACAGAAATGTTCTGGGAGACACAGCACTTTTTATGGGCAGGCGTTGCACTAACTATCGGGTGAACGTTTTGTTCGTCTTGTCACTTTCAAGTGACGCAAGTTTTAATGCTGACATAGAAGTACACAAGCGTCTTTACCTTCCCGAACTCGTTCCAACGCATTGGCACATTAGAGGGAAGCTTAGATGAAATTCACAGAATAATTATAATAGACCCGAACACCAATAATTACTGTGTTGAACTATTGGGTTTTTAACTTTTTAATGAAAGCAAAGGAAAATACGAAGTGTTCTCGTGTTTATTTTATTGTAACGGAAAACACGCATACACGCATACTGCCTATGATTCATGAATAAATTATTTTATTTTCGATATCAAAATTAAAAACATTTACTGGCGCTAGTTACTCTGCCATCAAGCAGTAGTAGTATCCGATGAAGCTGTAAAAGCCAAAAAGGCTAACAGCAATTACATCACCGAAATTATATATCAAGCAGTAGTATGCAAACATTACTGTGTTTCGGTCTGAGGGGCACTGAGAGCTAGTGTAATTACTAGGAATATGCGACTGATGTCTCGGGGTGACCAGTGCAGTGTGGTGCCCCATATTTTCTAGGTGACACGGAATGTGTTAGACGTTGCATATACCACCTTGTGAACGATTTGCTCGTCTCGGTTGTCTGGAAGATATTGCTGTCAGCAATAAGACCGCCCATTGCTCACTCTTAGTGTATCTTTTTATTTCCAGTTTACTTTTTTGTCGTTAATTTTAAGGTTTGCAATAAAGAATATATAAATAAATAAATACCACCATGTGAACGATTTGCTCGTCTCGTCATTTTCTTCCTTATTAAAGTACAAAATAATTGTATAGTATTTGTTTATTTATATTAAAAATAATAATACTACTTAAATAATATATTACGTTGTAGATTATGTGATATTTTATACGAATTCGAGAGCACCAATATCTGATTAACTTTTAACCTTCAATTTAGGGTAATAATATACGTAGACGGCTTAAAAACGATTACGAATTTCGTAAGAAGTATATTTGAAATCCTTGAATTCAATTTAATCTTCCTACGATCAGTGTTTTCAAATATTAAATTAGATGCTAAGTAAAACTATGTTATCCTTATGGAGAATTAAAAAAGTTTTCACAACAACGATAGGTCTTCATATTTATGTCTAAGAAAATAAAAATGAGTAAAAAAATGCAGATTTAATTTTATAACCGAAAATACAAAGACTATTGCCTTGATAACTTTGTAAAATATTTTTATAAGTAATGTAAAAAAATGTAAAAGTAAAGTGACTACAAACTACAAAGTCCCACTGCTGAGCACAGGCCTCCTCTCATTTATTTTATTTCGTGGAGCTAGGAGCATTCCGAGTCTTCTCTCGTGCCCCATCAGGTGCACCGGGTAACTGTCCGAGACTTTTTCGAGTTTTAAATTTTTATGACTATTTCTTCATGATTACACGTCATTTTATACTTTAAACTTGATGCAAATTCAGGAGTACATGACGTGATGTAGGATACGATACTCGTATATCATGATAAGGCTGATTATATTATAACAACTTACTGCCTATTATTATATTATTATTTTCTATTAGTTGAATTAGCCGATAGGGGTCCGGAAGAGTAGAATAGCCGTTCTAATTTCCTCCTACCTCTTTCCTACCGAGGTCTCGTATGAGGTCACTAAGGTATTGTAAGTACAGACTTTATTCGTGCTGAACGGTGACGGACGCGGGGGGGGGGGGGGGGGGGGGGGGGGCTACGGGTGTGGCATACCCTTATATGAGAAAAAGGCTTGTCTGTATGTAAACTCTTATATATGCGATTAAGGCTCTTGTAATATTTTCTAGATATAAGTAATGTTTTATCTTTGCTCTCCTCCGGAGTCGAAGTGAAATCGCGGGGTCGAGGAAATTGGTATTGCGATACGCTACTCTACCTTTACTCCGCTACTGTGTTGGGGCCGCACCATTGATCCGGTAGTATTATTGCCACGGAGGAAAAAGTGACGGTATTAAGTTGCGCCGCTCTCCCTAATTTCCGTGGCCAAAGTTAGGTCGGCGGCGGAGCCACAGATTAGATCCGCTGCTGCGGCCGCGAAGACTGGCGCTGCCGAGTGCACGTTTACCTGGCTCCCGTAGTTTCAGCGTAGCCGACTCGAGGGGATCCTTTGCGCACACAGCGACAAGTCATGTTGAAGGAGCGTCGTGTTCTAGTGCGGAGGAAATGAGGGGAGGAGCTGTTTTCTCTCGAGGAGCGGCTGCGAATGGTAGTCCGCGTCAAAGCCTTCCGGCTAACAATACTCCACACATACAAAAAAAAGGGTTATTCTGTTATCTGTAAGAGGTCATCAGATTTTTCTACATTTACCATAGATAACTTTAACGTTACACACGCGACGAGATTGAGTGGATGGTGACGTTGTAAAAATGTGGTAACGTAGTAAGCAGTGTGGAATGGAATTCTGATCTTCAACAGCGAAGGGACTAATAACGGAGATTAATAAAGGTTATAACTTAATCCATTTTGCTACCCGAAATATTTAAAAAGGAAGAAAAGTTTTATAAGTATGTCATTTAAAGCTTCTCCAGTACTTTATCTAGAAAGTTTTAGCAGTGACTAATTTCTCACCTAGCGTGAAAGTGATAAAATATTTTTTAGAAATAAGTTTTTCCAGTAGCAAATGATATAATAACACTATGAGCTTTTCCCGTAGTTACAGACTACAGTTAAAATGTTGTGCTGCAGTAACTTATGTCTTCAAAATAAATGTATTGTTTTACTATAATTTTACACGATTGCGTGAATTCAAGGTTTCTTTCAGACAGGTTTTTTTTTATTGGATAAAGTGACGAGACGAGCAAAACGTTCACCTGATGGTAAGTGCAACGTCTGCCCATAACAAATGCTGTGTCACCCAGAACAACGAGTGACACCACACTGCGCCCGACACCCAGAGACATCAGTTCTTAAGTCTCATATTCCCAGTGATGCTCCAGCTCACAGTGTCCTTCAGACCGAAACACAGCAATGTCTATACATTACTGCTTCAAGGCAGAATAACTGGCCCTGGGGTGGTACCTACCTAGACGCATAGGATGCATAGGAATCCTACCACCAGTGATAATATGTGTCTATTAATATGTGTTTATATGTTGAATGATTATGTTCAAATGATTCAAACTATGACTACATCCTATCACCACTAGTAGTATGTAGTCATAGTGGTGTTATAGTGACGGTTTTGTCATACGTATACTTAGTACTAATAGAGATTTTTTTTGGAATGGCTGTCAGCCTAAACTGCGACTTTCGTGGAAATGTATAAAATAAACTGAACTAAGTGTTCAGTTTGTTTTGTTTATTTTATACAAACGACAAGGCGTCGAATTTGCGCTGGCGCAAAAACTAACTTCAGCCCGCCGCTTACCATTCTGTCACTAACAACTTCCTACTACTACTTTAGTCGCATTTGGACACTTAAAGCCGTGGTCGCCGTAACTACGAAATTTTGTCGCCTTAAATTTCGTAGTATACGATTGACCTGAGTTCAAACCCCGGTGCCGTTACTTCTTAATTACTAAATACCTTAATCTACCGGGTAGAGGGAACGCGCTCCTCAAGCCGCCCTCTCCGTGCGGGTGTCCCTCAGGGCTCCTGCCTCTCTCCACTCCTTTTCTCGCTATACACTAGCGATATACCTAAAGACCCTAAAGTCAATCTTGCGCTTTTCGCAGATGACACGGCCCTGTATTATTCCGATAAGCACAAGGGCCGCATAACGATTCAGCTCCAAGCCGCAGCCGATCGCCTAGGCGAATGGTTCCGGAAATGGAGAATAGAGGTTAACCCCGAGAAAAGTGTAGCAATATACTTCTCGAGGGGCACGCCCAAGCCAGCTAGACGTTACCACACAATCGGCAACAATCAGCTAGGCTCGATCACCCTGTTCGGACGCCCTATTCCCTGGGAAAAGAGCGTCAAATACCTCGGGGTCACGTTAGACGCAGCGATGTCGTTCGCTGCTCACATTAAGAACGTGCGTAACAGGGCGGCTTTTATCGCAAGCCGTCTATATCCGTTAACTTGCTCTTCAAGCAAAATGTGCTTAAGACACAAACTTCGCCTCTACAAGACATGCATTAGACCCGTAATGTCCTATGCATGCGTCGCGTTCGCACACGCGACGGGCAATCATATAAAGAAATTGCAGACGGTGCAAAATAGATTCTTGCGAAGTGCCACCGGAGCCGGCTGGTACCAACGCAATGTCGACCTTCACAGCGACTGTGAAATGCCCGTACTCTCTGAACACTTCAGAGAAGTATCACGGCGGTTTTTCGAAAAAGCCGCGGTTCATCCAAACCCGCTGGTGGCTAAAGCAGCGAATTATCGATCCGACAAAAACGCGACCGAACGCAAACGTCGACCGCGAAATGTGCTAGACGACACGGACGTCTCAGCACTCCCTGACCACGATACGGTCAGCCACGATCCGAACAACACTGTACACACAGTTAATAGTTTCAACATCACACGCACAACGTCGCGCGACCGCCGTAGAGAGCGGCGCGCAGCTATCGTTCATAAAACCGCGTACACCAGACACACTCGTGTTCCAGGGCGGTTCTCACCGCCCAGAGTTTCCGACACACAAGTCGACAGTCCGAACGGAGGCCCGCAGTCTCCCTCGGACGGTCATTAGATGACTTCATATAATAAATTTATGGAGATATTCACTGTAGCGCAAGCACGCTAGTGAACGCAACGGTCCGAACTTAGATGTTTAGTAGGAGTTTATATTTATGTATCTATGTTTTGGGTCAAACCAAACCTGGCACGCGGGCCCCGGGCTCGCGAGCACAGCATCCGATGAAGCTGTAAGAGCCAAAAGGCTAACAGCGATCACATCACCGAAAATAAGTAAGTTACTTCTTAAATTGTTCTGCTGTTTTAAGTGCTAATTTATCACGTGCTCAGCAGTTAAGGAAAACATCGTGAGGAAACTTGCATGTTTGAGGAAAAGAAATATTTCGAGGATATGTGAAGTCCGTCAACCCGCATTGTGAGAGTGGCGGACTATTCCTAGCTGAAAAGCCGTCTAAAAAAATAAGTGATAGCAGTGAGACATTTATAGGCCGTTACTTTATGCCCTTACCTTAACGACGCTATCAGTCATATATATTATCTTATAAGCTTAGTTTTTATAAGTGGAAAATACGTGAGTCAATACCCGTGTGGTGGCGGCTTAAAAGAAACAACACTCCATATCATTCCGTGAATTTCGCAAAAGTCGCCAGAGGAAAAATGAAAACCAGGACATGGGCAGCAACATCTTCCTGGAATATCTGAATAAATAAACTGCGGTGCCTGCCAAATATGGAAAAATCCCCCTAAAAATAAGAGGTACAAACTTTTGTGGCAATCAATGGGGGAGGCCTATGTTCTGCTCAGTAGTGGACTAGTGATAGGCTGAAAGGATGATGATGACGATGTCATTATAATGTTTGCTAAATGATTTTGGTACTACGAGTATCTTTAAATCGTTTGGAATTTTAGCTCGCATTCTTATTTGCATTATGTCGTATGACTGCCTTACCAAAATGAACAAACAGTACTCGTATTATATTTTTTTTGTGCAAGGGATACCTGTGATAGTTACCTTGTCCAGCAAATACGACTAGAGTACCGGCTAAACGACCCCGGCTTCCCAAGCTACTCCCCTCTCCTCCTGCTCCTTTCAAGATGGTAGTATTCTATACCTTATGGTTCCTTTCCCAACTTCCCATTCCCTATCCCTAGTCCATTTCCTACCTAATCCTTTTCCTTTCCTCTCCGCTCGTGGAAACGCAATGGGGCACAAGAATGTCAACTCTTACCAAAATGGCGACCCGTCACGCCACTTTTCCTGCGGGGCCGAAAAGTGCTACGGTGTGCAAAGATGTGATCTCTGGTACCCCTTACATGGGAAAAAGGCGTGATTGTATATACGTATGTAGGTATTTTTTTAATGTTTGATACTTTCTAATTTGATAATGTGACGAGCCGAGCAAAACGTTCACCTGATGGTAAGTGCAACGTCTGCCCATAACAGATGCTGTGTTACTCAGAACATTTCCGTGTAGCACCACACTGCGCCCGTCACCCTGAGACTTTTTTGTCTGATATTGCCCAGTGATTACACTAGCTCTCAGTACTCTTCAGACCGAAACACAGTATTGTTCGCACAGTCCTGCTTTACGGCAGAATAACTGGCCCTGGGGTGGTCCCTACGTAGACGGATTCCTGCATAGGAATCCTACCACCGTCAAAACTTTTACTATGCGTAGTCTATATACTAATAGATTTTACGTATCACACGTCGTTTTATTTACGTAAGCTGTGTAGTTCAATAACGCTAGGTTTGAATAATTACTGAGCAAACTTTGGTGCCATGATAAATTACCACTAACACGAACAATATGTCATTTTCTAATTAGTGCCCCACGTACCTTCGCATTAGAACGTTACCTAAACCTTTAAAAAAATGTATTTTAACAATAATAACACGGGGGATAATATGAACTGAGATTTATATTTAAAATATAATACTGCGTGTCATTGGGTTTATGTATCTGACTACCACGTTGAGGGTACTGGGTTCGAATCCTAGCCGGATCCAACCTTTGTATAAAAACAAAAATTGTTAGTTTTTGGTTCCGGTTGTGCTGTGATTGTCCTTGTTTCGCTGACACTGCATCCTAGCCTACCTCCGATCTTATCGCATGACCGTTACATCAGGCACGGGTAGGGTGGCCCGAGTCATGCGTGTTTCCGCGTAAGCCTGTGGTACTACAATATCTTCTGCGCAGTTGATAACTTACGATACCATTAATCGGCAGTTATCGCCGTGGTCGAAAATCGGGAAGGAGAACATCATCAATGACGTCATTATTTTGTCTAATACAGGTATTGATTAAATTCTCATTTGCTTAAAAAATATTTCAACCACCGCAATGCCAAATAATTTTTAATCAATAAATAGTTCTTAATTCAGGTTTTTATCACCATAAAACATAATTTTCATTTTCAATTGCAATAACTAAGGTATAGATTATGAGGTATAGCGGCGTAAAGTCACTTACGGATCTTAATATTAGTTTAAGGGTTATTTAAAAAACTGCGTCTCTTAGTCTATTGTTGAACATCATCACAACGCCTACATTCATCTGAAATCATCCTGCATTCATCCACTTCCCGCAAAATCGTCCATGTCGTCGCTCCATCTAGTGTAGGTCGTACACTTCGTTTGCCGGTACGAGGTTGCCACTCGAGAACCTTTTGTTCCCCAACGGTTAACGGTTCTACGAGCTATATGACCGGCCCATTGCCACTTCAGCTTGCTAATCCTTAAGGCTAAGTCGGTTACTTTAGTTATGCTGCAGATATCATCGTTACAAATTTTATCACGCAGAGAAACTCCGAGCATACCCCTTTCCATTGCTCGCTCAGCGACTCTGAGCTTCCTCATGCGGCTTGCAGTGAACCAGGCCTCTGTTACGTATGTCATCACTGGTAACACGCACTGGTTGTAAACTTTGCTTTTGAGACATTGAGATATACTCGATGAGAAGATGTGACGCAGTTTCCCGAACGCTGCCCAACCGAGTTAGATCCGTCGATTGACCTTTTAGTCGAAGTTGTACCTACCTAGTCGGACAATCTGTCCTAACTATGCATATTCGTTAACGACTTCGAGCGTAGTGTTCCCAAAAACAACCGGTATAGGTGTGACATGGACGTTAGACATGATCTTCGTCTTGTCCATGTTCATCTTAAGACCTACCCGTTGGGAGACACTATTTAGGTCATTGAGCATAGTGCCGAGCTCCTCCAGCGATTCTGCAATTATGACTATGTACGTCGGCTAATCGAAGGTGAGTGATGTATTCGCCATTGATGTTAATGCCGTATCCTTTCCAGTTCAGTAGCTTGAAGACATCTTCCAATGCAGCGGTGAAGAGTTTCTGGGGTATTACATCGCCCTATCTTACACCTTTCTGCAATTGGATCGGTTTCGTACTCTGGTTCTGTACTCGGATAGCCATCGTAGCCTTATTGTACAAACACTGCAGCACTTCGATATACTATTGAGACACTATTGAGGTCATTGAGGAGGATTGAGCAATCAAAGGCGCTTTCATATTCCGCCAAAATACGCCAGACATAGCAGGAGATTGTACTCTTCAGTCTTTTGTATAATCTGACGGCGGTATGAGGTCTTCGGTACTAAAACATTTTCGGAATCCGGTTTGTTCGGGAGGCTGGAAGTCGTCGAGTCTTTCGAAAACCACATGCTCAGAAGCGATATCGGTCTATAAGTCGATCTCGTTTTAGTGGAACCGTCCGGGCATATCCAGGTCCACTTTCTATATAATTTCGGTGATGTAATTGCTGTTAGCCTTTTTTGGCTTTTACAGCTTCATCGGATCCTGTGCTCACGGGCCACGGTCCACTTTCTGTGGGGCCGCTTTAGATAGAAGAAGTTCATCATTAGGAGTCCCTCCTTATCCTTAAAGTCAGCTGTTGGCCCCCTTTGATTCCGTTGCCCCATTCCAGAGCCATGCCTTGCGTTAAAATCTCACATCAACACAGTGTAGTGAGTTTTGCTTTTGAGATACCTTCAGCGAATATAGTTTAGTTATTCTGAGTATAAGGTACGCAACCATAGTCGACACACTCGGATCTTGACAACGTTGTTGATGAGAGACTTGTGGACGATAAACGCGACACCTCCACGTCACGCTTGGCAGGCAGGTTGGCAACCGCAGTTTGCTTATTTTGATTTTTACCCATCTCCTGGTTTTAGACTTACGAGTCTCTGTCGACTTTAACGATACCCACGGGACGAGATGGGGTGGTAGATTCTCTTAAGCCGCTACCAGACGGTGCGACCATCGAACTGCTTAGTGAGAATTTAATATAACTATTTAACTAATACAAATTAAGGAGTTGTTTAAGTAATCGTTAAACGTAGCCTGAGGGTAGTTAGACATCAAAAAAGAAAAAAGGATTTCTTTTGTTTTGCGTAGTTGACTATTTGAATACTACGAAAATACGTTTTTAATACTACGAAACTACGAAATTACGTTTTTAATACTACGAAACTACGAAATCGAACTTGTATGAAATCGTACAACTGCACAAAGCACAAAGCATTAAATTTGAACATATGCTCTCGCTATGTTTCGGCTGTTTATTCCATTTAACGGAAAAGTGAGTATTTTAAAATCAACTGTTCTCTACATACTATAGTTTTACTTTAAAGTAAAATTTGATTTGAAACTTTGAATTTCCGGTAAATTTAACTCCGTATACCTAGTTTATTAAGAATTATTAAAAAGACAATAAAGTGTCAATGAAATTCGCGCCGTAAGAGTTTGGTTTAGTTAGGGCCTTTAAGGGATATCTTGCATATACGTACGTGGTATTTGGAAGGCCGTGTCGACCGCGTGGCGTAGTGGTTAGCGTACCTGACTTCTGCGCCACCGGTCCTGGGTTCGATTCCCAGCCGGAGGTAACATTTGTGCAAAAACACAAACTGTTGCTTTTCGGGTCTGATTGTGTTTTGCATGTGAAATGTATGTTTGTAAAACGCACCCACGATACAGGAGAAAATCCTTCTGTGGGGCTTATTGTTTTTAAAAAAACAGGAAAAAAAAGTTTAAAGTTTTAGAATATCCATCACCATAATGAGAGACGTTGTAGCTCAGGGGCCGGACGCTCGCCTTATATTTCATTTTACGCGTGTGACCTGAGTTCGATCCGCGGTGCCGGCACATCTAAATTTTTAGAGGTGCTGGCACCGGGGATCAAATTTAAGTTTAGTGTTACCACATCCTCAGCGGTGAACGAAAACATCGTGATGTTACTGCATGTCTAAGAAATTAAAATATTTCATGACATCTATGTCGCCACTTGAGAAAGAAAAAGCTCCATACGTCCAACATCGCGCTGTTAAAGTTTTTAAGATGTAAAATATATATACAAAAACTAAATATTATTGTAGGGGGGGCGTCCTCTCAGATCAGACTAGAACTATTTGAATAGAAAGCAAGATAAAAATATAACGTATTGGCATAGTTTACACTTCGGTAACTCAGTGTTTTAAAGTAAAATAACATCTAACAGAATAAAAACGTTATCTTAGTAATTACTTCATTCGACTAATTTATATATAAAATAGCCGAAAAAAATAATATTTTCACTAAAAAGCGATCATCTAGATACATATCACATTCACTTTATTAACCTAACAAGTCATTAAATTGATCTAGTGAGACGATTTATTGCGTAGCTTCAAACGTACTCATTTTTCTGTCCAATTATGAAAGTACGTAGGCGTATGAATAAAAATCATAGAAGACAAATGTATAGGTACAACAATCACCAGAGATAACTACAAACATTTAAAGGATCGGGCTACGTTCCAAAAGCGAACTCATAATTATTTGTCTCTATTATTAGTAAAAAATTATTCATGGAGGGTTGTCAAAAAATGTGTCCTTATCAAGATTTAAGATAATCATCAACTGTTCGGATTATTAGTGGGCTAGAGATACGCTTCTAAGAAAATAAATACAGACAATATTTGATTCGAAGAAATCGTTTAAATCATGATACATACATAAGATCACGACTGTATCCCATATGGGGTAGTCAGAGACTGGGCACTCACTGCAAAAACAGATGACTGTCACAATCCACGTTTCACCAAAACAATATAATGCACTTGGTGTGATAGGTGGTGAGCCCATCGCCTACCATGCGCTGTTGGGTGCACAGTGCAGTTTAATTCCTTACTCGCCTTTTACGAGATCCATTGGATGAGATGGAGTGGTAGTATTCTTTTAACGAGCCGCCACCACACGACACCATTAAATCATGATGTGAAAATTTTATATTCATTAAATTGATCATACTATTTGTTACAGGCATATTGTTTAAATTTTTAACGGAAATATACACGTATTACTCAATAATTTATTAACTTGCAGCATTACATTTTATAGTGATTAACATGAGATGCAGTAAGAGTTTGGTCACATAAAGGGTTCGCAGAGACGACACCCGTAGCCCACTTTCGCCCTCGCGAAAACGGACGTGATGCGTGGTGAACCCCACCTCCGTCTTTTGATAGAAGTCAAAAAATTCTTACTCCCTATTATCACTTATGAGCAATATAGTGAATACAGACTTGCATATATACCTTAATTGCAATAATAGCCGATGCAATGCAATGACTGCCGATAGGTGTCCGTCAGAGAATAGCACCTACCTCTTTTCTACTGAGGTGTCGTAGGAGGCGACTAAGGTATTGTACGGACAGCCTTTATTCGTGCAGAATAACACAATAATATGAAATGCTCTCACTATACTGCTCGTTGGCACGCAATGGGGAGCAAGAATTTTTTCGACTCGTACCAATACGGCGGTGACGTCGTCCGCGACCCGTCATGAATTGTTTCCCGTGGGGGCGAAAATAGGGCTATGTGCGTGGCCTCTGCCAACCCCTTATATGGGAAAAAGGTGTGAATGTACGTATGCACGTAGTCGCAATAATCTTGGCAATGCCTTAGTGCCGAGACGAGCATACCGTTCTCCTGATGATAAGACGAACGTCTGGCCATAACAAATACTGTGTTACCCAGCAAAATTTCCCTTGTGGCACCACACTGTGCTCATCACCTTGGGACATCAGTTCTTAAGTCTCATGTATCCAGTAATTACACTACCTATCAGTGACCTTCAAACCGAAACACAATAATGTTTGCACACTACTACTACTTGGCAGATTAACTGTGGTGATGGTCCTGCGGTGGCACCTACCTAGATGGATTCCTGAGGAATCCGTACCATTTCTAAACTCATTAGCAAAACTTGAAAATATATATAGATACTTCAGTATTTTAACTTATTTATAATTATTTTATAATCGCATCTTTCAGTGAGTCAGATGTAAGCAAAACAGTTCATAGTTCTATTTTCAACACGCATACATCTTTTTACGACGTTAAAAAATGAAATTTATGAGACTTTAAACGGTAAGTAACTTTAGTAATCAATGTAAGAAAAATGAAATAATTCATTTAAAACCTTTCAAACCCGTTACTTAAAACAACGTCGTTATGTTACATTTATTTCAGTTATATATAATCTAAGGATTTCCAATGCAAATAGCATGAAGTTATAGTAGTGTTTAGAAAGATAAATTATTGAACATAAGAGAAGGCAATAAAGTTCTATTTGTAATCGACTGGGAACGCAAAATGAGTGATAAATTTTCGCGTTTGCTTACTACTCCGTGGTGTATTAACATGTCATGCTATTTAGGCTAATACTCGCCGAATAAAGAGGAAATTAAATAGATGAAAATGTCATCAGATTATAGTATAAAACAACTATAAAGGGAAAACGAAAATAAACGTGAGTTGGCAATCGCAGTTTATTTATTCAGATGTGTCAGGAAGATGCTGCTGCCCATCTCCTGGTTTTAATTTTCAACTCTGTCGACACCCATGGGATGAGATGGGGTCAGTATTTTAGAACTTGTAAAAAAGTGCCTGTAAAAAGTGAAAATAATAAGAATCATGTACAAAAACGGTGATAGGTATTTATTCGCATGCTAAATATACAGTAGAAAACATTTTTTAACCTTAAAGACTGGATGCAAAAAAAATGAAGTGTTCAGTTTTTCAAGGAAATGTTAGGTACTGGCGGAAAGATTTCTATGCAGGAATCTGTGTAGGTAGGTCCATCACAGTGCCTATTGTTCTACCATCAAGCAATGGTGCGCAAACATTACAGTATTTCGGTCGGAAGAACAGTGATAGCTAGTGTAGTTACCAGGCATATGAGACTTAAGACCTCATGTCTTAGGATCACGAGTGCAGTGTGATGCCACACATAAATGTTCTGGGTGAGATAGCATTTGTCATGCTCAATCAATTCACTTATCATCAAGTGAACGATTAACTCGTCTCGTCACTTTGTTCCTTAAAAAAACATTTAAAATTGGAAAATGGTTAAAAAAGACTGAATTATTTCCTTTGAACTCTTGAATTTAAAAATAAATAATAATATTTTGTAATAAATACCTTGTTATGTAAATTTCAACAGTTTCAAAACATTGTCGCTCCAGTTTGTATAATGCTCCGCCAATCATGAAAAGCAGCGAGAAACATTCAAATGTAACCTGAGTTTCTTTGAGCTAAATGAAAATAAAATGAAAATGGAAATAAAATGAAATGAAAATGAAAAGAAAACTAAATGAAAAAAAAAATGAAATTGAAATGAAAACAAAAAAAAACGAAATGAAAACGAAATGAAAACCAAATGAAAAGGAAATGATAAGGAAATGAAAACGAAATGAAATCGAAATGATAATGATAGGAAAATGAAGGTCTTCTTTTTGGAACTAATAAGAATCTGCCTTTCTTTCTACAGAGTACACCTACAATGTTCTATATAACCATTTACAATTTTTGTTTATAAAATATTACGTAGTAAATACATATCCTTGCTTAAAAATACATGTCAAGTAGCTGCTTACAAAATAACACTAATAACACTTACTTGATGTCTTCCCTGGATGGATACTTTCGAAAGCTTCCTTGTCACTGTAATAATCATTTAAATTATAATATGCTTATAGAGCACAAACATTTTTAATGTAAGTTTTAAATTTAGTTTCTGTTAAATTCACTATATTCCGGAACTTTATTATACGAGTAAGTACGTGTACATCGGCCCGAATTTTTTTTTCTTTATTAAGCCTAAATTTTGGGTTATCTACTTTGTTATTTTTTCTTAATTTAAAAATAATGTTTGTCACTATTCTCGGAATTAAAGAATTTTGTTTATTTTTTTAATCATTATTGCTAAACCTCAAAAAAAAGTAACAACAAAGGGCGAATTGAATGCCTATAGGCATTATCCTACCAGCCAACCTAAGATGTGGTGAGAACTTATGATCATCCGATTATCGTATAAATCATCTACTCGTATGTCGCCACATGTGAAGCTCAAGAAATAATCTCATACATTCCTTAATCGCGCTATGAAAGTGTCTGAGATCCGAACTATATATACAAAATTCAAATAAGACCTCTTCCCCAAATCGGACCAACCGATATGGCCGGGTACCTATCCTTTTCCTTGGTAATATCATCCAAAGTGTAAGAGAGAAAAGAGATGAAAACAATGATAATTAACAAAACTAAACATCACACGTACTTATACATACATACATACATAAGATCACGACTGTATCACATAAGGGGTAGTCAGAGACTGGGCACTATCTGCAAAAACAGATGACTGTCACAATCCACGTTTCACCAAAACAATATAATGCACTTGGTGTGATAGGTGGTGAGCCCATCGCCACCATGTGCTGTTGGGTGCTTAGTGCAGTTTAATTCCATACGCCGAGTATCGCCTTTTACGAGATCCATTGGATGAGATTGAGTGGTAGTATTCTTTTAACGAGCCGCCACCACACGGCTTATACATACACATATAAATAAATACTTACATACACAAATATAAATAAATTATATATACACACGCACGAATATATACTCACACACATAATATAATAATAATTGCTAATGAAGCCACACCTTATTTAAACTGGAATAAATCTCGGAAGGAATAACTTTTATGCTTGTAGTAAAAAGTAAAAACTACATTCCGTAAAATACGTAGCGAACTGCAGGGTAGATGCCGTGCTCGTTTTTAAAATGGTCATAAAGGCGAAAACAATCGGCAACGCTGTTCCAGTTCCGCTCTCTATCCGTATTAGGAAGTAAACATTATTTTGTTCCTGTTTAAAGAACACTGTAGCAAGTGAAATTATTCGATAATGATTTTCATTTTCATTTGTTTGCCTATAGCTTTAACTATTTTTTTAGTCAACAACCAGATATTATTAAAACTTCTTTAGAAGGTGGGAAAAAAATTTAAAATTGGAAAGATTTTTAAAAAAGACTAAAATTTATTTTCTTTTTACTCTTGGAGTAATAAGCCGATAGGTGTCCGGCAAAGTAAAATAGCACTTACCTCTTTCCTACCGACTCTCTTATTGTCGTAAGAAGCGAATAAATTATTGTTCGGACAGCCTTTATTCTTGCAGAATGACACCATATTATGCAATGCTGTCACTATACTGTTCGTGAAAACGCAAAGGAGAGTCAGATTTTTTTGACTTGTACCAAAATGGCGGCGACGTGGTTTGCCACTCGTCACGTCTCGTCTTCCGCGGGGGCGAAAAGTGGACTACATGTGTAGACTCTGCCTACCCCTTATATGGGAAAAAAGCGTCAATATGTATGATATAAATTAAAAATACGTATTTTCCTATTTTTTTGGTATTGAATTCTATAAAAAAAATTCTTTACATAAACAATAATTTATGCGAGGAGAAAAGCTTTGTTTACGGTTGAATGGAGTTTCGTTCCTTTGCAAATATTTGGTAGTTGCAAATTGAAAGACTATTTGTAAATAATTTTTATTATTAACAAACTGTAAGCATATTGCTACTCGTCGTTAACGCCCTGCGCTCGCTTTCTATGTCTACGTCATACCTTAGGTCGGCATCAGCGGTACACCATGGCTGCTGGGCGTGGCTGCTGTGTTCGTGCTTGAAATACAAGTATCTCTTGCATTTTTTGCAATTTTTTCGATCCTATGTTGCTTTAAAGACAGTAGCTGTCGTACTACACGCTCCAAATACTCTCATTTGTCTTATGTGATCATAGCTCAATTGTCTAACCGATACACCTTAAACCCTTTCATTACAATTGAAATCCAAGTACACTTTAAAATCTTTAATTAGGGCTTGCAAGAGAATGTTAACAATATTAATATGAAATGTTTCGTCATCCTTACAGCCTATCACTAGTCCACTGCTGAACATAGACCTCCCCCATAGATTACCATTTTGCCATAGTTGCCACACTTTGCAGACGCGTTAGCAACCGCAGTTTATTTAATCAGTTGTTCCAGGAAGATGCTGCTGCTCATCTCCTGGTTTTTATTTTCCCTTTGTCGACTTTTACGACACTCAAGTGATGATATAGGGTGATATATTCTCTTAAGCCGCTTCTACAGGTCAAATAAAAATGTTTAATGATAGCGATATCTTTACAAATGTTATCTAGTTGAACTTTAGAAGAACTTATAAGTATACTATAGTATGGGATGAAGCAGTATCCGATGCAGCTGTAAAAGCCGAGAAGGCTAACAGCAATTACATCACCGAAATTATACATAAGTATACTATTGAAATCGATTTAAACTTGTTATTGTCTACTGAATTCAACTAACTGAACTAATTATTGAACATTGTGAAATAATGGCGGAAGAATTTACTATAAATATTATTTATTGTTGTAGTTCCTCAATCATAGGATGAATTGATTTCCAGAAAAAAATCCTAATCATTATTTTTACTATTATAAGTCCTTGCGAAAATTCGCAACAATATGTTAGTTATAAAGAAAATATGATTAGTTATCCCAAGACATGAACAAAGGTCCTCGGATCTGTCAGCTTTAGCTTCAGTATTATTATTAACAGTACAACAGATAATAAGAATTTTCTGCGTGTGACAGTTAAAAGAAAACGTCAAAATAATAATGACAATTTAACAAGCTTTTCAATTCATACAATTTATAATTATTCATAAAGTAATAACTGTAATTTCTTTCGCAGACTTGGCCATGGTAATAATTAAATTATTATTTTTGTAAATCATTATTATTTTAAATACCTGATTTTCTTGTTCTTACCAAAACATAATTTTCTTTTTTTAAGTTTCTCATTTTTCCTTTTGTTACCACCGTATGAACCTTGAATAGAAGGCCTTATTGGTAAAAAAGTATTTTTACATTTCATCGTCCTAGTCAACTTTCGTAACCGCTCGTAAGCATTGCTTTTTACTGTTATCTTACGATGCGACAACGTGACCTTTCATCAACGGGCTATACTACAATAGGACATATATATATATACATATACATAGCTTTTTTAATAGAAAACATAAATAATTGGTAATAAAACTGTGTTCCATCGGGGATCATCTCCACGATCTTAAAGATAATACTTAATAGGAAAATGGTTTTTCCTATTTGGTATAACAATAATAATTTTAAAATGAAATGTAAATTAATAGTTGATGTTACAATTTAACAACTGAAAAATCTTTAAAATTAACATACTATCTATTTAAACTACTGTTTACTATGTATTTTACTATCTATTTACTATAGCTATTTAATCGATAACAAAATTAGGATGTTCTTCTTTGCATTCATTCCAACAATGGGAGAGAAACAAATTAATATCCGCATATTTTTGCAGTGCGAGTACCTTTAGCAATAGCGTTCACAAGTTAATTTCTGCTATAACATGGATCCACCACCAAACTCTGCACCGGAGCCAAAATTTCTTTGTAATAGTTTGCGCTAAAAGCTTTGAATAAAGTAATTACGAACATATTGAACTTGTTACACACATACATATTAAACTTCCCAGTAACCTGATATATAGATGAAACAGAAATGATTTAACAGTGACACAGATGTAGTCCCAAAATTTAACCTAGGCAAAATAAAACATTATGCTAGCTGCAGTAGTGGAAAATTTCACATCATTTGCATAATACCTCATTCGCTTAAGAAATGCAAGGGTTTAAACAGCAGTTACGTCATTGTTCACTTTCCACATTAAATAGTACAGAAATGTTACGTAAGGCAGTAGAACTTCATTCGCACTTTAATATTGTGCGCCTAGCGCTTTTCTTTTTTTTCCAAACTATTTCGACGTGCTTCACAATCCATGAAAATATGTTATGGATAGGGTTATATTTACTAGTACTATGTGAATGCTACAGCTTACAAAAACATTTATTTTAATCAGTTACGAGAGAGAATTTAATGTTAGGTTCACAAAAAATAGGGTTGCACGAGGTTAGCCCCGTTGCGCGACGCACCGAATTCCATTTGCTCTATGTAATTCTTGCAAGCTCTTGGAGATATACGGATTCCAACAACGGATTAGAAAAACATTTTTAGAACACCAGCAATTTCGGTACTATCAGTTTGGCACGCAGACTTTGAAGACTGTTTTACAACATATCTCGGTTAAAATGGTAAGGTTTTCGTAGGAAAATGTAAAAAAACTTTATGGGCTGCAAAAAACCGAACGATGTACTAAGCCACCGAGGTGCTAGTGAATATAAGTAACACGTTCCTTTTCACTTGCTGATGTAACTTAATAATTAAGCTAAAGCTATAATACAAGTTTGTAACTTGTATTTTAATTCCGCCAGATTATTTGATCATTAAAACATGATATATTTTTAAATTAATACGAGTTATCTTATAATAGTATAAACATGTTTCTTGAATATCATCTTTTAATATTTTCATTCTCTTTTACTTTTTAAGTGACATCTATTGTAAAGGACGTTTGCAGTTATAAAGTCAATACTAAAATAATCCAATAAATAAGCTAAAACGTAAAAAATTCTCCACTAGGCTTTCTAAAGCAAATATATTGACGGAAAAAATAAGTTGTCTTTCGCTTTCAAAATTTTATTCAATTATAGCCAATATTATTTTAAAAGGAATCACCAAAACAAAAATTCACGTTTGTACGTATTATTAAAGGGTAAAAAAATAAACAAGTTGATAACTGAAACTCTAAAATAGTTAATAATGTTATACAATCGCAAAAATATTAGTTTTTTAAGATAATGAAAAAAATACTATTACATATTATTTATAAAGGTTAGTTGTTAGGACAGTATGTTTTAATTTCTATTTTTTGGTTCCCTTTTCCAAATCGAACGTAAAAAAAAAGTTTTCGTGAAATTTGATCAGAAACAGAGATGCGACGCCTTCTCTGAAAAAATTTTGTCATTATTAATAAGGAAATGAACGCTACATATTTTTTAATTGACGTGATCCATCTACATTGAATTTTTTTTTGCTAAGGTACTAAATTACACCTTAGATACAATGTCCAAAAATCGCATAGCACCAACTAAAGTGCCACGCGTAGCGCTCAACACTTTAAGTGAAGAGAGTTGGAAGCCCCCAACTCTGGAGGCTAGTCTAAAGCTGGCTACCGTCAGTGCAGGACCACCCGCCCGTCGCACTGCGTCCGTTAACGTGCTCAGTGATTCGCGAAAACTTTCCCCTTTATTTAAAATTTCTAAATTCATTAGCATTTTTATGAATATATTAATTTACCATTAAGCTTGTATGAATTTTCGGTAAATCATGAAAACGTGTGTTTTATAGCGCCTTCATTTCTTAAAGAAATCTTCGAACAACTTTTTAATGTCACATAAAGTTTTAACGGTAATAGTGAAAATTTTAAAACTTAAACTATTAGTGAAGAATTCAATATTTGTGTGTGGCAGATATTCTTAAAATAAAGAAGATTTATTGTAAGTAATGCTAATTAAATAATGCCTTTACAAACAATTAAAATTCTTTTTTATTTGAAATTTTCTCTTTCTCTAAATTACGCAAAGTGTAACTATGCTTAAAAAAATCATATATAATTTAAACAATTCTAAAATACGTACGTATAATGTCCGTAATTTTTTGTGGGATATTTAATGGGAAAAATAATATTTTTATTACAAAGTATAAATAAATGAAATTGATTGTACTTTCGTGTTATAGGCTGTTATAGTTATAACTATAAACTCTACCTTTTAACTTTAAAGCTCGCTATGAAATTTTTTTATTTGAAAAAAGTGACGAGACTGGCAAGTCACCTGATGGTAAGGGCAACGTCTGCCCACTACAAATACTGTGTCAACCAGAACATTTTTTCTGTGACAGCACACTACGCTCGTTACCCTAAGAAATCAGTTAGTTAGTCACATATTCCCAATTATTAACTGTTGGGGAAGAAAAGTTCTGGAGTGGAGTGACAGTGGTAGGATT
Organism: Luehdorfia chinensis; assembly: GCA_019845155.1. Taxonomy (NCBI): domain Eukaryota; kingdom Metazoa; phylum Arthropoda; class Insecta; order Lepidoptera; family Papilionidae; genus Luehdorfia; species Luehdorfia chinensis. The sequence continues at coordinate 5,007,504 of JAHVAK010000003.1, read as the reverse complement.
CCTATGCAGTTCCGTTTAGACGGAGCCTACCTACGGTACCACAACATAGCAGTTATTCTGCCATAAAGCAGCAGTGTGCATACATTACTGTGTTTCAGTCTGAAGGGTATTGAGAGCTAGTGTAACGACAGGGTATGTAAGATTTAAAAACTGATGTCTCAGATTCATTTCTGCGTTTGTTATGGGCGGACGTTGCACTTACCATCAGGTGAAAGTATTGCCCGTGTTTTCACCTTATCCAATAAAAAGGGGGGACTGAGGTGACTGATCTTCTGATGTCATAGTTAACCGCTAGTAGCTCGGGACTATGTTTTGTGGTAATCAATGGGGGAGATTTATTTTCAACAGTGGACTAAGATGGGCTAAAATGACGATATGCCCAGTAATTATACTAACTGTTAGGGCCCGTCAAACCGAAACACAGTTAAGTTTGCACACTTCTATTTCACGGCAGAATAACTGGCATTGCGGTGGTACTTACCTTGATTGATTTCCGAGAATATAAGAATTCTACCACCTAGTACAAATTATAATCAATTGTTCGATATCAAATATTCATTAATAATCAATCAATATAATTAATAATTTCTGAATTATAAAAACTGACTTTTACATATAAACAGTAGCCATAAAATTGTCTTTGGCATGTATATTCCATGATCCATAATATATTTTATGTCGGAAGTTTTAATATATGTTAAATAACATAAACAGTATTTTACTGGAGACTGGACTTCGTCGTCCCATAAAAATAATAGGTTACTCGAGAGATTTTGCCAGGTTAATAAGAATAAATTTTAAGCCCCGTCAAAATTAGCACGGGTAGCATTATTTCATTGCACAGCTTTTATAGCTTCTTAAAAATTCAAAATGTACATACGTACCCTTTATTCGAAGAACCTTTTTAAGTGTAAATGATTTTTAAAAATATTAACATTCTTTGTTTTATCGCTATCGGTAATATATGTATTTATGTGCCAATAATAAGAAATATACGAAGTAGTTCTATTATATTAATTCGAACAACTAACAAACTGATATAAACAATATACTATTATTGCCCAAAGGTGTTATTGTCGGTACTAAATATCGCCCGTAATCAAAATTAATGTTTGTTAAGCCATTTTGAAGAATATTTTTCCCTGTCGAAAATATTTTTCCTGACCAAAAATAAGTCAAAGTCTCAAAATTAATGTTTTCGTTAAAATAGTCTATTGAAAAGATTGAATTGATTAATTTAATTGTAGATATCGCTATCTGTTAAACTAACATGCACGACAGCTGTAGGTTGGAGTTGTTTACATTCCTTAAAGAAGGTAGATGGCGCCTTCGGAACTTATTAAATAAGTAACTACATCTAAGCACAGCATGTCTTGTAGTCAAAAAAAAATATTTAATGTGAAAGTAGTTTAAAAAGAAAACTGACAGTTTTTAAGTAAAATCAAACAGGGCCATGATTTTTTATCTGAAATTACAAATTCTGTAAAAATGTACATTTATGGACTAATAGGCAAATTAGTTTGAAAATTACACGGACAACAAAATTGTGAGCCAAACACTTTTCTTCGATGCCGTCTTTTCGTGAAGGTCTATAAATCATGTCAAAGTATTCGCGCGTATTTTGAAATCCCTAAAAAGACGCACATGTGGTGGAAGGGTGACTATTTATACATTTGAATTTTTCCCATTGAATTTATACATACGCTTTTTCCCATATAATGTAGGCGGAGGCAACACACGTAGCCCACTTTTCGTGGAATAGGAGACGTAACGGGTAGCAAACTACGTCGCCGCCATTTTGGTAGGAGTCAACAAATCTTACTCCCCATTGCGTTCTCACGAGCAGTATAGTGACAGAATTGCATATTAGAGTGTTATTCTGCACGAATATAGTCTGTCCGTACAATACCTTAGTCGCCTCTTACGACATAATACTATTCTACTCTGCCGGATACCTATCAGCGTGGAATTTATATATGCCGCAATATATATGATAGTGAAACTATGCTGTGGTAATTTATCCGGAAAATTCCTTAGAATTCCATACCCGTGGTAAATACGATAAAAAATTAAAAAATGCATCGTCTCTTCTCAATACCATTTGGATCAAGCCGATCGCATCTATCGACATTTAGAATTATTCTTCTTGGGATGCGGATACATAGGAGCTAACATTGGGGTTCACTGGTGCTTAAATATTACCCCGCATTACTGAGCACTTCAAGTTTTTCTAAGGTCATTTGGACTTACCTTCTAGGCTAAGATGACAGCGGAACTGAGCATCACTCTATATAGCAGCGCAAAGTATTCTGATACTGACGAAGACAACTAGGACGCTCAAAATGGGGAAAGACATCAAAGGTTTTCTGTTGTTGTTCAAAACTTCGTTTAATGAGATCTAAACTTCAGAAATAAATTAGTTCCGGCAGTTGTTGACGTGTTCCTGAGAAATACTGGCATAGCTAGAGTATAAGGCATTGCCAGTACTGTTGCCTAAAAAGCAATTAATAATAATTTCTATCCAAATTTGGTTTTTGGTCAAAACTGTGAACATTTTCGATTCAATCCTCACAGATATACTGATGTATAATCGTATCCATAAGTACTCCTAAGAGACCTAACGTCGAAGAAAATCTTGTTCGTACCTTTTCGTTTGTTGGAATTGGTATTTTCAACAAAGGCCTGAAACTTAAGGCACACTTATAACAGATTATTTTAGTGACATCTGAGGGCTAAAGGTTTAACCAGGAGACCTTTTTATTAAGTAGGATCAAAGTCATTGCAGATTAGAACAAAACATCTACTAAGTGGGGAATTTACCTTTTATGTTATTGTTTTAGTAACTAAAACAGCGACGAAATACTATCACTTGGTTATATAAGGTTGCCAGTTTATATTTACATATTAAAAAAAATATTAGTTATAACATAATATATAAACAGTAGAACGTTTTCTTATATTACCATGATCCAATACGTATCTTGAAACCACCCCATAGCTCACGGTGGGACCTCGGTTAAACTTTGTCCTATTCTCAATAAAAAAGGAAGGTTTACTGTCATGCAGTATTTTTATAAATCTCAGTCTCCATTTTATTTATTTACTAGCTGTATCTCGCGGGTTTACTCGCGTAAAGTAAAACCACATGATTTCACCATACGGTATGGTACCTCGCTGACCTAATCATTCACATTGTAGCCTTATACAGTTATATTCGATTCTCAGCGTAAGGCCCATTAGCATAAAGTATTATAGCCCAGAAATTTTTCAATAAACGGATTATTAAATGCAAAAAAATATTTTTAAACTTCAGAATAATATTTCGTGAGATTAGCGCGTTCAAACAAACTCCGAAGCGTGATTTTAGTTGTAAGAAGTAAGATAAATACGTAAGAAAAGAACTATGATTTTTCTAAATCACTAATAATATTAAGATAAATATTTAAACTATCATTAACTAAAACAATAATGACCAAAATGCATAATGATTTCTTATATTTACGCGAACAATACACATTTAAATGAAACTAAATTTTACGGATTTTTTCGTCGCTCCAGGAATTCTGCAGTCTGTGACCATATTCTGAATCATCCCAACCATCACATCAGATTTGATAAACCACAAATCCTCGGAAAAGGACACCGATTCCTACCAAGGATGATTTTTTTTTATTGTAAAAAGTGACGAAACGAGCAAAACGTTCACCTGATGGTGAGTGCAACGTCCGTCCACAACAAATGCAGTGTCACCCAGAATTTGACACCATACTGCGCCCGTTACCCTGAGACATCAGTTCTTAAGTCTCAAATGCCCAGTGATTACGCTAGCTCACAGTGCCCTTCAAACCGAAACACAGTAATGCTTGCACACTACTGCTTCACGGCCGAATAATGGCCCTGGGGTGGTACCTACCTAGACGGATTCCTGCATAGGAATCCTGCCACCAGTTTTTATCAGATCAGATTCGCGAGGCTATTGAAATTAAAAAAATATCCTAATTTTAATAGAGAAGATGGTTGGGTATTACCACCAGCTTGGAATCCTATAATTAATAAAATGAAATCCAAAACCAAGCATACCACTGCAAGACTTCAAGATACAGTTAGCTTCTTTCTGCGTAGATCGGACCAATTAAAAGCTGACGGTACTCCGAATTAACTATGACATCAGAACATCTGTCACCTCAGTCCTCCCGTGACCATGGGTGCTGTAAAGCACTCGAAACGTCGGGATATAAATAGTAAATATAAACGCGATAAAATCAGTAAAATTTAGTTTAATTTAAATGTCCAAAATGCAGATTAGTTAACGCGCAACACGCATAGCCCCTAACTTCTACACTTTTTCAGATTTTACGCAGGAACCCTAAATATTTCCGAAATAAAAACTAGCTTTGATTACTGTCTGAAAAGTCATCGACCTGCCAAAGAAAGTCTAGTCAAGATCAATTAGCCGTTTCGGTGATTAGTATGGACAAACAGACAGACACAATAATTAAAAAAAGCGTGGTTTATTTTTGATTATAAGCAAATAAGCATATGAGATAAAGAAACATTCTTTATTGTGAAATCACAGATAGACACTTTCTAATTATTTATTTCTATAGTAATTCTTTTTATTTATTAGTAAGATAAAAGCATAGTAAACACATAAAACAATTTCCTTGTCCCTTAATTTTCAGAAAATATATTCATAATTGAAAAAAAATGTTTTTAAAAGAAAATACACTAATGAGTGGGTTCACATGAATGGATCGGTGACATTATGACGGACGACATTACAATTGTTCATCATTCTTATCAAGAATCTTAAGACAGTGTGTAAGTAGAAGGGATGAGACTTATTTAATCTATCCAATATAACACCACTACGAGGATAGATTAACGGATATCTTTTATTTTAAGTAAATATTATAATTAATGAAATACATTTTATGTCATAATTCATCATCATCATTTCAGCCTATCACCTAGTCCACTGCTGAACATAGGCCTCCCCCATCAGATTGCTACAAAAGTTTGTAGCTCTCATTTTGGGGGGAATTTTGCCATAGTTGCCACGCTTGGGAGGCGGGTTGGCAACCGCAGTTTATTTATTCTGATGTTCCAGGAAGATGCTGCTACCCATCTTCTGTTTTTAATTTTCCCTGTGTCGACTTTTACGACACCCACGGGATGAGATGGAGCTACCACTCCATCTCATCCCGTGGGTGTCGTAAATTCAAAAAAAATTCTCTTAAGCCGCTACCACACGGCGTGTTACATAAACTATTCGCAATAATTAAAATGTATTATTATAATATCCATTTTTTAAAACTTATAAAATTGACTTAATTTTTCTAATATATAAGGCAACACAATTAAAACACTCCCTTTTACTACAATAAGTTCTAATAACTAATAAATAAATTATATAGCAAACTTCGAAAACAACGTAAATGAAATTATAGTTTCTTTAGTAAAAACTTTTCGAATTTTGTGTTTAGTGCGATTTCTCAGGAATAGCTTTTTGTATTTCGCAGTATGATTTCTCCTGTATGTGTGCGGTTTTCACATTAACAACACAACCAGACCCGAAGAACAGCTTCTACAATTTGTGTATTTGCATAAATGTTGACTCCGGCTGGGATTCGAACCCAGGATTTGCGGCGCAGAAGTACTCGGGGTACTTTACCGCTCTTCCACTAGTACAATCATCAAAACACAATTATTTCAACATTCCGTTGTTCCGCCATCTGAGGCCATAATATTTCATCTAATCGACTCTTACAACACCTACGAACGAGATGGGAATATTTCTCTTCCGTCGCCATTATTCTGTGATGGTGTCTTAGGGATTTTATAAGAAAACTGAGCTAACAATGTTACTGTAAACAACAAAACTTAGATTACGGAATGGACACTTAATCTAAGCAACAAAGCGTTAAAAAATCTGTTAATGTTTTGGCCTTTCTCAGATTTTAAAGTACATGATCAACTGTATGTAGATTTTGATAAGATTAAAAAGTCAACGTTTCGAAATCAATTTAAACATTAATTTTTACACGCCAGGTTTAACTGCATTACTGCCAAGTTCTATACTTCATAACTTAATAAGGATCTGCGCCTAAAAAAATATTATAAATGTACGCAAAAATGTTACATTCGTCGTCGTTGTCCTTTCAGCCTATCAATAGTCCACTGCTGAACATAGGCCTCCCCCATAGATTGCCACAAAAGTTTGAAGCTCTCGTTTTGGGGGGATTTTGCCATAGGTTGCCACGCTTGGCAGACGGGTTGGCAACCGCAGATTTATTTATTTAGATGTTCGAAAAAGATGTTGCTGCCCATCTCCTGGTTTTCATTTTCCCTCTGTCGACTTTTACGACACCCACGGGATGAGATGGGGTGGTATATTATCTTAGGCCGCTACCACACGGCCAAAATGTTACATTATTTTTGAAATTCTCTGGGTAGATTTGGTATTTTAATTAATAGTCTATAAAACACCTATTATTATCTATGTCTTATTCCATAAAAATAAAATAATCCTCGCAATAACTAATTCCTGGACAATATTGTGGATTATCTGCGTCTAGTTAACCCATCAGAAACATGTCAGTTTCAATGAAGCGACTAATTTACCAGATAAATTTTAACTTTTAAGGGTTCGAATCTGTTAGCATATGAAGGTAGGTAAACAGTTAAACGTGTTATAATTGAGAAAAAACTAGTGTACAAACAAACGTGAAGAAACAACGTGACGTGAACAGGTGAAAGACCTGTGCTCAGCATTCCGTGAGGATTTTGGAGCTGAATAGAAACCACCACGCTGCTCCAATGCCGGTTGGTGGACTTCACATGTCTTCGAAATATTATTATATTACATAAAATATATTATATTATACATTTTTTTATTTCTCAGATAACAGGAAACCTGCATTTCCTCACGATGTTTTCCTTCACCGCCGAGCACGAAGTAAAAGGGCACTTGAAATTGCAATTAACAATTTTAGAGATGCCGGCACCGGGAATCGAACTCAGGTCACTCGCGTACTATGAAATCAAATTTAAAGCTTCTCGGCCTTTTGGCTAAGATCAAAGTATAACTATATATGCCAGTCATAAATTATCCCGACCAATGACGGGCAGCAGTGTCGAACATGTGACGAAGTGTGACAGCCGTTTATATATATACCATAAGTGATCGAGTGAAAAAAATACATTATTATATAATATAACCCAGAAAAAGGTCACGGCCGACATGGCGAATAACCCTTTCAAATACGCCTGACCCAAATTAGGTAATCGGGAGCAGCGTTGCAGAAATGCAACTTAACCGTGGCTATTAAGGCATATAATATCAGCATAAGAAGATGACAATAAGATGAAAATGAGTTCATTAGAGACTCTAACTGTGAGTTCATTAGATACTCTAAATATTCCAAACTGTGTAGCAGCTGTTTTTCCATGAACAGCATGACGGTTTTTGATATTTATTTAATCAGTTAGAATGTAAATTTAGACAATAAAATTAAACAGTGGGCCATTATCACTTTAATGTCATTTATTTTAGCAGTTTTCTAAAATGTTTACTTAAACAAGATACGGTAATGGACACCTAAAATGATCAATCCAGTGTTAAGCCATAAATTTAAATTGCCCCTAACAAGAGCTTGTGTTTATCGAAATAATAACTATTTTCGCGTTTAATTTGAATTAACTGTAACCCGACGTTTGGAACGGCTTTCGGCGCTTATGGTCAGACTGAGGTGTCAGGTGTTCCTGTTCTCATAGTTAATCCGGGTTACATTCAGCTTTTTAATTATTATTATTGTTGGTCATGACGATGATGATGAGTGTTGGTCCGATCTATGCAAAACGAGCTTACAGTGCCTTGAAGTGTTGTAGGTTGGTGTGTTTGGTTTTTGATTTAATTTGATTAATTATTGGATCCCAAGCCAGTGGTACAACTCAACCATTTTTTCTATCGAAATTATGGTTTTTTATTTAAATTTCAGTAGCCTCGAGAATAATGCTTGGTAAGAATCGGTGTTCTTTTGCAAGGATTTGTGGTCTATCAAATCTGATAAAATGGTTGGGGATAATCCAGAACATGGTCACTAACTGCAGAGTTCCTAGAGCATCGAGGCTTCACGACAGCTTTACAAATTGAAGAGAGAATGAATTTGTGAAGGAATCAAATCTTTCAGTTATTACCTTGCGAGTTGTCATTTGCGTATTGAAATTTATATAATCGTTTCTGAGACGACGTCTCTGTGCGTATTATAATCCCAAAACTGTGTAAGTTAGGTGATCAACAAATAGTTTTGAATATGAATTCTAAGAGCGTAGCAGTCTGGTAACTAAATATTATTTTAAATTCTTTGTTTTTAAAAACAAAAGGATCTAAAACGTAAAGTAACATCATAGAAATGTCCCACGGCTGAGCACAGGCCTCCTCTCATTTTTGTGAGGGTTTTGGAGCTGAGAAGAATCCGCCACGCTGCTCCACTCACTTCAAATTACAATTAACGATTTAGTGGATGTCGGCACCGCTTTAATTGTTAATTCCAATTTTAAGTGTCGATTTACCACGTGCTCGGCGGTGGAGGAAACCAGGATGTCTGAGGAATAATAGAGTCATCCAACCCGCATTGGAGCAGCGTGGCGGCCTCTCCCCGGCACCAAAACCCTCTCAGAAATGAGGAGGCCTGTGCTCAGCAGATCAGATAGGCTTAGGTTACTTTACAAAGGATATATGTACCACACTAAAATTTGTCCTGAATCGTAGGTGCGTTTTATAGGCATAAATTACACTTGGACAATCACTTAGATCCAGTGCAACTATCTGCAGGCCATACAAATGTTTGTTCCGTATGAGAATCGAACACGCGACCAATAATGGAAACGACGCCAACATGAGTCATTTTATCATACCCTGTCCTTCAGTTAAAACGTATTAATACATTAAGAAGAAATGTGAACGTGAAGACTTTATATCTATAGACAAATGCCGAATCGTTAAATATTGGACTTTATGGGCATATTACTATTCCAATGAATGAAAATAAAATATAAAATTTACGTAATAAAATTCCGGCATGTACATTACAACAGCCAACGCTGTTTAAAATAATAAAAATAACGTAAACCGTTGTTACTATTCTTGTGTGTTATTTTAAGCTTTGTATTTATGGCCCTAGATTGTAGACTGCGACGGCCTGTTTTCCGCAATTCCACGTCGGTGCGTGTATTTTGCGTGATCTTTGACCTTAATCCAGCATAAAGTAGACAGACTTCCAATAAATCACTTTAAACCAAGTGCTAGACCAAGTGATAGATTTACTAAATAGAACACGCGAGCTCGCCGTCAACAACTCAGCGATAAAATATTTTGGACATAATTCATCGTTTCAGCCTATCACTAGTCCACTGCTGAACATAGACCTCCCCCATCGATTGCTACAAATGTTTTTGCTCATATTTTTGGGGGATTTTGCCATTGTTGCCACGCTTGGACATAATTATTGTCGCTAAAATATATTAATAAAAATGATGTGGCTATATATTTAACTTATTAAGTTTAATTATATTGTGTAAAAATTGCGGATTCGATTGGCTCAATGGCTATATATAATAAGGTATTGTACGGACAGCCTTTATTCGGGCAGAATAATAGCATAGTATGCAATGCTGTCACTATGCTACTCGTGGAAACGCAATGGGGAGTAAGAATTTGTTAACTCTTACCAAAACAGCGGCGAAGGGGTTCGACACCCGTCACGTCTTGCTTCCCGCGCGGGCGTAATGTGGTATACGTGAGAGGTCTCTGCCTACCCCTTATATGGGAAACAGGCGTGATTGTATGAATAATTATCAGCGCTATTGGTCGTGGGTTCGATTACTTCACGTGACAAATATTTCTATAACTAATAAGTAGTTGTTCCAGGTTTGGCAGTTTGTGTACGTGCAATTTATGTCTGTACTGAACATCCACGAACTAGGAGAAAACCCACGAATGGGCATCGTTTTTTATTTATACAAATAATTAAAACAGATGTGTCTTATCTGTTCGCTTGTCTGTCCAAACACCAACCACATGCCACTACTGGTAAAGCATTATTTACCAGTTACACTAATATTGACATACATACATACATAAGATCACGATTGTATCCCATAAGGGGTAGTCAGAGACTGGGCACTCACGGCAAAAACAGATGACTGCCACAATCCACGTTTCACCAAAACAATATAATGCACTTGGTGTGATAGGTGGTGAGCCCATCGCCACCATGCGCTGTTGGGTGCACAGTGTAGTTTAATTACTTACTCACCTTTTACGAGATCCATTGGATGAGATGGAGTGGTAGTATTCTTTTTATTTTTTACTTTTTTAGTTAAAAATCTAAAGTCTTCGCATTTATGTGAATTCCACCAAAAAGACAATGCTGTCAAACTTGCAGGCAAAGCTACAAAAATTAAATAGCAGTGCATTATTTCTAAAATTTTCACTGGAAATTGAAATGATTGGTATAAAATGTTACATATAGCGTAATTTACAGATATAAGAACATTCGCAAGTCACAAAATAATAAAAGCTATACGACTCATAAAGGTGATAGGTTAAGGTTCTATTAAAGTAAACGACAAAGTTAATAAAGCAGAGTTATTAAGGCCGCCATTATAAAAATAAATATTATACCGAGTAGCATTAGGTACAATAAAGAAAACGATTATTGGATTAATTTATCATATCATTGTACTACATTGTAATTCAATGTAATGTGTTAATTTGTCAAAACCAAAATTCTATAATACTAGGTGTTACGCGCTCTCTTCTCTTCTCTTCTAATGTGTCTAGCTCGTTTACCTATTTAGGAATAAATGTTCCTAAAATCCGTTCTCAGTAAAACGTTCACCTGATGGTAAGTGCAACCTCTGTCCATAACACAATAGTGTTTGCACCCTACTGCTTCACGGCAGAATAACTGGCCGTGGGGTGGTACCTACCTAGACGGATTTCTGCAAATGAATCCTACCACCAGTGTGTATGTATGACAAATTATAAGTCAATAGATTTCAGAGATATCATGAGGAGTCATGATAAATCGCTTATATACATATATAATATATAGATCATTTCATTACAAATATATATGAGTTTTCCTTCTATTTTATGTGACATTTTATACCTGAAAGTAAGGATTTAGTTAATTCAATGTTATTTTTTTTTATATATAAAATTTAATTTAGAAAATGTTTATTTGTATTCAACAAGAATATGGACTATATAGAACGCAAGGCCAAGAACTTTTCTAGAATAAAAATAGCTTGCGGTATTCTGGAGGTCGGTCCGTTAACACAAATGGGATTGTAATGAATGATAAAGAGCAATTTGTATTACAATGCATGGTGTTGGAAACGTTCAGTTTAATACCTTTGAAACTTGGAATTATTATTCTTATGTTTTAGCAAATAAGGAAATGTTGCGGTCCCAAAAAGTGTCCGGCAAGTGGAATCGCACCTACCTCTTTCCTACCGAGGTGTCGTAAGAGGCGATTAAGATATTGTAGGGACAGTCTTATTCGTGCAGAATAACACCACAATATGCGATGTTGTCACATTACTACTCGTGCGAACGTAATGGGGAGTAAGAATTTTTTAACTCGAACCAAAATGGCACCGACTTCGTTCGTCACCCGTCACGTCTCGTTTCCCGCGAGGGCGAAAAGTGGGCAACAAAAGGAAAAAGGCGTGTCTATGTATGTATCCGTTTTATTTTATTTTAAATAAATCTCTTTTAAGCTGTTTAAGCCTGTACAAAAGTATAGGCTTAAAAGAGCTTTAGGTCCGTCTACGATTCTTCATGATGTGAAATTGTTTGCACCAAGATTTCAAACAAATTACATCAATCCGTTTTTTTTCTCGAGTGGTAACCTCGTACCGGCAAACGTAGTGCGCCCCCTCCACTAGATGGAGCGACGACCTACACGGTTTTGCTGGAAGCCAGTGGATGCAGATGGCTCAGGACCGTGTCTTGTGGCAATTTATAGCCTATGTTGGACGGTGGACTACGATAGGCTGAAAGATGATGACGATTATACAAATAGTATGTACGTAAATGTGTGTAAGTAAAATATCGACGTCTTAACCTATACATAGCACGCGTTTTAATAAAAAAAGAAAACGTAATATATTTACCGTAATGAGTGAAAGGGATGGAAGTCAGTTTCTCGACATCAACATAAGTTAAAATTTTATAGCATTATTTATGATAACGCACCTTTATACGTACAAAAGTGGTTATTTAACTTTTATTACGTACTACATAATGTAATTATTTGTATGATATTAGAACGTACGATGTTCATATTGAACCCTGTACGTAGTTTCGCCATTATTTATTGTATTATTTAGGAATGAATAGTATACAATTCCTGGATAGAAATTCTAATGGTGGTAAGATTCCTATGCAGGAATCCACACAAGGCCAGTTATTCTACCGCAAAACAGCAGTGTGCAAACATTACTGTTTTTCGGACTAAAGGGCACTGAAAGCTAGTGTAATTACCGGGCACGTGAACTTATGTCTCAGGGGGACGGGCGTTGTGAGGTGTCACACAAAAATGTTCTAGATGGCACAGAATTTGTTATGGGCAGACGTTGCACTTGCTATCAAGTGACCGTTTTTCTCGCCTCGTCACTTTCTCCTATGAAAAAAGAAATTGCGCTCCCATTCATATTCAGTGTTGAGTTTTCGAAGAATCTTTTTCCATTCCTTCATCATCAACTTCTTCCATAAAAGCTGATAACAAATCAATATTTTTTGTGCTATTATAGGTATTTATATGCTGAGGTCACTTTCACCTACCATTGACATTTTTTACTTTTTATCTATTAAGTATATGTTACTATTTGAGAATAATTTTTATTCTTAACTTTGCTCATTCTCAAAATTTCTTAAGAGCCCAGCCTATGCTTTTCCGAAAATATTAATAACAATGTAATATTGAAATCTTTGGGAACATCCCTAACATACAATTTTTCATAATAGTTTTACGAGGGCCACGATGTAAATATTTTTCAAAAACACCGTATAATTAGCATAGTCGTGTCTTTATTTCTCAAAAGGTACTTCTGGACGTTCGTAAGCAGAGAAGAATAGAAAGTGTAAGACAAGAAGCATCCTTTTCCAGATATAAATGTGATTCCCTCTTGGCCGATATTCGTCTACGGAGTCAACTTCCGAATGCTGCCGTAAGCTATCTCTACGCAGGAATCCGTCTAGGTAGGTACCACCCCAGGGCCAGTTATTCTGCCGTGAAGCAGTAGTGTGCAAACATTACTGTGTTTCGATTTGAAGGGCACTGAGAGCTAGCTCTAGTCTCAGGGTGACGGGCACAGTGTGGCGTCACTCAGAAATTTTCTGGGTGACACAGCATTTGTTATGGGCAGACGTTACACTTACCATCAGGTGAACGTTTTGCTCGTTTCATCACTTTATGCAATAAAAAAAAAACAGCGCAGGAGATATTATATTGCAACAAGTGTACCCGCACCCGATGTGTCGTTCACGTGATAAGATAGGATAGGAAACACCGGGAAGATCATAACACAACCAGAGCAACAACAACATTTTGTGTTTTCGCACAAATATTGGATTCGGCTGGGATTCGAACCAAAGACTGTGGCGTAGAAGTCAGGTACTCTGACCACTGGGCCAAGCGGTCGTCGCGGCTCAGGAATAAATTTACAATCGCTTCGTCATAATATTTGTTGTGATAGCATTCATTTCGGGATTTAAAGTTAGTCCAAAACCATCGCTAACTTATTTAATTTTTACTTTTAAAAATAAATTTGAAATTTTAGCTGTGTACTAATAACGGTCTCGTGGCAATGAAATATTGGCGGCATATTTAAAGGGTATAAAGGAAGCAATCAAATTCCCGCTTAAATATTAAGCCCGTATTTTGATACTAAATACATTTAACTAGACATTGTCGGCTGCGAACAGAATAATATCGTCTTTTTGCTTGTCCTAAGTAAACGAGAAGTTTACTTAAGACAAGAAAACATAATATAAATAAGAACTTTCTATATAACTTCTCGACCCTATTTTGATGAAGTAATAAGATATTTAATTTAAACATCTTATTTATTAGTTTAAATCACTGTACATTTTTATTATATGTATTGTTTACACTTAAATAAAAAATATTATGTTTTATAATTTTTAAACAGTTGTAAAATAACACAATATAAAGTTATACATGATGTTATCTTGGCCGATTTTCGACCATGACTTCAACCTGCGAATACCTAACTGAAAGGTATCAACTGCGCAAGAGAATTTCCAGTGCCATTAGAACGCGTAACCGCAGAGTTACCCGCTTGTCCTAACAGTGCGTCCAAATCGTTCGAGTAGAACGTGATATAACGCTCATACGGTAAGGAGGCAGACTAGGATGCAGTGTAAGAGGCACGAAGACAATCACAGCACAAACAAATCCGAAAACCAACAATTTATGTTGACGCACAAATGTTAACTCCGGCTGTCAATCGAACCCAGGACCCGCAGCGCAGTAGTCATACCTAGTTAGTAGTCACTAGATAAATAGATAATAAATATTAATAACCCTACATCAGGAGAGACTCTAGAGTAAGTATTTACCTTATTGTTTAGCTCCTTTGGTGATTACGAAATGTAAGGAGAATATGAAATTTCCTCATTCCGATAACGAAAATTTATAATACCAAATTTTACAGAAATGTTGTGAAAAGAGTATGAAATCCTCTTGATAGAAAATGACGACACAGTAGATTTCGCTTAGATATTCTCATATGATATTTCATCAACTATCACCTGGATGACTGGCATTCCACCACTCCAAACAGAAATGTTCTGTCATGCAAGCCAATTTTGTGGTATTGGCCCCGAAAAACCGCCGGCGTTTTATCTGGATCGATACGAGTCAGAGACATAGAGAAAAGAGCCTAACCCTTTCTCAACCGCCGGACACGTACGCAAAATACCTCTGGTATTGAGGATGTTCATAGGTGACCGCGTGCTCTTCCCTCTTCTATAAAAAAGGATGTCTCAAACCAGCACAAAGGAAGAATATAACGTTGCTGCTTTTCAGTACGTACGCACGACACGTGTATTACCTAACAACGGGGCATTATGAAGCGATATTGATTGTTTGTCGTGAAGTCACGTGTCGCGTTCTCGACTTCAGTAGTGTGTATTGCCTGGTCGTAGTGTTGTAGTGGATGACATTTTTAATTTTGCATGCGGATCTTTGCTAATTAAATTTGTTTCTCTCATATACTATAATTGATTTCCGCAAAGTAACGCTTCATTCTATAAACTACTTCTGCATTTCGTAAAGTGACCAAGGCCAATGGCAAGACGGCATATCGTAATTGCCCACAGGAGTAACAATGTGCCTACATCATTATGCTTCTTTATTTAAGGATAAATGTTATCTATAGACCACAATGACCATTTAGTATCTATTAGTGAGCTCGCTTGTCACTTTCTATGCCAGCAAGTTATAAAACTCGAATACGTCGGTTTTTTTTTTATTTCATAAAAGTGACGGAACGAGCAAAACGTTCACCTGATAAATGCAAAAAACTTAGTAAACGTATGTTTTTGATGTTTCAGGATCGTTTGAATCATCAAAGAATCGATTTCATTATTTAGAATTAAAAAGTAAAACATCACCCATTATTGGATGCATAAACCCTGTATTAACTATGACATAAGTACGTCTGTTAACACAGTGCAATTTTTATTTAAATGTGTAGTGTTCGTGTAAATATAAGAAATCAAGATAGGTTTAATTATAAAAGTACTATAAAACAGTTGTTCGGCTACCTCAAACTCAAAGTCAGCATTGTTCTTCCCACAATAGACCGTCAAGGAACACCTACTCTTTGTGCAGCTTCCGTTAACTAACTAATCGAAACTTGTTCCAGTTAGCATTGTGAACAATTTGTCCGACCCTCATTGCCGACGTTTGTGAAAAGAATGTGTTTGACTGGAATTAGTAGATTTGATTCGATTTGATAAGGGACTCGTGCAGTGATTCCGGATGGTGGGGTTTTTAATTATTTTGCAGTTCCATAACACAATCTACTACTCGTTGTAGTAGCGGAACGTAGTAGTAGTATAAGATCTTATATAGATCTATTTCTTGGATGAGAATTTTATACTCATACCAAAATGGTGGCGACGTGGTTCGCAACTCGTCACATTGAGATGTTTCCCACGTCCCTCGTTTCACACCATAATTATACACCACTGAAGTCTAGACCTAGAAACGTGTTTCACCTCAAAATGAATAATTATCAGATGTTATACGTAAAGTCAATAACACTTGATAAAGACATTTTTATACTAAAACGTTTAATTGAAAGCTAATGGAATTTTGTCCAATTTAAATCTGATTGTTTTCATTCGATGATAATATAATGGAATACTAAAACTAACGCTGTAGACACACATTATCAAAAAATTACGTAAATACATATATGGGTACCTAGTTGTGCCCCGCGTTTTCACTCACCATTTAATTTAAAAGGGTCGTAGCGTGATATTATGTATACCTATAGCTTTCCTCAATAAATGAGCTATCCAACACTAAAATAATTTTTCAATTCGAACCAGTAGATCCTGAGATTAGAGCGTTTGACCAAACATAATCTTCAGCTGTTTAATATTAGTACAAATTTATACCCGGCGATACTTTGAAAGCAGAATAATACCTTGTCATCAAATTGATCCAATTCAATAAATGTTTTACGTGATAGAATTTTTTCTGAAGAACATACAAAACATAATTTGGAAATGACTTCATATTCTGGTGTCTCTTTTATATCTAAAAAATCTATAATAATATGTCTTAGGATAGATTGAAATGTCGGTTTCGAGAGCTGTGGTAGTATCCTTTCTATGTCCGTCTTTAAAATGCAAGCTATCTCTGTGCCAAATTTCGACAAGAACGGTTTAGCGATTGAATGATGAAAAGGTAACAAACAGACAGAGAGACATAGAGTTACTTTTACATTTATAATATTAGTATGGATTATTGTAAGACGACAAATTTAATTAACATCTATCGGCCTAAGTGAATCTACCACCCCATCTCATCCCGTGGGTATCGTAAAAGTCGATACAGGGAAAATGAGAACCAGGAGAGGGGCAGCAGCAACTTCCTGGAGAATTTTAATAAATAAACTGCGGTTAACAACTCGTCCGCCAAGCGTGGCAACTATGGCAAAATCCCTCCGAAATGAGAGGTACAAATTTTCGTGGCTGTCTATTGGGGGAGGTCTATGTTCAGCTGTGGACTTGTGATAGTCTGAAACGACGACGACGAAATATATATGTAAGGGAATATAAACAAAGTTTACAGTTTACTCGCTTTGTGGAAGATTATCATTAAACAAACAAATTTGCTTCAAACCCGAAAGTTTCAATTACGAAACAACAAACGTATCAGATCATAATTTGTCTAAAACATTTTGTCTTATTAATCATGACTTAATTGTCAAAAAGTTCTTACATAATCAAGAAAATCTGTCTAGTTTTCATAGAACTCCAGAAAAGAAAATCCGCGCATTTTGTATCATCATCATCAATTCAGCCTATCACTAGTCCACTGCTGAACATAGGCTTCCCCCAATGAGTGCCACAAAAGTTTTAAGCTCTCACTTTGGGGGCGATCTAAATCACTGATCATTAAATAAATGAATTTATCGCAAGATAAATGCACACATTGAAGTTATTTACGACGAACATAAAGTAACACTTATTCACGTAATGTGCGGTACTAACATACTTGTTATTAAATACTTTTGAATCAATCTATGAGCATAAGGCATATATTTTTTTCGATACAAGTTTTTTACAAAAACGTCTTCAGAAAAGTTTCCCATAGTACTCGTATTATAACAAACAAATACTGCGCTGCTAATTCAATTGATATAGTCCATTATTCATTATTTTAATAGAAGTGTTGTTATTACGCAAATCAGTCTGTTTAATCAATCCCTTTAAAACAAAATTTACTAACTAAAACAAAATAAACGGCCAGTGTTATTCGATATTTTAAAAGGGCAAGGGACGTTGTTTTTATCATCACAAAAGGCGCGATGCTTTTACTTACCGTTAAGCTTTGCGCTGAAAGTTGTTTTTTGTTATATTAGTATAAACATTTTCTAGGATTACATTTTTTTTAATGAATACATATTTTAAGATTAAATTAATTCAAATCTATGTTTTAATAATTTGCTTAATTGTTGTATCTTCACGTTATAATCTTGTAGCGATATTTATGTCACTGATAAAATTGATAAACAAAATTTAATCTGAACAACGTAGCCAACATTTTCCAATCACAACAACGTCGTCGGCAGCCATCGCAGTCACAGCATCCGACTACGCTATAGGATTCTTCAAGGATCCTTAGCGACTGTTGACTTAGCGACAGCGGTTATCTTTTATATTTTTCCTTGAAAACATCTAATATTTGGTTAAAAACCGGTAGTTAGACTTCTTAAACCGTAATTCTACAGAATACATTTACTTTTTTCTTAAGTAATGTTTTTTTTTGTACGTAGATAATATTTTCAAAAGTAAAAATGTACCTGAAAAGTTCTTCTAACGAATCGCGAGGATCCAAGTTAAAGATTACCCGAAATGCTTGTATTTCCAATATAAATATTGTTTCCAATCCAGCCGCGGATCCCCACGGTAATACGCTATAGGGCATAATACTTTGAAAGTATGCAAAATTTACTAATTTAAAAAAAGTAAAGTAAAGTAACAGCCTATAAATGTCCCACTGCTGAGCACAGGACTCCTCTCATTTCTAAGAGGGTTTCGGAGCCGCGAAGAGTCCGCCGCGCTGCCCAATGCGGGTTGGCGGACTTGACATGTTTTCGAAATATTTATTATTACTCAGACATGCTGGTTTCCTCACGGTGTTTTACTTCACCGCCGAGCACGTGGTAAATCGGCACTTAAAATTGTAATTAACAATTTCAGTGGTACCGACGCCTGAATTTGAACCTAGGTCACTCGCGTACTATGAAATGTAAAACGAGCGCCTAGCCCCCGAGCTACAACGGTACTAATTTAGCAGTAGCCTAATCAGTCAGTTGTTAGATGCTTCTAGTAATAAATATACTAGCTTTTTCAATGTGAATCCTCCACTGTTGGAATTGAATTAAATAGATCAGTATTCTGTCAATAAATCATAATTAGACATTGTAAAGTGTAAACATTTTGTTTTACCCTCGTTTAGAAGTTAATTGGCAGATGATATTGCCAAGGAAAAGGGTAGCTACCCGGCCAGATCGAGTGGTCTGATCTTGGCAGGACGTCTCCTCTTACTAGTAATATTTACTTCTAAACTTTCATAGCGCCATTATGGAATGTATGAGATATTTTTTGAGCTTCTCATGTGGTGACATAGATGTCACTTCAGTTAAATATTTTACAGACTTTGAATGGGCAGTTCCAGCGTTAAGTATGATTTATAATCGGCAAATAGAACTCATCAAATTCATCGTTCATCTCAGACATTTTTTGTACCGAATAAGGAAGATCATTAATGCAAACTAAGAACAGATATGGACCAAGGATTGGTCCCTGAAGAACACCCTTTTTCTCTAAACGACCAGTAGGGCTATTACGTATCTAAAGTGATGATCACTTATAAAAGTGTTGAACGAATATCTGTCAAATAATTGTTTTCATACTGGTTATGGTTAACGAAAATGAAGTGAAATGAATTATTTTTCATATGACGTCTTTTGTGTTAATCATTACCAGTATGCAGACACTTATTTAGCAGATATTCGTTCAACACTTTTTTAAGTGATCATCACTTTGGATACGCAATAGCCCTGCTGATAACATAACAACTTTAATGACTACTCTTAGCTCTTTATTTGTAAGATCCAGTGCTCCTTCCAGAAAGTCGTAGTATTTAAGTTAATGAATTAAATTATTACCCTTTACACAATAAGTGTCAGTGTCAGTGTCAACTGATGGCCGCACCGAAGAATTATAGTATAGTAAATTGAATAGAGTTAGAATTACTTTCTCAGCTTTTAAATAGGGCATTACAATAAATGTCGGTATTTACAAATAATTCAGTTCAAACCTATTTAGCTGTATTCAACATTATATTAGTCACAAATATTTTTTTTCTTTGTGGAAGAGGGGGCAAACGAGCAGGTGGCTCACATGATGGGAAGTGATCACCGCCGCCCATGAACATCTACAATACCAGAGGAATAGCAGATGCGTTGCCGGCCTATGAGAAAGGAATGTATTGTGTACGAGTATTATATTAAAATTAATATCTTAAATTAGTCACTATGTCTTAAAAAATCGTCTTATCGAATAAAATGATTTCTCAACTAACCATCTACGCAGAGCTCCCGTAAACCTTCCAGATGGTAACCGATTAATGGTTCTGGTAATTTATTATAGACTGTCTTGCACATAGCATTGCTATTCTTTTGAAATCGCATGCTATTTGGAACCATGTCCAAAGGAAAGGAATAAAACTGGTATTATACAGCAGGAAAGCAGACATTTTGTGTTTACATGTGCATATTATCGTTGTGTGTGTGTTGAGTATGCATACGAGTGCTTTAGAATGTGTTAACAGATTTTATGCATATTTCCTATTCCGAATATGCCAACTTTTAAAATGTAAGGACTGGGAAAGGGTAATATCTTTAAAGACTTAGAATAAAGCTTTTAAGATATTTAGCGTGCACTTCTTTCTACTCCCAGTTACACATTTTCGTCGCATTTACGTGTCCCACTAAATACCGCATACCGAGAGCCTACACATACAAAAACATTTTAATTCATATCAAAAGAACAGAGCTGACGTACCGAAATGTTCGCTCCTCTTCTGACGCGGCTGTTGTGCTCTTAAAGGTCACTTTTGGAAATCAACATCATCATATCATAAACCACCGCTGTAGTCTCGACTGCGGCATTATGCTGAGTGAGACCCGTTTGCTCAATGCGCCACGACACACGTGACAATATTTTTGTATACGAGTTTTGTTAAATGTTCAGTTTTGTGATGTTGTTTAATGTTTCTTTCTGTTTGTCTGTAAATACATTGTTTACTTGTATGTCTAGTGCCTAATTTTTTATGTATTTGTGTCTGTGGCGTATTTACGCAATAAATGTTTTCTTTCTTTCTTTCTTTCTTTCATATCAGCCAATCACCAGTCCACTGCGGAACATAGGCCTCTCCTATAGATTGCCACAAAAGTTTGTACCTCTTATTATGGAGGTTTTTGCCATAGTTGCCACGCTTGGCAGGCGGGTTGGCAACCGCAGTTTATTTATTCAGGTGTTCCAGGTATATGCTGCTACCCAACTCCTGTTTTTTATTTTCCGTCTGTCGACTTTTACGACACCCACGGGATCAGATGGGCGGTAGATTCCCTTAAGCCGCTACCACACGGCAGACTTTTGGAAATAAAGAATAATTGGAATGTAATAATATTTAAAAATTTAGATAAGAAAATCTACCTGCAAACGCGTACCAGCCAATGTTTCCAATCTTTGCACGGTTTGAAGTTTTGTAGCTGACCCAATCTAAGAAACTTTTTTTTATTTTCTTATATAGATTCGCAAGTTTTACCGTTGACCTTTTGGCATTCCACTAAGCGAGTCAAAGGTCAGATAAAAACACAAAAATTCGAGAAATCAGTCCCTTTTTCCTTTTATTCATGTATTAGTAATCTCCCTCTACGTTTTTTTTAATATACCTTATTATCATGAAGCTATATACATAAGCTGGAATTTATCACGGCACTTGTAATCATTTATTTGATATAAATCTGTTGAGGTTTTGATTGACTATACAAAGAATGAAAGAAAGTTAAAATCACATTTTACAATTTACTCACATAGTTAATATAAAATAGATAAATAGAAACAGCTTAATAGCGATTACTATATATTAGAATTGTCGTTTTTAGAACATTTATGTTAAGTTTAGTAAAATAGTACCATAATATTAAACACATCATATCTACAAACTTATTTTTATGTTTTCCTTTTTGGTGTTTGTTGTCTATGTGCTATGTATATTAGTATTAGCGGTGCCTAACCCTTATCATTTCTTTTAAAAGCCTATCTATTTTAAGGAAAGAATAAGAAAAGATAGACTAAGACAAGATAGATTATCTATAAGAATAAGGATTCTATTCCGTTCCAGTTTGTTCTACATTGTTCAATTCTATTCTAATACACTTTATTGTATTCTATGTTTGCACGGACACCACACAGCAACATCGATGTATGAAAGTCTAAAATTAAAATCATTTTCCATTTAGTGCCCTAGCAAAATAGCAAAAAGATTTATTTATAGCGATAAAGTACATGAAGCATGAAACTTTGGTTTTGTTTCAATCTAATCTATGTTTTATAGTGTGGTATAAGAAAACCTGCCACTCCATTTCATTCAGTTGATATCGTAAAAGTCATCGAGGGGAAACTGCCTGGGAAAGCTCATGACTTCAGACATGTGGCGATGTAACTACCTCGAAAACTATAAAACCTAAAATACTGAGACCGGTGACGTCAGCAGCGACTTAGGTGCCAATCGCCTGATACGGCGATTACCAATCCGCATACCAAGCGTGATGATTACGGCAAAGACTAATAAAGGAGAAGAAGAAGAATCTTTATTTCAAATCCAACAGAATACATCCTTATTCTTGTATATAATAAGAACTTCATATTCTTCTAAAGATTGACATCTACCTGTGTCCCACTGTTCGACAAAATATGTCTCTTATATTTTTGAGAGGGTAATTAAACCTAAGAGAGATTGCCACGCTGCGCTGATCTAATGCTGTAATATTTGCAACAACATTTGCTTTTGGTTCCTTTGTAACAACGAAACACAATTGTTACAAAGGAACCAATGAAGTCTGGGACCTTATTTAAAAGCTAATGTTTACATAGTAATAAAAGTTCGGAGTGATCTAAAATTATAATATCAAATTGAAAAACAACACAAACTTTAAATATACTAAGTTTGAGCTAGTTCGGATTTTTACGTGCTTGAAACAAAGCTTCTTTAACTAGAAAAAAATGAAAAAGAGTAAAGTAAAGTTTCAGCCTATAAATGTCCCACTACTGAGCCTCCTCTCATTTCTGACAGGGTTTTGGAGCTAGGAAGAATCCGCCACGCTGCTCCAATGCGGGTTGGCGGACTTCACATGTCTTCGAAATATTTTTTATTTCTCAGACATGCAGGTTTCCTCACGATGTTTTGCTTCACCGCCGAGCACATGGTAAAAGCAAAACTTAATTTTTTTTGTGGATGGAAAAAAGTTTTATTTCGAATCGGGCGATAATAGCGGTAAAGTTTTGTTTAAATTTATCACATACCTTGATAATGATACTCGTATAACTACATCAAGGACAACAAAATTTAGCATAGTTGATACAACGTGTATAATTGTTTTTTTTGTGAATTAATAGGAATGACACTTAAAAAAAACTACCTAGTGCGGTTATTAATTCAATTAACACCATAGTGATAAATGCCAAACTTTCGATATTTTTTAACAAAACATGTTAATGTTAATATGTTACCAATATATACATATTATGTACACCACTCATGTACAAATGTGTTTTATGTGTTCTTAAGTGTATATAGGATAATATCTAAGTTAGATGTTTGTTCTGTTTCCTTCTTTGTGAATTCAATGAAAATATAAACAAAAATATTTCGTATTTAAATGACTTGAGGTAGGATTCGTATCTGCCGTAATCCGTCCAAGTAATTACCACCTTGCAAACATTGCTATGTTTTAGCCTGTAGGGCACTGAGAGCCAGTTTAATTACTGGGCGTATGAGAATTAAGGACTTATGACTCAGGTAGGCGGGCGCAGTGTTGTGTCATATAGAAATGTTCTGTGTGACACCGCGTTCGTTATGGGCAGACGTTGCACTTACCATGAGGTAACCGTTTTGCTTGTCTCATCAGTTTTTCCTTTAAAAAAAGATTTCCTCACAATGTTTCCAACGTTGAACATGTGGTGACCCAGCACTTAAAATTGCAGAACAATTTTAAGTGCTGCCAGCACTGGAAATTGATATCAGGTCACTTGCGTAGTAGGAAATTTAAGACAAGCGCCATGCCCCTTAGCCAACGCGGTTGTACTAGATTAGTAATTTTGACTTTTTATGTTGCACTTACCGTCAAGTGAACGTTTTACTCGTTTCGTTTGTCTATCCAAAGAAAAGAGAAACGTTTTGTTCGCCTCGACAAAAAAAAAACAAAATAATTTAAATAACCATTATTTTCCAGACACAACTTAAATACACGTAATGGTTATTTTAGTTATATAAATCAACCAGAGACCCGCGCCGGCTCCGCACGGGTGCAATTTACTTAGGGAGACAATTAGAAGTGCGATTTTATAACATGTCTCTATCTCTAGAACAGTCAAACTGGACGTCACTTGTTTAACAAATTTTAATACAAAAACAAAAATTTCCCTCATTTCCGGTGGATTTTCCAAAAATTTTCTTTCATACAAAATTGGTCCTGACAAATTCGAACTCAGCGAATAAAAAGGCGAAATTTTTTAATATAGAAGAGAAGATTATAGAGCGTTTGAAGCACTCATGCGATTATATTATTTTTATCATTGCACCTACGAGTAACATATAGTTTAACCAAAGCAACGAAGAAGCAAAATGATTTTAATTTATTAATAAGTAATGGAAGAACGGAAGCAAGCAGATTTAAATGTAAAACAGATATTCATGAATGAAACACTATTTCAGGTAAATAAACTCGAACGACTGTTTGCTAGCAACAATCTGCTAAGCTCTATATGTTATCTAAATGGATTAAAATGACTGCGTAAACATTCACTACTTTTGAACATAAATAACTAGAGTCGAAACCAAACATTTACGAGAATTGGCACTTACATTTTTTTTAGTTTTATGTAAAACTAACAAATTATTGTTTGTTAAGTTTTTAAATGTGTTTTGATTTCTAAAATTGTTGCGTTGTTGTCTTTCTCTATGTAATTGCCGCGTGAAGGCGTTGTAATAAAATCTGCTACCTTGCCCCATTCTGTGGAAGACATATAAATAAGGGAGATGCTTGGCAAATCTCATGGCTTCCTACAAAAACTCAAACAAAAAAAGAGGCTATGTCCAGAAGCTTATTATTAACTGGCGGGTTAAGATGATGATGGTGATGAAATATCAATATATAAAGATAAATTATGTAAAATTGACATTTTGTGTTACACTAGTTTAATTTCTGTTTAAGTAATATCACCCTCACCTCACCTCACCAGCTCACCAGCTGTTCAATGATGTCTCTGTGATCGCTAAGGTGAAAACCGCTAGTGATCACTGAATGATAAGAGGGACATTGAATTTCAACGTAAAGCTGAAGAGGTCTCCTCTGATGAAGTCCACGCTCCGTCCATCTCGTGACCTTCTCCAAAATCCCGAAAGCTCCCAGATTGCATTGCAATATCGCTTTCAATGCCTGAATGATTGCGTTACAGTGAACGATATGAACCAGAAGATGGTGGGAACTGTCCATGCGATGGAGGCAACAGCACATAGAAGTGCTGTTTTCGAGAGTCATTACGAATCGTCTCGCAAGCAGACTTAATGACCTTCAGCCTCCCGAAAAGGATTTAGTGTCAAAGACCACATATATACCCTTCGCCAGGTTGTAAAGAAGAGCGATGAGTACAATCTTCCGCTATGTCTGGCGTATGTGGACTATGAGAAAGCCTTCGATTCCGTCGAAATTTGGGCGGTACTACAGTCACTTCAGCGGTGCCGAATCGACTGTCGGTATATTGATGTGTTGTAATTCTTTTATAGCAATGCTATAATGGCTCTCCGAGTACAGAACCAGAGTACGAAACGGATCCAACTGCAGAAAGGTGTAAGACAGAGTGATGTAATATCCCCGAAACTCTTCACCGCTGCATTAATGTCTTCAAGCTACTGGACTGGAAAGGATACGGTATTAGCATAAATGGCGAATACATCACTCACCTTCGATTTGCCGACGTCATAGTCGTAATGAAAGAATTGCTGGAGGACCTTAGCATTATGCTAAACATAATAAACATAGCGAACCCAATGGGTAGGTCTTAAGATGAACGTGTACAAGACGAAGATCATGTCCAACGTTCATATCACATCTACACCGGTTGTAACCGACATAGCCCTAAGGATTAGCAAGCTGAAGTGGCAATGGGCCGGCCATATAGCTCGTAGAACCGATAACCGTTGGGGAAGAAAAGTTCTTGAGTGTCAATCTCGTACGTAAATGCAGTGTAGGCCGACCCCCACTCGATAGAGCGACGACCTGCACGGTTTTACAGGAAGTCGATGGATGCAGTTGGCTCAGGACCGTGTTTTGTGGCAATCTATTGGGAAAGCCTATGTTCAGCATAGGCTGAAATAATGGTGATGATGAAACTCGTATGCAGTTAAGATAATATTTATTTCAATGCGATTGGGAGCAAAAGCAATTAAAAAGTTTCAAGCTTTTAATTAACTGACATTACATGGTGTAACTTTGCCATTCCGGTTTATAAATTTATGGTGAACGTTTATCCAACTTAATATTAAGTAACTGACCTAAAATTTTGGTTAATGACTTAATTTCCATGACACTGCATAATTAAGATACATAAAATTGGTATGATGTTGGCGATGGGAGATGAGAAAACACTATTAAAATACTTATTTAACCTTTATTGACGGGCTCATTTTCGTTCGTAGTGATAGATGTTTTATCAAGTTTGTAATAGTTATATAAAGCTTTAAGAAGTTATAGTATATGCGTGGTGGTTATTAGGATCAGGTAGGATTAGGATCGGCTTAACAGAATTTACCACCCCATCTCATCCCGTAGGTTTTTTTTATGTTAGAGGAGGCAAACAAGCAAGCGGCTCACCTGATGGTAAGTGATCACCGCCGCCCATGAACATCTACAATACCCGAGGAATAGCAGATGCGTTGCCGGCCTTTGAGGAAGGAATAGGCTCTTTTCTTGAAGGTCCCTAAGTCGTATCGGTCCGGAAAAACCGCTGGCGGCAGCAGATTCCATATGGTGCTTGTGCGGGGCAGAAAATTGCGCGAAAAACGCACTGTGCTGGAAAGCCAACCATCAAGGTGGTGACGATGGAATTTCGCGCTATGCCGCAATGTGCGATGGTGAAAATCAGCGGCTGGAATTAATCCGAACAATTCTTCGGAACACTCCCCATGGTAGATCTTATAAAAAATGCAAAGGGATGCAACATCTCTTCGCAAAGCCAGTGGATCAAGCCGATCAGATAGAACATGGTCGTCGACGATTCGAGCCGCTCTCCGTTGAATGCGGTCAAATGGAAGTAGCTGACAATGGGGCGCCCCCGCCCAGAGATGAGAACAGTACTCCATGTGCGGCCGAACCTGCGCCTTATAAAGTAGCAAGCGTTGGGCCGGCATGAAGTACTGTCGCGCTCTACTGAGGACGCCAAGCTTTTTGGAAGCCAATTTGGCATTCCCTTCCAGGTGACCGCGAAACTGAACGTCACTCGATATGTCGACGCCAAGAATACCGATACTGGCTGAGGCAACGAGGGGAGTGCTCTCAAAATTAGGTGATACGACAAAGGGTTTCCTTTTAGCGGTAAACGCGCAAACCTGTGTCTTCTTGGGGTTGAACTGGACTAGATTTAGTCGGCCCCAATTCGAGATTTTGTCTATCAAAAACTCGACTTCAGACACAAGTTTGTTCCGGTACTCGTCAACGTGTTCCCGGGAAATATTAGCACGGCCGGTGTATACGGCATCACCAGTGCTGTCATCTGCATAGCAATGAATGTTACTAATTTGCAACATATCATTGATATTCAGAAGAAACAGGGTTAGTGATAGCACACAGCCTTGTGGGACACCAGCATTCACAGACTTAGAGTCCGAGCATGCACCGTCAACTACGACCTTGATGCTCCGGTCTGTGAGAAAACTAGTGACCGAATTACAAAATTTCTCGGGAAGCCCGTAAGAAGGCAGCTTCGAAAGAAGCGCTTTGTGCCAGACCCGATCAAAGGCCTTCGCTATGTCCAAGCTAACTGCCAGGGCCTCCCCCTTACTCTCGACTGCCTCCGCCCATCGATTAGTGAGGTACACTAGAAGATCACCAGCCGACCGACCCCGACGGAAACCGTACTGGCGGTCACTAATCAGCTGGTGCTCCTCTAAGTACCTCAAGAGCTGGCAGTTCATAATGGACTCCATAATTTTGGAAAGTAAAAAAAAAAAGTAAAAAAACCAGAAGATGGGCAGCAACATCTTCCTGGAACATCAGAATAAATAAACTGCTGTTGCCAACCCGTCTGCCAAGCGTGGCAACTATGGCAAAATTCTCCCAAAAAGCAATCTATGGGGGAGGCCTATGTTCAGCAGTGGACCAGTGATAGGCTGAAATGATGAATATATGAATCTTTGTTCATGCTGCCGACCTACACAGATTAAGGTTTAGTCCTTAGTAGTTACAAAATTTATTAAAATAGTGAAATGAGAAAGTAGCAAAGTTATAAGTTTTTGGATTATTAATATAATAGTTATATTATACCTTATTAAATTACAAGTAAAATATAATGTATTATATATTTTCCCTATAGGTTAAAGACGTGATTAATTTCATCTTTTTCTTATATTACGTTTTGAACGATCAATTAATATTTGCAGATGATTAATAATTAATTATTTATTGATCAAATATTTATTAATCTAAAAGAATAATAACTGTTAACGATCTAACGATTAGAGAAAGGTTCAGATGCAGTGCGAGAGTCATAACAACTATCATAATAAGTTAAAGACAAATGACATTCTAATCATTGATATGTTAGCGCTGGCCTCTTTGGATTAAGGAAAATAAAATATTTTTTTCTTACAGCATCTGTCTACTCTAGTTCAGCAATTAAGATTTACGAAATTCTCAAGTCGAATAAGTAAAAGGAAGGAAAGTTATCATTGGAAATCGATTGAAATTATTTAGATTTTTATTTATCTTCAGAATACTGCCTAAGACATTTTTATTAAATTATATAAAATTATATTTACTTATACGGGTTTTTACATAACATATTTCTTTTAATTTTACTTTAATACATCTTTTTTCGTAAACGTTAGTTGTGCAGTTCACGGTTTTCTAAATACTGACGAATTCCCTCATCCCGATCTCACAACTACAATATCTCACAAAGGAGACAGT
Source organism: Luehdorfia chinensis (assembly GCA_019845155.1). NCBI lineage: Eukaryota > Metazoa > Arthropoda > Insecta > Lepidoptera > Papilionidae > Luehdorfia > Luehdorfia chinensis. Next base: position 4,978,188 of record JAHVAK010000003.1, on the reverse strand, counting down.
AATGGTAGTATATAATAGTTATGATTATAAATAAATTAATCGCTTTAGAATACAATAGAATAGAATAGAATAAATTTTTATTCAATATAGATTATTTACATAATACTTATAGAAAGTAATTTTTTTTTCTTTTTTTTAAACTACACTGGTTCGCAAAAAATGCCTCTGTCCTGGAAAGAACCAGTAAGAAACCCAGCGGGCTTTTTTTTTAGTCATTTTTAAAATAATTTACAATAACAGCAGTATTATAAAGATGTAGAAATGGCTTGGCGGCGATCACCTCATTCCCAGGGGTTATCATCATCTATGTATTCTTTAAATATTATAATAACCCTTTTTATGAAGTCTTTTTTGTTAATGTTTATTAGGGAGTAATCGTAACCTTAAATAAAAGTTCAATTCATTCTTTAACTTGATCAACTCATTCTCCAGATTAGGAATATCACGCATTCTGAATGAATAAATGCAAATTCCATGAAGTAGCTTCTTTTTCATTTACTTTAGATGACGATGAAACTGCCGTTTCGATATTATTTTCCGATTCATTTTGGGCATACTCTCACGGTCATACTCTTGTGATAGTCCACGTGATGTTAAATGGTTATTTGTATTGTAATGTGAATCACAATTATTGATTTATGATACAAGCCCCTCGGCTTAAAAAGTATGTAAAGCTCAGGGGCCGGGCGCTCGGCTTAATAGTACGCGAGTGACCAGAGTTAGGTCCCCCATGCCAGCGACTCTACAATTGTTCTGCAATTTTAAATGCTGATATTTCTCGCGCCCAGGAATTAAAGAAAACATTTTAACTGCATCAACAACCTGTATGTCTAAGGAATAGGACATGTAAAGTAGACAGTTCCCAGCTCCAAACCCCTCTCGAAAATGAGCAGCGTTTACTCAGACATGGAAAATTCATCGGCTGTTACTTCTAATAATTATATATATTCTACAAAATAATCATCGTGGACTGGATCCAAACAACAAACATTTTAAGTACCTTTGAGAAATACGACTTTGTTTAATAATTACAGATACTTTAGTCACGTCACGTACGCCGAACAAACAGGACTTAAGGAAGAAATACTATTGACAAAATTTTCACTGAAACGATTGCTTCCATAAACTAATGTTTCTCTCTTCCAAGGGTGCTTAATGTTATAGTGCCTCTTCTGTGCAAGTAAAATCTATTGTGTATCTAACAAATGTATTAGTCTAGTCTAGTCGTATTATTATTATTATGAGGTGATCATATTTGTTATTCCAATAGTTTTGTTATTTTTCGAAACGATGATTGCAAAAAAAATTGCGAAGCTCAAGAATTTTGAGATAAATAGTTTTTTTTTCCAGTCTAAATATCAAGAAAGACATATGTTTCTAAATAAGCATAGAAGACAGACAGTAATAGTATTTTCTTATTTTCGATATGTGACTCGTGGAGATCAACAATTTTATCTGTCAATTCGACTGTAGAAGAAAAGGAAAATGACGAAAAAAACATATATTGCAAGCAATAAAATTTATGTCTTTATGTATCTTCGTGAAGCGTAGATTAGTCTTTGTTCAGGGTTCAAAGCCCGTTTGAAATTACGAATTGAGCAAAACATTACTGTGTAATATTTAAGATGTCCTGTGGTAGTTACAATGAGCGAATTTAATACCTAGTGGCATTAAATAAGAAGTAGCATAGAAGTCAATTAAAAATAAAGTAATTTAAAAATAAAGGAGTAAATCGTTAGATATTATTTTCCAAAAAATAATATTGGCGAACCAGTCGTTTAAAAGAATGCTTATTCTGTCTGTATTACGTCATCGGTCAGAGCGATCCAAAAAAGTATGTAAAGAAGTAAAGCCTGAACTATCAAATATGAATTAAATAATTCAGTAATATAACTGAGGAATATGAATCTTGATTCTGGAGAGCGTAAGAGGAACGAGGTTCAACTTTCTTCAATAAAGAAAGTTGAAGGTATCCTTAAGATAAGACGGAGAATCGGGATCATTTAAAATAGAAAAAAGGGGTTAGCAAAAACTCCTCTGACTAGAAACACTAGAAAGCCATTTAAGCTTAGAACGAAAAGCAACGATGTGGTCAATTAAAGTTAAATCTTATATTCGCGCTCCAACTTGTTCAGAAAATTTTGCGAAAGATCTCGATAGCACAAATCTGCCTTTTTGTTAATTTTTTATTGGATACAGTGACGAAAAGAGCTAACGTTCACCTAATGGTAAGTGCAACGTCTGCCCACAAGAAAGGATGTGTCACTCAGAAGTTTTCTGTGTGTACTTTCTAGACGTATTCCTGCATAGAAATCTTACCACAAGTGAAATACTGCATAGTCGTAAGTTTAGTTTTGTACGGTAGGAAATTTTTGAGACGATAAAGAGCGTGCGGGCGACGTTAGGCGGCAACAACTTTACGGCTAATTTCAGAAATTTGTTTTATCTATGTCATAGCGTCATCATCGTATTCGGGTGGCGTCCTCTTCACATGTCCAAACCTACGCAGCCTACTTTCTTGCATCTTGTTGGCGATATCACGTATGCTCTTATAATGGTTTTATCTATGAAACCGTTGAACTTGACTGGCATCCTTTTATCGCACGTCACACCAGTTATTTCTCACCATTATAGTCACACACAATCCACGTTACCAGAATTGTGCATTATGCTGCCCAGGTACTTGTTTTAAATAAAGTCGAAGTTATCAGAGTTAAGTTACTGTCTAAATTGATGTAAAATTATTTATTTTTAGATAAGCTGAACTTCTATACTAAGATTTATCTCATAATATGTAACAAGAGTAATGCTGTTATTAGTACAAAATTAGATCTCCTGATACCATTGCTAACATAAGATCTATTCTACGTAGAGCTTAAAAGGTTTTTGTTATATAATAAAAGAACATTTAAAATTACTTGTTAGTTATTAAAACGTACGTAAACGAAGTCTAAACATTGATCGTAAATCATAAGAGATTCAGAAAATCATTAATTGTAAAATAACAACATAAAAATGAATAATGATTAGTAAACTGAACCTCACTGAGGAAGAACTTTATTAGTTATGAAACTATAAGCATACAGATCATGGTGTAGTCTCAAAGCCAGATAAAAATGAAACCCTAATCTGTCACCATTTAAGGTCTTAGACCACGTAAATTTATTATCACCTGCCTTTCAATAACCCACTGCAGGACATAGGATTCATCAAAGCTGGGTTTGGCGCGCTTGGCAGGCGGATTACTGATCGCAGTACAAGACACCAATCACCTTAGATGCCTGTGGCCGGCCTGGATAATTGTATTATTTGCACAAAGTCTTTCAATAAAAAAGTTCAAACTATTTGTTAAACAAAGACTTTTTAAGAAGGGTTATGATAATATTAAGGAATACATGGATAATGATAACCCTTGGGAATGAGGTGATCGCTGCCAATCTATTTCTACATCTTTATAAAACTGCTGCAATTGTATATATAAAATGACTGAAAAAAAAAATCCCGCTGGGTTTCTTACTGGTTCTTCCCATGACAGAGGCATTTCTTTGCGAACCAGTGTAGTTTAAAAAAATGACGTTCAATAAGTATTATGTAAATGATATATATTGAATAAAAATTATTCTATTCTATTCTTGACCGCAGAATAACTAGCACTGCGGTGGTACCTACTTAGACGGATTCCTGCATAGGAATCCTACCACCAGTCAGTTTAAGATGAATGTTTCACAACTTGTCAACGACCCAGAGATTTTATGGTATTTACATTAATTACTATATCCAAGGGATGACAGGGGATGGTAGATTATTTTACACTACGTTGCGTTTTACACGGCGTTCTTTCTGAAGTAAATGAAGTAAATGAAATAAAAAAAAAAAATGAAAAAAAATCTGAAGTAAAAAAAAAAAAATAATATCTAAGTCATCATTAACAAGATAACTGATCCATTTTCAAAAATTGAACATCGTGAACAACATTTCGACAACTTGTGGCTATTACAAGAGAAAACATCGCGATGTTGAATTCAAAGGGTTGAATTTTAATATGTGAAACTTTATCAAATTGAAGAAATCGTAAGTGTTAAGTTTAATTTTTGTACAGGACGTTGTTAACAAGATTATAAATAACGTTGACAAAGTTTGGTTGACCATAAAAACATTGTGTAACTTTTATAGGATTCTGTACAGTAACATTTTATAAGTCTTTATGATCTAACCATAACAAAAGAAGCTCATTTCATGTTTATAACAGTTTATTTTCACGCACTGAAAGAATGTAAACGTTCGCAATAAAACTTTATAAAACGGGAAACACCGAATCTGTAATTTCAATGAATTTACCGTGCATCTGGTTTTCTTCGCCTCTCTAACAAAGAAACATTCTCTTCAGTGTTGCAAAAGATACGTTTTAAAGGAAGTGTATAAATAACATCAAATGAATATTTCAACGTTGTAGTCTTGGAAACACGTTTTATATGTACATCTAGTAATTTTTCAAAGTAGCATTCAGGTAGCATAAGAATATCAAAATTTTTAAATACTTAACACATCCGAATGCAGTCCAAAAATTCAGTTAAATTAATTTCAGACCTGCTTACCTGTTTTATTATTATGTAGTGTATCTATACATACATTTTGATTGAATACATAGACATAGTGATGTTCAGATGACAGCCGTGGGCGTATGCCACCTTGATAATTTTAATTTTTAGCTATTCAAGTTTGTAGATAAGAATGTACGACAAGAATATTTTCTTGTTTCATACTTTTTTTTATTAGTTAAAGTGATGAAACGAGCAAAACTTTCACCTGATGGTAAGTGCAACGTCTACCCATAACAACTACGGTGTCACCAAGAACATTTCTGTTTGTCACCACTCTGCGCCAATCACCGTGAAACATAAGTTCTTAAGTCTCATATGACCAGTGATTACACTGGGCAAATGTATTTATATGAAATATGCTAATAAAGGCCTTTCATTTGATACCCAACACGGCACCTTTGAAAAATTATTTAATAGAGGGCGCCATATTGAACTAAGTGTGACGTCATATAGCCTATAACCAGCGGACGATCAAGACGCTTTTAGCGATAGGTACCTCATTTGTCAAATTATGATACGTAGTTTAGAAGTTATGAGGGAACAGATGAACATACATTCATACCCACATACATATATAATTACATACCGGTCGAAATCATAACTTAACTCTCCTTTTAGCTTCGCCGTAATCGGGTAAAAAGAACAGTCCTTTCGATCAAAAAACCAATGTCGAAGGTCACCAGATTTTACTAACATTACCTTAGCCGACTTTTACGATACCCATAAAAGGTGAAGGAAGATAACTGATAATGTTCAGTTAAAAGATTTACTGAGGTCACAGCTTACTGTGTATGTATTTATTTACATGTTATTTTGTGTAACAATAAAGATTTAGTAAGTATTTTTTTCCGTACAATAATTTACACCCGCCATATGTTTTTCTCGCCATTAACCAGGGTTGAATGACAGATTATGCCATAAGGCATTAAGTCCGCTCAATGTTACCCTTAGTTTAAAATGTTAAACAATAAAGTATAAATAAACAAATTACTTACGGTTACATCATATGTTCATATCCATCTCAGACCCGGAGAGCTTTAGATTATCATAGACTAACCTATATTAATGAACAGAGCGAGCAGATTATGTATTCAAGCATACGTTAGTTCAGAGAGTTCATGAGTATATTACTAAAATAGCTCATATTGAGCGCTTAAGCAATATCAATACATTTTCAAAACCAAATCAAGATCGTACCTTATCACATAATATTATAAATGTATTGAAATTTAAATATTCTGTATCAGCCGCACTTAGCGGTTTGTTTGAAAGCTATTTTAAGCTTTAAGTACCGGCCGAAGACAAAATTACATTAAAAAAATGTTGTCATATGAGTCTTTGATGTATTATGTTAGTACCCTTGTGTAATATGATGTCAATATTTCTTCGATAATAGTTTTTAAATCTAGTATATTTATTTGGCTTGGGTTAGCTTTAACGTCGCATGCTGTTATAGTGTAAGAATTATTGTGCCCAGGTTTTATATCAGTTAGTTACAATGTACAGAATAACGACTTTGAATAAAACGAATCTTACTAAGCAAACGAAGTCAGTTTTTGACTTGGTTTTTTTATTTATTTTTATTTTATTGGAGATAGTGACGGAACGAGCAAATTTGTTAACATGATAGTATGTGCAACGTCCACTCTCAGCAAATTCTGTGTCACCCAGAACAATTCTGTGTGACACCACACTGCGCCACCCTGAGACATCAGTTGTTAAATCTCATATGATCAGTGATTACACTCAGTGACCTTCAAATTGAAACACAGAAATGTTTGCACATGGCTTTGCTTCACAGCAGAATAACTGGCCTCGACGGATTCCTGCATAGGAATTCTACTCGTACCACCAGTAGAAGTTTTTGTTTGTTATTTTATCATGTTACAAGTAACTGATGTCAAAATAATTAAAGTGTGTATTTTCTGTTTTGATGTAATGTTGATATGATGTTGTTGTATGATCACAAGACGGAAGAACGAAGTGATAGATACGCTCGTTTAATATGTGGATTTTACCAGCATACACTATGAAAGAACTGCTATTACTTTTAGTGAATGATCTTCAATACGGGCAAAGTTGCTGAACGACACAAATTCCTTCTTCCTTCCTTCTTCTCCTTCTTCTGAGAATATGGATTTAAAAACATTAATAATATTCTGTAGCATCCATTATATTTGCACATCACGTCGGTGACATATTGGAAGCCATTTTAATTTAGTATGAAAGTCAGAGACGTGATCAAAATTTCGCAAGCCGTATACAAAGCGGATGTATAAATTCTGAATACGCTCTAATTTACTGTAAAGTTCGTCTGAAGCTTCAAGAAAACAAACTTGTACATAATAGAGATTGGAAATAAGCATGGTTCGTACCACAGTTATTTTAATAACAAAAGGGCGGAGACATTTATTTCGAAAATATAATATATAGACTGTGACATTGTGACTGTGACAATATAATATATAGACTGTGTTTAAACGTAGCATATTTATACATTTATATAGCCGTGTGGTGGCGGCTCGTTAAAAGAATACTACCACTCCATCCCATCCAATGGATCTCGTAAAAGGCGAGTAAGGAATTAAACTGCACTGTGCACCCAACAGCGCATGGTGGCGATGGGCTCACCACTTATCACACCAACTGCATTATATTGTTTTGGTGAAACGTGGATTGTGGCAGTCATCTATTTTCGCAGTGGGTGCCCAGTCTCTGACTACCCCTTATGGGATACAGTCGTGATCTTATGTGATGTATGTGATGTATATTTTAAACTGTCTTGGTATATGGTGTAAGGAGTATATTATAGATCTTAGATGACATTGTTTAAACAACAGGCAACACATATGTATCGTATAATTTAAGAAACAAGTATTTAAATCAATTAATAGAATTGCAGCGAAATTTATATCACCACATGAGAAGGTCAAGAAAATGCTCATACGTCGAATATAGCGCTACTGGACTTTCTTAGATGGAAACTATGTATACAATATCTAAATAATAGAAGACGAGACGTCCTTCCAAGATAAGACCATTCGATCTAGCACCTACGATCTGGCAAATTAGTGATCCCGACGTGATATGAACAACACAGCCAGTTCCTCCTAACCACGTCATAGGCAGTCGTCATAGTAACAGCATCAGACTAATCTCTCAGCCACAGAGGATTGTTAGAACGGCGGGTCTAAGACATGTGATTTCAACACTGTCTCGATAATTCAACGCATCGCCAGACTGCCGAGCATCGCCTGATGTGTCAAGATATCCACGCTTACTACAACTTTCAGTCACAGCGGGGAGAGATGTAGCGACATCAATGTCACATATCTCTCCCCGCACATAAGAATCTCAAGAAATAACTTAAACGTCTAGCATCGCGCTATAGTAGTTTCTCTGAAGTATACTATGTGTGGTAGCGGCCTAAGAGAATCTACCACCCCATCACATCCCGTGGGTGTCGTAAAAGTCGACAGAGGGAAATTAAAACCAGTAGATGGGCAGCAGCATCTACCTGGAATATCTGAATAAATAAACTGCGGTTGCCAACCCGCCTGCCAAGCGTGGCAACTATGGCAAAATCCCTCCAATAAGAGAGCTACAAACTTTTGTGGCTATCTATGGGGGAGGCCTATGTTCAGCAGTGGACTTGTGATAGGCTGAAACGACGACGACGACGATACTATATGCACAACAACTAAAAGATTACTGGTAAATAGGACTTGCATTTTATTGCTACAAGTAAACATTTGTACGTGGTACTCAAAATTGTATTTAACAATTTTACTGGTGTCGGCACCGTGTGGGTATTGAATGCAGGTCACTCGCGTACTATAAAATTTAAAGCGAGCGCTTAGCGTCTGTGCTATCACGACTCACTTTGAATTCATTGACTAACCATATGTCATATGGTCAGTAAACAACCAATTTATCAGGAAACTACATCACTACGGTGTAAGAAATTCTGCACTTCAACTTCTAATTTCATATTTGAGTAATAGAACGCAGACAGTAGTTATCAATAGCAGGAGTTCTTCCGGATCAGCAGTATCTATGGGTGTCCCGCAGGGTTCGATTCTCGGCCCATTTCTATTTCTTATTTACATTAATGACTTACCTTACCTAGTAGGGGACAACCATGATATAGTGTTATTTGCTGATGATACATCTTTGATTTTTAAGATAAAACGTCAACTTTTATTATATGACGAGGTGAATAATGCTATTTCAAAATTAGTACATTGGTTTAACGTTAATAATTTGCTTTTAAACGGCAATAAAACAAAATGTATTAAATTCACAACACCAAATGTTAAACAATTAGATGTAAATGTGCTTGTGAGTGGGGAAGAGTTGAGCCTTGTGGATACTGCTGTCTTTCTTGGAATAACTCTTGACGCAAAACTTCAATGGAGCCCCCATATATCTAAACTAGCAAGTAGACTTAGCTCTGCAGCTTATGCTGTAAAAAAAATTAGGAATTTGACTAACGTTGAAACTGCTAGATTGGTTTATTTTAGTTATTTTCATAGCATAATGTCCTATGGTATTTTGCTATGGGGAAATGCAACTGATGTTGAAGTGATTTTTGTTTTGCAAAAGAGGGCCGTAAGAGCTATTTATAATCTTGGCTCTAAAGTGTCTCTTAGGGATAAATTTAAAGAAATTAATATCTTAACCTTGGCCTCTCAATATATATTTGAAAACGTTTTGTATGTACACAAGAACATAAACCTGTTCACTAAAAAAAGTGATGTTCATAATGTGAATACCAGGAACAAGCACAAATTAATTATGCCAGTTACCCGACTTCACAGAGTCAGTAACTCTTTTATGGGGCAATGTATACGTTTTTACAACAAAATCCCAGAAAGTGCTAAAAGTCTTTCAATCAAAAAGTTTAAATTTTATATTAAACAAAGACTTCATAAAAAGGGTTATTATAATATTAAAGAATACATAGATGATGATAACCCCTGGGAATGAGGTGATCGCCGCCAAGCCATTTCTACATCTTTATAATACAGCTATTGTAATACAGTTATTGTACATTATTTTAAAAATTACTAAAAAAAAAAAAGCCCGCTGGGTTTCTTACTGGTTCTTCCCAGGACAGAGGCATTTTTGCGAACCAGTGTAGCTTAAAAAAAAATGACTTTCAATAAGTACTATGTAAATAGTCTATATTGAATAAAAATTTATTCTATTCTATTCTATTCTAAAAAATTAACCAAGCCAAACCCAATTCATCGAAGATGGACAAAGTTTTCTATGCGATAACTATCACAAGTCTTATATACGTAGAGGATACCTCCACACATATTGAAGATGTGTCATTTTGTCATTTCCTGCATTCTTAAAACCCAGCGCCAATAAAGATCATTTAATAAAGGTTATTATATTCATAATTTTACCGTCTAATATGCAGCGATGACTAATACCAGAATGTTTGCGAACTATAGTCAATACGTCGCATCTGGTTTTCGTACGGAATTTGGAAATTGTTACAGCAACATTCTTGAAAGCAGTTGTACTTTTCTTCATCAGATTTCAATATTTATGTAAAATGCGAACGAACTTCTTCTTCTATTATATAACTTTAATTGTTTTTTATCAAAGAACGTCACTTTCTTTCGAGCCGAGTAAATCTTTCACCTGGTAAGTACAACGTCTACCTATAAGAAATGCTGTGTCATCTGTGAAAGAATAAGTTCCTGTGTGGCTTTGAGAATTTAGTTCTTAAGTCCAGATGCTCTGTAATTTCATTAGCTATCAGTGCCCTGCCTGTTTGCTGATCTGCCGTAAAGAGCCAACTAACTAATTTATGGATCGAGAGCAGTGCGTTCATTTGATTCCGCTGGACCGGAGATTCTCAGTGAGATCGAGACATTTTATGGACAGCTGTACACATCGTCGTTAGAGCCATACAAGTGTGAGTATCGACCTAAGAGCTAAACTCGTCCGACACTATTCCGATGATTTCACGGACGTCAGTCGAAAAGAGATTATACTAATTCCCTTTATACTGAACTTGGCTCCCAAACAGCTTAAAAATGGCAAATGTTTGGGTTAAGACGGTATTACAGCGGAGCTTCTGAAAGCGGATGGTAAACCAGTGCTAGTAGCCCTCCAGAGGCTGCTTAATCCCATATCCGGGGATACGCTATAACGAAAGCGTGGAGTAGAAGCATGAAGGCGATAATGGGCGAAGACTTGAAGAACTATAGACCGATATTGTCTGTGAGCCGCGTCTATATGCTGTTTTCGAGAGACGTTACGAATCGTCTTGAAAGAAGACGGACGTTGACGACTTCCATCCTCCTAAACAAGCCGGATTCTGAAAAGCCGGAAAAGTGGCGGATATTTCCTAGCTGGCCTGGCCTGTGCTGAGCAGTGGGACATTCATAGGCTGTTACTTTACTTTTTTTTATTGGAAAAAGTAACGAGACGAGCAAAACGACAAATGCTGTGTCGCCCAGAACATTTCTCTGTGATACCACACTGCGCCCGTGACCCTGAGACATCAGTTCTTAAGTCTCATATGCCCAGTTATTAAACTAGCTCTTAGTGCCCTTCAAAACGAAACACAATAATGTTTGCACACTACTGCTTCACGGCAGAATAACTGCCTCAGGGTTGGTTCCTACCTAGACGGATTCCTGCATAGGAATCCTACCACCAGTGAAAACTTACGTACTTTTTAATCCATGGGAATTAACATATATGCATTGACATCTTTTTCTCATTAGGATCGGAAAACTCACTCCCCTCTCCCCCACCCTACATAAAACGAGACGTGACAGGTGGCAAACCACATCCCCGAATTTGCCTTGGTTATTAAATTCACGACTATGACGAAAATTTTCGTAACTAAATTTAAAGGAGTTATTGAGGCAAAAACGATTAATGTTCATCAACATATTTACGAAGACTTCCTAGTTGATAGCTTACAAGGCAAGGAGAACCAGAGAAACAATTCTCTAAATTTAATTAAGGCATTTAATTTTAATCCTCTGAGGTGACCTTATATACATTACTGTGTTTCGGTTTGAAGGTCACGAAGGATCTATGGGGGAGACATATGTTCAGTTCAGTCTATTCCTTTCTCAAAGGCCGGCATCCGGAAATTCCTTTCTCACGCGTCTGCCGTTTCTCTGGTATTTTACATGTTCATGGACGGTGGTGATCACTTACCATCAGGTGAGCCACTTGCTCGTTTGCGCCCTCATCAATGAAAAAGTGGGTTTGTTTTTTTTATGGAAGAGAGGATTTCTTTCTACAAAAAAAGTTATTAAACGCCATATTCACATTATATTATAATTTTTATATACTCGTATTTTTTATAATATTCTATGTTTGAAAACCGTATTTTTTTATAAATAATTAACATCTTATTTTTCAATTCTTACAGATAATATGCAACATGGAAGACTACAACGAGACTCTAGAGCTGAACAGCTCGGAACCCTACCAACCGTATTATGAAAGACCTGAAACATACATAGTTCCTCTAATATTTGCACTGATTTTTATCATCGGCGTTGTTGGTAATGGAACATTGGTCGCAGTTTTTATTAGACACAAGGCCATGAGAAATGTACCAAACACGTAAGTTTTACAAAGTGTTAAAATTAAAATATTTTCTTTTAATGTTATCGTTATTGCCAAAGCTGTCATCTAATCTTGAAGAATCTTGAGCCCCTAGGATACATTTCATTATCTAATAATTATCGTTAGCATGCAGTAGTTTACTGCTGGATATAGACCTCTTTTAAGTAAGAGGAGTTCAAGTAATTTTTTACAACACTGGAGATAAGATGGTTTAATGGATTGACAGTGTGTAAGGATTAGGTAGGTAGGTTCTGTTCCGTTCACTATGCAGGGATCCGTCTAGGTAGTTACCACCCCAGTGCCAGTTACTCTGCCGTGAAGTAGTGTGCAAAGAATTCTGTGTTTCGGTTCGAAGGGCACTGAGAGCTAGCGTAGTCACTGGGCATATGTGACTTAAGAACTAATATCTCTGGGTGACGAGCGCAGTGTGGTGTCACACAGAAATGATCTGGATGACACAGCATTTGTTATGGGTAGACGTTGAACTTATCATCGAGTGAACGGTTTGCTCGTTTCATCACTTTATTAAATAAGTTTTAAAAAAAAGCAAGTCCATTAATTTACGAGGGGTGATCCAAAAGTAATGATAATCAGTTATTTCTAGTGCACACAAAAATACAAAAAAATTTCAGTCACTTACTCAGTTAACCACTAGTTCAGGGAAAAAAAATCATATAAATAGGCCACGATTCCCGGGAGCTACATTCATTTGAATACGGACTGTCAAGGAGTGAACATCAAAATGGAAAAACACGAAATCAGAGCTGTCATTAAATACCTCTGCTTGAAAAAAATGTCTACCAAAGACATACACAGCGACTTGGTGGAAACATTAGGGGACTCTTCTCCTCCATATTCCACAGTTGCACGCTGGGCTAAGGAGTTTAAGTTGGGAAGAACATCGACGGAAGACGAACACCGCGAAGGACGCCCATCGACGTCCCTCACTGAAGAAAATGTGAAAAAAGTTGAAGAAGTTGTATTGGAAGATCGAAGAGTGACTATCAGGCATGTAGCTGAGGTCACAGGGATCTCATATGGCAGCATTCAAAGAATCCTTGCGAACGAATTGCATATGAGAAAGGTCTCCGCGCGTTGGGTACCGAAAATGTTAAACGACGAGCAAAAGAAGAAACGAGTCGACATGTCAAGAGCAAATCTCGAAAAGTTCCAGGCAGACAAGGATAATTTTTTGTCACGTTTTGTGACCATGGACGAGACCTGGATCCACCATTTTGATCCTGAAACAAAACAACAATCGATGACATGGAAACGATCCGATGAACCGACGCCGAAGAAATTCAAAGTGTCAAGCTCAGCAGGGAAGGTTATGGCGTCTGTTTTTTGGGACGCTGAAGGAATAATCATGGTGGACTACTTGGAAAAGGGGGCCACTATTACAGGCTCCTACTATGCAGAACAAATAAGAAGATTGCGGGAGGCTATTAAGGAGAAAAGGCGAGGCAAACTGCGGGCTGGAGTGCTGTTCCATCAAGACAACGCACCGGTTCACAAAGCTGCAATTGCCATGGCTGCCATTCAGGAAGCGGGCTTTGAGCTGGTGGAACACCCCCCCTATTCACCAGATCTAGCCCCCAGCGACTTCTATCTCTTTCCACGACTCAAGGAACACCTCCGAGGCAAGAAATTTGACGATGATGGCCGCGGTTGAGGACTTTTTTGAGAGTCAAGATAAAGATTTTTTTTCTAAGGGAATTTTAGGATTAGAAAAGAGATGGACTAAATGTATAGACTTGCTAGGAGACTATGTTGAGAAATAAATTTATTTATTTATTTTATTCATTGTGTTTATTATTGATTATCATTACTTTTGGATCACCCCTCGTAATTGATTCATTAATATCATAGGAACGTGTGACTGGTAGATAAAATATAAGATCCGTAATCATGTGTAGGTTGTAACTTTGGAGTTGTATTCGAATAATAATGTTATATTCTAAAAAATAAAAATATTTAGAAAATTATGAAATTCAATAATGAATTTCGTATTAATTAATTGACCGCAAATTATACTCGATTTATGCCCTATGTAACAAGAATGAAAAGTATACAGTTACAAATTTCAAAAATAAAAGAGCTTATGGCGTATTTTAACTTACAGGTACATTTTGTCTTTGGCTTTAGCTGATCTTCTGGTCATAATCACATGCGTTCCTTTCACTTCTATTGTATATACATTGGAATCTTGGCCTTGGGGCTCGACTGTATGTCGAGTATCAGAAGCAGCCAAGGACGTTAGCATTGGGGTATCCGTGTTCACTTTGACTGCCTTGTCGGCCGACCGTTACTTTGCAATTGTCGATCCCCTAAGAAAACTTCATGCAACTGGTAAGTGTTCGTATGAAATTCGCTTTTACATTTCAGCTTGTTTACCCGCTGAATGTTACAGTATTTACTGTACTACTATATTATACTTATAATTTCTACCAACCAACCTCCTTATAACAGTAATGTAACACTAACGTATATTCATATTTATAGTCATCCATCGGTACTCGTGTTTATAGGAGAGATAAAAGGAGGAGAAGTTGAGTATAAATAGCACCAGAGTATGAATGGGATTCTTATAAACATACGTACTCTAGCTAATGTATTTAAATTGTAAAAACAATTTTGGATTCAAGGATTTGCTTTTAATTTATGACTTTTGAAAAGTATCTAAAATATTCTCTATTTTTCTGAAACTGCACCTTTTTTTATAATAATTCAGACTATTTAAGTCACTGCGCAGCACAAAACTTTCCTATATATTATACATACATCTTATTGGAGAATTGCTTTGGTCGTGATGCTTAGTAGACGGGTTGGCATACGCAATATGATGACCATCACAGACAAATATTGCTCTTTAAAGGTTTAGTCAACTATCATGACATACAGGGGACGAGGTGAAATCACACTCCCAACTTTCTAGCGAGAAGATAATTTCCTTGGGCAAATTCATATCTTGTCTTTGAATTATAAATCCCACAAAATGAAGTTCATAAGAAATCAATGCGACGCTTGATTTAAAATGCTCTTTTAATTTTAAAAAACTACTGCTTAGAATCTTCGGAACTATAGTCTGATATCGGTACTACTTTAGAAAGTCACTACAAATCGTCTCGTTTTGAGGATTTCAAGCCTCTCAAACAGGAAGATTTCCGAAAACAAATTTATACCGGCAACATATATGTATAGACCACAAACATACCTTTCGATAAATTGTACAGAAGATTTGCTATGGTCATATTGACAGAATAGCTGAAGTATTTATGTATAAGTAGCACTATGAGCACTGACTCAGTGTATTCCATTCCATCCAACATATAAGTCAATAGATAAACATGGAAAGACGGGGACGATGATGTAGATGTGCAACGTTCGTATAACAAATATACCGGTTGTTGGTGTGAATAATTCTCTCGTCCCTATGAATGAGTACGTATTAGGCACACGTACTCGTAGCAACGCCAAAGGAAAATAAACTAGTAAAATAATTTAATGTTTTTTTAAACGTTCTTTTCAATATGTGCTTTATTTATATTTTATATAGCGCTTATTGTCGCAGCTAATGCAAATCAAGCATATTTTTAAAGGTGGTTTTAAGAAAAATACATTTACAATGTTTGCTTACATTTATTCCGTATCGAATTGGGATCAGGCATATGAGAGATTATTAGACAGTCCAACTTCGACCCACAGGTCAGTTGACGAATCTTACTCAGTGGAGCAGCCGCTCGGGTAAAAAGATAAAATACAAAACTCTTAAACTCAGAGCGTGTCGGCAGATGGCACATGAAACTCATTGAGTTACAAAAATAGCAATATACGGTAGAACAACAAGATCAGCCAGCAGAAGGGACAATGGATTTGTGATGGACTGTAATGATGACGTTAAGTATGGATGATGACTACTTATTTTTATTGTGGAACAAGACAGCTTAAAATGTTATGTTGGACGAATCGAGGAGAAGTTAAGTTTTTGAATCAACAATATAACAATGTAACAAAAATATTAACTACTATTACAGTAATAGGAAAACAGAATAATACTATATTTGATAATGTTGATTATGGATTCAACGTCAAAAAAAAAACGATTTTCAACCCTAATAATTCAAAAGAAAGCTTCTCGTTATGAAGGTCGTTTTAAATCTCAGTGTGCCGTATAAGACTATTCGAAGTTTTCGGTGACAATGCAATTATTATGGTCAGGTATGAGACGCGCCACCAGGTTAACGAGTTGATTGAGATTATCACTGAATATCATAAACAAAAAAGATCCCCGTATGTCGATTTGTAACACCCGAGGCGTCTTTAGAAAACTCAAAGTTTTTAGTGTAATAAGGTTTAATACTTTTATGAAATACTCATGCTTAAGTATATATTAACGTGCTAATCTTCACGTTTAATAGTATCGCAAGGGTTCCTGTTAAAAAAAATCTGAAGATGCCAATAAGAATAGCGTCTTTGTTATTGCAATAAATCTAAAAATAAACCTTATCACGAGAACAACGATGCCAGATGTCCGCGCTTAACTTCTTGCATAAATATACATTCGATAAGTGTGTTGTATTCTAACGAGAAAATGAAAATAAATCTGTCGATAAACAAAGTACCATCAACAAGTCTGTTTTCTTTGGCGAATGATCAACGATTTGATATCTTGTGAGATGTGAAGATGTTCTTTACATCGTTGCCCCTTTTCGAAATTTCTGTTTCCGTAATCTTCACTGATTGAGAAATCAAGTCAATGAAATATGTCAAGACATAAGAAGGCTTCTGTAAAACATCTTATGTATGGTAAATTGACTGTAGCTGTAATTAGGTCTGCTATTTTTAGCACTTGGAATAAAGGGGACATTTATTTCGTTGGATACTTTATTTGGTTTCATCAGAGCGTTCTAATGAAGAAGCTTTGTATAACAGATGTTTTTATACTTATGTGTATTTGTAGATTTCTGCCAAAAATATATAGTTATGGTTTTATCACCTTTAATTTTATTTTACGTTTTTTTATTATTATTACTACATTCAATGTATCGCAAGTGTCTATTTTTAGTTATTACAGATTATCGGTGCTGATGATATATACTGTGGTGGTGACTATCTTTTTGTTACTTGTTCATAACAAGATATTAAAATAAAGACACATAATATACTTAAGTATGTAATGCAACTAAATTCCAGCTCACTGAAAATTATTGTATTCGATATTTTTGGATTGAAATATCCAAATCCATCCATTATAATGCAATATAAACTCATGCCAAGTATAAATCTGCTGCTGTTTTGAATTTGTACGGTACGGAAGCACTTCAGACAATGCAGATTCTACGTTTATTTCATACGGACAATATCACGGTAATTGCAATATTTTTCTGTTAGAAAGTATTACAATTACTTCACTCTCGTGGCCTTATTTCACTTCAGAGATTAAAATTCGTAAACAAAACTATGAAACAAAATTATCTTAAGGAAATTATTTTGCTCTTCATCATTATCAATATACGGAGTTAATATATCGAATAGAAAGTAATAAGCTTGTTAAGGAAATCTAAAACTGGTCATCGCGATCGATCTCTAAGCAGTGAATTGCTTAACATGAGTTTTTCCTTATTTTCCAGTTGCCAACCCGTCAACTCATGTCAGAGATTGTCAACTGTGGATATGATACCCTTAATAAAATATATGAGCAATGTCTAAGTCAAGCCGAGATTTACTATTGGACTGTGCTAATGATGATGTTATAGAGTAATTGTATATTAACAAAATGAATAAAAAATTGATTCATTTTTAAAAGTAATATTATTTGATGACAATAAAAATATGAAAGAAGTATTTATATGAACAGAAATGAATTAAGAAGTGTAGAGCAGAAGAACAAATATTTGCTTAAGGAACTTTTTATTTTTAATATATTATGCTTATAATTCATGATCATCATTCTGGCCTATAACTACTCCACTGCTTAACATAGGGCTCCCAATAGATTTCCACAAAAGTTTTGGGAGATTTTGCCACTCTTGGCAGTTTTTCGATCCAGAAAGATACTGCTATCCATCTCATGGTTTTTTTCTTTCCCTCTGTCGACTTTTATAACACTCACGGGATGAGATGGAGTGGTAGATTCTTTTTAGCCGCCATCACATGGCGGTAAACCACACCGAGTAGTAATAGTTAATAATTTACAATTAAAGCAAATTTTTATGAATTATGTTCATCATCATCATCATCATCGTCATCATTTCAGTCTATCACTGGTCCACTGGTGAACATGGGCCTCCCCCATTGTTCATACTACAACAAACTCGAAACATGTTTAAATCCACTTTTGTATCATAGAGGTTAATACAAATAGCCCAATGAAATTGCATGAACCGTATCTTTTTTAAAACTGACACTGTTATTGTATCGATGTTTACTGTGTTGTTAATCCATACTGGCGGAACCAACGCGATAGTTCCCGTGCAGTAAATAGAAGCTATCGTTACTTCGTTGGATTTACGATCGTTTCCTAAGTTCGCATTCATAAAAAATCTTTTATAGGTTCTGCTGCATAGCACAGCATAAAAGGAATGTTCTTTTTGATTTAGGAAGAATATTAACGTACAAAATTTGTATCGTATATGAATATTTGCTTTGAAAAACAATAAGTCAATTATACAAGTATTTTATAATAAATTCTTAAAAGTTTAAGTTCATTTTTAGTTTTTGATATAATGTTGATAAATTCAACAATAAATATCTATCAAAATTGCTATAATCTACAATAATGGTTTTGTTTTGATCTTAGAAATTGCAAACTTGATCTAATTTATCACTGTAATATAATATTGTAATTTCATAAGTTTAGTTTACTTTTAAAAAGTTGTCAAGAAAACAAATTATCCTGACGCTGGCTTTTAATATAACATAAGACAAATACGTTACTGAGTTAATGGATACTAGGTAATTAGTATTATTTACTAATAGGATACTAGGTAATTAGTAATATTTCGGTCTGTCTCTGGTTTTATGTGTTTTTTTTTAATAAGGATAACAACTAATGGAATCTCACTGCAGCTTTTCAAGATAATTTTAGTGGTGGTTAGGATTGCTATGCAGGAGTCCGTCTAGATTGGTAGTGCCAGTTATTCTGCCGTGAAACAGTATTGTGCAAACATTTTCGTTTCGGTCTAATGGGCACTGAGTGCTAGTGTAATTACTGGACGTATGATACTTAAGAACCGATGTCTCAGGAGGATGAGCGCTATACAGCTATTAAACAAGCGCAATGTGGTGCCACTCAGAATTGTTCTGGGTGACGTAGCACGCGCATATGTTACACTACCATGAGATAAACGTTTTACTCGTCTCTTCATTTTCTCCTAAAAAGCAAAGCATAAAAATAGGTTTTTATTTTGTTTAATAATTATTAAAAGTTGAAAGTACTTTATAAACAGAAATGATTTTACTCATCCATTGAATTGTGTTGAGGGGTGCAGGATATGTTACATTTTTACAGTATGTACAAGTTCGTAATTTTTGAATTGATATCATTCATACACAATAAAAATGCAATAGAATTGCGGGAAGTCGATGGATGCAAGTAGCTCAGGACCGTTTTTGTGTGAATAAAATATGCAGACTGGCGACAAGCAGCGACGAGAGGCGGCATATGTCCAGCACCAAAATTGGTTAATTCTGCTCTTTACAGTGTTAGATAATAAAATGTCTGCAAATATCTTTGATATAGTTATTAATATAAGTATGTATGCATATTCAACAGGAGGTAGCAAACGCGCTACACGGCTAACAGTAGCTACTGCGATTGGTATTTGGATACTCGCAGCACTCCTCGCCACTCCTGCATACATCGGATCTTACTTACGAGCTTTTGTTGTCAATCCTACTACACAGGTAAAAATTACTCCTAATTTTAAATAATTACTGAATAGAGTCAGTCATGGTAGACCATGTAAAACATGTTTTTCACAATATTTATTATCACGAATATAATTTAGGTAATGCATTTTAGTAATTCAAACCAATTTTCGTTTTAATTCATGACTAGCTGATGCTGATGATGGAAATAGGTTTCCCGTGATATCCCGTGGGTATATTTAGGAATAGGCATAGTACCCTATGTCCGTGTCCAGGTTGCAAGCAATCTCTGTGCCAAATTTCGGTTCAGCGGTTGAACGATTGTGAAAAAGAAACAAATAGGCAGAGGAACAGAGAGAGTTACCTTCGCATATAATCCATAATATTACATCATCATTTCAGCCTATCCACTACTGAACATAGGCCTCCCCCATAGATTACCAGAAAAGTTTATAGGTCTCATTTTGGGTTTGCTGGGTTAGCAACCGCAGTTTATTTATTCAGATATTCCAGGAAGATAATGTTGCCCGTCCTCTGGTTTATATTTTCCCCTCTGTCGACTTTTACGACACCCACGGATTGAGATGGGGTGGTAGATTCTTTTAAGCCGCCATCATATGGCGGATGTATGAAGTATGGATGTTTAAATTCAAATAAATACAAACCAAAACGCGAGTTATATAACATTTAAAAACATTTTTCATTGTCAATTCTAAACTAATCGACAACAGTTTTTATGTTTTTGTTGTTAACTAAATGTTTTTTAATGTTTTGAAACAGTACATCAGTGTGAATGATAATTTCCATTAAACTTAACCTTGTGCCATAAATAACAGATAATTTTACACATCTGCCTTGATCAAATCAGACTGTTGGGTCAAATGAGATTAGTCTACTTTTCTCAGTACGTATAATTGACTAGAATTCTAGATCCGTTTTTGATTAGTTAGGCAACGAGACCCTTTTAATACGATTCTGCTTGAGTACTCTTCAGTAAGTAATTTAACCTTAAAATCCTGTTTCAAATGCACTTTTCTGATAATGAAATATTACAAAAACTAAGGTTAATTGTTTTTTACTAATGTGTTGCGAGGAAAGTTGGAAAGTTGCGAGTATATAATTGGAAACGATAAGAATCGAAAACACCATTAATCGATATTTCCTCATCATCACGAATTTTTATACATCAGTGTTGTCTTTAAGTGTCATTTAAATTTATTTATACATATAACTTAAGAAGGCTATTGTGACACATGACCGTGTATTGTGGCACAAGACCCGTGTTTTGTAGCACAAGAACGTGTAATGTGGCACAAGATCGTGTATTGTGCCAATGAATGTGGCAAAGTAAAGTTCAGCAATGGAGTTGTTATGGACTGAAACGATAATGATAATACACAAGAACTGACTTTGTTTTGGAATAATTGTCCACATAGTTTAGTTGAATCGAAAAATAATTGTATGATCCCTAATGTTTTGTTATGATATTATGGTGCTTGATGGATGTTTTATAATGTACATTAATATTAAAGGTTAATAGAATTAATTTTGCTTCAGTTCCTAGTCTGCTATCCTTATCCACCTGAATGGGGTGAAAATTATCCAAAAACAATGGTTCTGATACGATTCCTGGTGTACTATTCGGTACCATTAGCTGTTATTGCTCTTTTCTACATATTGATGGCACGACATCTAGTGCTGAGTACACACAATATGCCCGGCGAGATGCAGGGAACACATCGACAGGTATGAAATAATTTTATTTTGCTGTAAAATCTAGTTCACCATACTTATTTAATTTTTCTAAACAGTAAAACGTAAAAAAATAAAGTAAAAGATTATAAAAAACAAAAGCCTCTCTTATTTATGAGATGGGAGACTCCGCTAGGCTACTTCAGTGCGGGTAAGTGAACTTCGCATGCCATCAACATATTATTAATTAACATTTTATAATTACTGAATATTATAAATAGCCGTGTGGTAGCGGCATAAGAGAATCTACCACCCCCATCTCGTCCCGTGGGTGTCGTTAAAGTCGACAGCGGGAAATTTTAAACCAGGAGATGGGCAGCAGAGCTGGAAGAAGAGGTGAACAAGTTACGCTGGGATGTAGTAGGGTTCTCTGAAGTCCGTAGACAGGGGGAGGACACGGTAATCCTCAAATCCGGAACTTGTCCTAGCACCGGGAGGACGACCATCTGTCCCAAGGAGGTGTCGGGTTTATCGTC
Source organism: Luehdorfia chinensis (assembly GCA_019845155.1). Lineage (NCBI taxonomy): Eukaryota > Metazoa > Arthropoda > Insecta > Lepidoptera > Papilionidae > Luehdorfia > Luehdorfia chinensis. Next base: position 4,955,876 of record JAHVAK010000003.1, on the reverse strand, counting down.
CACAAGTGTCTCTTTAACAACGTTGTCAAGATCGGACTGGAAAGGATACGGTATAAACATCAATGCCGAGCACATCACTCACCTTCGATTTGCCGACGATATAGTCAGACAAGTTCAGAGTCGCTCAGTGACGATGCGTGAAAAAATCCGAAAATAAAGATGATATCCACAGCAGAACACCGACATAGCCCCTAAGGATTAGCAAGCTGAAGTGGCAATGGGCCGGCCATATAGCCCGTAGAACCGATAACCGTTAGGGAAGAAAGTTTCTAGAGTGGCAACCAGCCGCGACGACCTGCATGATTTTGCGGGAATTCGATGGATGCAGGTGGCTCAGGACCGTGTTTTGTGGCAATATATGGAGAAGGCCTATGTTCAACAGTGAACTATAATAGGCTGAAATAATGACGATGATGACGTTCGTCTGCAGTTAAGATAATATTTATGTCAATGCGATTGGGAGCTAAAGCAATTAAAAAGTTTTAAGCTTTTACTTAGGCCTATGTTCAACAGTTGACTGAGATAGGCTGAAATGATGATAAATGATAAACTTCCTAGTGAGCAACTTTAAAAAAATTTACTCCTTTAAATATTTTAAATTTTAATATTGTAAATCATAATTTTTCACCGCAATTCTGTTTTCATCACTAATATTCTGTTAATATTGTGTAGGTACTGTGAGTAAATAAACTAAAAGTAGCTGTAATCATAAACAAAATTTTGAAAGTTTACAAACCTGATAGGTAACGAACATAGTTTAAATGTATATGTAATTCATGTGTCTCCCATTTCTATACAAATAAATAATTATCATTGTTATTCTGCATTGGGCTTCTTTTGAGTTGTTTATTGATAATTCAATTTGCATAAAGTCCGTCAATCAAAAAGTTAAAATTTTATATTAAACAAAGAGTTATTATAATATTAAATATGAGATGATAACCTCTGGAAATGAGGTGATTGCCGCCAATCTATTTCTACATCTTTATAATACTGCTGTTATAGTACATTATTTAAATGTCTGAAAAAAATTACCGCTGGGTTTCTGACTGGTTCTTCCCAGGAAGGAGACATTTTTTGCGAAATCAGTCTTCTTAAAAAAAGAAAAAAAGTGACTTTCAATAATTATTATGTATATAATCTATGTTGAAAAAAAAAAATTTATTTGCGTATATTTAATATTTTCAATAAATTGTACTGCACTGCGATTTTTCAAATCCAAAAAAAAATATTTTAGAGTTAAACTAAAAAAATCTGAACCACATATTCCAAAAAACAATTTAGAGCTGTTATAATTCTCAATGGATTATTTTATTACAGATGAGAGCAAGGAGAAAGGTAGCCTTAACAGTGTTGGCTTTTGTGTTAGTCTTCGCCGCTTGTTTCCTACCATCCCACGTTTTTATGATGTGGTTCTATTACTGGTAAGTATTAATATTAGAGGTTCTATCGGGCTGAAATGATAAATAATCATGATAATGATGTATAAATAGATATTAACCTAAATTATAACGGAATATACATCAATATATATTAATTAGGTAATTTTTAAACATTTTTTAATATTGTTACGCGCTGGATCTGATTTGGACCAATAAAACAATACTTCCGAAGATAGATGTATTATCATGATATGATATAGTATATATACTATCATACATATATATGACATTGTACTATAGCATTATATTTATACTGGTGGTAGGATTCCTATGCAGGAATCCGTCTAGGTAGGTACCACCCCAGGGTCAGTTATTCTGCCGTGAAGCAGTAGTGTGCAAGCATAACTGTGTTTCGGTTTGAAGGGCACTGTGAGCTAGCGTAATCACTGGGAATTTGAGAATTAAGAACTGATGTCTCAGGGTGTCGGACGCAGTGTGGTGTCACACAGAAATATTCTGGGTGACACAGCATTTGTTGTGGGCGGACGTTGCACTTACCATCAGGTGAAAGTTTCGCTCGTTTCGTCACTTTATACAATAAAAAAACATAATATGATTTCATTCAAATATACAAGATCTGATAATTAGATTTAGACAGATTATTCAACATGTTACATCTCTTGATTCACTCTCCGGACGCGCTTATATATGCCATAATATGCGAATATCCTAGAGCGCCGAGAAAATTCTATAAAATACCGATATACGATATTCGTGCTAAATCTAGAAACTCCGCTATTCGTTATAACTAACTTCATTATTCGTTAAGGGGAACATATAACTTTCTAATGCAATAAAATAAAGAAAGCATCAATTAAAATAAAAATGACTTGGAGTTATAATAATAGTGAAACCGGGAAAGTCAAGTATCGCAGCCATGATTACAAAATAAATTTTAACAACTAGCTAAGTACAAAATAAGTTTTTAGTGATATTCCAATTTCATTTTTTTGGGTTTAATTTCAACTCCGCACCTTAAATCTTATCAAGTATTTTCTTCAAGTTCTGAAGATGGTCTTTGAAGCTTTTCCCCACCACGATGACATCATCCAAGTATGCCAGACAAGCTTCTTTAAGATGGCCCGTTAGCACATATTCCATTATACGCTCAAAAGTCGGTGGAGCGTTGCATAAGCCAAAAGGCAAGCTTTTCGTTAGGGAAATATATAGCGTTCTAGAATTTTCGTAACAATATTTTTATGATACTCATTATCATTTTTATATATCATCTCATTATTATCAAACCCAAACACTTTATATATCATTATAGTATTTCTTTTGTAGCCAACATAATTCTTACATTGCGCGAACTACGAATATATATAAAATTGATAGTATATTTGCACATTCAGCCCCACAGCTCAAGATGATTACAATGGGTGGTGGCACGCACTACGCATCGTGGGATTCTGCCTGTCGTTCTTAAATAGTTGTGTTAATCCAATCGCTTTGTACTGTACGAGTGGAATATTCCGAAAACATTTCAATCGGTGAGTTTGTAGTTAGAAATATTTGTAAAATTGAGAAGCTCGCGTTGGTTAATTACCTATCAAAGTTGTTCAAATCTCAGCCGAAAGCGATAATCTAGTAAAACATAAGTTGTAGATTTTTTTGTCACTTTTGGAGCCGCGATGTATGTCATTTACACTACGTAAAACTATTCCTCTGATCTAATCCCAGTGCGATTTAATTGCATGGGGGGATCTTTATTAGTAAAACTTTATAATTGTTATACCAATTAGTACATTCATTTAATAGTGCACTTTTTGATAAGTGACTATTATTATAGATTTATTCATCGATTAATCCTTATGATTAAAACAAAAGGTTTGACACCATTAAGTGTCTTGCTCATACCTACCAACGTTTCGTTAGAGCGGACTAAGGTATTGTACGGACAGCCTTTATTCGTGCAGAATAACACCATAATATACAATGCTGTCACTATACTGCTCGTGGGAATGCAATGGGGAGTAAGATTTTTTTCGACTCGTACCAAAATGGCAGCGATGTGGTTCACCACCAGTCACGTCTTGTTTTCCACGGGGGCGAAAAGTGGCCACTTATATTTGAAAAATACGTGACTGTATGTATATTAAAACGTACTTATTTTTGATTTACCTCTCGTGAAATATATAATTTAGTATTATAACATAATAACAGGAGTACCGAGTCGTCGATCCTATATTTTTGGATCTCACCTGGTGTTAAGTGGTGATCAAATCGAAGACGGTAGTTACCTTAGCCTAGTAGATACCTATACTTCACTGCTTATATTTCTTTTAATTTTCGGGTTTCAATGTATTGTAAGGTACCCCGGATTAACTGGGACATCAGTACGTCAAACATATAAATCCTCCCGTGACTATGGGTACGGCATGGTTTAAATCAACGCGATAAAATCCGTAAAATTAGTTTGTTCAATTTAGAGTTGCTGACAAATTATAATATTCCTCACAAAAATTAACTCTAACACCTTTTAATATTTACATGAATACCTTACACATTAAAAAAATATTTCAACAAACAGGTACCTCTTATGTCGTTCGGGATCTGCACATGGACCGAGAGGGTCCTTAAGTCTATCAACTTCAAGAAGGTTGCACTCCAGCAGAAAAACCAATATTAGCATGGTACCAAGGACGTAAGTAATAAACGTTTTAATGTTAAAAGTTCTCCTTATATTACCATTATTTTTTAGTTATAGTTTACCGGAAAGTTGAAAAAAAAAAACATATGTACATAAACAAAGACATTTTGCTCTTTTCTCTCGCATAATTCGAGTACTTACTAAAAAGTAGACAGGGATTAAGAAGATAATTTTAGTGAACGCTGAGTTTTTCTGAAGTATTAATGTAAAAGTTTCTTGTAGTAATATATTTGGTAACAAGTGCATTTGATAGAATATGCAATCAATATTTTTTAATTAAAAACATTTTTTTAAAATACCAGGACCAGTGTAGGACGAGACAGCAGCATCCGGTTGTTAAACAATGGTTCATCGAAACTCTGAGGAAGGAATAGAGGTACGCGTAATGCGGCCAATAACAATAAGGAACGCACCAAAGAGAACTATAGCAAATGTTTGGTGTTCAAAGCTAACAATATGGCACCATTCCCAAAGTGCTGTGAGAGTGAGAATGGAGTGAAACACGTGGAAACGAGACTCGATTGTAAAGACGTCAGTAGCACTGAGAGCTTTTATTTACCTCTAGAAGGTTCATTTAGATTAAGTTAATGTGATCAATTTTATGCGTATCAAAAATGTAAATGTACTGTAGAATCTAACAATTTATGATAAGTAACTAACATTTAGTGTGGGATATTATTTGTAATAGTTATTCTACTTTAATCATAATTTCTAACTTTTATGTAACTTTGTTAACAAAGCCACACAGGTTTCCTAATTTGTTTTCAGAAAAGGAATTAATTATACGAAATTTTTCCCGTCTATTTTAATATTACGATTTTAGTTTTCAAGTCAGAAGTAAGACAAGTATTTTTTTTTATTTTGACGTCATGTCCTTTATTCAAACTTCGAGGTTAAGCTAAATCTCTTCAGTGTTTCTATACTTTCAGAATTTAGAAAAATGGTTAAAAAAGTATTGTCATAATACCGATGTTATAGTTTATATTGATGAAACTTTATTTTTTCGTATAAGCGAAGTATTGTGTAAATTTTAGTAGTACCAATGTTTATATTTTTTTATTTGTTACTTTCTGAACAGCAAATGATTTCGAAAATTGTAAATAATACGAGTATAATATATTGCGTCTACCTAAATAAACAGTAGTTCTATACATAAACAGGGATATAGATTATTGTTTAAAAATAAGTATTTTATAGTAAAGTAAAAGATTCATATTAAGCACTATTTATAGTTTATTGGGAAAACTTTTATGATTAATATGGACTGCTAAGGTTGAAATTCATGAAACAAATTACATCTTAGAAGATTATTGTAACTATATCGGTAATAGCGAATATTACGTACCAAATCTGTATTTATATATTTTATTTTTCGTAAATACATAAAACACTTTGTTTGTAATTTTTTTTATTTCCATTTACATTCATTTTACTTCTATTCAATTTCTATATTGTAAATTAAATAATTGTGAAAAAGTAAAGATTTGATCCAGAAAAGATTATATCGTGTTTTATTGCATTTTAAGTTATTAGTGAAATAATGCTTAAGAGTCGGGCTAGCTCAAGGTGCACTCTTTTAATTTAATAGTACGCAAAAGATTGAGATTTTTAACGCTAATCGTACGACGTAGTGAGGAAACAAATATTCAGTCGTGTCTCAGCTGTCACGTGTTTTCATCATCACCATCATTCAAGGATATCGCAGAACTGATGTCTCAGGGTGACGGGCGCAGTGTTGTGTCACACAGAAATATTCTGGGTGACACAGCATTTGTTGTGGGCGGACGTTGCACTTACCATCAGGCGAACGTTTTGCTCGTTTCGTCACTTTATACAATAAAAAAATGTTATCTCACCTAGAACATTTTTATGTGGCACCACATTGCGCCCGTCATCCTGAGACATCAGTTCTTAAGTTTCATACAAAGATTGTAAAAACGTGGGTAAGGAGATTTACCAAATGTCACGAGCAAAATAGGGTTAAGTGGATACACTGTAATTGTATGCCGGAATCTATCAACAAATAAATAGTTGCGCAAACACAGAGGCATTACGTAAGCATAAATCATTTACTCAGACGTACTTATTCGTCTACGGCGTCCCGTATATGATAACGCTTAATTGTTTATTTAAATACAGAATAATAGCTCTACTATTTTTTTAAATGGTTAATTTTATGATAAGATCCATGAAAAGGCAGGTGAGCGTACATGTGGTCGTCATCAATAATATTCACTTTTGTGATTTATGTATCACTAGCTGTTTCCGCGACTTCTTTTGCGTGGAATTTGAGATTTTTAAGATTTATGTAATTATAACTGTTTAAAGTTTTTAATAAAAATTGAAGTTCCTACAACATGTACAGCACACTTTGCAGGTAACTCATTCAGGTAAATATCACATAGTGCTATCCGTGTGAGGAACAGGAGCTGATGGCGTGGTCTATTCCAGCTGTGTGCAGCGTCTACCCCTGAGCGTTGTTTATTGTCATAGCGAAGCAGATACTGACTGGGAACGGAACTCATTTAAAATGTAACTGGACGTTACTGATAATAAGCAGGATTCATAAAATGAAAACTTATCTTAATATATAATCGTTGGTACATCTGTCAGTGATCGTCTATCGTTCTGAACGACTTAGATCGCTTGAGACGATTGAGGCCATGTTCAATAAATATATTAATTTTGTCGAGACGATGGTTCACAGCTATGCTAGGATCCTATGTAAAACAGTCTTGCATCAAATACTAATGATGTGCTAGCGACTAACGATTCCATACAGATACAAAGATAAAAAAAATTGAAATCATCCCCTATCGTACCGCCTCGAGGGATGATTTTTCAAAACGCCGAAACACTATATAAAATATTAAAAAAGTATACAAATGAAATTACATATCCCTAGCTCAAGAAATTATTAGCTCCCTATACAAATTTTCTTCCCCTACTTTACCCCCTTCAAGTTTTATTTTTACAACAAAATTTAGCCTATATTCTCCATGATCCAATATATCTCTAAAAAGATTTACCCACGGTAACTGTGATGGATGGTGATGAGATTAACCGTTTATATATCTGTTAGTATGGGTCTTTTTCCTGTACACAGTGTGACTCAAGGTGTTATTGGGATTCCGAATTAATAAAACATCTATAAAAGCTATAGTTATTTGCCTCTTACTCCATTGTAAAATTGAATTTCAGAGGTTAGTTAAGTTGGTTTAGAAATTCAGTTACTAAACACACATACAGTAAAATTGTGAAAGTATCATCTTGTAACTTGAACGTACCGCTTGTAAAAATTTACAGAAGTTTTTTTTTTTTATTGTTTGAAGTGACGAAACGAGCAAAACGTTCACCTGATGGTAAGTGCAACGTCCGCCCACAACAAATGCTGTGTCACCCAGAATATTTATATAGACTATATATATATATAGACATCAGTTCTTAAGTCTCAAATGCCTAGTGATTACGCTAGCTCATAGTGCCCTTATAACCCAACCGAAACACAGTAATGCTTGCACACTACTGCTTCACGGCAGAATAACTGGCCCTGGGGTGGTACCTACCTAGACGGATTCGTGCCACCAGGGCTGAGGGCTGAGAGAAAATTTCGGTGACAATGGGAGATACTGCAGAGCCCATCACCACACCATCTACTTGCTTGTAGTACTGTTCCTTCCATAATAGATAGTGTAAGGCAGTCTTAGTAGTTCTGCATATTCTTCTGGCATGTTGTTCTCCGCTAGCTTCCTCGATACAATTGAGATGCAGTCTTCTTCAGGTAGGCTTGTAAATAGCGACTGGACATAATGACTGACCATAGTTTTATTGTCAGTAAGGTGTAAGTCTTTAATCTCACTGACAAAATGGTATGAATCCTTTGCGTGTACTCTTGTGTGTCCTCTGATTGATGAGTGTATTTTAGCCATATGCTGAGCCAATCTGTAAGTTGGTGAATCGATTTAGCTCACTCCCCCCGTGACCATGGGTGCTGAAAAGCGCTCGAAACGACGGGTTATAAATAGTTTAAGATTAAACGCGATAAAGACCTTTAAAATTAGTTTTATTTAAAAGCAAATTAGTCCGAATTTAAAATTTCTTATTATATGCAAGTAAGTTTGTTACCTTGTTTGTGATATTTTGCTATGAATATGACTCGGCGAAAGAGGTTAGAATCTATTCCCATCACGACTATTTTATTTAATATTACACCGTGATTCACTTTATCGAACCCCTTTGTAAAATTGTTTAGTAAACACTGTTATACAGCTGTATTCGTTTTAATTACAATTTTTCGATTTTGCATTTAGTGCAACGCGAACTGTTATGTTAATTCACGTCATTTCATGACTTCGCATTGTTGCAACGTTAACCGTTTATTTTTTGATAAACGATAATCATATCGTATATTTTTCTATGATTTTTTCTTACGTTTCTTGCTGGGCCTTCTCGCCAGTGGCCTTAGTAGTAGAGTTAGTAGAGTTCACTGTAGTCCTAAATTGTAATATTAAAAATTAAACATCTTTTTAGATAAGGGGAAGAATATTATTTTTAATAATAAGCAATTTTTTACTAGTAACTGAACTTAGTGACCTGTGAAAATAAATACCATAAACATTTTTTTATTGTAAAGTATATAAATAGCATAGCCTAATCCGTAACGATGATATCCGCAGCAGAACCAGTGTAAACAACATTGCCCTAAGGATAAGCAAGCTGTAGTGACATAGAACTGTTAACCGTTGGGAAACTTCTGGAGTGGCAACCTCGTACCAGCAATGACGATCTGCATGACTTTGCGGGAAGTCAATGGATGCAGGTGGCTCTCAACCGTGTTTTGTGACAATCTATGGGGGAGGCTTATGTTCAACAGTGAAGTAAGATGGGCTGAAATGATGATGATGATGATATACATAGCTACATTCTTGAATTAATTGATAACATAGTAAGCATAACGATGTTTAGGGTAGTTGTTAATTGTAGGCTATCCAAAAATGCATGCATGCCGGAAATCAAAATGCCGAAACTTATTTTTTTTCAGGTGTCTTTACGATGTTCTCGTTGACCGCCAACTATGTGATGAATCAGTACTTAAAATCGTAAATAACAATTTCAATAGTGGCGGCACCATCTAAATATAAAGTTGAATTCGAACCTGTCCCACTTGTAACGTCAATAAAAGGCGGGTTTGAATAGCGGACTGAATTGTTTATTGAACACAATCTACCCGCATACATTTGTATATTACGCTACACATTCCCTCTTCTTAAAAATAACGAAAGCAACAAATCAGAAAAACAAACCAAAGAAACGAATACTCATAATTAATTACATAAACCTTTTTTTTTTTATACTACGCATATAAGCGCGTAGTGTTCGAGCCGATGCACTCGGTGGGGGCGGTGAAGAGGCGCGTGCCTCCGTATAAGTGTTTTCATTTAAGTTACCCTTTTCTTCCCCGTCAGCGCCCTCACCGGTTGCATCTACAAACGTGTCGTCAGCGTCGCTATCAGGTCCGGTCTCAACATTCTCATTACTCGGGACATTTGATACGCGAATACTCGGTCGCGAAAGAGAATAGCGATTTTGTGGGTGAATAGGTAGCACTTGATCCTGATGCCTTCTCCACTCCACACCGTCCCCAATACTGACCCTATACGAAACTGGTCCGGTTTTTTTTACTACTGTTCCCTCGCGCCACTTTCTCTCCTTTGCTGTATAACTACGCGCGAGTACTGGATCTCCAATCGCAATATTACGGTCACATCCCCCGGTATTGGCAATCTGGTGGTCTTGAGCCTTTCGCACCACCGCCGCTATACTGAGACGCAAAGCGTCCAGACGGCCACGTAAGCGGCGCCCTAATAACGCCATAGCAGGCGAAACCGACGTGGTTGAATGTTCACATTGCGATATTGAAACAAAAACTTACTAAGAGCCTGCGAAACCTGTTCACCCTCAAAACTGCCCGCTTATCACTTTTTTACTGTTTTCACGGCGTTTTCCGCGGCGCCATTGCTTGCGAACTGTAGGGCGCTGACGTCACGTGTTGATACAATTTTTTGAACAATAATCCTGGAAATCACCTGATAAAAAGGAGGTCCATTGTCTGTGACTAATTGCGATGGCAGCCCAAATCGTGCAAATACTGACTGAACGCGCGAGATTGTCGTTCCGGCATCAGTACGACTCATCGAAATTACCTCAATCCATTTTGAGTAAGCGTCAATAATTATTAAGTATTTTTTTTCCGCGTATTCAGCAAAATATCCATGAAGGCGTTGCCACGGATTCAGGGGAAATTCCCACGGGTGAAGAGTGGCCTTAGCGGGGTTATCCCGAACTGCGCGACAGGCCTCGCATGCCCGACACAGCTTTTCAATATCCTGGTCTAAACCAGGCCAATAAACATAATTACGTGATATATTTTTCATTTTATTAATTCCCAAGTGACCCTCATGAATTTCACTCAAAACCCGTGCCCGTAATTTAGTGGGTATTACAATTCTATATTTATAGATTAAACAACCTAAGTCGACCAACATTTCATGTTTCCTAGCAAAGTATGGTTTCTCCTCATCGCATTTAGTGGTGGGGAGGCCAACCGAACATCACATAGCCTGTTATTTTACTCAACAAAGCATCCTTTTTTGTTTCAATACGTATATCATTAAAATTAACTGGTATGGAATTTTCTATGAAATGTAAAATATGAAGCGACGATGGCATGATGACGCTCGTTTGGCAAAGGAAGGCGGGACAGCGCGTCAGCCGGCCCGTTGGCATCTGAGCGAACAAACTCCACTGAGAAATCATACGCGGCCAATCGAGCAGCCCAAGCAAGCGCGCAAGCGACTGGCCGCGGTTTGCGTTTTTTATTTAATACTTTGCCTTGTGATATTCTCTATCAGCAAATCCTGGAGGAAGTAGAGAAAAAAATGTTATCAGGTGTGATAACTGTTAATACTAAAATCTATAAATATACAATAACATACACTTTTTATATATAAGCTAACATATATACGAGTATATTCATGCCGATAGGTGTCCGGCAGGTTAGAATAGCACCTACCCCTTTCCTAGCCAGTTGTCGTAAGAGGCGACTAAGGTATTGTACGGACAGTCTCTGTCTGTGCAGAACAACGCCATATTATTCAACGCTGTTACTATACTGCTCGTAGAAACGCAATTGGGAGTAACTTTTTTTTGACTCTTACCAAATTGGCGGTGACGTGGTTCGCCACACGCCACGTCTCGTTTTCCACGAAAAGTAGACTATATGTGTGGCTTCTGCCTACCTCTTTATATGGGAAAAAGCTTTGACATATATGCATAAAATTTTAATGAAAAAAGTCTCGAACTCTCGTTTTATGCCAAGCGAAGCGAAACGACAAAATAAACGACAAAAAAATAAATAACTTTTGTTACGTACGCACACTTTTTGAATATTGTTTGCTTTACAATGAGACAAGTGGCAAACGGAACGCACGGAACTGGTTTATCGACACGATGATTTTATTTAACTATATTTTCAATTAACACGCTCGATACAAGACAAGCCTAAATGCGTTAAGCTTAATCAGATTAAGGTATTAAACGCGTCTAAATGAATTTGATTCAAACGGCAAATTAATAAAGAAACTAATTTCACAATTAATTATTTAAAAAAGTATTTACTTCACCGCACTGAGTATTACATAATTTTCACATTACTACGGGTACAATTGTTTTAATCCCACCTTCATTATATTGATAAATTTACATACTAACATATTTACAGTAACTGTTTGAATGTTTTTTTTTTAAAGTTTCATCTTTAATATTTATACACTGTGTTATGTAACTATATCCTCTACATTTAAAAAACAAGTCTATTAAATCAGAGAACCAATTTGAAAGATTCATAATTTTTCACAGTATTGCAGGGCACATTTTACTCGTATTTCACTAGAACTTTCTTCTCGTACAATTTAATTAATCTTACTAATACATATAATAAAGCTGGAAAGTTTGTATGTTTGACGCACTTATCTCAAGAAATTTTCATAAAGGTAAAAGTAAAAGATTTTTGGGTTAGATAGTCCGTTTATTATGAAAGGTATAATTCATGGTATTCCTTCATGTTCGGCATTGCGGAGGTGCACACTGAGAATATGCCGTGTGGTAGCGGCCTAAGAGAATCTACCACCCCATCTCATCCCGTGGGTGTCGTAAAAGTCGACAGAGGGAAAATGTAAACCAGGAGATGGGCAGCAGCATCTTGCTGGAACATCTGAATAAATAAACTGCGGTTGCCAACCCGTCTGCCAAGCGTGGCAACTATGGCAAAATCCCTCTAAAACGAGAGCTACAAACTTTTGTGGCAATCTATGGGGGAGGCCTGTGTTCAGCAGTGGACTATTGATAGGCTGAAACGACGACGACGACACTGAGAACCGATCATTACCGAGAAGGGCCGAAATGTGGTCGGCTCATTTAACACCGGTAAAACCGCAAGGCACAGCTAGTCATAAAATAAACTGTGTTTAAACCATCGAATTCAATTACGTCTATTGTATACGGTTTGATAAATGAAATGATTTAATTAACACTGTGAAAGCCAGACTTGACTATGACGAAGTTATTTGTGCAAACTATTTTCGAGAGAGACGGTGATAAATTTCGAAAGGAATAAGTAGGAGATAAACGATCGGTAATTAATTGAGAATATTTGATAAATAAATTGAAAAGCACTTCTTGACGCTGAAAATAATGTTACTATATGTGTTTCTGTACTATTAAAGGCTTTCCTAACAACACCTTTAATTGGCATCGTTTTTAATTACTTAAGCAGCACAGCACTAAAATAAAACGGATGATGATATTTCTTATAAAACTCGGTGGATTCTTTGATTATTTTTCATTTGTTTATTTTTTAGTGTTGGCCGAAAGACGATGGCCCACAGTATGATTTCTCCTGGGTCATGTGACAGACATTTTACATGCACTACACAACCAGACCAGAAAGCGAACAATTTGTGTTTTAGCATAAATGTTGGCTCCGGCTGGGATTCGAACCCAAGACCCGCGGCGTAGAAGATAGGTACTCTGATCACTGGGCCACGCGGTCGTCGAATCTTTGCTAAGGGTGAATTTTACACATGTATAAGTAAGAATACTTATACTGCTGACACTGAGGAGCTGCTGCAGCTTATCCCCAGATTTTATGGCATCTGCTGACAATTTTTTGACAGATCTAGTGATAGGCAATGAAGAAAATTACTTAGTACCGAATATACTAACAGTTGATCATACTACATTTGCAGGAAGAACAACTTTATAAAGCTGTAATTAAATCTGTTTATCTGATCTCTATATGATTATTATTACATCACAACTGAAACTAAGAGCTGGTGGTATCTTAGGAAGCGGGCGCTCGCGGTTACATGTAATAGTACGCGGTAGACCTGAGTTCGGTCCCCAGTGCTGGTACCTCTACAGTTCTGCAATAGAATGTGCTGATTCACCACTTGTCAGCGGTGAACGAAAACATCGTGAGGAATGCAATATTATTAATTACAGTAAGTGAAACGTACGGCAATTTTATAGTTACCATTATTTTAGATCCATATTAAAAAAAAACTTAAACATATTAATAGCAGCTACATTTAATTGCATTACATTAAATACTTTGGAGATTATCCAAAGTATGTATATTAAATGACAAACGCCTTTATGATACGACCTTGCCCTTGTCCTTCGATGTATTTGAAATCCTTTCAAGTAGATTCAATACGGATGTCCCAGAAAAAATAATGAAAATGAAAAGGTCAAGGGTTAAGCTAAATTTAACTTAAAAATATGGTTACATTATATTTTTTTAAATAATCCACGACGCCACGTTATAATTTTTTCATATATCTTTAATTCATTATAAAAATCAAATTACTTATTTTTAATATTATTGACATATCTCAAACACATTTCATAAAAAATGCATGTGAAGCTGTTACAATAATACGAGAAATTTACTGCATTTGAACATCTGGTGTTAGGATTCCTATGCAGGAATCCGTCTAGGTAGGTGCCACCCCAGGGCCAGTTATTCTGCCGTGAAGTAGTAGTGTGCAAACATTTTCGTTTCGGTCTAATGGGCACTGAGAGCTAGTGTAATTACTGGACGTATGATAGTAGTGTGCAAGCATTACTGTGTTTCGGTTTGAAGGGCACTGTGAGCTAGCGTAATCACTCGGCAGTTGAGACTTAAGAACTGATGTCTCACACAGAAATATTCTGGGCGACACAGCATTTGTTGTGGGCAGACGTTGCACTTACCATCAGGTGAACGTTTTGCTTGTCACTTTATACAATAACAAAAAAAAATGGTCTTCAGTGTGAAGGTACTTTGTATATATTGATGTTATTGAGTACACACTACATGATAATGGGATACTTCAATAATGATTTATAGAGAAATACTTCTCGTGCGTAAAAACCTCAATCAATCATTGAGCTTGTCAATCTCTGTATTCTCCCATCAGAGACAACTTCCACTAATGTTCACATTGATGATTCATAGATTGATCTTAATATCATATTATTAACAGCTTTAATTTACTTTTCACACAAAAAACATCCTCTAAAATACTAACCAACTTTTATGTATTTAATAAAATGTTTCGAGTCTGAGTAATGACAGGCAGACTAAAGATATATTCATACTGGATTTTTCAACTCTTCTTTCACAGTTCCGGCTACACTCCTGTGCAATGCCCTTCCTGATGCTATCACCCAACAAAAACGCTTTCAAAAGGCTTCTTAGAGAACATTAATTGGAGGCAAACTTATGTTTTAATCTCACCTCTTATTTTGTTTATATTTGTTTTATTTGTGTATTATATTTATTATTTGTATGTATGTATATATATATATAGGTTATTTATATTATTATATAATTATTATCGAATATTATTTATATTTTTACACCAGACTCCACATTTTTTACATATTTGCACCTGCCATCATTTTTCTAATCTCCCAGGGTTGACTGGCAGAGATTCCTTAGGTTAAGGTGTTACAATAAAAATTAAATAAATAAATAGCTAACTGTAAGTGATACAGAAATGTTTGCACACAACTACTTCACGGCAGAATAACTGGTCTGAGGTGGTGCCTGGTTGCCTCTTTTTGATGACCACTATGTGGGACTTGCTGTCGCCAGCGGCCTTTTTCGGACCGATACAACTTAAGGACCTTCAGGAAAATAGCCCATTCCTTTCTCAAAGGCCAGCAAAGAACCCGCAATTCCTGTGGTATTGGGGATGTTCATGAGTGGCGGTGATTACTTAATAGTAATAAAATATAATCAGGTGACTAAGAGAATAAAATATAATCAGGTGACCCGTTGTAGTGATGTCGTTCGCATTCACCTTCTTAACATTCAATATTTTTTGTATTTTAATATTTATTTCTTAACTTTGAATTTAATTACAACGATCTACTTTTAGGCCTAGTTTAGATGAAAATGTACCTCAAAGTATTGGGTATTGGTTTTCTCAAATACAAGTTATTATTACCATCTTACTTGATCGCCCATTAAATTCATCCGTAAAAAGTTACTCGTATATTGTTCATTGCTAATCCAAAGGCTTACTGATTAAATTATATTCTATAATATATTATATATTCTTATAGAGAAACAGTAGGTCGACAGAAAGGTCCAAATTAAAACAGAATATTTAATAACAAAAAACAAATCGCAAAAAAAATGTATTAACATTTGCAATAGCCAATAAGTTGTATGAAAAAGTCATTAACACTCACATTATAAAACACAATCTCGAAGCAAGCAACCGATCATGAATAAATGCCCAGAACATGGGTAGCATCCTCTGAGAACATCTGAATAAATAAACTGCAGTTGCCAACCCGCCTGCCAAGCGTGGCAACTATTGCAAAATTCTCCCAAAATTAGAGCTACAAACTTTTGTGTCAATCTATGAGGGAGGCCTATGTTAAGCAGTACACTAGTGACAGACTGAAATGATGATGACGAGGATGACTTTCGAATTTAAAATAAAGCATTCGTATTCATTCACTTTCAATTCAATTCAATCAAAAACCAGACTCAACTCCAAAAATATATATACATACTTTCTGATGACCGCGACTTGTCCGCTTGGATATAGGTTTTTAAATATCACTATGGAACTATACCGAGATAAAAAGTATAGAATATTTATCCCGGAATATTCTAATATATGTCCATCTCCAGGATGCAACCTGTCTGTGCCAAATTTCGTCAAAATTGGTTCCGCGGTTGAACTGTGAAAAGGTAACAAACAGACAGAGGGACAGAGAGAGTTACTTTCGCACTTATCATATTAGTATAGATGAAATTAGAATTTTTGGAATTGGAATAATTACTACTTACCAGCATAATAGTAGTTTTGAGTTTATTTCATTTTAAATAACTGTTATTTCGGTCACCTAAATACTAAAACAATGAATTAACTAGATAATATCTAATGAGATTTATTTGGCTTTTCCGTATTATTATAAAGAGTTTTTTAATTATATAATAAACCTGTATTAATTTTTTTCAAGCCTTAATTGCATCGGAAAGAATAATAATTTGATTGATTAACTATGTCGAGTATACTTTAAGAAACTCATTTGCAACTTTGTATTTATCTTTTACTACATTTAATTGCAAAGCAGTCTTTACTTTTATTACAAGAAAGTTTAATTTTATTGCTAAAGAACACAGCTTTAGCTTTCATACAATTTTTTTTTATTGTATAAAGTGACGAAACGAGCAAAACGTTTACCTAATGGTAAAAATCAATACTGTTAAATGTCAATCTGATGAAAGAAGTATGGAGATGTGCTGCAAAAACTCATATACAAGAATTACAAACTATCCAACAGCCAATTTAACACTTATCAGCAAAATATACGACACAAAAATAAAAAAAAAATAGTCATATACTTTAATTTTAGTTTTTTCAATAAACGATACCCCACAGAAGGCTTTCTTGGCTGTCGTGGGTGCGTTTAAAGACATAAATTCCACATCAACCAACACCCAGACCCGGAACAACTATCTGTAGGCCATACAAATATTTGTCCCGTGCGGTAACGAAATCGCGACCCGCGGCGCAGATGCCAAGGACTTAGCCACTGCGCCAACTAAGCTGACAAATAAATAATATACTAAACTATACGTTAATTAAGAAAATGATTACAGACACAATTCACAACTCCAATTTAATAGAAAGAACACACGCATATAACACAAGACAACTCCACAAACTACAACTACAACTACAGAAACAAGAACCAATTATGGTAAAAGAAACATTTACTTTGAGGGAGCAAAGTTATACAATAAGTTACCAGACTTTAACGAAAATTGCTAGAACATATACGAAAATATCTTAAATAGAGTAGATCCGCATAACTTCCATATTGTTATTTACACTATGAGTAAAATGTTCTCAACGTAAGTTGTCGCGAATGAAATGAAATGAAAACGGAAATTGTTCTTTTTTGAGAAAATATTTTTTTAACCGAATTAGAATTCTCAAATTTTGATTAGAATTTAATATTTAAAATCTCTGCAAACCATTTTGAGTTATAATAACTATTTTTTGGCTTCAGAGATGATAATTCTACGAATTTTTTGAAGTTGAAAATATCTGAGTAAAGTATAATTAGTTATATTGTATCAACTATTACGTGAAAAATATAGTTATTTATCTTAATTTTAGAATAATTTCCTAAAAACTGGCAAGCTAAATTACGGTGACACTTATTGCTTATGTACGTTAAACATCATCGGAACTACTAGTGTTCCGATGATCTTTATTAAGTAACTGATGTATAAATGTTTACATCAACATTTCACCATGTATAACTCCTGGCCTTTGATTTAATTGGAGTCTGTTGTGTAGTTTATGAATCATATCAAGACTGTATCTTTAAAAATTTCTGACAATACTAGAATTTTTCCTGTACCGTGAATGTTTTTACAGACAAATTCCACATTCACAAACACTCAAACTCGTGACAACTACCTGTAAGTCATTTTAATAATCAAAATATATGATCCATAGTAACTTAGTTTAATAATTTTTATTGATGCTTGTGAGTCATAAAATAATTTACTTTTTAAAATATTTAAAATGTAAATGCTGTTGTCAAAACTACGACTACCGTTCGTGAGAGTAACGAACTTTATAATCGTACTCTTTTTAATAAAGGGCCGTTGCTGATTTCCAAATCCACGACTTTAGTCGGTCAATAGGATTTCATTCAAAAGACCAGTATTCATTACGACTGCGTAATGAAATGTGTAGGGTAGACGGCTTTTGTAAGTATCTCAAATGTTTTCTTACAAATAAACAAAATTAATCATTCTGTTTACGATAACCCGAGCCCACAGGGTATCGTAAAATTAAATTAACAAATCACCCTTGTAAACAACTCAAAAGGCTAATCCCATAAATCCGTCTGAATAAAGCGGTTATACTGAGGATCCGGCGAACATAATTTCTATTAACAAATATACTAGAGTAATTGGAATGTAACCAATATAAAAAGCTATCACTACAGTTATGTACTGTATGTGTTGAACTGTACCTGTTGCAACTACTAAACATTTGCAGTCAAGTCCTTCAGTGGTTGTCATATCTAAGAAAACATGTAAATATTGACATGTCGAATTTTCACTTTAATCACATTAGCCCTACAGATATCGTAAAATAATTTAAGAATAGAAGTTAAATATATGATCGCAAGGGGCTCTCAATTGGGGGCAATTTATATAATTATTATCGATATAACCACACTATTGGCGATGATTTTAATGTCTTGGTTTAAGCATCGGATCTGATAGAACATAGTAGGTTCACACGTGTAAAATCAATACTGTAATATACTCATTTTACTACACTCTTTTACATGCTTTCTTTTTTTACGTATTGTTGTCTTTTCCGACACACCATGTGTCTTCTTCTCCATCCCGCCGCGTCACCTAGCATGTAGTTTGCTACCGCTAAGTCGCGACTGCGTTTGGTCTACATTGTATTCTGTGATTATGCTGGTAGTGGCAGCTTATGTCCGTTTTATTAGTTGTGTATCGTCCTCGCTTCAGTCGGTGTAGCAGACCAGTTCTTCGTCGTTATTTCTTAAAAGTTATAGTAATAAAAAAAAAAGTTTCAGCCTATAAATGTACCACTGCTGAGCACTGGCCTCCTATAGTAATAGTTATTATGTAATACCTTTGGTAACGCCATCTCATTCAACCAACTCATTGGCTCTCTATATTTTTTTTCTATTATTACCTAATTTGTCCTTTTCTAACACTCCTTAGGTCATAAGTGGCTGCGATTCGCAGTCCCTTTCTCCTCTCGCAATAAGTAATGGCGCGATATGTCCACACTGGATGCGAGTAAATTTATTATTTGTGATGTGTTCGTATTGAAACTTTAGTAAGTGTAAAAGAAAGGAGCATCGAAGGACTTGTGTGAATTAAAGTAGGAGGATCAGCCGCCTACCCAAGGTATTGTGCTTATTATTTTCCCCAATACACGGTAACAAGATTTATTCCTATTAACTCTTAAATACAGTTCTCTTAATTTGTAACCCCCATGGTAGGGGTGATTGGCTTATTCAAGTTTGCTCTACTAATCTTTAAAATACGATTTTGCCGTAATGTTATAATTTCTATAACAATGATTATTTTTTTTATATCAAACGTTTTTAAATCTTATTAGGTAATATCCCGGTCTTAATTAACAAGTTGGTATTAATAATTCCAAAATAGCAAAGAATTCAAATCAACGAAGCAACAGTGAGTCATATTTGTGTCTGAAATATTTTATAACACTCGAGGCACGCATGGTTTGCATACCCATTAACAACTTATCCTAGCTATGCTTGCAGGTAAAGTGGTCATAGTGATAATAAGAGATTCTACCTACATTCGCAAAACGGATATTTTTGGTCGGACATTTGGTTAAGTATAAAAATCATATTTTAGTTACTATTTACTCTGAAACGCTACAATAAGTAGATTTTGCAGCTGCCCAGAATGCTTCTATGTGGCACCACACTGCACCCGTCCCTGCGAGTCGTCAGTGCCCTTCAGACCAAAACACATCAATGTTTGCACATTACTGCCTCACGCTAGAATAACTGGCTATATAATAAACAAATATTAAACTTGAATATTTTATATGCAAAAATTTTCGAGCTAGACTAAATAATTTTATATCTTTGGATGATTTTATCGTTCAGTACGAGATGTAATGAAAAAGTTGAATGAAATTTATTGTTTAATAATAGAAAATTATTTATTTAATATTCCTTATTTAATAAATAATTTTCATAATCAAAATGTTCTTTTCTAATACTAATTAAAAACTTTTTTATTTGTATCTAATTGTAGTCATCCACTTATTAATTAGTCATTTGAGACAAATCTGGTAGCACAATTCAAGAATTATCGTCTTAACAACTACTTAACATTGTAAACAACAAAGGTTTTATTGTATTGTGATTTCCCTTAACATCTAGTACTAGCTTTAATTGGTACTGGACTAGAGAACTCTTCTTATAAAAGCGTATTAGCCTTCTTTGATATTTCCGACCTTCACTATTTCCTATTATTGCCAAATTAAATACATATTATTGTTAAAAAAACTTAAATAAATATATTTTGATTAAAATACTGATATAAAACTTTCACATTCTTAATTTTATTTTTAAATTGTTTTCAAGCATTATAAAAATAGATATTCGTAAGTGTTTTTGGCAACCTTCAAGAAGTCTCGTCGTTTTTTTATTATAATCTTCAAGTTGCTATTTCTTATTTTGCGTCTTCAGCATTGTTTTTATGATTTTACTATTTTTCGACGTCGTATTGTTAAGGGACCCTAGATTATTCTACTGAATGGACTGACTCGACATCGACTTTCAATATTGATTACGGACTTTAGATTTTGTATTGCTACGAATGACTTCGGCCTTCCCACGAATTTTGCCTTTTCCGACAGAAAAGACCATGCAACTTTTACATCGGACTTCTAACAAATGTTTTCAAAATACTGTTGTTTTGGTTGTAAGCTGGATGATAAGTCATGGTGTACGAACTTTTATTTATATTTGCAGTACCTACTGCATATGTATCGTTTTCCTAAACCTGGATATCCTATCGTAGCCAGATTTAACTTATAGTTGCGGTTTTGTCCATGAAAACGAAACTGAGAGAAACATCGTATAATTATATCCAGTAATGTGACATTACAATGCAATATGTACATTTTGATCATAAGAACAAAAGTATGCTTTCTGGTTACCAATTGTCTCACCTTAAATGTATGTTAGTATATAACATAAAGAAATTGTCATACATATCAGGGTTAGTCAAGTCTGTTCCAATCCAATTTGTTACTAATATAAACAATCATAATGTGCTGTTATTTGGAAATTTGAAATTGTTTACATATTTTGATATACTATGTATTAAATAACTTTATTGCCGTGGACAAACTTTGAAGGCCTTTTTACATTGAAGCATTAATATGTAAGCATAACATTACATGTTTTTTTCAGAATCTTTAACGAAAGCTTCTTCTTCGATGAACATACAACATGTACCTCAACAAAATATCATCATCATCATTTCAGATTATCATAGTCAACTGTTGAATATAGGCCTCCCCTATAGATGGAACTATGGAATAGGTTATACTCGGAGTTTCTCTGCAAGATAAAATCCGTAATGATGATATCCGCAAAAGAACTAGAATGATCGACATAGCCCTAGGAGCTATGTCTAGGATAGGATTAGCAAGCTGAAGTGGCAATGGGCCGCCCAAATAGCTCGTGGAACCGATAACCGTTGGGAAAAAAAGGTTCTCAAGTGGCAACCTCGTACCGGTAAACGCAGTGTGGGCGTCCCCCACCAGATGGAGCGACGTCGTATGATCTAAACCTTACTCATGTCCCAGTGAGAGGTCGGGAATGCTAAATCGCATTAATGTTACCCACTGTTACCCTGAGTTTGTAGTGCCAACTACAAATAATTCAACCAGTAAATAACTCAGTCATTTATGAAGAATTTTACGGAATCTTAAATAACTTGAACATCCATCATCATCATCATCATCATCATCATTTCAGCCCATCACTAGTCCACTGCTGAACATAGACCTCCCCAAAGATTGCTACAAAAGTTTGTAGCTGTCATTTTGGGGGGAATTTAGCCATAGTTGCCACGCTTGGCAGGCGGGTTGGCAACCGCAGTTTATTTATTCTGATGTTCCAGGAAGATGCTGCTGCCCATCTCCTGGTTTTAATTTTCCCTCTGTCGACTTTTACGACACCCACGGGACGAGATGGGGTGGTAGATTCTCTCCGCTACCACACGGCGAAGTTTAACATCCGCTAGTCGTAAAATAGCGCATTACTGCATCTCAGTATCATTATATTCTCGCCACTGTAATATAATGCACGACAATATGGACAGTTGGGCAGATAGTGAATTGGGCATATTTTGGCTTTGATCCAAACATTACAAGGCAACAATTATTTGAAGAATTCAACAGACTTCCTTCGGGTGATTTTATGGTGCTTGACTATTCTTAATGTAAACAATCGATATATTGATAAGCTTATCATTAATTATTCGTATTGAATTAGTATTGATTAGGATAATATTAATGATTTTTAGTGTAACATGTGTAACAACTTCATTTCTAAAAAGTTTAAATTCAAGATTTACAAGCCTATACGTATAACGTGAAATTAGAGCGGTTCAATAAAAAAGGCATCTGCTTGCTTTGTTGAGTATATAAACAACAAAGAAGTCAATGACAGAAAAAAAAATACTGGTGGTAGGGTTCCTATGCAGGAATCCGTCTAGGTAGGTACCACCCAGGGCCAGTTATTCTGCCGTAAAGCAGTAGTGTGTAAACATTACTGTGTTTCGGTTAGAAGGGCACTGAGAGCTAGCGTAATTACTGGGCATATGAGACTTAAGAACTGATGTCTCAGGGTGACGGGCGCAGTGTGCTGTCACACAGAAATGATCTGTATGACACAGCATTTTTTATGGGCAGACGTTGCACTTACCATCAGGTGAAGATTTTGCTCGTTCCATCACTTTTATCAAATCGTAAAGTCTCTTTCAGCTCAAAATGAGAAATTATTATCTGCTTAGGTTGTTCTATATGCAGCAATAACGATAAGAAAAAAGTACTTTTTATTTTCTACATACAACATATCGTAATATATTAAAAATGTATACCATACAGAAAATCAACGTAAAGCTGCGCACAAGTTTTCAGTTTGAGGCTAGCGATTGCACCGTTTAAGTGTAAGTCAGTAGTTAATCCCAATGTTATTATTAACTATTAGGGTAGTGGCGACTATGACAAAGTCCCCCTAAAATGAGAGCCACAAACATTTGTGGCAATCCTAGGGGGTAGGCCTATGGTCAGTCGTGGTAGTGATAGGCTGAAATGTTGATGATGATTGGGGTCGTATTATGAATTTACTTTAATGCCAAAGTAACACTCACTCATCATTTTTTATTCGTTGGAATACGTTTTTAACATTCTATTAACGTACGTGTTAAGGTATGGTACATTGGAGGAATTAATAAATACATGCATGTTATGACATTTATGCATTGGAAATACGGAAATAGGACATTTCATAACGTGTATTGGAACCGAATAGTGCATACAAATGATGATACTCGTATAACTTAAGATATCGAAATTATAAAAGAGTTTCGACAATGTTGTATCCTGTCACTACGATCGGAATGAGTTCTTATTATTTTTTTATTTGATAAAAGTGACGGAACGAGCAAAATTTTCACCTGATGGTAAGTGCAACGTATGCCCATAACAAATGCTGTGTCATCCAGAACATGTCTGTGTCCTTGAGACATCAGTTCTTAAGTCTCATATGCCCAGTGATTACGTTTGCTCTCAGTGCCCTTAAAACCGAAACACAGTAATGTTTGCACACTACTGCTTCACGGCAGAATAACTGGCCCCGGGGTTTTTACCTACCCTCTCGTAATACTACATAATTTACATCAAGATGAATATATAGTTATAATTAGTAGTGTTAGTAGTTAGTGAATGGAATCAAACGAAGATTCAATTACATTAATATAGCAGGCTGTATCTCGGGTACCATAAGGATGAATTTTACACATGTATAAGTAAGAATACTTATACCGCTGACACTGAGGATCTGCTGCAAATACTTACTAAAAACTTTTGTATCTTCATCAGCTACTTTATCGTTAGTCCCCTGCCCCCTTTTAGGAAGAGCTAGCGAAGCTGGCGAGGCTGGAGAAACCTCAGGTGGGCGCTGAGCGTAGGTCTCTTCCAAAAAGGGTGCTGGGGACTTGATTTGTCGTTATCATCATGTTTGACAGACGGATTGACTATCACACTTTCAGACACCTGGCATCCTAAACGCTGTGCTGCTTATCACCGATCTGTGCACATTCGGCCTGGCATTTTTCAAGATGGAATGTTCCAGGCGACAGTTGCTAACGGCTTGAGAGAATCTACCACCCCATTTCATCCGGTGAGTGTCGTAAAAGTCGACAGAGGGAAAATAAAAACCAGTAGATGAGCGGCAGCATCTTCCTGGAACATTTGAATAAATAAACTGCGGTTGCGAACCCGCCTCCCGAGCGTAGCAACTATGACAAAATCTCCCCAAAATGAGAGCTACAAACTTGTGGCGTTTTATGGGGGAGACCTTTGTTCAGCAGTGGACTTATGACAGGTTGAGATGATGATTATGATGTAACTTTTCATTAAGTGTTAGGTGTCGGTCTGAAGGGCACTGAGAGCTAGTGTATTCACTAGGCACATGTGACTTAAGAACTGATATCTCATGGTGACGGGCGCAGTGTGGTGTCACACATGATGATGATGTTCTCCTAGCCGATTTCGACCACGGCTACAACTTCCGAATACTGTCGAGAGCCATCAACTGAGCAGGAGATATTATAGTGCCGCAAGTGTACGTCTGTAAACACAGGGGCACTCACTCGTCCCAACCTACCCGCGCCCGATGTAACGCCGATGCAATAAGATTGGAGGTAGGCTGGGATGCAGTGTCAGAAACACGGGGACAATCACAACACAACCAGACCCGAAAACCAACAATTTGTATTTTAGCACAAACGTTGGCTCCGGCCGGGATTCGAACCCGGGACCCGCGG
Organism: Luehdorfia chinensis; assembly: GCA_019845155.1. Taxonomy (NCBI): domain Eukaryota; kingdom Metazoa; phylum Arthropoda; class Insecta; order Lepidoptera; family Papilionidae; genus Luehdorfia; species Luehdorfia chinensis. The sequence goes on along the minus strand of JAHVAK010000003.1, from coordinate 4,930,540 downwards.
CGTAGAGGTCAGGTACTCTGACCACTAGGCCACGCGGTCGCATGGAAATGTTCTGTGTTACACGGCATTTGTTATGGGCAGCAAATGCACTTAACATCAGGTGAACGAATTGCTCGTCTTGTTAATATATTCAAAAAAACACTAGCTTCAGAGCCCTTCAAAACAACAACAGTCATGTTTGCACACCACTACAGGGGTTCTTAATTAGACGTACGAATTACTAATTCTACCAATTAAATATGTCCATTCTATCATCGTTTCATTCCTACGTTACGTAGCCATTCTGAAAGGGCATCGTCCTTCTCGGGTAATCCAAACCACAGGAAAAGGGATAATCCTAAACATTATCTCTTTACCTCTCCTTTATTAACATTTAATTAATTTTGACTTATTCTGGGACTTATATTGAGGTATAAATATCAGGATTTCAAATTTAAATTAAAGTCAACTTTGCCAATAAGCAATAAATCCAAAAGTCATATTATTTGCGTGGTTGGAATATAAATTTTAGAAATGGTTAAACTACCTCATAATGGGCATTTACTGGGATTTCTGGGCTACACTGTTGTCATAATACTTTTAACCCAAACAGAAACGCGACCGAACGCAAACGTCGCCCGCGAAACGTGCTAGACGACACGGACGTCTCAGCTCTTCCACTGACCACGATACTGTCAGTCACGATCCAGGCCACACTGTACATACAGTCAATAGTTTTAATATAACACGCACCACGACGCGCGACCGCCGTAGAGAGCGGCGCGCAATAGTCAATAATCACACCGCGTACACACGATTCACCCGTCTTCCAGGGCGGTTCTCACCGCCCAGAGTTACCGACACACAAGTCGACAGTCCGAATGGACGCGCGCAGCCTCCCTCGGACGGTCATTAGATGACTTAAAATATTTAAGATTTTCGAAATCGCGAAAGCACGCAGCGAACGCGACACAGTCCGAACTTCGAGGTTCTTGTAGGAGTTTTTATTTATTTATTTATGTTTGGATCAAACCAAACCTGGCACGCGGGCCCCTGGCCTGCGAGCACAGTATCCGATGAAGCTGTAAAAGCCGAGAAGGCTAACAGCAATTACATCACCGAAAATATATATATAATACTTTCAATTAATTATTATTAATTCTCGACTGTTTAAAAATTCAAAAATTGAGGTAAATATACATACACGTATGCTTTATGCTATGTTATCTCTTTTATGCTCATGACCTACCTATTGTAGACACCAGTGTCAGAATATAAATTAACAATAAGGCCAATACGGTGTATTGGCACGGCGGTGGTTACCTCACTTTTACTTTTATATGTTTGTTATTATTTTCTAACATTTACATAAATTCTTATTTGCCTAAAAAACGAAATTATTGCTTGACTGAATGTTCAAAGGTTTTTAACTTAAAATTATAACCAATTCAAGAATAAATATTATGTATAATGCACCATATAATTGCTTAAGCATTTTTGACAACTTCTATTAAATTAAAATTTCGCTAAGGTTCAGAAATAAGTATTCACGTATTAAATTAACGCGATTGCGTCAATGTAAGCCAATCTAAGCGTATGTTAAAATTGTGTCTTGTTTAAATCTTTCTTCCAAAGAAATACATCTTATTATTCTACAGTAAGTCATTTGACATGATTAAAATTTAAAATATTACCTAATTTAGATATATCCGAAATCCGAATCCGGGATATAACATTAGTCAAATTTTGGGAGAAATAAATATATCACGTTTCACTGTACGAATTTGGATTACGAGAGAAGGTGAGAAAGGCAATCTCCAAGATCAGGGGCGAAGTGGTCTCGAAATCCTAAAATAACGAGCACGCAAAGGGAAATAATGAAACATCTCATTTTGCAGAACTATTTGACTTTTTGAATTTGAATGCCAGTGAGACTATTCGCCGCCATTTGCACAGTATGGGGTTGCACTACAGTCGTTACGCTAAAAAGTTTATTTGACTGATGTTCTTAAATTTCGATTGGTCAACCTCGATATTTACAGACGAAAATACCTTCAAATCCAGCCGACATGCTAGATTAAATAATCTCTGGCGTTATAATACAATATGAATACAATATGTATATACAATACAATATGAAGTGTCTATAACTGACTATGGTAGAATTAGTGAAAACATTTGGGGCTGGATGTCAGGCGATATATGCGGATTACTTTTTCAAAGGCACCACCTCTGAATTACATTAATAATTTAGAAAACGTTATTAGAAAACGTTATATTGCCGACCGTCCGGGACGTTTACCCAGAAAATGAGCATTCTCAATTTTACTATTTATAAGACCACTGTCGATATACGGCTAGGATGGCAAGTGGCAAATGGTTCCAAAGACACCATTACATTGCGGCTGATACCGTGGCATTCAAAATAGTCTGACTTAAACCCAATCAAAAATCTTTTGGGGACTTATGGTGCAACGATGGAATTAGATATGGAAGACTAAAGATATATGGATAGAATTAGACAACAAGAGATACTCCGGAACGTCATAGCAGAGAGAATTGGGAGTCTATAAAGGGTACGGATATTTGTTCGAGACTTGTTGGTTCCATGAGAAACCGATTAGCAGTCATCGAAGAAAATGGCGGCAATACGTATGACTAATTCAATATTCTATTATCATTCATCAAAAAATATTTTAACTTTAATGCTGACCGGAAGTTATAGGAAGGGAAATAGTTTTTTTTATATCTTTTTGTATCAATTTTTATAACTTGTAAATACGATTTTACGTATAATACATTTTTAATTGAATTATTTTATTATCATCTTTTAATTATTGAAACAAATAATAAAATAAAACTCTGAACTAGAATAAGACGCAATAACAAATAATATTTCATATGGTACCTATCATCGATTACACGGTGATATGTGCTTTATCAATGAACTAGCTGTGATAAAAATAAATTAAGTCGAGTTATTAATTTATAGTTTATGCCAATTAGTTATACGAGTAGTAATTTCTGTGGAAAACTGGTGGTAGGATTTCTATGCAGGATTCCCTCTAGGTACATAAGTTAACGCAGGTTTAGTTACTTTGCCGTGAAGCACTACTGTTACTTCTGCAACATTACTGTGTCAGCATCAAGGGCACTGACAGCTAGTGTAATTACAGGGCATATGAGACTTAATAACTGGTGTATCATGGTGATGGGCGCAGTGTGGTGCCACACAGAAATTTTCTGGTTTACACGGCTTAATTATATTTAACAGCATGAGAATAACATTGGCCACGGTTAGGTTAATACGATACAGTGTCTGTGTATCTCCGCGTGCACGTGTGGCTGCACAGTTGATAGCATCCTACAGTATTTGGGTATTATCGTCGTTGTGGAAAATCGGCCCGGCGGTCATTCAGGTCACATTATTAGTACCGTAGTAACCATTAAAATTTACAAGAACTTTCGTCCTGTAAAATTTAAATTACTACTAAATTAATAGTTACTACTAATGGTGTTCCGTCTTCTGATAATTTATGGGCTTAAACATATATAGCAACACTGACGCTCTCTAGACCGATTGACGTTCAGCCAAATGTGACGCGAAATACGGTGGCGCCTCGGTAATAAGCCGATTACTTTAGTGCGTTTCTGCCATTTTGGTGAGACCATTGCGACTCCTTAGCCGTAGCATGAAGTTTTATATTTAACTTTTCCTAATAAATGTGTTGTCTAATGCAAAAAGAATAATGAAAATCGGTTCCGTATGTTATTAGATTAACGCGTTCAAACATACAAATTGCAACTTTATAATAGTAGTATGATTAACATTATAGTATGGGTTATCATTGTAAGAGTGTTAGCTCGCCGTTTGAAATTGAATCACAGTTATGGCACGGTTGACGGTTTAGCCAAAGATTCTGACAACGGGTAAAATTAGACATCTACGTGTTTATTTCACCACACTGTTCCAAAGCATATACTTGAGATATTTTAAGCAGTTGTCCTCGCGATCTTTTCTTACATCGCCAAGTTCGTAAAATTGTAGTTATCTATCATGGGCGCCAACTACAAAGTTCGAACTTTCGGTTCATCGGGTCTGATTCCTTATCTACTATGGCTTTAAATTGAATGAGATTACAACCCACAGATTCATATAAGAAAATAAATTATTTATTACCTTATTTTCCTCGTCTCGGATAATCCATTCAATTTTACTACAATTATAACGGCTAGTCGAATTGTAAAGAAATTTGACAAAGAAGTAGATTATGTCGTGAGATTGGAGGAAACGGGCGGGCAGCCAGTATTAATATTTTCTAAAGGGTTACTCCACACTAAGATCCCTCCTGTTCCGCAATACAGACGGGTGTGTTTTTCCGCATGAGAGGTACGTAGAGGCCCCTCAAGTAGCCCACTTTTCGCCCTCGTGGGAAACGAGACGTGACGGGTGGCGAACCATTAAGCCACCAAAGTAAAAAAGACGAATGTTTTAGCTAACATGTCAAAAATTTTAAAATAACATTTAAAAAACAAAAAAGTATTTACTTATTTATTACTTAACTGAAAACTGTAAAAGTAAGTAAAAAAAATGAATCAAACTGTTTCATGACTTACAAAATACACTAATTTCCGTTCCTAAAGCGAAATCTCAATAAAGCAATCCTCGTTATTTAAACATTTTTGACGAAATGCACTCTTGAATTTAAAGTTCTGTATAAATTGAAGAATAATGAGAATTCCTGTAGCCAAAGTAGAATAATATAATATAAACGTCTGACTTAAATAGACATTCTAAAGGGTTTTTATTAAAATTTCAATTTCCAGTTTTTGAGGTTCCATTCCACTGTAGTTTGAAATGAAATGAAATAAAAATTATTTATTCATCAACGTAAGAAATATAAATTTCGTTGGTCAACATTTTTTTACAATCTTTCACCGTTTCGTAATGATGTTCCTCTGACGGAGAAGAAATCGGCGAAAGAAACTCCGTAGGTATTCTCTATTACATATATACACCAACAGCACCTGTTCCCAAATAAATTATTTAATAACTATGCTCACTTTACAATTATATTTTAACAATAGTTGAAACTAAATATCAAATATATAAGTTTCTTAACGTAAGCACTGACATGCTGACTAATTCGGAAAGAAATGAATGTACGATAGCATATAATAAAAGTTTCGCAAGCATACTTCTTATTCAAGAACCATTAGTGAATATTATAAAGTTCAAAGCTCTGCATAATTCTATATAAAGGATTATTCTTAATAAATAATAAACAAAAAGTAAACTAAATGAAACGGGTGCGCAAAGATGAAAAAGAGAGATTGATTTCCACATACAATGGAGGTTTATTTGTATTGTACCCTTGTCAATCATAAAGCTTTAACAACAGCGACGAGTTTCTAGAACATCCAGCATCACATTTCATAAAACCATCTAAAATATAGCCCATATTATAAACATGTTAGATCTGAGGATACAAGTGATTTAAAAAAAAGACCGAAATGATATAGTATCCGAATAAGAATTTAAAAAACATAATAATTCATTAAGATTTAATTGATCAAATATTTCACCTAAGTAGACGGGTTCCTGCATAGAAATCCACTGCATAGGAAGCGACTACAAGACCAGTTATTTTGCCGTGAAGCAGTAGTGTGCAAACGTTACTGTCTTTCGGTCTGAAGGGCACTGGTAGCTAGTGAAATTACTGCGCATATAAGACTTCACTGATGTCTCAGGATTTGATCCAGAACATGGTCACATACTGCAGACTTTCGAGAACGTCGATGCATCACATCAGCTGTATGTTCTTTTACGCGGGTTTTTAATGATATTTTTATTTGCTTTGTGTAAGAGAGACATTCGCAATCTAGCTTATATTTTTCTGCATCTCATAGAGGGACATTTGACAAGTTGTTACGAGTAAAACAGACTTATTGTCTTCGGCGACTAGAAACATTTTCTTATGAAAGACCGATTAGAGTTATAGTGGTCTAAAATTGCATCTATATGGTAAAATTGGGAAAGTTTCAGTAGTAGTTTCATATACATACCGCTTGTAGAATGTTAGGTTTACAGGAATAGTACGGAGGACTTTCACCTCAAAGTCTTCCTTGAATTCAGTAATAATAGGTGATACTAGGGTGCCCATCGATTCATAAGCATAAGTCTAAAATGAAAAATGTTGGCAAGCTAAAACTTTTGATAAATTAGCGAAATTAAACTGCATTATATAATATGGTCTTGATTTCGACTTTGCTTTTTAATCATTGTGTTTATCATACCGTGATTAGTTTTAATTATACAATTTTTTTTTTATTTTTCTTCGTATAATCACGTACCTAAGTATCAGTGCTTCGATTTGAAAGGCACTATAGTTACTTAAGTTATTCGTCTCAGAACAACGAGCGCAGTGCCATACACGCTAGATAAGTAAAGAAGAAAGATGTTAAAGTTGCATGTTATAGGCAGGTGTGGCTCTTAATGACTTTCTTAAAAATAGCTAGAATTTTTAAAGCATTTAAAGGCTACTAATTGGCATCGATTTAGTAATTAAACAAAATGCTTAGAGGAACGGCGCCAATTTAACAAGTTGATCAATTAAGCAAACTCGAGGTTGAAGACACTTATTTATCACAAAAGAACAATGTAGAGTTCGGTTAAATGCGATAAAATCTGTATAAAAATATGCCACAGAACATATGTATCTAATGAAACTAGTAAGATTATTCAGTAATTAATAAGTCTAAAAGACGTCTTTTGAATAAAATAGTGCTACATTCTTTCACCTCATTAGGCAGTTTGTTGTACTGTTGCGCTCCCACAAACTTAACACTCTTCTTTCCTACGCCAGTTCTAAATGTAGGTAACTCCAGATTGTGTTTATTGCGAATACAGAAGTTATCTTTTAGAATAAATGCGAGTGATTGCGTTGATTTCAAAAGTATTATTTAAACATTTATAAATTTTGTTCGGTGGTGTTGAAAAATGGTAATTAAAAAAGTACATTTATAACCTTATTTTGTCTTCCCTGTAGCATAATTAGGTATTAGATATTCTAAGTGTGGCTTAACAAGAGTATTGTAAATTATGTTTTTGATGGATTGCGAAAAACATTCATTTTATAAATGAAAAATTGAGAAGCGAAATCTGAGATCTTCAGAGAATCTCTATTACAGATGCCTTCTCACAGTACTAAATTAACAGATGGATCCTTCACTGTGCAGGCCGTCCGTCTATGGAATGCATTACCAGTGATAGTTAGACGTGCTCAGTCTTTATTAGCATTCAAAAGGCTTGTCAAAAGTCACTACCTGTCGCTTTAACTTTAAATATGTATTTATATATATGTTTTTTATGTATGTGTGTGTACGTAAGTATGTATTTGGTATATGTTTGTATTTATGATTCCATAATATATTTATATTGCTATATATTAATCGCCGGCACACCCTCTTTAATAGTCTCTTCATTAATGTCCATTTACCGGTTTTCTGGAAGAAATCGCTTTTAGCGATAAGACCGCCGATTGCTATACCATTTTATTCAATGTTTTTGTTTATTACATTTTTTTTTTAATTCATGTACATTGGTGTGTAATAAAGTATAAAATAAATAAATAAATAAATAATGGCGTTAATTTAGATTGGATATTGTTTATGTAAGCTCTCCAGGTTGATTTATTGACCAAGACAAGTCCTAAATATTTTTGTTTATAACACTTTTTAGGGGCTCATCTACAACAGTAAAACGCGGGTACTCGTGAGTAATTTCATTTAATGAAGATCCTGTTGGGCTTTATTAATTACAGATATTGTAGTGTTTCCATAATAAAGGAGACTAATGTTATCCGCGTAGTGTTATATGTCCGGTGAGAGTAATTGAACTGATGTCATTCACAAAAATAAAGGAAAAGCAATAGGCCCAGTACTGATCCTTGCGGCATACCACAACCAACTCTTTTCGGGCTTACTTTCAAAATCGCCAATTTTAACAACTTTACCTATAGAATTACCTTTAAAATTTCTTAAAATCCGTATCTAAATATGTTGTACCAAAAACGTATTGACACTTAAGGGATTAGGAGTAGCTATCTTAGTGTGCTTAGATTGAGATTTACGTAATTGCGTTCTTTGATATTTCTGCGGGCGTCGCGGATTTACTACACTTCGAATGTACTATTCATATTTATTACATTTAATCAGTATAAAATAATTGACTAAATGATTAAAGGCGATGTTCTAGCTTTAGTAAGTACATAATAAGGCTTATAAATAAAGTTATTTAACATTCTTTACGCGTGATTTATATTCTATGTCAGCTAATTTTTACCCAGGTTAATTAAATTCCGAATCACCTTTCCAGCACCGAAAAACTTTTACTTAAAGACGCTAACTTTTTAACTTTATTAATTTTGCTTATATTTACAGTACGGGCCTTTTCGCATTTGCGTTAGTAATCATTTATAATAACCAAAATTAAGCGGTAATCATCAATCTATACATATATACATATAAACATATATTTCTTTCTCTAAGATATTTTTTGTCGATATGAAAGATCTCCCTTAATACTGTATCAAAATAAATGTCTGATACTCCATTTAAGGACCTGCGCGGTTTTGCGAAAAGTCGATGGATGCAGGTGGCTCAGGACCGTGTTTTGTGGCAATCTATGAGGAAGACCTATGTTCAACAGGACTATGATACGCTGAAATGATGATGATGATGATAGAAATCACGATCTGTTTTCAATCTGTTCAACTTACTTGCACGACAGGTGTCGGTAGGAATTGTTTACATTATTTAAAGAAGTTAAATATTGACACTTCATGATCACAATTAAAAATAACGCGAAAAATTAGCACGGATTTACTAGTAACATTTATTTGTTTGAAATAAAACTTCTTTGAGCGCAATGTTAATAATCTTTGTAGGTCGAATTGAGTCCAATATATTCATGCAACGTTTCTTTTCTTTTTTAAATAATTGATGTTATTGTTAACGCGCTCTTTTTATTAATATCGTATGTATCAAGTGTACAGGTTTGTATTTGCAGCTTTAAAAATCACTTTATTACTGAGGTTATCGTAAGAGGCGAAGTACGGAAAACTGAACCACATATAGTGATAAGATTCTTATGCAGGAATCCGTCTGGATAGGTTCCACCGCAGTGCCAGTTATTCTATCGTTAAGGAGTAGTGTGCAAACATTACTGTTTCGGTCTGAAAGGAACTAGTGTTCTTCTACCATATGTCAGAGGAGTCACGGACAAGATTGGCTATATCTTGAAGCGGGCTTCTAAAAGAACACTTTTCAAGCCGCCAAAGAAGATAAGTCAGTTTTTACCATCTGTCAAGTGTAATGTCCCTCTACAAGATTCAGGAGTATACAAGCTAGATTATTATTCGCGTAAATATAAGAAATCATTACAAACAGGTTTAGTTGGGCTTCTGAATTTACTAATGGGTAGGCGAGTACGTTGATACATGTTCATATTAATGAAAGTAATAAAATCGACAATGCTTCAGTAATCTTTGTAAACAAACGTTATTTTAAAACATGGAATAGATGAATATAATATTAATAATTCAATGCGTCAATCAGAATTATTTTCTCCTATTTCTCTTAAATAAATACCCACAAATCCTTTGAAATTTATTGAAATGGATTCTTATTTTAAGAAGAAGATTATTGCAGCTTGTAGAGAGATTTATCTTTGAGAGAAGATGTTTTTGCCTACAGATCATTAAAATGGAGAAGAAAACAAGCAAAATTCTATGTCCTGCCTCTGAAGTAAGGCAAATAAGCTGAATCTAATATAGTGAGATATGGACATACTTTCGTAAACCCTAATTATACCTGCTACAGTTGTTGAACAAGCATGCAATACATACTGTACTGTATATGCTTTTCAATTCAATGTTTTGTTTATACGTAGATCAATTTTGTTGAACTTTCATTAAAATGTGATTCTTGTGCTTTCAACTCAGGTGCTTTACAGTTTAATCTAATTAATCGATCTCGGTACTCACGGATGTTGTACAAGTATATAATATGTATATGTTTCTCAGTACCTCCATTAGATCATGCAACCCTAAATTTACACATCGATTAATGAACAATAAAATGTAAGCAATAAACTTGCAATTAATAGAAATAATTCCCCCAGTCAATTAAAATGTAAAATGTAAATGATTGAGCTATCTTGTTCGTCGCGCTCGAATTGATCTAACGACCATCCTTGGGGTTTCAATATTTCCCAATTAATTTCCAATCTCTTATAATAATAATTACCTAAGTTATTCTGATTTTGATTAAGTGACCGATAAAAATAGATAAAATAGGCTATTGTCTGAGTATAGTTCCATAGAATTAGTTTTACGGATTTTATCGTGCATAATTTACTATTTACAACACGACGTTTCGAGCGCTTTTCAGCACTCATGGTCATGGAAGAACTGAGATGACAGATGTACTGATGTCTTAGTTAACCCGGGGTGCCCTGGGGATAAAATCGGTAAAATCTAGTTTTATTTCAATGTGTAGTATTCTCGTAAATATAAGAAATTATTTAGTTCCACGCGTCATTTTCGTTATACAGACAAATGTAGTATTAACATAATTTATACTATGCTTAACATGACCTAAATCCTTTTCAAAATGTTTACATAGGATACACCTTACCAGTCTACATGTGACAGAATTGTCACTTAAACTGTCAATATAGTAAATAAATGTATGAATAGTCTTGCAATATTCAATTGATGTAGCGACATCTATGTCGCGCCACATGAGAAGCTTAAGAAATATTCCCATACGTCCATAATCGCGATATGAAAGTTTTCTGAGATGCGAACTATATAAACAAATTCTGAAATATTACTAGTCGGAGCAGATGTCCTCCCTAGATCAGACCACTCGATCTGACGGGTAGCTACCCTTTTCCTTGGCAATATCAACCGCTAAAATATAACAAGCAATTTATAACAAACAAGCTGTTCCCTCGACTTTGTATATGAATGAACAAACTCTTCATTGTACTTACATACTTTTACGAGAGGTCGGATTCCTATGCAAAAATCCGTCTAGGCAAGCATCACCGCAGGGTCATTTATTCTGCCATGAAACAATCGTCACAGTGCGGGTACCACACAGAACTGTTCTTGATGATACAGCATTTATTGTGAACAGACCTTGCACTTACCATCAGGTAAAACGTTTTGCTCGTCTCGTAAAGTTGTGTCGCCTGGAACATGTACTCGTACTACAGACAGTTTGCATCACTCATACGGAATAATGCCAAATTGTACTCCGTGTGAAAAACAGAATCTGGTGGCGAGGGATTTGCGGAATATAAACTTATTCACGTATGTAATATTCCGCTAAAGCAATGTACTATCAACCTGGTACCGCCACAAAATTTATTTAGGATAAAGAAGGTCTGCCTTAACAAACTGCCGGAATTCGACGATACTAAACCTTAAAGAAAAAGTCAAGTAAACCATTGTATAAAAAATGAAAAAAGAAATGTACAGAACTACACAATGTACGAAACAGGAGTTAAAGATGAGTTTAATTAAAAGATTTTAGAATATATTGTTCACGTATGAGTTTCAATTACATTTATTTTATATACTTATTAAAAGTTAACATAACTTACAAACTGCATAAAGTAAGAGCTAAAAGTCTTGGTTATTAAAAGTGAAGAGAAACACTAAAGAATTAAATAAATAAAAATACGAATGGCATAAACGAGAAATCAGATTAGTAATAAATTAATATAGTCTCTTATTTGATATTTATACAATGTTTAATATTATAACTATTCTTATAAACGTACCGAAATTTGCGCGTTTCGTTTATTATGTTTTATTAGAGTGTAAGAATGTAACTGAATAAAGCATAGTAAAACTATTTATATCTTTTGTTACGAGTATTTCGTTAATTATTTACTTCAATTCAAAATTGTACGAGTACACAAAATCAACTCAAAACAACAAAGAAGAACGACCGGTTACTTTTTTCGTAACCCGGTTACGTTTTATGCCAACAATTCTTTGTGACAAGTTTTTTATAGCCTTTTTAAGCATATTGTGAGCACGAAGGAGAATAAGGTTTTTGATATTTAAAGTTTGTATGGAGAGGTTAAAAGTTAAAAGAAGAAATTAATATTTATATTAAATATGTGTTCCAAATACATTAAATTGAATAAAATAAAACGTTCATTATTTACGTTCATACTGACATAACATGGAACTTCAGTAATAGAGATTCTGCTGGCCTACATGATTTAATGTAAGACTTGAGGTCACATTGACCTGCTATATGTATGAGTGAGACAGTAACTTATTGGAAAATGCCTAGTGATTTGTAGTGTGATCATGAAGTTTAATCATAAATCATAACTTAATATTCTAACTTGCGAACGTTGGTCTCGTATTTATTGAGTTACAAGTTGTAGTATGATTATGTCCTTGTCGATTTCAACCACGGGCGACAAGTTTCGAATGTTGTCGCGAGCTATCAGTTGATATTGATGGGCAGCACAGGAGATATTATAGTTCCACAAGTGTAGGCGCAAATACAAAGGCACTCACTCGTCCCAACCTACCCGCGCCCGATGTAACGCTGATGTAATAAGATCAGAGGTAGGCTAGGATGTAGTGTCAAAAACACGGGGACAATTACAACACAACTAGACCCGAAAACCATCTATTTATGTTTTAGCACAAATGTTAGCTCCGACTGGGATTCGAACACATGACCCGCGGCGTAGAAGTTAGGTACACTGACCACTAGCCCACGCGGTCGTCACAAGTTGTATAAATATATTTCAGCTATTGTAGCTTAGCGTTCACAATGATGCATTCACTTTCCTAATAATTTAACATCTATGTAACTAGTGTTCAGCGTTTTTTGAAGTGAAAACTTAAGGCAATACTAAAAAGAGACAAACTTATACATCTATAGTATTTAGCCTGCGAGAGACTGAGATGTACTGCAGTGTACCGTGTTTCCTATCATATTTATTTTTTAGAATTCGTAGAAAACTTCAATTTATACGTAGATATTACCCTCATTAGCTCGACAACAAGATTAAAAACAGTCATAAACATTGTATTTGAAATACCTATATTCACCAAATCCAAACCAAAGCATTTATTTCATACTTTAGTTATCATAAGTCACTCTTGTTATTTGTTTAAATTGAAAACTTGAAGTCTGTATAATATGTTATGTAATTCATACATACATACAGTCACGCCTTTTTCCCTTGCAAGAGGTAGGCAGAGGCTACACACGTTGGCGACTTTCGCCCTCGCGGGAAACGATAAGAGACGGGTGGCTAACCACGTCGCCGCCATTTTGGTACGAGTCGAGAAATTCTTATTACCCATTGCGCTCCCACGAGCAGTACAGTGATAGCATTGCATATTATAGTGTTGTTGTGCCCGAATAAATGTTGTCTGTACAATAACTTAGTCGCCTCTTACGACACCTCGGTAGGTGCTATTCTAATCTTCCGGACACTCATCTGCGATGTTATGTATAATTATCCTTATACTCTGCATTCGTATCATTCTTACGAAGTTTAGTTTTATGAAGATTACACTTCTGCCGCGTGTGTACTTGCACACATGTTTGTTGTTGACTATATATACGTGTACATATGTATGTACGTATTGTTCTCATCGGAATAGAATAAAGTTTTATTGTTATTCTTAATTTAAAATGAAATATAAATCAGAAGGCAAATAAACGAAAATAAATCACCAAACTCGAACAAATCGGTTTACCAAGCAAAGTTTTCTCATCCTGATAAGATAGGAGTTTCACGTGTATTTCCTTGAGTTATAAAAGGTTATACACGCAGCATTAAGAGCAGCTTAAAAGAATGAAAACGAGGTAAAGGTTTTTATCTTCGTATTTAAGAAGAAGCTAAAAAAACTTATGACTTTTGTGAAGAATAAATTTTATTTTTCTTTAAATATCTTTTTCTTCTGTCTTTTATACAAGAGGAGAAACTGGCTATGAGTGATCAACGCATAACCGAAACCGTTGGGTCTATAACCATAAATTTTGCACAAGAACTCCTTATAGAATTAAGTAAAGATTATTGAAAATGCATCATTAATACGATTAAATATGGGAAGAAAGTTTGTATGTAAGTTGGACACATTTGAAGTTATTAACCTGAAAATTGATGTTACGGTTTCCGTTTATAAATAATTGCGGTTTCGGTTATTTATATGGTGTTTTAGGAAATTCGTCCCCTAATGGGGTAAAATAAAGGACGAAAGTTTGTATGGAAGAGCATGATTTTTGAAGTTATATATATGGAAATTATTATTTGTTCTTCTGTATATGAAAAAAGCAATTTGTATCAGCATTTTTGAAAATCCATCCCCTAAGGAGGTAAAATAAGAAAACAATGTTTGTATGGAAGTGCTTCATTTTAGAAGTCAGAAAAGTGGAAATTGGTATTTTGGGTTTCTGATTAACTTTCAAAAAAATTCATTTCAAAATTACTTAATAAAAAAAATACGTTATGTCTGATAATTTACCAAAATGAAATTGTCACGGATCGACCTGAAAATATCAGTACGAACTATACGCACTCATAGAAATAGACAGGGAAAAAAGAGATTCACATATATATATATACACAGACACATTGCAATTTCCTAAAGCTACAATCGAGATCCAGTTTTTCATTGTATTCTTACTATATGACACGTTCGCACACCTTCAGGGCTAAAAGGCAAAAAACCGAATATAGTTTCCTGATTGATTGATATAAAAATATTTTGGCTTCATATTTTAACATTTGAAATACCATCTTTTTAAAATGATTGTGAAAATGTTGACGATTAAGGGGCAGACTTTTCCTAAAGATGTTCCTAATGAAATGCATAATGAATGTACGTGGGAAAATCGTTAAGTTAATTTCTAGGATCAATCTCCAAGTTGTCTCGTCTAAGTAGGTACCAGTAGTAGGGCCAGTTATTCTGCCGTGAAGTAGTAGTGTGCAAGCATTACTGTGTTTCGGTTTGAAGGGCACTGTGAGCTAGCGTAATCACTGGGAATATGAGACATGAGAACTGATGTCTCAGGGTGATGGGCACAGTGAGGTGTCACACAGAAGTGTTCTGGGTGGCTCAGCATCTGTTAATGGCAAACGTTGCAATTGCCATCAGGTGAACGTTTTGCTCGTTTCATCACTCTCTCTAATAAAAAAAAAGAAAAGCTGAGCTTCCATTGCCAAGTTGAGCCTCAATTGCGGCTGAGGCGAAAATTTTCTATTAGGCTCCACCCTTCATGACAATCAAAAAGTTTATTCGTATATATATTACTACTATAACAAAGCTGGAGGTGGTATGTTTGAACGTACTTATCTCAGAAAATACAAATCCGATTAAAAAAATGCATTATTTAGATGTTCCGGTTGTAGTAGCATGCTGTATTCTATAAAACTTTATGCTTTACGGTCTTATGGAGCCGCGCGTTGAGAAACGAACATTATCGAGACTGGCGAAACTGTGAATTCTCATCAGCGAGGTGCCTTGCTGTACGGCGCAATCCTGTGATCGTTTTCTTTAACGCAGGTGAAACCGCGAGGTACAGCTATATATATGGAAATTAGCTACTTTATTATAAACGTCTTGTCAAGTATTTCTCCGCACTAGGATTTTTACCGAATGGTGAGTGCCATACGAGTATATTGAACAGGCACACCCAGACCCGAAACAATATATCTATCACGTTTGTGAACGCGACTCCATCTTGGCTGCGGAGGGCAGCGCAGCGCAGCTCACTCAGCAGTCCTCCTGTTCGCATCCAGAGTGGGCTTGCGCAGCCCACTCGGAGCGACCTCCCCAGGCCAGCACGATGCCTCAGGCCGACCATGTGGGCTCCTCTTACCTGCACCTGCATTATTACAAATATAAGAGGGTATATTTGGTTGTCCTTGTCAGTCAATAAATCGTTTTTTTTCCGGCTAGTTATGCGTCTTATTTAACCTATTCACAAACATTAAAGTTACTAAACAGTCAACAATTAAACCAATCGAACGGAGAACTGGAAAATAAAAAGCCATTTACTAGGAAAGAAAACCGAAAAGTCATTCTGCTCCATGACAATGCTCCATGCTTTTGCCGCACCCGGCAAATTCGCCAGACTTAGCCCCATCCGATTTCCATTTATTGCGGTCAATGCACGTGCTGCAGATCTATCTATATGCATCTAGTCCCGTAGGTGTCGTAAAAGTCGACAGAGGGAAAATGAACACACGAGATGGGCAGCAGCATCTTCCTGGAACATCTTAATAAATAAACTGCGGTTGCCAACCTGCCAAGCGTGCCAACTACAGCGAAATTCCCCCAAAACGAGAGCTACACTTGTGGCAGCCTATGTGGACTAATGATAAGCTGAAATGATTAAAGATTGGGTGATGTAAGTAATTTTATCGATGAATTTGTTACCTCAAAACCTCCTCAATTTTTTCGCGATGACATCCGTATGTTGCCTGATAAATGAAGAAAGGTGATCGAAAACAGTGGACAATGTTTGGAGATTAATGTTGCATTGTACATTTTATAATAATTATTAAATAAAATTTGACAAAAAACCGTTAAAATTAAGTAATACACCTAATATAAAGCAGTGAGAAAAATTACAACAGGATTTATTTGTAAAAGAGTAAAATATGAAGATTTGTAAAATACGTGTAACGGCTTACTTAAATTTACTGGGTTAAGTTAGCATAATATAATTCAAATATAACATTTAACACTTTAGCGTCTCCTACGTTCTAGTTTAACTACGTAGTTAAGTATTTATTGTAAACAATTTACAACTTAATTTGGAATTCTGACTGTAGGGAAAGTTTATTCACATCCTAAGGATGAAACTTGTTTACAACTTTGATTGTTAAATTTAGTGACTGTTATACCGAGAACAAGTAGAAAACAGCCGCTCTGAGAAATCCTCGGCCTTCTGTTCTATAGAATATCTTTTTGATTACAAAAAAAAAATCCTTATAATGCTTAACTATGACGTCAACTTCTATAGAAAAGATTTAGAAAATTTTAATTAATGTTTATGTACGAGTACGCAGAGTCCTACATCTACCATTAAAGACGAATTAAGAGGAAATACCGTAGTCATCCTCAAGCACTGAGGTAATGTCTATCTGACATTGACACTAATTGATGATGGTACAACTCCTATGCAGGAATCCGTCTAGGTAGGTACCACCGCAGGGCCAATTATTCTGCCGTGAAGCAGTAGTGTGCAAAAATGCTTCAGTATGAAGGACACTGACATCTAGTGTAATTACTGGGCCTATGAGAATTAAGAATTGATGTCGCAGATTGACGAGCGCAGTGTGGTGCCACACTGAAATTTTCTGGGTGACAAAGCATTTGTTATGGGCAGAAGTTGCACTTACCTTCAGGTGAACTTTCTGCTCATTTTCTCTCTTTCTTATATAAAAAATTGGTTCTCTACGCTAACTATACGAAATATAGCAACATATTGCTATTACTTGTCTCTTGTATTCTGTGATAGCGTGGCGCGAAAAGAGTAAAATCTCAAATTCGAATTATTTAATTTGAGTGCACCGTTTTCGTCCCACGATTCGGTTATTCCTTATTGATATCCATTATTTAGTAATTGTTTATGTACTGAATTGTTATTTCAGAGTAAATATTTTTTTTTATGATTCACGTTTTTTATCAAATTTCTAAATGTTTAGTCTGGTATATATAGTGTTGTATAGTATATAGTATAGAATATAGTACAGTACATAGTATAGTACGAGTATATAGAATAGTAGTAAAAAATTTACTGCATGCGCTCTTTTTTACAAAAGAATTAAACTTAAGCTTAAATGATTTTCAACAATTTTGAATGATATATTTTCAAGTGTAATTTTATAATAAATGCTATTTAAATTCTCTTACATCGATATAGACTAACGTCGGTGTTATAATAAATGACCATATTACTCACACCGCAAAATATTTTCTGTTGGTAATTGTCGGAAAGTTGATTACGGCAACACCAGTCTCACATCAACATCTTAAAAGGTGGATTGTACGTTTTATGTACTACGTGCGTTTGCATTAGTAGCGTCTTTACATCTGAAACGCTGCTCTCTATCACCGATCTGGCTATTTTAGATCTAGCATATTTGAGATTGCAGTAAAAAATAAGCATATTCTCCATTTAAAACCTATAATGGCATTATTCCAAACAACTTTTCCGTGTTTGGAATAGTGCCAGTTTAAAATATAAATTTAAGCTAAATAGAGGAACGAGTACCAC
Organism: Luehdorfia chinensis; assembly: GCA_019845155.1. Lineage (NCBI taxonomy): Eukaryota > Metazoa > Arthropoda > Insecta > Lepidoptera > Papilionidae > Luehdorfia > Luehdorfia chinensis. The sequence continues at coordinate 4,912,219 of JAHVAK010000003.1, read as the reverse complement.
CTACAAGACAAAAAAAATCAAATAATTGTTGTGTAAAACCTGGCACAACATTTTAAGTACATAAAGATTTTTTGTTTGTTACATGATAAAGTAACAAACACGTTTTTTGAATCATCAACGGCCGTCCATATCACCTCGATGGGTGGCATTCCACCACTGTGCGCCTTTCGAGGAATTTTCTTCCACGCACGACCACTCTGTGGAACTTGCTGCCACCAGCGGTTTTTCCGGAACGATTTGACTTAGGGACCTTCAAGAAAAGAGCCTATTCCTTTCTCAAAGGCCGGCAACGCACCCGCGACTCTCCTGGTGTTGCGCATGTTCATGGGCAGCAGCGATCACTTAACATCAGGTGAGCCGCTTGCTCGTTTGCCCTCTCTTCTGCGAAAAAAATAAAATGTTTTAGTGTCTCTATCTACAAACATATTATGCAATAAATATTTATTTATTTATTTATTTAAACTTTATTGCAAACCTTAAATAAAAACGGTAACAAAGGGCGGACTTAATGCCTATAGGCATTCTCTACCAGCCAACCCATGGTGTGGTGAAAACTTGTGATAGGTGCATAAAATACATAAACTAAACATAAGCTTACACATACATACATACATACGCACATTAATACTTACATACAATACATATATATATTATATATATACACCGTAATTTTTAAGCCGTTCCGGAAGAAGAAAATACCGAGACAGAATCAATAGTAGAATCGATTACTGGAGTTTAATCTTACTGAAAATGAATATAACTGTGTTTAATTACATGGATAAAAAATAAAAGTTGACCTACAGTTTTTCGAATATAAGCTTAGTACTGTCGCAGTGTTATAGTGGGACCGCACACGCACCGGCCGAGTTCAATAGCCCGTGCGAATCAGCTGATACCTACACTAACACAACGCTCGGGTCGGACACGATATACCTTTCTGCGTACGTTTTATCATAAATATTTATTGAGAACTAAATTGGTAAGTTTTTAATAATTAAATACATTTAGATTTGTTTGATTATTAAAAGATGCGTCAGACTAGGAATATTTCGAAGTCTTGAGTGCGTTTACAGAAAATTTCCAGAACCGAAAATTAAAAATTTATGTCTTTACAAAAACGTTGGCTCCGGCTGGGATTTAAACCCAGGGTCCGCGTCATAGTATTCGCAGTAGAACGTGTTACACTAGACTACGCAGTCGCCACGTAACTGAGTATTTACTCCAATTTTCTCTTCTTTCTTACACAAATTCAGGATCGTCGGAAATACTTTATTTTGTGTTTTCTGAGATAGCTACTTTCTTGACAAAAGAACATAGGATAAACTGAAAGTGTCAAGTGCACTTTTTAGTATTCTGTTTTTTTTTTTAAAAACTATGATATACTCTAGGATTTCTCTTATATCAGGCACAAACACCCATACCCAGTACAATTATCTGTAAGCAATACAAATATTTGTCTCGTGCGGGAATCGAACCCGCAACCCATAAGCCAATCATTTATCCTCGGCGTCCACATAACCGCCCAAAAAAATGGAACTGTTTGGAAAACCTAACAGTTTCGTTTTTCACAAGGTTATTTGCCAAATAATTTACACTACCCTGTATCGGAGCAATTGCTTCAATTATGTCAACCTTACTCGATATACAAAAGTGTTTATTACATTATCTTTTACATTTTGTGTAAGTTTTTACTTTCATATTACATGTAACAGCCTAAATTTGTAACATTAGTTCTCCTACTTGAATACACTTACTACAGACTTATTTTCTTTACGAAAATTCCGTAACACAAGAGCGACAACACGCTGAACATCCAAGGTCAAATTCAGTGCGACGTTTTGAATGTGAGAAACGAGTTCGGCGAGACGTTTAATATGACGCGAAAAGTACGCAAAATATGTACTTAGACAGAAAGAGAAAAAGAAAGAACTATGTAACAAATCCGAACGTCACGAGACCAGCGGGCAAGAAACATACGAAAATGTTAAATAATCAATGTGGAATAAAAAAGTTAAATCAAATTTTAAGAATAATATTATGTATTCTCAAAAAAGGTATTTTACAAATAAGCATATTTTACAATCCGTATTGGCCTCGTCTGTAAAACACTAATGGTAAAGTGCCTCTGGAATCTTGATATATGCGACTTACTGTGCTACGTTATTCAACATTTTGTAAAAATAATTAGATAAATGGCATTTCAAATCTACCGTAGCTTTTTTTTTATAAAAGGTGTATAATAATAATAATAATAATAATACTGTTTATTTCTCCTCACAGTTTAAACTAATTATAAAAGTACATTAAAATATAACTTATCAGTAAAATATTGTTACAGTCTAGTCTATGTGAGGAGCTTGTGTCTGAGGTAGGCAAGTATACCTGTATTACAGATCACCAGGTCCTCACCCCACGGACTAAGTTTCAGGTTTACTATTTTAACTGATATGGTTAGAAAATAAAGCTAAGCTAAAATTTAATCATGAGATATTTAATGTGTGTGATGTGTCTATACTATAGTGTGTGAGTGTGTGCTCGGGCATGTGTGTGTGTGTGTGTGTGTAAGTGTGTGTGAGTGTATGTGTGTGTGCCTGTGTATTTGTATGTGTGCCCAAGTGTAAGAAGCTGTGATTTTCTTAAATTGAGCTAAAATTTAAGCTAGCAGATTTTCTGTAGATGCGTAATCCAATTTCTGCAACCAGTCTTTCACAGTGTATTTACACGATGATTTAGGAAGTGAATAAATTGACAATACTCCATTAATTTTGTTATATAAATTACAGCTTTGATAGCAGAAGAATCGATGTGAGAAACGTGTATTTAATAAGCGTATTATACAAACTCGATCATTCCGTCGCCTATTACAATTTTTTTCAGGATTATATATTATCAAAGAATGTTGTTTAAGAACGGTTTGAAAAACAAAAAGTTGTCTTACTGTCAGGACTTCAAATTTTTTGTATAGATCTCTGGTAGGATGGTCGAACGGCAGAAAAGAACATACTTTCAAAATAGTCCTTTGAGCTCTTTCAATTTTCAGAAGGTTAGTTTTTGTTGTTCCACCCCAAGATGTTATACAGTACGAAATTAACGATTGTCATAAGGCAAAATAAACGGTTTTAATTATTTTTTTATCAGCGATGTGACGTAAATTTTTAAAAATAGCAATCAATTTACGCACTCTTTTAGACAGCAAGTCAATGTGAGTATGAAAGTTTAATTTGCTGTCTATTACGATACCCAGGTATTTAATAGAGTCAGTATTCTGAAGTATAGGACACACACAGTCAGAAGTATCTAAATTATCGCAGGAGTGAGCTATGATACTATTAAGAGGGCGATCAGCTTTCGAATGTCTCAAGGAGAAAGTGACATATTTTGTTTTTTCGACATTAAGTGTCAATATATTGTCTCTGAGCCACCTAGTCACAACATTCATACCTCTCTGCGCATTGGAGAAAACTTCATTCCAAGAGTCACCAGTAAAAAGAAGAGCTGTGTCATCAGCAAATGTTAGGACTTTAGCACTTGGGAGTTGTAATTGGCACAGGTCATTTATATATATAAGAAACAGGGTTGGACCCAGAATACTTCCTTGCGGGACTCCAAAACCTATGCTAACCTCATCACTTGTAAAATTGTCAATTTTCACACATTGAGTACGATTAGTCAAATAATCATTAAAAAGTTTCAACTGGATGTCTCTTATACCAAAAAGTTCAAGTTTTTTTATTAAAATCGGAATGGAAACTGTATCAAAAGCTTTAGCTAGGTCCAAGAAAATTGCAATTGTTTTCTTCTTGTTGTCCAAATTGGTTACTACAAAATCTGTTAATTCGTGCACAGCATCGGCAGTACATTTTCCGGATCTAAAACCATACTGTACCTGACTTAACAACCTTTTGTTCTCGAGATATTTGACCAGCCTCTTATTAATAATACGCTCCAATATTTTAGAAAGGTTTGGTAGAATCGATATAGGACGATAATTGTTTACAAGGTGTTTGTCGCCACTTTTAAAAATTGGATGAATTCTTGCTTTTTTGAAAGCTATTGGGAACACTCCTGTAGATAGTGCTAAATTGCATATATAGGTTATTGGGGGCGTTAAGATATCTTTACAAGTTTTCAATATAGGAACTGATATCGTATCCAGGCCGACGGCGCTTTCTGATTTGAGGTTATTTATTAAAGTTTCAACTTCACTGAAGTCAGTGGGCAAAAGAACAAAGGAATGAGGACATGAAGTTACTAGATTAGGTTGAACTTGCATAGAGTTATTAATGATTTTATTAGCCAATGTTTGTCCTACACTAGCAAAAAATGTATTAACGTGATTTATTGAATGTATTGGGTCTTCAGAAGAAATTAGCTCCGATGCATTCTCTTTGGGTTTTGCGGTATATGTTATTTCCTTAATTGTTTTCCAAAGTTTCTTATTTTCATTTCCAGCATTCATCAGCTGTGCCTTTTCATACCCCCTTTTTGCCTTTTTTAGAAGTGTGCAGCAATAATTTCTATATCTTTTATAAGTAGTCTTTAGTATTTCATTTTGGGGTGATCTCTTTAGTTTTTTATAAAGAGTATCTCTATTTTTTAGGCACCTCAAAATACCTGGTGTAACCCATGGCTTTAGAATTCTTTTCCGCCTAGAGCATCTGAAGATTTTGGAATGTAATGTAATGATATTTCGAAGTTTTTCAATAAAAGAATCTGTAGCCATATTTGTATCAGTAATTTTATACAAATAACTAAAATCTAAGTTTTTTATATTTTCTACAATACCCTTTATATCTATACGATTATAGGTATTAATAATTTTCGGTTTTAATTTTAAAGATTCAAGATATAGAACCACACTGTCATGATCGGTTAAAGATGTATGAAGAATAAGGCATCGGGCTGGTAATTTAGTTTTTAAAAATACATGGTCTAAACAGGTTTTACTGTGAGTAGGCAAGGTATGTGCGGGTAAAATACCGTGAAACGCTAACATATTAACGTAAGGAGCAAGATTAGACTCGGTGCTATTTTCACCAATATCTATATTTATGTCGCCCAGAATTATAACATTTTGTATAGAAGAAAAATTCAATAAATTATTATTTAGAGACTGAAGAAAATGGTTCACATTCTTATACCCAGGAGGACGGTAAATAGCCAAGGCAATTGTATTATGATTCAGTTTTATAATTAAACAGTTAGCTTCATAGATGAGCAATTCCTCAACCAAAATATTTAAATCATTCTTGTAGTATACCACTACACCTTCATTCTGAGTTAGGTTATTATTGGTCGCAAAATGATTATATCCTTCGATAGTTGGAAGATTAGGCGTTGCCAGAAGCCAACATTCTGACAGTACAATGCAATCCCAGCTCAATCTAGTTGCAGCGAGAAGAGGTATGAGTCCCGTAAAATTACATTTTAAACTTCTAATGTTTTGCTGAAATATTTTAAAACAACATCTATAATCATATAAGAAAGATTGGCAATCTTCAATGTCACAGTTTGTGGATTCAGCTACATCATATGCATCTATATCATTATGAATCTCATTTAATTCATTGAACATTGATAAAATTGTATTCAGCCAAGTGAATTATTATGAGCAGCTTATAAAAGATGTTGTGAAAAGGACTTATTTGGAAGATATATTCATGATCACACAATCCAATGACGACGCAAAATATAGACATTGTTAGTCTTTGCAGAAGACCCAAGAGAAATATGAAAATATGGTGTTGTGTAACAAAATTTAAACTATAGGTACCTTGGAGAAATACTTTTTTTAAATAAAAAAATAAATAAAATATCTACGTACTATAAATATTTATCTGGTACAAATAATTTCATTTAACAAACTTTCGAAATTTGTACACAATACAACCATTCCCGAAAACCAACAATTTGTGTTTTGCACAAATGTTGCCACCCGCTGGGATTCGAACCCAGGACCCGCGGCGTAGAAGTCAGGTACGTTAACCACTAGGCCACGCGAAAATAAATCCCGTGCTTTCATTATTGTTCTGAAAGCGAAGATAAACTATAAACTTTAATTGTTTAAAAAAAATTAGATCTGTTTTTATTTCAAAAAGAATCGTATCTTAAAACAGAGAAGTCATAATAAAAAAATTGCTTTTAGCAAGATCAGTAGTGTATACGCTCGTCTATCTTCAATACTGAAATTGGTTTCTAAATTAAAGAAGAACATTTCAACTATTCTTTGTTAATAATTTTAAATTGCGATTTTACGTGAGAAGAAACAAACCGGTTTGTACCGGCCTAGTCTGACGACAAGCCCCGCGAGTGTTTAAGAGTGTGTTGAGAGCAATTAGTCCTATTAATTGATCGTAATACAAATTAAATTATTATTTTTACAATAAAGTTTTCACTGTCTGTACCAATAATGTCATTTACGCATTTACTCGTTCTAAATAATCAGAAAACTTACTTTCAAAACTGCACTAAATAAAATAAAATGGCGAATTATTAAAACATTATTTTTGTTTAATTATCCATGAAAAGTAAAACAGATATTCGTTTGTTTATAAATAATAAAACATTCATGATATCATTAACAAAAGAACAATATTTTAACAAACTATTAAGTTACAAAATTGCAAATTTACAATATTTATAAATATTATAGTTATTTGACTGATCACGGAGCCGCTTGTAGATGGCACTGTTGCAGTATATTGCAACATTCTGGTTGGACTAAATATAACTATTTATGCCACTAGTTAGGTCTAGACAACATACTTCTGTTTAAGTTTACAGTGAGCTCAATGCCCATACAAAAAATATTGGCTCCTCTACATGTATATTCATTCTACATTGAATCTTGTCAGATACGTATATTATTATGTTACGAAAAGTTTTGAAATAGTTTGCTAAGATGGCGCTTACGTTAATTAATTTTTCGTTTCATGCGTATTCATTTCACTTTAAATGAAATCGATTCCTATGGAGTAAACTCCCAAAATAAAACAAATATTCAGATAATTTTTAATAATAAAATATTATTTCATTATTTTATTTTTATCAAATAAAATTATTCTAGCTATCGAAACAGTGGTTTTTGGTAAAAACGTTAGGTAGAATTTTAGTAATAATATCGGTTAATTATTTTATGCGTAATTAAAAATTGTAATAAACCATTTACACTATTTACAACTGATTGGAATTGAAATTAACAAAATAAATATTTAGTTAAGTGCATACCTGAATTGTAATAACTGTGCAAACTGCTTTCTGTTTGGTTGTAAACATAAACGAGCACGTTTTCGCAAGGTTTCTTTCAAATGATTTATTCACACTCACAGTAACACATCACCTTTTATCACTTTTAGCATCCACAATATGCCGTTTAATTGACTAAATTCCGCGCTTCTTCCGTATACACAAGTATTTTTATTTTTATTTAAGTATTATCACAAATAAAAGTGCATCGAAGAACAAATACGATTAATAAAAAGAAATAATTAACATAAGCACTAACTGTGCATTAAAAAGTTCAGAGCTCACACGTGACTAAGTCACTTATTTACCTATTTTTTGCATTTTGCTGTTTTACGTTAAAGGTGGCGGGGAGTGACTTCGCCTCCAATAGCATCGTGGACAACGCGTGAAACGAAAATGTTTTAAACAGGGCTGTTTCAAAAAAGATTTTTAATTATTATAATAATTTTTATCACTGCTGCTTTTATTAATCTGAATTTATTTTTAATATTGCCAAAAGATTCATTGGATCGGGTATATTAAAGTAAAAGCTGTGACCGAACATAAAAAATTCATAGTTTATTTTGATCTCTTTAACGTCCCATATATTTTTTTCGAATCATCTGAATAAATAAACTGCGGTTGCCATCCCACCTACCAAGCGTGGCAACTATAGCAAAATCCTTCCAAAATGAGAGCTACAAACTTGTGGCAATCTGAGGGGGAGGCCTATGTTCAGCAGTGGACTAGTGATAGGCTGATATGATGATGATGATGACGATGACATTTTTTTTAAATTTTGAAAACGTCCATTATCATATTGCTTATCTTCTGACTACTTTTATATTCATAAGAATAAACGTACAACTGCATGGCCCGAATTATCATATACAATTGCTAGTTTCTCCTTACGTTGGAATACATTTACTTTCGACTCATATTTCCGTTACGATAATTGAAAAACGCGGATACGATAATGTTCGTGAAATATTTAGGTAAAGCGAGCCACCCAATGTGCAGTTGCAATTATTGCACTGCATCTACGCTTACGTTAGCTCGTCCTAAAAAAATCTTTTTCGCTCGAGCTAACGTAGATGCACAAAACCGTTTTCGTTTAATGTTTTGTCATGTTTAATTAAATTTCGAAACGACACAGCCCTAGGGCGGTGACGTTTCGAAATTTCGACGTTTCGACTTGGCGGCCGGGAGGGGATATACAACAGCGCTATACGTCGCAGTTCTCAGTGTTGCCAACTTAGGGGTTTTCCTTCCAGATGGGGAAGAAAATATGGTTTTATAAATGTAATGTGAAATGTTAATAAAATGTATGATTTAAAAAAATACAGCGAGGCTGAGAAGGATTCTATTGTAATGGAAGAAATATTATTAACACACACACAATGTACATTTAATTTTTAATGACAATCAGTGATATGATTATTATTCTTATTACATTTTTTTTATTATTGTTTTCTAGGATTTATACTAATGGAATTATTTATTATTTAATACTAAGTAATTCTATTGTAATAATAACCATTGATGAATATTTTGATACTACTTTTACTGTTATGCTCTATCGACAACTTTTTTGTTTAATTTAAAAACTGGCATACAAAAACTAAATAGTAGACAGACGTTTGTCTACTATTTAGTACACTGCCGACATACACTTAGTTTATGTTTTTCAAATGTTTAGTTTAGGGAGTTTTTTATGTCTTTAAGGGTAAAAAAATTCATGTGTTGGCGAGAGTGACAGTGCTTTAGTTGGTTTGTAGTTGGTTGGTCTATGTGGTCGGTCGTCACCTATAGTCTAAGGTCATTTGGTCGCGCTTCTGTTGTTGAATTATCGAGAAGAAAAGAAGTCGTAAAGTGTATTCTATCTAACGTCACAATATCTAACAATGGTACAGGTATACGATGTTGCTAACAAGAACCATTTGACTGTAGGTTTATTCTCATGAACAATAAATTCGTAAAGTGTTACGCATTATGATCGTGAATGTGTTTAAAACTGATAAAAATCCAGAAGCCAGTTTAATAAGCCGTGTACGTGTGTGTCGTGCAAAATGAACTGTATTTCGCAGATTATTTTGTAACTTCGTAGATAATGTTATGCCATGAGTATCGTCCGGCAGAGGCTATCCCAGGTACGAATAGAGTATTTTTATTCAGTGTAGATTATTGACGTAGAACTTATTAAACGTATTTTTTTAAATTGAAGTGGTTCGCAAACTTCTTCAGTTTTATGTGGCAGAATAAAACCCATGGGGCCTTTATTGTAATAATTTTATAAAGTACGAAACGGCGTATGAAAATCTGCCACCCAGTCTCATTTGGTAGGTATGGTAAGTGTCATCCAAGGGAAATATTGAAAAATCTTGGACGTCCGGCCAGATGGCGGATTAACCATGTCGAAAAATGTCCGAAAATTCACGATCTTCAACGCTTTTTTTCTCCGATAGCCTTTACTTCGTCGCTTATGCGTTCGTAAGGACATTGACCTATCGACTGTGATCGTAATTACCTATAGACGGGAGCTACCGCAAGTTGCCGGTTCTTTTAAAAACACGTGATTAATTTTAATTTACCAAAAAAAAGTAAATATTAAAATCTAAAAACTGATACTACCAATCGTTTCTGTAACTGAAACTGTACTAATTTTCTTCGTTTCCAGAACGATGTAAAAATTACGGTGTATATATATATATATATATATATATATATATATACAGACGCACAAATAAATAAATATATATATATACATATATACACACGTACTAATAACTGCTAATGATAATAAATGATTCAGGTAGTAATAACCGGATTCCCTAAATGCTCACGAATCAACCTTTTGAAGGCACATTTATTGGTAGTGTTTCTGATGTTTTCGGGCAAGGAGTTCCAAAGGAGTGTGGCGTGAACAGTGAAGGAGTTGCCATAGAACCCGGAGAAGTGCGTTGGGATACGAATCAACACGATACTGGGATACGAGTAAATATGTGCAATGCGATTAAATTTATTAATTATTAATGTAGAGATTTTGTTTAAGCGAGTTATATATGATGTACATACAGTGCACATTTTTGAGTTTATAGAAATTTTAGAATAGTGAAGAAATGGTCCAGCATCATTATTTTTGCCCCACTGATGAAAGTAAATTAAATAAAAGCTTTAAATAAAACTACTTTTTACGGATTTTATCGCGTTTAATTTAAAACTATTTTTAATCCGACGTTTCGGGCGCTTTACAGCACCCATGGTCCCCCGTGACCAAAAGTAAAAAGTAGTTTTATTTAAATGTGTAGTATTCGTGGAAATAAAAGAAAACATTATACTAAATAAAAGCTTGTAAAAAGAAAGAATTACAGAACAAGTTTCATACCGTTCAATTAAGTTTTAACAGAATTCGATATTTCGTCACCATCTTAAAAGAATCATTGAACTTCTAACAAAGGAAGAGAGTTTAGAAACAACCGCCAATTGTTTATAGAGCTACAGAAATTGGTAAATATGTTAAAAAAGTTTGAATTGTATTAGACCTTCAAAACTGCGAGTCTTATATGCTAATTTAAGACAATTACATTTTTTAGCCTTGGAACCTGAGTTCCTGCCTGAGTATGGCCTCCAGTGCCGTCTACATTTGTTAATTACAATTTATGAAGTACTCGATTGTGCAGGTACCCCATGGTTCCTCACTAGTGCAATTAATGGGCACAAGAGATTTAATAACTGATGTCTCAGAGTAGCATAACACAGCTTTGAAATTGAAAGTTTGGGACACTGACACTGGGTTTTGACACTGCTATGAACTGGCGTTACTTTAGCACATTGCGACACGATATTGTTTTTTTTTATATTTATTATGGCCTCCTCCTCATAGTAACCACCGAGAGCGCCGAGACCGTAAAGGCCATGAAAGAGGGCAATCTGAAACCCGTCAGGGGTGCGACCCCCCCAAGATTCGCGGAGGAAAAGGAAAGGGGCACAACGCAATATCAAGACGTTCTCTTGTGACTCCGCTTCAGTAAGCCACTTACCTAAAAGTAAAAAAAAGTAACGTAACAGCCTATAAATGTCCCACTGCTGAGCCTCCTCTCATTTCTGAGAGAGTGTAGTCTAAGTAGAACTGGGAATAATCCGCCACGCTGCCCCAATGCGGGTTGGCGGACTTTACTTATCCTCGAAATATTTCTATTCCTCGGAGATCAGCACTTAAAATTGTAGAACAACTTTAGGGGTGCTGGCGCCGGGGATCGAACTCAGGTTACTCGTCGTCGTCGTCGTTTCAGCCTATCACAAGTCCACTGCTGAACATAGGCCTCCCCCATAGATAGCCACAAAAGTTTGTAGCTCTCTTATTGGAGGGATTTTGCCATAGTTGCCACGCTTGGCAGGCGGGTTGGCAACCGCAGTTTATTTATTCAGATGTTCCAGGTAGATGCTGCTGCCCATCTACTGGTTTTAATTTCCCTCTGTCTACTTTTACGACACCCACGGGATGTGATGGGGTGGTAGATTCTCTTAGGCCGCTACCACACGGCAAGGTTACTCGCGTACTAGAAATTAAAGGCGAGCACCTGGCCACCTACTCTCCAAAAATAACGTGTTTGTTGAACAAATTTTGGCTTCGTAACGTATTCTAACTCAGTGGTCAGCCATGAGATCGACGACAGTTGTAGGATAGTAATATAAAAAATTAAGTATGTTCCTATTCAAAGAAAGGGATAAAATCGGTATTTTACGTTTTAATTCCTTGAACGAAATGAACGAAATGATTTTACGGGCGTTGGTAAAACTTTATTGTCCGCAATTTTTCTACGTAATAAAAATCTAGTTTCTTGTAACGGACATTGATTGATTTACTGTCCTTTTAAGGATAAATAGTAGTCAGACGAATTCTATGTTTTTATTTTTATTTTTGTGCAAAATGTTATCAAATTTTGGAACCGGTTTTCGCGATTTTCTCATGGATCCTATCATCATCAAATTATTGTATATGTAACTTATAACGGACTACCCTTACGATATCCCTTTCTCATAAAAAATAATCATTAAAATCGATTCATAAATAAAGGAGTTGTCGTAAGAGAAATGCCCGAACATACATAAAACATCCGTGTGGGTACTTATGTATGCACGTAAGAAGTTGTACTTCTTCGTCGAAACAAAAGAAAAATAACTCCAAAAATTTTATCGCCCGTCCCAATTCCCTCATCATAATCATCATCTTTTCAGTCTATTACTTGTCCACTGCTGAACATAGGCCTCCCCCTTAGATTGCCACAACAGTTCATACGAGTAGCTCCCATTTTGGGAGATTTTGCCACAGTTGACAAGCTTAGCAGTCAGGTTGGCAACCGCAGTTTATTTATTAAGATGTTCCAAGAAGATACTGTTGCCCTTCTCCATTTTAAATAATTATAAAACTAAAAATATTTATCTATGTGTTTCGCTAAAAGTAACAGCCTATAAATGTCCCAGTGTTGAGCACAGGCCTCCTGTCATATCTGTGAGGGTTTAGGAGGAAGGAAGTAGCGTGGCAACGCTACTCCTTTGCAGGGTAGGGGACTTCACCGGTTGTCACACTCTGCAAGTTTCCTCACGGTGTTTTCCTTTACCGCTGAGCACATGGTAAATCAGCACTTAAAATTGCAGTTAAAACTTGATTATAGCAGAGATTTAAATTACAGCTTCATAAAAGTAGAAATAGTTTTGGCAGGCGAGCAATGATTTTCAGGCTTTCATTTTCGCTTATCTTCTCTGTCACATGAAAGAACTTCCTGACGTATGTGTATTTTCTTTGTAATTTAAGAAGCATGTTTTAGATTTATTTATATTTTTATTGTATATAAGTTTATTGTTTTTTTTAAGAAAAAACAATAATTGGAATTTGAACCCAGGACCTACAACGCACATCTCCCCACCCTTAACCACCTCCTCTGTTGAAATTAAGATGTTTAATTTAAATACCCTTCTTAGGGCGTCGATGCTTCACGGATGTTCTGGATCATCCCAACCAATAAATCAGATTTGATAGGCCACAAATCCTTGCAAAAGAACGCAGATTCCTACCAAAGATGATTTGCGAGGCTATTAAAATTAAAAAACATACTAATTTCAAAAGAGAAAATAGTTGGGTTAGATTAGGACCTTCCAGTTCTCGGTCCTGGGATGAGCTCCTGGAGGGACTCAACGAGAATCCGTGGGGGCGTCCTTTCCGGATGGTGTTAGGTAACCTTCGGCCATGGACGCATCCGGTGACGGAGAGTCAAGATCCGGACCTGCTGGGATCAGTGATCACGTCGCTTTTTCCGGAGGGCCGGTCAAGTCCCTCTGTCTACTCCCCGTCGTTGTGGGAGTGGCAGGACGAGTTGCGGGTGACCGTACAGGAGCTGGACCGAGCTGTTAGCCGCTTGAGAGCCCGCAATACCGCGCCAGGACCCGACGGAATACCTGGTCGGGTATGGGAGTTCAGTCTGGGGACAGGCTGAGGCAGCTGTTCACCAGCTGTCTCCGTAATGCCACGTTCCCCACAGCCCGGAAGGAGGCTAGATTGGTCCTCTTGAAGAAGGAAGGTAAGGCTGCAAATTCTCCCTCTGCGTACCGTCCCATATGCCTGTTGGACGAGGTTGGCAAACTGTTCGAAATAATCTTTGCCACTCGTCTAAACGGGCATCTGTCGCGTGTCGGTCCCGATCTCGTCGACAGCCAGTTTGGCTTTAGACAGGAGCGTTCTACCGTAGACGCAATCCGCGTCCGCTCCCTGTCTGAGCAGGCGTGGCGTTGGCGATAAATCCCGATATCGTCAACGCCTTCAATTTAATTTCCTTCCCTGGGACGCGATTAAGGGGGACTAGCACATCATCAAGTCCCCCCCTTACCTGCGAGGCGTTATCGCGGACTACTTGCGCGACAGGTACATTATGTACATGGATAAAGACGGTAGGAGAATCCGGAGGGAGATCCAGTTCGGTGTTCCGCAGGGGCGGTGTTGGGCCCGCTACTGTGGAACATCGCCTACGATGCAGTCCTGCGTGTCGATCGTCCTGCTGGTGTTAACGTCATCTGCTATGCAGATGACACACTGGTGGTCGCCAGCGGGAACACCTTCGAGAGGACCAAGGAGCTCGCCGAGCTTGGGGCGGAAGTCGTCGTCGCAAAAATCCACGAGTTGGGTCTGAAGATAGCTCCTCACAAGAGTGAGGCGCTATGGTTCCACAAATTGTCGCGTAGCAAGGAACCTCCCGATTCGTGCGTCCGAGTGGGTGGGTCTGAAGTCAGACTGGGCCGGTATATGAAATACCTGGACCTACATCTGGATAGTCGCTGGGGCTTCGAAGAACACTTCGAGCGCCTAGTCCCCCGGATCGAGAGGGTAGCGGGTGCCATGCACAGACTGCTGCTCAATCTCAGGGGGACCGAGGGAGGAAGTCCGCCGCGTCTATGCGGGAGTAGTACGATCCGTAGCCTTGTACGGGGCGCCAATATGGGCGAAAAGGCTAGCTATCCGACGCTGTAGAACTAAAGTCTACAGCGTCCAGCGGAGGATGGCCATTCGGATCGTACGTGGATACCGCACGGTATCTTTCGAGGCGGCGACTGTCCTGGCTCGCTTTCCGCCACTGGACATACTGGCAAACATGGATGCGAGTGTGTACCACCGGATCCGCACCCTCCGCCAGAGCGGTGGAAGCGAGCCAGACGAGGCGCTCGATTCTATCAAACGGCCGGAACGACAGAATGCATTGGTGACGTGGCGTGCTCGGCTCCTCGAGGAGCGATATTCACACAAACGCGTTGTCAGTGCAGTCCTGCCAGTCTTCGAGGCCTGGATACACCGACGAGGAGTAAGGCTCACCTACCGTCTCACACAGATAATTACCGGGCAACGGACAAGCTTGGGAGTCGAAGCGGAGTATCCTGGTCAGCCGAATCGGACGTAACCTCTCCCTGCCAGCAGTAGTGTCGGCTATGCTGAGCCCCGCTCAGTGTTAATGGGAGGGGGTCACCCGGTTGGTCACTTAAAACCGAAATGGGTCGTGAATTTAAGCACGCTTCAATTTGTGTTAATACTGTTGTAAGTTCTTCATATGTCAGAGTACTGTCACCGATTACTTTTTTCAGATGATTCTTCACACTACGAACTCCCGCTTCCCACAATCCTCCAAAATTTGGAGAGTGTGGGGGGATAAAGTGCCAAGTAGTCGACTCGAGGGTTAAAAGTTGCACTATTTCACTAGGCCATTCTGATTTAGCCTTCTTAAACATTTCTAAAAGCTCCTTGTTGGACCCAACAAAATTTGTTCCGTTATCGCTGAACAGATCTTGACAATGGCCCCGCTTAGAAGTGAATCGTCTGAAAGCTGCGATGAAACCTTTTGCTGTGAGATCAGACACTGCTTCGAGGTGTATAGCACGGGTGACCATACATACGAAGAGACATATGTACCCCTTATACGCCTCGGAGCCTCTGCCGGGTGAGAACCTAACATTTATCGGCCCTGCGTAATCCACACCCGTGGATTTGAACGGTTTGCTCGGCTTTAATCTTACTCCTGGAAGCTGACCCATGAGTTGAGTTCTATTTGCAGATGAATATCGTCTGCACACTACACAGCTTCTATAGAATTTTTTCACTTGAATTCTTGCTCTAATTAAAAAATATTTATGCCGAATGTGATTCATCATAATTTGTGGTCCACCATGGAGAGTCTTATGATGCGCATCCGATATGATTAGTGTAGTGAAATGACACTTCTCTGGCAGTATGACAGGATGCTTTTGATCGTAGTCTAGTTCAGCTCTATCAATACGACCGCCTACTCTCAAGATGCCGTTGGGATCCAGTATAGGATATAAAGTATGTAGTGAGCTCTTTTTTAAAACGCATCCATGCGATTTGATGTAGTCTATATCGTCCTTGAAATTCATGGCTTGAACCATTACAACCAGTTTTTTCAACGTGTAGTCCATCTCTTCAACGGTTATAAATTCTGGTCTTTTGGGACGCTTGATTCGTGGTATTTTAAGATCTAACATTCTTCGGCAATAAGAACCAACTCTTAGCATCTTCGTGAACGAAGAAAATCTTTCAATAAATTCTTCTGACTCTTCTTTCTTTTCAACGCTGGCCATATAACATATTGCCTCACTCTTCTTTTCTTCTAACCCTGTTTTTGCACAATCTCCTTTGCTGTAAACTATGTTTTTGTCTTTCAACCAACTGGGTCCTGTCTTCCATAATTCTAGCTCCACTAAATCTATTGCCTTAATTCCTCTAGATGCACCATCGGCTGGATTATCTTTAGATCGTACATGCGACCACTGCCCATTGTCCATGACGTTAAGTATCTCCGAAACGCGATTTGCCACAAGTGTTTTCCACTTACTGGGGTGGCTACTCAACCATGCAAGAACGACAGATGAGTCAGTCCACGCGTGCAGGTTTTCTTTTGCGATATTTAAAACTCGGGATAAATCTAAAAGAATCTTTGCAAGCAGTACCGCACCGCACAATTCCAAACGTGGTACAGATACCTGTTTTACAGGGGCAACCTTGGTCTTGGACGTAATTAGACTGATATGAACCTTATCGTGATCGTCTATCACCCGCATGTATACAACAGCTGCATACGCGATATTAGAGGCGTCGCAAAAACCCTGCAGTTCGATATGCTTGTCTTTTTTATGGCTTCCTGTCCACCTCGGTACAGAAAAGGTAGAAAGTGCATGCAGTCCCTCGCGATACGAGAGCCATTCATTGAGTAGGGGTTCCGATAATTCTTGGTCCCAATCTATCCCAGACAACCAAAGCTTCTGTATGAAGACCTTGGCTGTTGTGATTGTTGGTGCTACTAATCCTAAGGGGTCGAACAGCCGTGCAATATCCGAAATGACCTTGCGCTTTGTCACTGGTTTTTCTAACGGAGGCAACTTGATTTCGTATTCAAACGTATCTTCCCTTCTGTTTCACGTTAGTCCTAAGATTAACTGTCTTGTCTATTTTAATGCTCCTAGGCTCGGCATCATTCTGTTTGTCCTTCCCAATGTACTCAACTACTGCCTGAGAATTGCTGCTCCATTTTTGGAATTGAAATCCGCCTAGTTTCATCAGTTTGTTCAACTCGTTAAATATTTCTATTATAGCTTCACCCTCACTTTCACAGCCGGTCATTAAATCGTCCATATATAAATCATTTTTCGTGATTTTGGCTGCGATCGGATATTGTAGTTCTTCTTCTTCTGCCAGTTTGTGTAAAGCCTTCACAGCCAAATACGGCGCACAAGACGTACCAAAAGTCAACGTCAATAACTGGTAATGTTCCATAGGTTTTTCCGTATTGGGCCTCCACAATATTCTTTGGTAGTTGACATCCTTTTCATGCACACGAACTTGTCGATACATCTTAATAAGATCAGCAATGATGCATATTTGATGAACTCGCCATCTTAGAAGCAGGTGCTGTAGATCTTGTTGCAACTTAGGCCCAACAAGTAGGTTGTCGTTAAGTGATACATCGTTCACGCCCTTACAAGAGGCGTCGAAAACCACGCGCACTTTCGTCGTATCTTTGTTCTCACGCACCACTGCGTGGTGTGGTAGATACACGGCCTTTGGATTGTCAACGTCTTCCAAAACAAGCTTCATGTGATTCAATGTCTTGTATTCATCTATCACTTTAGCATAATCCTCGTGCAATTTCGGATTTTTTGCTAATCTCATTTCCAACGATTTTAATCTTCTTTTAGCAATTTGTATCGATTGTCCGTATTGGCATTCTGGATCGTCAGAATTGAAAGGCAATCGTACAATAAACCGACCATCCTGTCCTCTGGATGTCGTCGAATCAAAAATTTCTTCGCATCGCATCTCGTCCTTGGTTAATATCTTTTGAAATGCGTCAGGTTCTTTCTCCAACTCCCAAAATTTTTTTAGCAAATCATCTTCCCTTACCTGTGTATGCATACTTATGATTTTTCTAACTGATGTTGAATTTGGCGATACCTTCCCTGAAATTATCCAGCCAAGAACTGTATTCTGAGCAATCAAATTTCTTGATGAATTCTTGATTATCCCACTCCTTAGGATTTCTCCATATACTTCCGCTCCGAGTAAAACGTCGATTTTACTCGGTGATGTGAATCCGGGATCCACCTAGGGCAATTTTTCTAATTCGAGCCAATCAGGTGAATGAATCACCCTCGAAGGAAGCATCGATGTAAGAGAACTCAATACATATGCATTTACTGAGATTGACTTACCTAGGTGATGGCGTGATTCAATAAGTAATGATACGACATACTTAACTCGTGTGTGACCATCTCCCACTCCAGACACCAAACCATTAATTGACTTGCGCCTAAGTCCCAGTAATTAAACAGTGGCTTCTGTAATGAAAGAAGCCTGTGATCCTTGGTCTATCAAAGCTCTAATTACATACGAAGACCCAGTAACTGATTTTGCCCTAACCACTGCAGTAGCTAACAATACGTCGCAGGGGGAAAAGTCCTTAGAAAAGTTTGATATTATTGTTGTCTTCTCTTGTGATTGTGTGTGTGGTTCTGAATCTTCTCTATCTCCTTTAGCAGTTCCTAGTGACTCTTCTTTTTCTCTCTCTAAATGCAACAATGAGTGATGACGTCGTCCACAACGTCTGCAACTCGTCGATTGGTGACATCTCCTTGCCGGATGATTCGGTGCAAGACAATTAAAGCATAAGCCCTTTGTTTGGACAAACTCAATCCTTTCCTTAGGCCTATACCTTCCAAATTGCTTGCATTGATAAAGAGCATGTTGCCCATTACACATCCCGCAGGTCACACTGTTTTTCTTCTCTTCAACCGCCGAGTGAAATGATTTTGACGATGATCGTATCGACGACCTGGCTCCTTCTAACATCTCCATTGTCCTAAACCTGGTCTTCAAAAATCGTTTAAGTTGTTCCCAGGTTGGCAACTCTTCAGCATCTGTTTGACTAAGTTGGAGCTCCCATTGTTTACGTGATTCCGGGTCTAATTTAGATACAACCAAATGATTGATAAGGACATCCCACGAACTCGTGTCAATGTTTAAATTCGCCAGTGATTTCAAACATGCAGATGTCGTGTCTAACAGATGTTTAATGGCACTCGCCGATTCTGAGTGGAGTGATTTCTGCGCAAAAAGCCGCTTTAGTATTTCGTTCGTGTTAAATCTCTTGTTGTTATAACGTCTGGTAAGTTGCAACCAAGCCTCGTCATAATTGGAATCTGTAGTAGATAGATTTTTCAACACATATTCAGCTTCACCATGTAAACAGCTTTTGAGATAATGCAACTTTTGAACGGCACTTAGATTACTATTATTGTGGATAAGTGACAGGAACATGTCGTGGAAGGACTGCCACTCTTCATAACCACCCGAAAATCTAAGTAAGTTGATGTGTGGCAGTCTCACTTCGCAGCTAGGCCCTACTGACCCAGCGGCCGCCTGAGGACTTGACAATGATGTAGCCTTACAACACTCCTTTAAATCTTCTTTCATTCTAGATTTATAATCTATGTACAGTTCTTCAAATTGTTCATACATATCTTCTGTAAAATATGATAACTCAGCTTGCTCATGTTTGTCGACTAGACTCACTATTTTACCGTGGTGATCTTTGAAGACTGACATAGTGACTCTAATGCCTCAGTTCTCGTCTCAATGTATGAAGAATTTATTCTTGTCTTTGGGGACTTGCAATAGTTAGAATAAGCCTTCGTAAGTAGTTTCAATAGCTCATCTTGATTGAGAAGTAAAGACTTGATCTTTGTCGACATCTTAATACAATTCGTAAAAATTCGTATTAATTGCTAGACACAATCTCTGTTCGATTCTAAGTCAATGCAAGATGCTAAGTCCGGAGAATATTCACTAAATTCAACACACGCAACTATTTTCTAAGTCTTTAGAAGAAATCTCGAGAATTTTTACAAGACTGGAGGTACTTTTAAGTCAGTTATAAGAAATTGTTATCAGATTTATTATTACTGCAGTTTTCACTCACAAGTTATTACTCACAGTTTTACAGTCCAAATTTACTCAGTTTAATCACAACACTCGAGATTCACCTTCCCGGGTTTCGGCACCATGTAGAATTTACTCACTTTTAAGGGAGAACCAATAAAATTAAAGAAAAACAACTTTTTACACAACTTGATTTGACGTATAGATTTTAACTCAAACTTTAACAATTATCTGTATTGATTCTATATTTTGCCGGACACCAAACGCTTGCGTGATTTAATAAAATAGTGTCGCCATCTAGTGAGATCTTTTTACAAGAGGTTCTTACAACAGCCATTTTTCGCGCAAACTCAGAGAGGTGCGATTTTTGTGACGCTGAGTGTATGACATCAGGACATCAGTCCTCTCATGATCATGGGTGCAGTAAAGCACTCCATTTGTTGCATGTTCATCAAAGAAGAAGCCTTTGCTTGCAACTTTACAAGGCGCAGCTTCGGCCTCACATGGAGTACTTTGTTTATCTCTAGGCGGAATAACCCCAGTGACCCCATTGGACCGCATTCAACGAAAAGCGACTCGAATTGTCGACGACCAGGTTATTTCCAATTGGCTTGATCCACTGGCCTGGCGAAGAAATGTTGCGTTTTACGTGGAAATTCCTGCCACACACAACCACTTTATGTAATCTGCAGCCGACAGCGGTTTTTGTGGACTGATACGATTTAGGGACCTTTAAGAAAAGAGTTTATTCGTTTCTCAGAGACCGGCAACGCACTAGCGATTCATCTAATATCGCGGTTGGTCACGGGCGGCGGTGATCACTTACCATCAGGTGAGCCACTAGCTCGTTTGCCCCCTCTCCTATAAAAATATTAAAATATATAATGTGAATACTTTTAATTTCCAAATAAGAGCACATTATCATTATTTACGTTGGTAGCAAATTCGATTTGGACAGACTCCCCTTACCCTATTTTTTTTTATTGGATTAAGTGACAAGACGAGCAAAGCGTTCACCTGATGGTAAGTGCTACAGTCTGCTTATAACGAATGCTGTGCCACTCAGAACATTTCTGAGTAACACTGCATTATTCTCATCACTCTGAGACATCAGTTTAGTTCATAGGTTCTGAGTTTTTGGAGCCTAAAAAGTCCGCTGCGTTGCTCCAAATATTTTTTTATTCAGATACGAATGTTTTTTACTCTGACATTCAGATTCCCTCACGATTCACCACAAGTCCGTCGTGAATCTTTCACTCAAAACTGAAATTAACAGTTGTAGTGTGGCCAGACCCATAAAAATTACTCAAAATTAGCAAATTTGGACGATCTAGTACAGTCTAAACTTTTTATTTGAATTACTAATTTCTGCACCCTAACATACAATTTGCGTTTGCATACAATTTGCACTAAACTAATTTTCTTTCTTTGTAAGAAGTTCAATAATTATTTTTAAAGATAACGAAATACTTAATAGTTATAACGAAGTACTTAATAATTTTATAATAAGGTTTTATATTTAATTGTTGTTGAAAATGAAAAAAAATGGCTTTGATGTTTTTGTAATCAACAGACAGAATAATTTCACATTTTAAAATGTACTTAGGAGTTTTCCCTATAAAGTGGGTTCGAAAGTATTATTTTACCGAAAAGATAAGCATAACGAAAGAGCATAAATTTATAATAAAAAATTCTGCCTGCTTGCTCAAAACACAAAACACATGCGTTATTAGAATGTGCAATTTCATTTTTTAAAACGCACGTACAATACAAACCAACCACTTGTAAAATTGAATTAACAAGATTTTTCTACTATCCGTTATAATAATGTTTTTATTCCGTCTAGTTATTTGTTAACAAATATCACTCTTAATTAGAGCATTTAAGTCATCGTACTGTATATAAACGGCAAAGTTATTGCGATCCTACGTTCTCTTATTTGTCTAAAACATTAATTCCGCTTTAATGTTCTCACGTATAGGTCATGTTGATCCCAGCACTTCTTTTATCGATTTTTGAATGTGCAAATCTGTTATTTAGGACTGATACCTCATCTTCTTAGCAAGCTACACCACTTTCTAAATAATAATATCAGATTTATTTTTGATCATCCAAAGTACATATGATCACGTGTTATTATTGTATGTATATATTATTGTACATTTCATGATAATTAACTCGCCATTTGAGTGCATTTCCGAAATGTCTTGTTTCTATCTCAGTCTTAGTCCCTGTCATGAATACAGGGACCTTCTTCTTAACAAGATTTGTGTTCTGAAACATCATACCGGATTCTTTCACAACATTCGTTTACGTTGTCATGAAACCTCCTGCCCGATGACAAGTCCAGTAGGTCACAATAAGTTAACTGTTAGCGAATGCCTACATAAAAGTTTTAAGTTCGACCTTAGTTACTTTATTTTACTGAAAAGACGAAATGAAGACTAAACTCATAAATAAAAATGCATAGTTTTCCTTTATCCTGTACGTTTGATAAAGAACAGACGCCTATTATGAATAGAATCAAAATTAATATTAAAATACTTCATATGTTTTTTATACAATGTTATTCATAAAACCTCAATATTAAGAGTATTTGAAGCAATTTATAATGGCAGCTCATTAAAAGCTTTTTGCTGAAACACTCAGACGACCCACAGGTTCCTCCCTACCCTTCACCCTCCCCTACACTCCTTAACTCTTCCTAACCCTCAAAACCAAATTTTCCCCACTGTTCCACCGGAGAATGTGGGCGTATCCGGCGGACAATAACGCCCACCTGCGTTAGGACCTACGCAGGAGAGCGCCGTAAGCGGGGATGACGGAGTCCTGGAGGGTTGAGCCGATCGTCACATGGGGTATAAGTGGCGTTAGGCAACACGACCTCTTTGGTGCCGATTTCAAGAGAAACGGTTGCCCTGTCCGCTAGCCACGGATGGGGAAATGGCCACGTGTCCCGTCAGAGGGCCACAGGCGAGGGGCGTGGAGTCCGCAGACGTTGCCCTAGGTAACTGATGCGGTGGTAAAAGCCATGCTGACGGAGCGAGAGAAGGTTATTTGTAGGCAGTGGGTATGGGCCACTTCAGCCCTATCTGCCAGCCGGATCGAGCACCCGATGTCGCGCTGTAAGCCAGCTCTGCGTTCCTATATCCTCCCGGTAATCCTAACGTCTGAAATGACAAGTAAGACGTTCCCAAAGGTGCGGGCTCCATGGAGGGTAGGAAGCCGGGTGGACGAATTCTTTACACTACACAAATGGATGGTTCAAGGCCCAAACAAACCCAAACGACATAGGCGTCACAGGTGCAAACCATAGACGCCAAACATAAACATGGTGAGGTCACTAGCATGCTGATGGCCCCATCAATTGCAAAAACACCTTCCAACGGTGGTGGTCTCTCGGGTAAAACTGGGGACGTAAACCCATTGAAGGGAGAGCGTAGTGCTGTAAGTCGTGCCGTGGTGAAAACCAAGGGCAATGACGAAAAAGCCAACGCACTACAGGGTGACTCAGCAAAGGGTAATACCAGCATTGGTCCCCTCACCTCGGCTGCCAAGGTTCCTTTGGAACCACAACGCACCGAGGATGCATTCTCTACCGCTTGGCAGGTGGTGAGCCGTAAAGGCAAAAGGGTAGCGCCTGCAAAGGCGCCACACCGGCCCGAGGAACTGTGCGTCGCAGTAACATGCGCACGCACAGGTCACTTGTCGAAGGAAGACGCCGACAAAGTCCTCACTGGCATCCAAATGAGAATTATAAGCGAAGCCTGGGACGCAAAGGATCCTGGAACAGCAGGACCTGTGTTCAGAGGCAAACCAATACACACTGCGAGTGTAATAAAACTCTGGTGCGAAGACCAGAAAACACTTCAGTGGCTGCACGGGAATATTTCGGACCCGAACCTTGTCCCTGGCCTTCAGCTGGTGACAAAGCAACAGTCCGAAATACCACGACGCATACGTTGTATTATCCTAATCCCAGACGAGCAGAGCATCTGGAAGGACTCACGCGACATTGGACGCGTTTTGGCCTACCAGAATCCCTGGATCTATGTACCGAAGTGGCTCTTACTCGGTGCAGAGAAACAGAGCGAAGGGTGGTTCGTGGTGGTCTCGACCCCAGAGGACCAAATCTCGGCCCTGCTGAATGCTGAGCGCCGCCTTGCATGTGTGTGTGGGGCGGTGTATGTCAAATTCCAGGGCCGGAGCGGCAAATTTGTCGAAGCTCCCCTGGATCGTGACTCTGCGGGCACAAAACACCCAGTCGGCAATGGAGAGCGAAGCACCCGTAACAGGGTCGGATCCTCCAGCCGACCCTGAGACTCAAGATCGCCTCTCTGCAGAGGAGTTGGACTGCACGATGTCGTCCAACCCCGACACAGAAGAGGATGATGAGGCTCAGGGCCTTTTGGACTCCAACGCAAATCACCCACTCTGGGGGATGGAAAGAATCAACGACAGAGGTAAGACCCTAGTTGAATATCTATTTACAACAAACCTCACATTGATAAATGTAGGTTCTGAACCAACATTCGTCACAAGACGAAGTCGCTCAATTATTGACCTCACACTTGCCACCGAAGGTGCGGCCGAACTCATTCATGGATGGCATGTGTCATATGAGGCTTCGTGCTCAGACCATAGGTGGATTCTATTTGAATTACAGGTCAATATTAAATCAACACTCCCATGACGTAACCCCCGCAAGACTGATTGGGTCAAATACAAGAACACACGTATCCCTAGACTTGCGGAGCTCCAAGTTACAGACAGACTGGAGGATACAACATGTATAGAAAAACAGGTAACAAGTCTAACCACTAATATGTTAGATAGCTACCACGAAGCTTGCCCAATGACCAATCCTGCTACGAAGCCTAGCAAAGATCCCTGGTGAGGTAATGAACTAGAGCGGAAGCGTAAGAAGGTCCGGAAGGCCCCAAACAGGGCAATGAACACATCAACTGATGTAGACTGGGACTTATAAAAATTCGCCAAGTCCGAGTACAAAACACGCATCAGGTGTCGACGAACTGTGGGATGGCGCAAATTCTGCAGCAAAATAGAAACCTGTGAACAAGCAAATCGGGTAAGGAAAGTCTTGGCCCAACAAACCACCTCAGGGCCTAGCACGCTCCGCAAACCCGATAACACATACACCACTTCGCCAGCTGAAGCACAACAAATCCTACTAGAAACACACTTTCCAGGGTATAGACTAGTTCAGGATATAGACTGGCAATAGGAAAGAACAATCCCAAACGACCATGACTGGAACTATGCTCAACGCATAGTAACAGAGGAAAAACTCCAATGAGCTATACGCAATTTTCACCCATACAAGGCGGCTGGATCTGATGGTATCTTCCCTGCTCTTCTTCAGTGGGGAGGACACTTGATAATTAAAATACTAGCCGTCATCATGCGAGCATGCCTGGCACACAGATACGTCCCGAAAGGGTGGAGGGAAGTGAAGGTAATCTTCATTCTTAAGCCAGGTAAAAGCGACTACACAAATGCCAAATCTCTCAGACCAATCAGCCTCACGTCCTTCCTGCTAAAAACAATGGAAAAGGTATGTGAAAGAGAACTGAGAGGAAAGGCACTAATAAACAAACCTCTGCATAGCAACCAACACGCTTATAGCTCAGGTAAATCGACAGAATCGGCACTCCATTTGGTGGTAAACCAAATCGAGGAAGCCCTTTGCCAGAAAAATATTGTCTTGGCACCTTCATTGATATAGAAGGAGCTTTTGACAAAATATACAGTAAGGCACTCCTTGTCAACTGATGTGGAACTTTTTGATTATAACACATAACAAAAGATATGAGAATTACGGTGAAGTAAAATGCATAAAACAGAGGCTGCCCACAAGGTGTGTCTTATCACATCTTATGAACATAGTCTCAGACTCATCACAAACTAAGTGAATATTGTTAACATGGGATGGACCTAGCATTCTAATACAGGCAACAAGCTAGACAGTCTGTACCTTAATAACAGCGCTCAATAGTAGAACGCTGGTGCAGGGAATGATCTAACAGTAAACCCAAACAAAACTGAAATGGTAATGTTTACTCACAAACGGTTGCTGAATACTTACCACCTACCCAGATTATTCAGCACTGAAATACAGCTGTCATCAGAGTTAAAATACCTTGGTGTAATACTGGACAGCAAATTAAACTGGAACAATCACATAGAAAATAAGATCAATAGGGCATGTATCACCTTTTGGCAATGTAGAAGAATGATTGGTCAACGCTGGGGTTTGTCACCGAAAATCGTTCTATGGCTGTATAAGATGATCATCCGCCCAATGATTTCCTACGGAGCAGTAGTATGGTGGCCCAGAAAGAATCTTACTACTGCTAGAAACAAATTGCAAAAATGTCAGAGATTAGCGTGTTTGGCCACCACAGGATGCATGAGAACAACCCCCTCAGCAGCCCTTGAAATCATGTTGGATCTGCCACCACTGCACCTGTATATCCAACAGGAAGCAGCTTTCGCGGCCATAAGACTTAAGACTCTGAATCTCTGGAACGACAACAAGATCCCACACACCAATATACTTAAAGAAATCATCGAATAAATGCCAGTTCTACAGGCTATGTATGACAGGATTCCCAAACAATTTGTCTTTGATAAAAAGTACTAAAATACAATTATATGAGGATCATCGCACTGAGGGACTGAATCCACAAGAACTCAGGATCTTTACAGATGGCTCCAAAACAGAGATAGGTACCGGTTCTGAAACCTTTCTCAGAGGACCTAAACATTCGAATAAGCACATCACTTGGTATACACAACACTGTGTTTCAAGCAGAGTGTATGGGCATTATCGAAGCAGCATTGACCATAGCAGCAAGGAAAGTTAAAAATAATTCTATAAGAATACTCTCCGACAGCATGGCAGTACTAATGGCCCTTGACAGTAATGTCATGAATTCAGGCCTAATACATGAATGCTACCAACGACTAAATGAGGTATGTCAATTCAATAAAATAACCCTTCAATGGATCAAGGGACACAGCGGATCTAGAGGGAACGATGCTGCGGACGAGCTTGCTCGAGGGGAGATCCAACAAGGTGTGCCGTGGGACCAGAACCCATAGTCCCGCTTCCCTTCAGGTATGTTCGTACGCTAGTTTGTAACCGCACTAGAAACCAACATGCACACCTCTGGAAAAACCATCCAGAGTGCAGACAGACAAAAGCAGCTCTGCCTGCTATAAACAATCGCATCTCCAAGGTGTTACTCCGTCTGAAAAAGCCCCAAATCAGAATGGTTAGTAGCGCCATAACAGGACATGGATCTTTCAACAAATATCTGTTTTCTTTAGGTGTCACGGACAGCCCTCTGTGTAGAGCCTGCATGGAAGAGGATGAAACAGCGGCCCATGTCCTGCTGGACTGCCCAGTGGTCGCAGAATACCGAGCTAAGTATCTCGGTTCGCCGAGATCTCTCCTCGAGGTCGTGGGCAACACCAAAGGTTTGCTGCGGTTCCTGGAGGAGATAGGTTGGCTCGAATAAACCTATTATTCCTGCCCCAACGCAAAATACGCGCATAGACGTGAAGTTGCGGAAATCAGCCCGAAGCAATCTACAATCTACAATCTACTTTCGGGAACATACATAATTTACAGATGCCACTAAAGCGACGTCGTCAGACTTAAAACACTTTTATTTTAAGGACTCATGTTTTTAAAGCAAACATTTACTTAAATTTACTTAGATAGTCTCTCCTTAGACAAATGAAAGAAAGAAGAAAGAAAAATCATGTGTTTGCTAGAAAAGAACGAAAAAATATAAAGTAACAAAAACACAATTAGTACCTAAAATAAAAGTATTGAAATTGTACGCCGTACTCCTAGCAAACGAGGCGATTGACAACAATAATTATAATATTACGGTACTAATTTATAAAATACGTAGGTTTCTGATATATTAATTCCGTAAAACAATGGATTTCATTAAGGCGAATCTTATTTCGTGCAAGCAAAACTTAACAATAATTTTAAATTCTATCAGGTGTTCTAATCGATCCCTTTTTATATATAGTTGTTAGCATCTTTGTAACAAAGGATTGCAATTATTAAGAAATTTACACAATAAAATAAACATAGAGATATGGCAAATACAACCCAAAAAAAATATGTAAAAAGCAACCCCCCCCCCCCCCCCTACCTCCTCGAACCAACTCAGATCACGGCACCTGTCTCATTTTGTATCCCGGAATAACAGGTGCCCGACCCTCCTCACCATGACACAACCAAGTTTAATTTTTTGCCATAATGTCTACTGAATACTTATTCATAGCAATCAAAAATTCGTCATGATTGGTTCCAAGAGATCCTGCATTCAATAAGCCCAACTTTTTGTATTGTATTGTTATAAACAAAATTATTGCCACATACAATACACAGGTGTTAGTAATTTAGAAATTAATATATAAGTATATAATGTTTGAATTACGAGTATCATGACTGTTTTTAATTTTTGAAACCATATGCAATATTTCATGGACTGAAGGTAATAAGTAGATGTTTGAAATAAAGTATATATTGTATACCACTTTAATCCTTACTATGCTTAAAAATATATAATTTATGTACAATTCAAGAACAAACAATTCACGTACATTGAAATGGTTTAATAAAAGTATACTTCAATTGCTTATTGTTATTGAATTTTGACAAATAAGGTTTTTAATTTTGGGTACTGTAGCGGGGGAAGTTTCATCCATAAAAGTTAAGAGGCACATTATGTTTAAAATAATATGTATATTGTGTACCATTTTACCCCTCCTTGCAAAATAATGCTTTATTTGTATATAAAAAATAAAAGTATAGTCTATATAAACAACAAATGACATCATACAGGGTGTTGTATTATAGTAGCCAATAAATTGATACAGCCGGTACGTAAATAATCCAATTTTGTGTTCAATATGTACAAAAGTGTCCTGTGTGTGTATTGTATAAAAATATATAACTTAAATACATTTAAATAGTTTGTCATTGTAATTATATACACTCAACCCTTATACACATACATAGTAATTCCCAGCGAAAACAAAAGATATAGTAATAACTTAATCACATATGAGACATCAAAAAATATCCGATAGACAGCCAATGTTATAAAGGATGTCTTTTTCAGATCTTGAGTACGGTGTCCCCCGGCCTGCGTCTGGCGAGAATGCGGCCGCGTTTCGTCCATTCGAACTGCCAACCATAACGACGTCCCGCATCGCGTGCCAGACGAAATATTGCCTATTCATAAACCTACAAGATGCATGGGATTTTCTGTTTTCTCTTCCGGGATATTCCTAATCTCTATGTCATTTGCAAGGAGATATTGATCACGGTCGTTTAAATCAACTCGGAGTTGAGTTATCACTTTATAACTCAACTCCGAGTTGATTTTTGTATTGTTCTCCAGAGGCGTTGCGTTTTATATTGAAGCGCTTTGTTCCAAAGATCCTATCCGAGCTTCCAATCCATCTATACGAGCTTTACAGGTCTACACCTCGGCTTTCAGTGCTGAAAAGTGTAAAAGTGTAAAAAGCAGCGTAGTGCTAGCGTGGGACGGGCTGGTGTTCAGATTACTGTGAGCTCCTACGTATAGTGATCTGCCCCGAACTGGTGTGTCATCCTTGTTGTCCCTAAATTCACCATTCTTACATTCGGGGCATCGCCAGCTGGAAGCTACATTACCCTTAGCCGGCAGCGCCACACACAGCTTGTGGTGCGGAAAGTTGGATTTACTGCACCTAACGCCTTCACTAGGCGTCATGAATTTACGGCAACTATTGCATATCTCTGTAGGCATTTTTATGAAATGATCTTTATGGTGTAATTTGGAGCACGATGATCCTAGGTTGGAATGACGCACTCCACACTTTTCAAAACGTTTTAACATTGTTAAAATTTAAAAGTATACGAATATAAAATAAAAAATAAAATCTATTGTGTTATTTTATGTTTATCTTAACATTAACAAACCGATTGACGACCTGTATTTTAGCTGTGGATTTTGTAGCCGTAGTGTAGAGCCGAAGTGTGTAAAACGGGACTACGACGACTTCTGACCGGTCTAAATTAAGATTTCATTACGAAGGCCCCTGATAAAGCTTCATACTGAAAAAGCTCCTGGAGAAAATCAGGCGACTATATAATAAAGCAAAAAATACTAGAAATGGACGTCTATAAGCTTCAACTGAGTACAATAAAGAGATAAGCTAAGAGAGCATCGTGAAGGAAGCTATGTGAAGAGATTAAGTCCATCTTGCAGTGTTAGACTACGCAAAATGCTGTAGTCGCAAAAGTCGATTAGCAAATAACTGAACGCAACCTACTTGCAATAGCTATTTTCCATTCCGCGGCTGTTGACAGTTTATTTCACATATCAGTTCAGTCTGCCTGGTTTGTCAGACGAAATTACATCATAACAAATATTATAAATTAGCTATTCCTTCCACGCAACCAAGAAAACCCGGAGAGGTCTTGCATATTTAAATTAGTAGGAAATTTTCCAGAGACTAAAGACTCAAAGGACAATACTGTTTTTGACAGTGATTTGTAGGTTTTTTGTGTTTGTATTAGATTATGTTGAATATTTGGCGAAAAAGTTATGTATGGTTGAACTTGATTGAATTTGAAGCCATTTACTTTTTCTACCATAACAACAATATCGATATTAATCACTGATTTATTTCTGTATATATTATATTTGGTTAAGATATCTTATCTATTATGTTTTCCAGTCGTGCAATTGTTTAACTTTTTGCATTGCAGTCTGTTATTATATATCCTCGATGTCCAAATAAACAATTGTAGAAATATTGAACCTTATAATGTAATTAATAATCTACCGTAGTAAACTGAAAAGTGCTAATGTCACTTTGTAATGTATAATGTTTTATGGATATTTCTTGTAATAGAGAACACTAGTGATTCAACTCACTTGCACATAGTTAATGGGAACATATTATTAATAATAATTTAAAATGGAAATTATGTTTAGGTGCTAATCGATAATATTAATAATGCAGATACTGAAATTATCTAACCACAAGGTTGCAATAGGCTATGATTATTTCTTAAAAATAGATTTGCTGGATTTGACGTTGGTTTTACCGACACGCTACAACGCACTGTGCACCCAACAGCGCATGGTGGCGATGGGCTCACCACCTATCACACCAAGTGCATTATTTTGTTTTGGTGAAACGT
Source organism: Luehdorfia chinensis (assembly GCA_019845155.1). Taxonomy (NCBI): domain Eukaryota; kingdom Metazoa; phylum Arthropoda; class Insecta; order Lepidoptera; family Papilionidae; genus Luehdorfia; species Luehdorfia chinensis. The sequence goes on along the minus strand of JAHVAK010000003.1, from coordinate 4,880,756 downwards.
GGATTGTGGCAGTCATCTGTTTTTGCAGTGAGTGCCCAGTCTCTGACTACCCCTTATGGGATACAGTCGTGATCTTATGTATGTATATGTATGTATGCTACAACGCATATATCATTTTTTTAAACATATAGCTATATTGAGCCGAGCTAGGTCACAGCGTAATAGCGGGCGCTCGCCATAAGTCTTATAGTGCGGTTATATGAAATTTTGCGATTTTAAGTGGTGATACCATTACATACGTGCTCGATGATAAAGGAAAACTCCGTGATGAAAATGCATATCTGAGAATAATATATTTCGAGGACTTGTGAAGTCCGCCAACCGGCACTGGAAAAGTGAGACAGACTCCGGCACCAAAACCCTTCTGGGAATAAGATTATTTACATTTTAATATTTCGTACATTTCCGTAATATTCCGTAAATTTTATTATAGAAAGCTAACATAACAATTAACTTATTCACTGACGCCTTTGACTTGACAAATTTAATATAGAATGTGTATTTGAATATAGACTAATAGCGTAAATCGAACCTCATCATAATAGCATTTTAAATGAACCGTGATGATGGTGTGCAACGTTAACCATCTTATCTTAATCTAGGCTTATATTTTTTATTGAATAAAGTGACGAGACGAGAAAAACGTTCATCTGATGGTTAAGGCTGAAGTGCAACCTCTGCGCACAACAAATGCTGTGTTACACAGTATTTTTCTGTGTGACACCACTACGTCCGTCACCCAGAGACATCAGTTATTAAGTCTCGTATAGCCCAGTGATTACACTAGCTCTCAGAGGCCTTCAAACCGAAACAGTAATATTTGTGTATTACTGCTTCATGGCAGAGTAACTGGCCCGGAGCTGCATAGAAATCGTACCACCAGGTATTTTGAATTAGGTCACATGAGTTACGATGGGAAGTAGGTCATCGTAACACTTTTCACTACTATTACTATTCGAGAAATATGAGAAGAAATTACTTTGTCGTCGAAAGGACTTCTGTGTTTCTTGTTATTGCTCCAAATACTTATATTGCTTATATTGAATATCCCTTCTGGCTATGCACATCACGCATCTCTCAACACTCTTAAAAATCTTGAGGACTCCTGGAAATTCTGTGTATATATTTTCGACTTAACAAATGTTTTATATCGTATTCACAGAAGGTATGGAATACGAATAATCTTTTCCAGAGACTAAAGACTAAAGCATTCGGGATTTTCCGAACTTTCGTAGCGATATAACGATATCGATACTCGTATTATCGAAGGAGAACCAATGATTTTCCTTCCTTAAAATTGATAAAATCTATAGCTTTATTGAACCGATTTTTATTCAAATCTTGTCTCCGTTCAGTTAATTTAATACCTACTAAAATGAGGTAGGTACCAAACGTAAGAAGTATTTGAAATATAATAACTATACTTTTTTTTAAGAAATCGCTGACTCAGGTACCTGAGGACTGTGTTTTTTTAGGACTGATGGTCACTGTTAGCCCGAAGGCTTTCACAGCTTCGCCGGATTGAAAGGTGGCCGAGTGCTAAGGGCGCTCAGCCGAGATCTTTATTTATGGATGACTGGCACAAGGGCCCTCGAGAGGGAACCTCGGCTTTGACCGTCATCCTGTTCGCGAGAGTAACTGACTCGAGGGTGCCCAAGGGGGCCGGCCTGGGCTCGGTCAGTTACTTAATAGTAGTTGTAATATTGCCCATATTACAACTACTATTCATAGTATCAGGATTATTACTAACTAACTTTACCCCCAATTCGGAATTCGTCTCCGCTGGAGAAGAAATGGCGCAAGAAACTCCAGCGACGCTTCTGTTACTGACACTATTGCTAGGGGAAAACCGGCCTGAGATGCGGCGGTATACCTCGAGGAAGTGCCACAGTCTCCATTTCCTACGAGTCGAGTTTTGCTGTAACTCGAAGAGGGCGAGTTCGACACCGCTGGTGTGCGGTATGTCGTTCGTAAAAAGAGTGTAAAGCACGGGACGTAGGACTGAGCCTTGAGGTATGCCGGCGTGGATGGGATGTGACCCGGATCGCACACCCTTCTCGCGGTAGCGGAAGGTTCGACTGCAAAGAAAATCTCGTATGATGAGTACGAGGCGATCTGGCACACCGAGTCCATATAATTTGTATTGTGACCTTTTCGAATCCTTTCGCAAAGTCAAAGGAGAGCGCTCCGGTATGAAGCCTGCGTATGAAGAGGGATCGAATGTGCTTCGTTATGCGGCGCACCTGCTGGTTATATGTGTGTTTAGCTCGAAATTCTGCTAAACTGCTGCGTGGATGGGGATCCCTCGAGACTGCATGAAGTCCCTAAAGCGGGCGAGAAGTAGGCGTTCATATTTCTTGCCAGGAACCTTGAAGAGGCTGATAGGTCGATACTGCTGTGGGATCGGATGGGAGAGGACTGTGTATTTTTGTAATCTATGGTAATCTAATCTCTATTCAGCAGTGGACTTGTGATGAGCTGAAATGATAATGATGACCATGACCATACTTACTTTGAATGTTTAATAAATTAGTTATGAAAGGTGTCGTTTAAATCTTACGTTTCACGTATAAAAGCAAAATTAATTATTCGCCCTGCGGTAAAACACGGCAGTAAGTTTACAATCACAATCATTATCTCACGAAGACAACCTGAAAAGCTGTGCTGACAAATGCTTCCCGTGAAGGTGACTTGATATTTCATGTAAATTAGTTTGTAACGTCTATCTAGACGTTGAGCATATACCTAATAATTTTAAATTAAATGCGATCTGGCAGGTGAAGATGGGTTTTATTAATATTTGGTTTAATGAAGTCAGTTTCAACAACAACTTCGGAGTTTATAATATTCATCTAAAGCGGTGAGAACGGTGGGCTTAAGTATTATTTTGAAATTATTTCTGTTGAACTTACTTAACATAAGTGGTAGTAGCAAATCTCTCGTTGAGAAATATGAACTGCAGTGACAAAAAATGACAACTATGTATTACAACTCTTTAAAATTATTTTCTGTATATCATTCCTTAAAACATGAATAGAGAAACTTGGTTTCCGTAGCGATCCACGTGCAATAATTATATATGATGTATGAAATCTCTAGCGGATAAATTTTGGAGAGTATGCGCAGGAGATTAATGGTTTAATTCACCCTTCCCCTTTCAATATTCGAACAGCTAAACGCATGACGTTCGAACGTAACGTTTTGACTCGTCATTGATAATTACGTTTATCAAAAGACTTCGAATTTTACATCAGTCTTTCCATTTTATTATGTGGGTGGTGTTCAAGAGGAGATAGAATAGGATTTTACTAAGCTAGTGCGATTACCATCCATGACTATGTAAATCGACCCTTACGTGCGATATCGTAGCACTTCACGGTAGTCAAGAACCAGCTTATTGATTTTTAATTTAAAAAAACTGATCTTAAGAGAATCTATCACCCCATCACATCCCGTGGGTGTCGTAAAAGTCGACAAAGGGAAAATAAAAACCAGGAGATGGGCTTCCTGGAACATCTGAATAAGTAAACTGCGGTTGCCAACTCGTCTGCCAAGCGTGGCAATCTATAGGGGAGGCCTATGTTCAGCAGTGGACTAGTGATAGGCTAAAATGACGACGACGACGATCAATATGATTTCAAATGTACGTTGTAATTATATAGTAGTAAATAAATGGGAATAATTCTGTTATCCTACAATTATTTCCACTGTTTGAGTAAGCTGTGATGCTGGAAATTCATCAAAGGCAAATATGATTCAAATAATTTGCTGTCGTATACTTTATACTCTTTTTATTATTAAATAGTTTTTGATTGTGATAATGTTTTACTGGGGGAATTTTGATGTACTTGCCACTTGGCAGGCGATTTGGTCTTGGAGTATATTGAACAGTGAACTAGTGATAGGCTGAGATGATGATGATGATTTATATTTTATTGGCACTCATGCGATAAGATCGGAAGGCTAGTATGCAGCGTGAGAAACACAACGAAATCAGACCCGAAAACCAACTATTTGTATTTTTGCACAAATGTTGGCTTCGGCTAGGATTCGAAACCAGTACCTGCGGCGTAGTATATTTTTATTCTTACCACTCTGCCCGCAGTCGATAAAGTATCCGCAATATATTGAGTATTAAAAAGAATTGATTCTTAAACAAAATTTTATTCTTTTTTTTCCAATTCCAATCCAATGAAACATTTCATATAATTCATTGAATCATTTACGTTTAAATTTTACCCATACCAATTATTGAAATTTAGTTTAAAAAAGAAATAAATCTGAATAATCTCTTACAGTCTAGACAAGACTATTCAATATTGGTCGTCGCTATTCTGTAATCTTTTAATCTTCTTGAAGGTAAAACATGCAATTCAAGTATTGATTTAAACTGGTACTAATTGGAGTAATTGATGGAACTTACGCTTTAGTTCCATATTGATACATAGATGTACTCACGAATGAACACCGCTCTGTACGTACGCCTCATGATATCAAAAAAAAATATACATCAAAATCACGCCTTTTTCTCATGTAGGGGGTAGGCAGAGACCACACCCGACTGAAAATGACTATACAAAAGTTTAAAATTATTGTTGTACTGAAAATATATTTGATGGAATATAAAAGATATGAAAATTTTAGTAACAATACTGATGAAAAGTTATTCTGTTAATCATCAGTTTAGTGTAATAGGTTAAACACTACCTGATAGTAAATTTATAATATTTAGTGTTATACTATTAACTAAAAAAAATATATTTCAAAATATCAGTCATTACTAACTCAATCACTCATTAAAAAAACGCCGCTACAGGAGGCGCCGCCGCTGCCGCTAACCGCCCGCATCAAACGCAAACTAAATTTGTACTGTTGGAATGCTCGTCAGTGGCCTTTACGTTTATTTGTTGTTTAATTTCTATCAGATGCAACAAGATTTTTTTGCGGTATAATAATTTTAGTTTTTGTATTGTAGTTTTTTGCTGTGCATTGTGCAAATTATCGTAATTATCGTATTGTGCGTGTTTTCGTTTACTAATAACTGTGTATGGAATGACAATGAAAGTACTTTTCCAGTGCGTTTTATTAACTTTATCTAATCTAATAGCTTGATCTCCATTTGTAGCTGAAAGGAAAAACATTAACACGTACTTAAAGGAATCTTATAATTTTGAAGGATTTTAAATATTTGTTTTTTATAACGACCAAAAAAATATGTCTCTAAAGAATCCGTCACTCATTTTAAATCCATAAACGCAACTCAAAACCTGGAGCTCCAGCTTAAATGATTTTAACGTGTAATTTGCACAAATTGTAGACAATAACTCTGGAATTAAATCTTCGATACATCGCAATATCTCAAAAGAATATGGATGTACAACGTTTCTGAAGTCCAAACGGATAGACTAAAAATAACAGTTGGGAATGAGGTGATCGCTGTCAAGCTATTTCTACATCTTTATAATAGTACTGCTGTAACTGTACATTATTTTTAAAATGACTGAAAAGGAAAAAATAATAATTTCGTGCTGGTTCTTCACAGAACAGAGGCATTTGTTTTTGAAACAGTGTAGTTTAAAAAAATGACGTTCAATGTAAATAAATCTACGAGTATATTGAATAAAAATTATTCAATATACATAACATATAAACAGAAACTATGAAGTGGAGGGAATGTAAACCACACATCATTTGATGTAAAAAGGAAAATGAATAATTTAAGTAATATGAACTAGCTGTTTTATCTTTCTATTTATTTATTTTTACAAGTCTTTCGTATAGTAATTTTTTTATACAAATGACTTTGTTAAGTATAGTTTCTGTATGGTCACCCTACACAGATTTTGACTTCAGAATTGTATAAACATTTGTTATCTCTTAAAGTATGACACTCACAAGAAAAGAAGATGTGCCAAATTTAGTATAAAGTTTTTAACAATTATTGATGTAGCATCTGTCTCTCTACGAAGTAAAGTACTACATAAAGGCCAAAATAATGATCCCTCAGATAGAACAATCAATTTTTTTTTTTACTTTTAATTACTTTTGATTCAGTATCTATTTAATCACAAGTTGTTTGTTTTACAAATTCATTCTGAAGTTTAATTATAATACACAACAGGAATATTAAGTATTTATTCAGCCTGAGGCGGCGATTTAAAAGATCACTCAGTCTACGCGGGTGAGAACTGAGGGCTCCAAATAAACCGTTATAAATTTTTGACAACGATGATTTGAAAAATGTTTTAATAGTTATTAAAAATTCTTAACAAATTATTGAAATGAAAATTAAAAACACGAAGGCAGTATATTCCGTTATATGCGTTATAGCATTTTCATCAAGTGACCAGTTTGAGGAATCTAGTTAACTGACTATAATTTTTTTAGAACAGGTTTCACCATAAAGTTTTAACAATTATTTACTGAATCCTCCCTTACTTTCGTTAGGATTGAATCAAATTTTTGAAAAGATCCCTCATTCACACGCACGGGGCCATGTAAACACAATAAACCAGAAAATAGTATAGGACGTTCGACATTCAAAGCGTGTCATTCCGTCGACTCAGTTTCGTTGGTTAGAAAGAATTAATAACTTTAACAAGTAATTTAGAATAAAAACGAGTTTGTGTCCAATATTTGCAAAGATGAGTAAATCAATGTCTTGATATAAAAAATCCTAGCGTAACCACTAGCAAATAAGAAATGTTTAATTTTGTCGTCATAAAAGCAACAACAACAAACAACATTTGGATATCTTGCAGGCAAACATTTTGCGGAAAACACGGCATATTCAGTGTTACAGATTAAAATTAAAATAAATTATATTAATTTCAATTTATGTACTTAAATTAAATCAGTAAAATAATACAGGAGTCTGTCTAGGTAGGTACCATCCCAGGGTTAGTCCAGTTATTCTGCGTGAAATCGTAGATTGCAAACATTACCTACGGTGTTTCGTTCTGAAGGGCACTGAGGGTAAGTGTTATCACTGGGCATGTGAGAACTGAAAAAAAAACTGAGAACTGATGTCTCATGGTGACGAGCGTAGTGTGGTGCCACACATAAATATTCTGGGTGATCCAGCTTTTGTTATGGGCGGCCGCTAACATCAGGCGAACGTTTTGCTGGCCCCGTCACTTAATCCAATAAAAAAAGAAGATATTTTTTGTTAAACAAATTTGCTATGACGAAGACGATATATCAGGTTAAATAAACACAAAAAATAACACATGGCGCACCATCGTATGTGATCCAACAAAATGTAGTTCATTTCAATTTCGAATTCAATTTGAAAGCTTACTCCATTGCTCATTCAACTGCGTAAATATTGTTTTTGTTTCCCATTTCACGTGTTTGATGAAATAATTTTCGTTAGAATGCACGTAATCCTCTGTTAATGTGTATAAAACAATAAAGATAATGACGTTATATACGAGTATTTACATCCATACCCCCTCCTTACATAGGCAGTCTTTGATCTGCTACAAGTATTCAGCGTGATTAACGTTTTGAGTGCAATTGATTTTGAATCCCTTTTTTGTCAGAGTTTTCACAGCTTTTTTACGCATTTTAGAGAAAGTAGTTATGGGCATTGAGAGGACGCTCACCCGCTAAAGCTGCGAGGTAGACTATTCTCGACCCCAAAACCCCTTTTGAGTATAAGAGGCTTGTGCTCAGCAGTGAAACGTGGCCTTTACGTAACTTTTTAAATATGCAACGACAGCTACTTTGGGCAATGTAATATTTTCTTATTCAAACTTTTTTTTGGGCTCTGCTTACGCTAACTGTACATAAATAATATTATACAAAACTAAGAACTAGTGTAATCACTGGGCACATGAGACTTTACAACTGGTGTCTTAGGGTGTCGAACGCAGTATTGTGCCACACAGAAATGTTTTAGGTGACACAGCATTTCGTATGGGCAGACTTTGCACTTACCATCAGGTGAACGTTTTGCTCGTCTCGTCACTTAATACTATAAAAGAAACATCTATTTATTTACCCGTAGTACCCCTTATATTCAAAATAATACCTTTTTATTTAATGTTTAGATGGCTAGAATATTTTCTGTAAGTTATCGGTCTAAGCCACTGCTGACGGTCTGTGTTTGTCTGTAAAGAATCTTAAATATAATTTCCTTAAGAAAATATCTCTCTATCGAATTTTCGAAAATATATTATTTTCTTCAGATCTGTCGAAATAGTAATGGCCTGCTGAGTGTCATACGCTAGTCAATACAATTGTTACTGTAACAAGCCGCTGTTAAGGGTGTGGCAAACAAGCGGAATTTTAAAAGATGTCAGTCTCGTTTTTTGAGTCGATTAATCATTTAACATACGACATTTTCATTTTGAGTCGTCGTATGGCACAACCCGGACTGTTATATGGAACCGAATGCAGCGTAAATTTTTCTACTCAAAAAAAGCTACTTACTACTCACAAGATTAAGCTTGAGCTCACTTAAAGCCGCTACTGCTGTTCAGTCGCATAAATTGCTTATTTTATGTTTGCATTCTTTTGCGAACACAGAATTTGTTATGGGCAGACGTTGCACTTACAATGTGGTGAAGGTTTTGCACGTCTCGTGACTTTCTCCTATCAAAAAAAATATATCCGCACGCCGATGCTGCCGTCTTCCTTTCACTAGACTATTTCCGTATTTCCTGCTTTTCAGAAAGGTTTCGTAGTAAATTTGTTTATATATTTGTAATACGTATTAACTTACATAAAGTTTCTATAAAAATATCAGATACGTTTTTTATACTATAATTCTATCATCATACATTGTATTACAGCGTGTTTGAAACACTCAGAATTATTGGCATCGTTACAATTCACATACTTCTAGCATACTTATTGAATCTTCAAATTAACATGATATTATAATATCATTTCAAACGTGTCTGGTGGTTACAGACTGAGAGTTAGGTATGAATTTTAAACATTGTTGGACAAACTTTTGTTTTGTGGTTGGTAGGTTGAAAATGTTAGGAAATTGTGCAAAATTTATTTAAAACATAAAAGGTACGGCCAAGAATGAAACACACAACATTTTTAATTCAAATAAATTATTATAATTAGTGGCTGAGGCCAAGGACGCTTGGCGTGTTAAAGTTGCGTTGGATCAAGATTTCCCAATAAATCCAGCTTCGCAGAGGCATTGGGACGAGCCGCTCTGCGTACAAGTACAGAAAAAATTATTTGAAAACTGCGGAAGCTTAACAGAGCGGTCTCGTCTCCTGGCGAGTGTGGAGAAGGAATCGGGCTACTGGTTGAATGCATTGCCTTCAGTACATATAGGGACTATGCTAGACAAAACTTCATTTTCTTTTGCAGTCAGCCTGAGACTTGGAGTAAAAATTAACGAGCCACATCGCTGCCGTTGTGGTAAAGCTTGCTGGCAAGCTTGCTGGGCACGCTGCCCACAGACGGCGGCGATTTGGCCAGCATTTTTTATCTAGTTTAGTTTTTCAATAAGTGCTTTCTTTTTTTTTAGTAATGTTTTTGATAATTCTTGGAATGAAGCAAAACTTAGGATTAAACCAATAAATAATCTACGACACCCACGGGATGAAATGGGGTGGTAGATTCTCTTAAGCTGCCACCACAAACTTTAATAAATTATTTCTTCTAATTTCAACATACGACGACCGTTAAATCCTACCCGACTGCACAGCGTCCAGATAACTGAAAAAAACTACTTTTACTGAATCGTTCTTAAATGTCACTTGTACTTGTAAGAAGTACAGCTTAAACAAATTTTAAAATCAAACAGCGTAAAAAGGTTTCTGTCAAGTCTAATAAAGATGATTCATACAAAAGAAAATACCACCAAAAGTAATTTTACTAGTAGATATAAATAAATTATCCGTTTCTATAGAGGGGGGGACAAAAGAATGACTAAACTGGAGGTGTGATAATTGCCGATCACTGAACATCCGTGACACCTCCAAACTATCCATCCAAAAGTGCAGACGGATTGCGGATTCGTTGACGGCCTTTGAGAAAAGTGTAGCCTATTTTCTTTAAGATCCCTAAGTCGTATCGGTTCGGAAAGCAGCAGATTTCATATAGTGGTCGTGAGTGGAAGTAGAATTCTTGAGAAACTTCGTCGCCGTCGTCGTTTCAGCCAATGCACTAATCCACTGCTGAATATCGGCCTCCCCCATAGACTGCCACAAAAGTTAGTAGCTCTCATTTTGGAGGGTTTTGCCATAGTTCCCAGGCTTAGAAGGCGGGCTGGCAACCGCAGTTTATTTATTCGGATGTTCCAGGATAATGCTGCTACCCATCTCCTGGTTTATTTTCCCTTCTCCGACTTTTACAACACCCACGGAATGAGATTGGGTGGAACTACACTCTCTTAAGCTGCCACTACACGGGTATTTTTAGAACCTTATAATGGTGGAATGTCAACTATGAAGATGATCTACGAAGGAAAGTGTAGTATGTTATTACAATGTCTATACCATTTCTTTTATTATACTTATAAGTAAAACATTTCAAGGCTTAAAAATCTTAAGACGATATATCCTCTTTGTACTTTATAAATGTCCCACTGCTGAGTACAGGCCTCCTCTCATTTCCGCAAGGATTTTGGAGCTAGGAAGAATCCGCCACTCTGCTCCAATGCGGGTTGGCGGACTGCACCTGTCTTTGAAATGTTTTTCATTTCTCAGACATGCAGGTTTCCTCACGATGTTTTCTTTCACTGCCGAGCACGTGGTAAATCAGCACTTAAAATTGCAATTAACAATTTTAGCGGTGCTGGAACCGGGAAACGAACCCAGGTCACTTGCGTACTATGAAATTTAAAGCAAGCGCCTAGCCCCTGAGTTACTACGGCTCAGTTTTCTTTTACATTATTTATAATATAATGAACAAAGTGTTTCTATCACTCAATATTTACCAGACGCTAGTGAATTCGTCTAGTAAAGAATATATTTTAAGCATCTGGATAAAAAACATCTTAGTATTAGTTTCAGATATAACATTTTTATTAAGATTGTACATTAGACATTGGTTTCTGACTTAGCTATAGCCTGTAGTGGTAGACTTTTAGAAGTTAATAGAATCAGGCGTTACTTTGCGGAAATCCATTATAATGAAGAAAAGTAAGTTACTTTGCTAAGATCCGCATGCAAAATATAAAAATGGTGTATATTACCTAGTTTTTTGAAGTGCACCACCCGCCCTCCCTCAGTAGCGTGCACAAGCAAACCAACACCGCCACCAGGAACCGCCACCAGGTACCCTCCACCAACCACTACAATACCACCACTAGATAATATACACCACCGAAGCCGAGAACACGACACGTGTTTCGCCCCAAAACGAGGCATTATCAAGCGTAATAGACTCTACGACAGACGGCCGCCAAGTGAGCGGCGCGGTCAAAGAGCTGCCTATTTATACTACAGGTGACGCAAACGGCCCCCACCTACGACATTGCGATTACAATATCGTGATAGCGACCGCTTGCTCACACAATCCACCACCCGAATTACATAAGCAGCCGTTTGCGACCGAATTGATAGCAAACGACTACTTCGAGTATATTTAAACTTTAAGTACTGGATTTAAAGATATTTAAAAGTGGTGAATTCGAGACGTTTGTTTGTTCATTCAGCAGTGCAATGTTATTATTTTTATTTTTTATTATTTCTAATTGTTCCAGCACACACAGCCGAAGCCCCTTGTCGCAAATATGTAGGACTTTAAATGTGTGGTCGCTAGTTAGGTTATGGTAAATTTGAAAATCACATCCTCACATAAATTTTATCCCCGTGTAGAAAATCTTTCTAATGTCCGGTTTCCAAATGATGAAATGTCCCTTTTGCATAAGGGTCTCAAATACAACTTAACACCATCCATATCACAAAAATCGTTAGAGACCGTGGCCGTTGACGCGGAGATGGCAGTAGTTATCGGGAAGAAGGATAACATCGTTAAGAGTTTGGTGGCTCAGGAAATTAAGGCTGTATCCGTGAGATCTAATAGTAGCTCGGAGATCCCTGTCCTTAAATCAATAAAACAAAGACTGACTGATAACAACTTAGTCATTTCGAAAGCCGACAAAGGTAACACTGTTGTTGTCATGGATCGTAGCGAATACAGTCAGAAAGTTAACGATGTTATCCAACGGGATGATTTTGTGAGATTGGATTCCGATCCAACGAAAAAGTTTACAATTAACATTAAAGAATCCATACAGAATGCTTCCTACGTTTTTCCCAGTCCCAATATTTCCCGGGATAGTCTTGTTCCAATGAATCCCAGAGCACCTATTTTATACGGTCTACCAAAAATTCATAAGGAAAACGTACCTATGCGTCCAGTTGTCTCATACATCGGTGCCCCAGCCTATTCCCTAGCTAAGAAATTAAATTTCCTCCTTCGGGAGAAATCTGGTTTCAGTCCAAATTATAGTCTTAAAAACAGTCTAGATCTCATTTCTAAAATTAAAGATATTCATCTACCCCCCAAATCCATTCTATTATCTTTAGACGTTGAGAGTCTTTTTACAAATGTCCCCCCACAAGACTGTTTGCGTATACTCGCAGATCATTTTAATAAACGTCGTCTACATCCCGGGGAAACAAAAGATCTTCTAAATTTGACTTCTCTTTGTATGAAACAGAACTATTTTCGGTTTGACAACCAATTCTATTTACAAAGAGAAGGTCTAGCAATGGGGTCCCCATTAAGTCCTCTTATGGCGGATGTATTTATGGATAACTATGAAAAACTAAACATAGTTGTCAATAAAAATATCCTTTACTACTACAGATATGTAGACGACATTATCATTTGCTGGACAGGTACCCGAAGACAACTGGACGTTTTCTTTAATAAATTAAACAAAATTCACCCCAAAATAAAATTTAAGATGGAATTGGAACAAGACTGTACTCTTAACTTTCTAGATATTTCAATATCCCATAAAAACGGCACCCATGATTTTCAAATTTACCGCAAACCGACCCATACAGATTCTGTCATCCCCGCGTCATCGTGTCACCCTTGGCAACATAAATTGGCCGCTTTCCATAGTTACGTCAATCGTCTATTGACCGTACCTCTGAATAAGGATAATTATGCCCAGGAGCTCCAAATCATCTATCAGATTGCGGTCTCTAACGGTTATTCAAAAAATATTATTAACACCATAATAAAAAAGAAACAAATTCATATAGTTCGCAAAGATCTGTACGCGGCTACATCCCGAAGTGTTCGACGATATGTGAGCAGTTTCACCTACTTGGGTCCTGTATCTGAGAGAATAGCAAGGACTCTTAGGCGTAACGATATTTACGTTGCGTTCAGGACAAGCAATTCCCTGAGTGGGGCTTGTAACGTCAAAGACAAAATTGATGAACGCCAAAAATCCGGCGTTTATAGACTTGTTTGCAGTGAATGCAGCGCCGTTTACGTGGGTCAGACTGGTCGCAATTTCGGGACCCGATACAAGGAGCATTTGGCCGCGTACAGAAATTGCAATCCCGACAGATCACACTTCGCAAAACATCTTTTGGAAACTGGGCATAACCTAACTAGCGACCACACATTTAAAGTCCTACATATTTGCGACAAGGGGCTTCGGCTGTGTGTGCTGGAACAATTAGAAATAATAAAAAATAAAAATAATAACATTGCACTGCTGAATGAACAAACAAACGTCTCGAATTCACCACTTTTAAATATCTTTAAATCCAGTACTTAAAGTTTAAATATACTCGAAGTAGTCGTTTGCTATCAATTCGGTCGCAAACGGCTGCTTATGTAATTCGGGTGGTGGATTGTGTGAGCAAGCGGTCGCTATCACGATATTGTAATCGCAATGTCGTAGGTGGGGGCCGTTTGCGTCACCTGTAGTATAAATAGGCAGCTCTTTGACCGCGCCGCTCACTCACGACCGCCCCAACAAGCGTGGAGGCGGGACTCTAATTTATTACAAGGCGTCCTTGCACTGCATACCGATAGACACTCCAACCCTAATTAATATAGAGGCAACTATGTGCAGAATCGCTATGACGGACCATCAGTCCGTCACAGTAGCTTCTGTATATCAACCGCCGAAAAAAACCTTATTAAGGGGCGACATCGATTCGCTACTTAACGCAAGCGACTCGGTGATTTTGGCGGGTGACCTTAATAGTAAACATTCGGCCTGGAATTCGGCGAAGGATAACGCTAACGGTCGCATATTATTCGACCTTAGTTCTAGACTCAAATTTGATATAATAGGCCCCCTAGAACCTACTAGGGTGCCCATAGAACATAATCAGTCTCCGGACATTTTAGATATTGCACTGTTGAAGAACGTAGCATTACCGCTGCGCTCCTTAACGGTGCATCACGAATTAAATTCAGACCATCGCCCGGTCATTATGAAATTAGGACAGTCCGACGGTGAGGTCACTCGAACCAAAACCGTAACGGACTGGCGCAAACTCGAATCTAGCCTCGAGTCTATGCGTACTCCCGATCTAGATGCCATCCCTGACATCTTAGACACCCCGGAAGTGGCCCTTCTGGCCGCTAACCGTTTCACCGCTCATGTCAATACAGTTGTCAGAGACTCCTCGAAGCAGGTCACGGTGGCGAGTGATCGTCGCTTTGAACTGCCACAGGAGCTCAGACAGCTGATGACAGAGAAAAACAGCTCCATAAGAGCTTATTCCAGATACCGGTCTGTCGCAAATCGCGTCAGAATGCGCCACCTCCAAAGGGAGGTTAAAGAGCGCATGGCCGAACTCAGAGGTAGTCGTTGGGACAGGCTGATGAAAGACATCACGCCATCCCACACCGCATTCTGGGCTCTGGCGAGACGTATGAAGTCAGAAACGGTCGCAACGATGCCTCCTCTGATACGCTCCGATGGCAGCCTAGCCTTTGAGGATACCGAAAAGGCAGATTGCTTGGCAGACAGCCTAGAGCTTCAATGCTCTCTCAGCTCCCAGCCAACCGACCCCCTCCACCTTCAGAAGGTGGAAGAGGAAGTGGCCCGTAAATTGCCACTGCCACCAGCGGGTGACCCGCTGCCACCCGCCACAGTTGATGAGGTTAAGACGATAGTCAAAAACCTCAAAACTCGTAAGGCGCCCGGCGCCGACGGAGTCTCTAATAGGGTGATCAAGTCCCTCCCCTTGCCACTAATTCAATTATTAGTGGCTATTTTCAATGCCCTACTTGCCAGCTGCACCTTCCCGGATGCCTGGAAAGAGGCAATAGTTATCGGTATTCCGAAACTAAATAAACCGCGCAACCAGGCCTCGAGCTACAGGCCCATAAGTCTCCTCAGCAGTCTGGGGAAAATCTATGAACGACTGATCCAAAGTAGGCTAAAGGACAGCGTTCAATCCCTCAATCTCATTCCGAACGAGCAGTTTGGCTTTCGAGCTAAACACTCGTGCATCCTCCAAGTGCACCGCCTCACGGAGCACATACTCGAGCGCCTCGCCGCAGGTCCTAAAAACTGCGTGGGAGCCCTCTTCTTCGACGTGGCGAAGGCCTTTGACAAAGTCTGGCACACCGGCTTATTATATAAGCTGTATTCCCTAGGGGTGCCAGATAGGCTTGTGCACATCATACAGGCCTACTTGTCAAATCGCTCCTTCCGCTACAGAGTCGAGGGGGCACTCTCGAGCAGCAGACCCCTGAGAGCCGGAGTCCCTCAAGGATCCGTTCTCTCTCCAATCCTATACTCGCTGTACACCAGCGATATACCAAATCATCAAAAAGTCGAACTGGCACTATTCGCCGACGACACTACGCTTTTTGCATCCGATGTCAATATATCGAGAATATGCATTCGACTCCAAACTGCAGCCAACACGCTAGGTGATTGGTTCCGGAAATGGAGAATCGAAGTCAATCCTGACAAAAGCCAAGCCGTACTTTTTAGTAGGCTACTCCACCAAAAAAATCTTATGCGACTTAATCGCAGACAAATTAAATTATTCGACACTCCCGTCCCTTGGGTGCCTCATGTCAAATACTTAGGTGTAATTCTAGACAATAGATTGTCCTTCGCCAAACATATCAAAACAGTAAGAGATAAAGCGGCATTTGTTTCCGGCCGCCTTTTCTATCTTACTAATAAACATAGTAAAATGTCCCTCAGACATAAGCTGCTTCTATATAAATCCTGCATACGTCCCATAATGACTTACGCAGGAGTCACCTTTGCGCACACTCGCAAATGTCATATAAATAAACTTCAAGTGATTCAGAATCGCTTCCTGCGTCGTATCACAGACGCACCTTACTATATGCGGAACGTAGATTTACACCGCGATCTTGAGCTCCCTACCATAGCAGCTTACTTCAAAGAAATGTCGATAAGACATTTCGACCGAATAAAAGATCACCCTAACCCGTTAGTGGCAGCAATAGATAATTACATCCCCGCGAGGGATGCCTCTTTTAGACAAAGACGTCCAAAAAATATACTTATAGACGATTGTGATGAAATCACAACTATTAATAAACTTTACGACGTGGGCGCGCCGTCCCCTCAGGACACGCCCCCGCCTATTGCGTGCACTCGCACCGATACACACCCGCTAACTCAGCGGACACAGCGCGCTCGCCGGCGGGCGCGCTCACATAGGTACACGGCCTACACAAGGTTCATCCCTGTGCAAGGTCGATTTTAATATCGACACACATTTTTATAATTTTATATTGCCAGGTCGCGGTGTTGTAAAATAATACTATTGTTTTATAATACTTAGCGAGTACGTAATATATCATTATAAAAAATTCTTCTCCTTCGATAGCAGTCCAAGCCGAGGCATCGACCTCCTTCAGAGGGGCCCTTGGATTGCATCGAGCCCCCCCCATGTTAGTCGGATTCCATTCGTCTACAGGGGTCGGAGTACAGCGGAGCAGCAGAGCGACGTCGAGACGCAGAGCGCCGAGTCAACGCCAGCAGCGACGTTGTACCCTTACTTGCGGGCCTTCTGCTCGCGAGTCTCTTCCGACGAAGTTGTAAAAGCCGCCGGGCTAACAACGTTAACACAAACACAAAAAAAAAAAAAAAAAAGCGCCGCTCACTCGGCGGCCGTCTGTCGTAGAGTCTATTACGCTTGATAATGCCTCGTTTTGGGGCGAAACACGTGTCGTGTTCTCGGCTTCGGTGGTGTATATTATCTAGTGGTGGTATTGTAGTGGTTGGTGGAGGGTACCTGGTGGCGGTTCCTGGTGGCGGTGTTGGTTTGCTTGTGCACGCTACTGAGGGAGGGCGGGTGGTGCACTTCAAAAAACTAGGTAATATACACCATTTTTATATTTTGCATGCGGATCTTAGCAAAGTAACTTACTTTTCTTTAAGACTTTTAGAAGCTTAATCCATCCGTGCCAGATTAAAAACGCTTCTTTTACCGGAACAAGGTAAAATAGTGTCAGCTCCAACTGATGAAAAAGACGAGCGAGCATATCGTTCACCTGATGGTCGCTGTTACAGCCACAACATTTTTGTGTGGCACCACACTGCGATCGTCACCTTTAGACATCAATTATGTACACTTGCTATCAGTGTCATTCAAATCGAAACACAGTAAGCAATGTTTTCGCACGACTACTTGACGCCAGAATAACTAACACGGCGGTGTTACCTACCGAGACGGATTCCTGCATAGGAAATCCTATCACCTGTAAATGGCCGATGAACAGTTTATTTAATTTTGTTTTGTCGGGTTCTTTAAATACTCATACGAACCCGTAAGTATATATTATTTGTTATAAATTACACATTTTTTTCAAATTATAACAAATAAATCTAAACACAGCAATATTCACAAAAGTGTTTACTTTTCACGTTTACGGGATATCACTTACATTGAAATACGACAATATATATGCGCATAATTTTCTTTGTGATCTGATTGACTGTCTGAATTTGTAACTGAAACAAAAAGAATTTTTTTTCTAAATCAAACGAACGTTAACGTTAGAATCCTAATTAAACAATACTTTATTAGTTTACGAAATAAAATTCATGTGACAGAAGTGAAACTTATATATGTAATAAAATATTATAACATTTATTAAAATTCAATTCAATAAACATGAATGAACAAACAACTGCTCAATATATAAAAAAATAGTAATTAATTGATGAACATTAATTAAGAAATATAATAAAATGGGGTATCTAGACCCATTAAACGAAAGTGACGAAATTCGACCGTAATTTATTATTTTTATAAGTTTGTACGTTTTTGAGGATTGAGTAATATTTGTTGTTTATGAAATTCTTTAGCGATAATTTCTATTCTGTGTGACTGTTTGACCAAAGACTATTATGTATGTGACATTGGCAGTACGAACGTAAACAAACGACATTTTTCTGTGCTTATAAGCTTGTGAAATAGTAGGTTCGTGGGTTGGTCAGATATGCGCTACTAAAGTCGTAAAAAGTGCCAACCCTGATCGTGTAGTTTTCGAGATATGGGATATTTTCATTCATGCGCTATTATTTTGAGCTGTTTCAATGTTTTTGAAAAATACTATGAAATAAGAATTTAACGATATGTCCAGCTATGGAATCCTTCACTGTGCGTGGTCCGACACGCACTTGGTCAGTTGTTTTAAGCTATTATGGTTTGTTAACAAAATTGTGAACGTTTTTAAACATCTGATTTACCACCAATTCGAAATGCGTTTCCGTTACAGAAGAAATGGCGCAAGAAACTCCAGCGACGCTTCTAATCATGATAAAGAAACCCGCCTGAAGGTCGGTATCGCGATTGATATATATTTGTATGCTAAATTTGATAGTGTATATGTGTGTGTGTCTTACAGTGTGAGAGAATTGTCACAGGCTTGGAAATTAACTATAGCAGAGACTACGCGCTATTACCGCAAAGCTGCGGCGATCCTGTCCTCGGGTTTACCATTGGTATCCCTGAGTGCCCTGCAAGGGCGAAAATATCGTTGCCGTTGAAGACGGTGGCGAAGCGAAAGACTAGACCTAAGTCGCTCTCATCGACGGGTCGACTTTCTAACGGGGGTGGTCGTTAGTAAGTTCGGCGGGGCCGAGTTTCTGATGGACGCGAGGGACATGAGTTTTTCCATACGGAGGGCGAAAGGATTGTCTGGAAGACAGTTGGAAGCTGGAAACCAAAACCCACCCGCTCCCAGCGGGTGGGTTTTGGTTTTCGGTGCCTTGGGGTAGCCGAGGTAATTGGCCGTGTGGCCTTCTGTGTTACAGAGAACAGAAGTCTGCTAACAAGGTTTTGTCCTTTGGTCTAGGACAGTCTGATGTAGCTTGATCGCCTAGGGATTTTACGCACCGTGGTCGTGCGCAACACATACGAGAATAGTGGCCATAAAGTTGACATTTATGGCATTAAGCGGGAGGGCCGTTTTTGAACGGGCGTTCGATTGTCAGCCCAGGGAGGTTTCAGCAGGTTTTCAGCACCATGTTGTAGGACGCCTTAGTGCGGCCGCTGTACATCCGGTGCACGGATAGAATAGGGAGGTTTTGTGCGAGCAGGTCACGTTTGACCTCCTCAACCGGGATTTCTTTTGGGAGGTTAGAACCACCCGAAGTAACCGCTCTTCGGCTAGGGTGTAGGTGTAGAAGCACACACCGCCTGCCTGAAGGAAGGTCGACACCTTACGGTGAGCGTCTGATGTCTCAAGCTGAAGCTTGATGCCGTCTATGGTGGAGACCGCGTTATACGCGATGTTGTTGGACAAGGAGGCGGAGGCTTTGTCGGCCTTCGCGATAGTGGCGGGTAACGGCGAAGCGGCCTTTTTCCGCTTGGTTTTTTTTTGGCCTTCTCTACTAGAGTGAAGCCGGTGTCGAGTTTGGAGGTTTCGCTCTCCATTTCGGATTCTGATGATGATGAAGTTTCATTGGATGAAGAGTCGGCTGAAGAGGCGGCCCTGGAAGTGGACTGGGAAAACGTTTTATACGCTGAGGCGAATTCCGGGGTGTTCGCGAGTACTTCGAACATCTTCGGGTTATCTGCGAGGAGCACGCGCAACATGTACATGTCCTCCATGTCGATCTCCATTTTTCAGCTTGTCTTACGACTGAGTCTACGGAGGAAGTGGCCGCCAGTGAGATGCCGGAGTGTGTGACCTAACTTCCCTCCCTGCAAGGTATAGACAGGGAAGATGAATGCCTAAGGTGTGTATCCCCAGAGCGTCCAAGTGCGGATCTTATTTTGAACACTTTTGGGTGTGTGCTTGAAAATAATTAAAAACTACGCGGGGACTTAGTCCAATCGAGTTAGTCTACGTTGACTAGGGCTCTACCCAAGGCCAACCGGAGGACCGGGGAATCGCGGTCAAACGGGGCTAACCCTGCGCTAGCTTCGTTAACACCGTTAGGTATCCACTTTTTTTACTATTTCACTTTCTTTATTTCCCGAAAAGTGTCGGAGCAGGTAGCTGCACGGGAAAACCAGACTGCCTGAGCGGGTCGAAGCGAGCGTCAAGTGCAACTGGTGGTTGCCGTGCCGATGGGTAGCTGCTCGTGGAAATGCAATGAGAAGCAAAAATTCCAACTCATACCTAAATGGCGTGACGTTGTTTACCACCAGTCACGTCGAGGCGTACGTAAGTACGACGGATACTACTGCCGGTACTAAAAAAACCATCAATGGAGATTTACTGTTTTTTCCACGATGTTTTCAATAAATGTATCATAAAAATATGAAATAGATAACAAACAACTTGGCAGTAAGCACCCCGTCCCCAAGGGTTTTTATCATTCTTGAATTCTTTATAACGCGGTTTAAAATTGTTTATCTCTCTGTGTTGTGCTATAAATAGAAGACTATAAAATTTATTAGTGGATATGAAACTGCAAAGAATACAGTTTGCATTTGGCATAACCTTGATTACCTCATTACGGTTAGTTGATAATATGTGTCATAACATCTTAGATGCTTAGTAATAATTATACAATAACTTTATTGTATGATAACTAAGAATATTCTGTATTTGCTAAAAACTAAAATTCATTCAGTGCAGTGCCGGAAAAAAACGAAAGCTTCGAAAAATGCAAAATAAAATGCAATCTCAGAACAATTAGCAGTGTTCATAATGATTACTATATATACATAGATAAACTAGTGTTTAAACCCTCTCAGAAATGAGAGGAGGCCTGTGCTCAAGAGTAGGACATTTAGAGGCTGAAACTTTACTTTTTTACTTTTTAAACTAGTGTTAGTTTTTTTTTTTTTTTTGGTTAAATAATGCAACATAAAAATTAAAATAAGAGGAATTACTTTTTGTTGCATTATATCAATATCAATATATTATTCTCAGTGGTTATATTAATGTCTACATAATACACTGGCTGCGTCGTCGTCGTTGTTTCAGCCGATCACAAGTCCACTGCTGAACATAGGCCTCCCACATAGATGGCCACAAAATTTGCAGCTCAATTTGGGAAGATTTTGCCATAGTGGCCACGCTTGGCAGGCGGGTTGGCAACCGCAGTTTATTTATTTAGATGTTTCATAAAGATGCTGCTGCCCATCTCCTGGTTTTCCCTTTGTTGACTTTTTTTACCTTTTACGACACCCACGGGATGAGATGGGGTGGTAGATTCTCTTAAGCCGCCATCAACGGCTGCGTGACTCTGCTTAATTTATAAGTTACGCAGCCGGCGTCTTTACGATAATAAAATGTGATTTTACCAATAATGAGAAGTGGAACATTAAAAATATATCTATCAATAGGAGTCATTGGTATATTTGGGTGTATTCATCAATGTCCTTCATATTTTTTTTATTTTTCAAAACTTGTAATGGAGTTACCAGTATACGTTCGTATATATTAGACATGGAAACGGCATTAATTTGTGTTAAAATATAAAGAGTAATTTTGGAGTAAAGTATAAATATTGAGTTAACCGTAATTAAAAGGTTTACAATGACTTACGGACTTCATGCTTTTTGGCATTTTCATTCCTAAAAGAAATATAAGCACATAGATTAGATTATCTGTGTGTTGATGACATGACATGATGTATCTGCCTCCTAATCAACTTCCTGTTCTATTTCACATTACATTATTACACACGGTTGACCGCATATATTGCATACGCGGTCAACCGCACATCACTTCCAATATATATGTATGGTTAGAAATCAGAAGTGATTGTTAATTAACATTTAGTAGAATATAAACAACAACAACAACAATGTCAATTTGCTAAGTTCCGCATTCAAAATTTAGAATGGTGAGTATTAAAGATATATATATATATATATATATATATATACATAATTAAGGAAAACTACTATTCATACAATGCCTAATCATAAGTTACCGTTTAAAGGATTCTTGTTTGTCTGTCTGTAAGTTTGTTTCGAATAGGCTCCTAAACTAAGGATCATCTACGGCGGCCCCTCTCTCCTCAGGCTGACTCCTGCGGCATCAACACTGTCTCCATACATCTCGACGTACTGAAGACTGCACTGGATATCTAAGTGTCCACATGAGAAGTTCAAGAAATATCTCAAACATTCCATAATTGCGCTATGAAAACTTCTGGGATGAATGATTTCTGCAACGAAGTATACAACATCTAAATATTACTTGTTTTAGGAGATTAGTTGGAGGTGACATCCTCTCCAGATCAAACCACCCGATCTGGCGGGTGGGCTACCCTTTTTTTTTGGCACTTTCATTTGCCTGACATAAGTAAAATAACAATAGTAAATGATTAAAAAAATATTGTAAGTTATATTTCCAAACCATGGAAATAGTCCTGTTTATTTCTACTTATTTCTATTCTATATCCGAAATTGAAATTTTGTTTCCATAACTTGTCTTATTTATTTAGATAAATCTTTTTTGAATAGAAAAAAATATGACAATATTTTTTGATTTAATTTTTACCATAAAATATGTACTTTGTAGATTAATTTTCAAGATTACACACAAGTGTATGTCGTCGTAGCATCATCATCATCACTAGTCCACTGATGAACATAGGAATTCCCGATTCGATTGCCTCAAAACACGTACGTTTGTAGAATTTTGGGGGGATTTGGCCGTAGTGTTGTCGTCATATAACTAATTATAAAAACGAAAGATAAATTGCACGTATATTGCCGCGCTTATAAAATTTACGATCCCGCACTCAAAAATATGAATAGTTATTAAGCCGGAAGGATAACTATTTAGATAAGCACATTTTTATTAAATTGTCGTAACTTTTGGCACTTACGTAAGATTTGATATATTAATAGATAAATTGGTAATAGATTTAACCCACACGTGGATCATAAATTTTGTGATATCTTCTGAATATTGCATTCAATTTTGTTAACATGTAGTAGTCTACGTTTATTCAAATTATATTTTTTATACCATTGCCAACATTTTAGCCAGTTTGTCTGTAGCACACCTGAGACATCAGTTCTTAAATCTCATATAATTACACTGGCTACAGTGTCATTCAAACCAAAACATGTGGTGGTGGATCGGACACCATTACATAGCGGCAGAATAAACCTCTATTTATTTATTTTTTATTCTACTAAATCTTCTGGTTCTAATTTTACGGCTCCCACGAGATGAGATGGGGTAATAGATTCTCTTAGGCCGCCACCACACGGAACATAAACCTTCATCATTTCAGCCTATCACTAATCCACTGCTGAACATAGATTGTCACAAAAGTTTGTAGCCCTCATTTTGGGGAAATTTTGCCATAATTGCTACGCTTGGCAGGCGGATTGGCTACCGCAATTTATTTATTCTGATGTTCCAGGAAGATGCTGCTGCCCATCTGCTGGTTTTATCCCTCTGTCGACTTTTAGATTCCGGTGTGGTAAATTCCCCAAAGCCGCTACCACACATAACCTTAACTCAACATTATTTAAAAGAAAGAAAATCCTCCGTTTTAATTAAAAACAATATAGAAAAAGTTTATAAGGAGATAACATTTAGAATATTATATCCACAAAATTACAAGCGTTTTCTATTAAAATAGCGAGAAATACCTGAGCCTAATGAACGTGACTAAATGAGAGGCCATAAACTTTTATATATTATAATGTATGTGCATTACTTTGTTCATTAATTAATTAATGGTCGGTTTCATGTTAACTTTATGTGTATACATAAAATAATTTTACATATAAACATAAAACAGGTGATTATACTATCAAATTCATTTAATACTCTTTACGTCTGATTTTTTTTTGTTTTGGATTACTTCAGATCGTTTTAGCTTCTGGTTTTATCTTTTTTCTTGTTATTTTGTTCTTAGTTGTTTTATTTAAAAAAAATTATGTCTGTAAAAAGCACTCACAATACACGAAAAAATCTTTTATTATTTTGTTCTTTGTTGTTTTATTTTTTAAAAAAACTTAAGAAATTTATGTCTGTGTCAAACACACGCACAAGACACGAGAAAATCTTCTCTTATTTTGTTCTTTGTTGCTTAATTTTTTAAAAAACTTAAGAAATTTATGTCTGTAAAACGCACGCACAATACACGAGAAAATGCTTTATTACTTTGTTCTTTATTGTTTTATTTTTTTAAAAAAATTAAGAAATCTTTATCTGTAAAACGCACTCACAAAACACGAGAAAATGTTTTATTACTTTGTTCTTTGTTGTTTTATTTTTCAAAATAACTTAAGAAATCTATATCTGTAAAACGCACTCACAATACACGAGAAAATGCTTTATTAGTTTGTTCTTTGTTGTTTTATTTTTCAAAAAAACTTAAGAAATCTATATCTGTAAAATGCACTCACAATACGCGAGAAAATGCTTTATTACTTTGTTCTTTGTATTTTATTTTTTAAAAAAACTTAAGAAATTTATATCTGTGAAACGCACTCACAATACACAAGAAAATGCTTCATTACTTTGTTCTTTGTTGTTTTATTTTTTAAAAAAACTTAAGAAATCTATATCTGTAAAACGCACTCACAAAACACGAGAAAATGTTTTATTACTTTGTTCTTTGTTGTTTTATTTTTCAAAAAAACTTAAGAAATCTATATCTGTAAAACAATCACAATACCCGAGAAAATCTTTTCTTTTATTACAGATGCAGGTCGGATGCTCAAGTAAAACTTGGATGAACACTTTGAAACAACATTTGGACAAGGTCGTCTTGGTACACGTTTTGTACAATAGTAGGTAACTTCTATCAGTTATGGTGGACTTTTATCCGGACGGTATTGCATAGGACAGCCTTTTTTCGTGGTCGTTTCCATACTAATATATCCGTACTAATATTATAAATGCGAAAGTATCTCATCATATAAGTTTCTTTATCCCGGAAAATCATACAGTTTCCACGAGATATTTAAAAAACCTCTGACAAAGTCGCGGACATCACCTAGTAATATAATATTATTAATCCGAAAGTAACTCTCTCTGCCCCTCTTTCTGTTTATCACCTTTTCACGATTCAACCGCTAAACCAATCTTAGCGTTACTTCGCACAGAGATAGCTTGCATACTGGGTGCTATACTGCTCGTGGGAATGCAACGGGGAGTAACAAATTTTTGACTCTTACCAAAATGGCAGCGACGTGGTTCACCACCCGTCACATTTCGTTTGCCACAGGTGGCGAAAAGTAGATTACGGGTGTGATCTCTGCCTACGCCTTATATGGGAAAAATCAAGACTCTGTATGTATGTATGAGATCTTTAGAGATATTTAACTTAAATCCATATATATAAAACAAAGTTGTGTTAGTTACACCTTTATAACCCAAGAACAGCTGAACCGATTCTTATGATGTTAGATTTTTCTCCGCCCCGATTAGCAAAAAACACGAAAAAAGTTATGAAGAAAATTCATCTTTTTTTCTTTTTCCGTATATAAAATATATTTATAAAATGAAAATGGCGAATAATAAAATAGATAAATTTATGACATGTCAGGCATAAACTAGATGGTAATGCAAGTCGGTGGCGTCGTGTGCATTATTATAAAGGATTTTAGTTAAGGTCTTGTATGCACGACAGTTCTGTTACAATAAATACTTCTTTGATTATACTCTGATAGCTGATCCAACTGCGCGGTCCTTTCATTGCATGCCATTGAGCTTCCTGTCCAGGCGAGCTCCTTGATTTTTTCGAGTTTTCACCAATTTTCATTCAGCTTTCGACCGTTGTGTGTTAATGTAATGTTCACTTTGTGAGGTAATCAAATTTGTGATTGATGATTGCTCCATTATGTAATTTTGAATTGTGTGACCAATTTTCCAATATTATTTACAATGCCGCTAGTCAGAAGATCTAATCTTTCAAATCGAAGCCGTATTACAATAAGACTTCGCAAAATTGAGAATCAATCCTCTGCAGATGGAAATTACAATACTCCACGTTGCATTGCGCCTTGAATATTTGGAAAGAAGTGGCGAATACGGAACAATCCAAGTTTTTTTTTACTGCATGAAGTGATGAAACGATCAAAACGTTCGACGAACGAGCAAACCTGATGGTAGGTGCAACGTCTGCCCATAACAAATGCTTGTGCCACCCAGAAAATTTCTATGTGACACTACACTGTGCCCATCACCCTGAGACATAGGTTCATAAGTCTCATATGCCCAGTGATTACAGCTAGCTCACAGTGCCCTTAAAACCGAAACACAGTAATAACTGGCCCTAGGGTGGTACCTATCTAGGACGGACTCCTGCATAGGAATCCTACCACCTGTTGTCGATCGCAAAAACGTTTCCTTTCACTTTCGTTGTGATAATTCTACCACTATCACCATGCATGGTCGACGGCTAGTGTTCCAAGTGTTATACACAAAATTTGACGTCAGAGATTGTCACTGGCAACGATGTTTATCCAATGTATTGTCGTCGACATGACTGTAGAGAATCGTTAACCGCTAGCACATCGTTAATTTATTTCTAAAATTTAAGTGGAAAACCAAAAACGATAATTGAAAAATCCGACCCTGTAGGTTGCACTGTGACCATGTGGCTGTGTAGTAGTTTCATACTTAAATGTAATTCAGAAATCAATCACATCGCGGCACGTACCTGAACAAACAAGACTATGTCAGCCAGCTAGTTACAGATAATCAATAATAAATACGTCGGGTGTAAATTGTAATAATGTTGCCAGTATTATATAACATACATATATACATACAGTTTTTTCCATATAAGGGGTATGCTGAGCCCACTCCCGGAGCCAACTTTTCGCCCTCGCGGGAAATGAGACGTGACAGACAGCGATCCAAGTCGCGACATTTTGGTACGAGTCAAAAAATTCTTACTCCCCATTGCGTTCGACGAGCAGTATAGTGAAAGCATTGCATATTGTGGTGTTTTACAGCACGAATAAAATCTGTCCGATGAATACCTTAGTTCCTTCTTACGACACGTCGTTAGGAAAGAGCTGGGTACTATTCGTCTCCGCCGGATACCTATTAGCTTTTATGTAACATGTTTTTAAATCTACTATTGGATCGAAATAATCCTTTAAAAAACCAGCAACGAAGATTTACTACATTTTCTTTCAACTTTTTTTAGAAGTTCATCATAAAAATATGAAATAGATAACAAATTTAACAAACAACTTGGCAGCAAACACCCCGTTCTCAAGGGTTTCATCATTCTTGAATTCCCCATAACACGGTTTTAAATTCTTTATCTCCATGAGTTATGCTATAAACACAAGACTGTAAAATTTATTAATGGATATGAGACTACAAAAAACATAGTTTGCACTTGGTATAACCTTGTTTATCACATTACAGTTTTGTTAATTACGGGTGATAATATTGGTTATAACCTTTCGAGAAGTATTATAGCTTATTAATAAGTATACAATGACTCTTTATACGATAACTAAGAATATTCTGTATTAGCTGTTAACTTTTTTTTATTTGATAATGCGACGAAACGAGCAAAACGCTCACTTGATGGAATCAGCATTTGTTATGGGCCGCGCCCAGAACATTTCTGTGGGACACCACACTGCGCCCGTCACCCAGAGACATGAGTTCTTAAGTATCATATGACCAGTGATTACACTAGCTCTCAGTGCCCTTCAAACCGAAACACAGTAATGTTTGCACACCACTGCTTCACGGCAGAATAACTGGCTCTGGGGTGGTACCTACCTAGACGGATTCCTGCATAGGAATCCTACCACCAGTATTACTTAACTTCATTCAGCGCCGTGCTGAGAAACAAGCGAAGTCTAATGAACGTCACATTGGTGAGCACATGCCTCTCATTTCCGAGGAGGTTTATGAACCTACAAGAGTCCGCAATGCTTCTCCAACGCGGATTGGAGGACCAAATAAATCAGCACTTAAAATATCCGAACAGTTTTAGAGGTGCTGCCACAGAGGATCGTAGTAGGTTAGCAGGAACGAACAGACAGACAAAAATTAAAAAAATTGTAGCTTTTCTTTTAAGTACCGTATATACTTTTTCTTCTTCTGGTTTTTCAGTATTATTATATATATTTTTTGCTGTATTAATTCTCTGCGCTAAGGTTGTCTGGGAGAAATCGCTTTCAGTGATAAGACCGCCTGTTGTACCTTAACTTAAATATAGTACTTTTTCTTTATTTTTGTATTGGTCTACAATAAAGAGTATATTGATTGATTGATTGATACCTTTATAAGCATATAAGTAAAAATCTGTTTTTTTTGTTATAACAAATAGTTCAATGTTTTTTTTATTTATTTAAACTTTATTGCTAAACCTTTAAACAAAAAGGTAACAAAAGGCGAGCTTAATGCCTATAGCCCTACATCCCTGTATTAGTCATAAACTTCCTTCGTAATCGTTATTAACGCAACGATAGAATTTCGTATTTATTTTATTATCAGGTTGCTTCCAAATTTGCTTAGTCTTTAGTCGATTTTTTAGAAAAACAAATCTTTGTTCGGTTTAAAGAACTTTATTTACTCACTTACATGAGCTCATTAATTATTATTACATATTTTATTTATTTTTAAGTTTTGTAGTTATGTTTAAGTTTTCATTTTGTAGTTATGTTTAAGTCGGTGAAAACTTTAAGTAATCTAAATTTTAATCGTCATCGTCTAAATTTTAAAAATCGATTCGGGATAAGCTTTAGTATAATATATTCCTGATTCATTATATTTTATTTAACTGATGTTAGTAAACCTTTATTGAAATAATGAAATAAAATCATATGTGGCAAACCATTCTTAATGTAAAAAGTAAAGTAACAGCCTATAAACGTTCCACAGCTGAGCAACAGGACCTTCTATCATTTTTTTTTGTGGAGCTGGGAGCAGCCCGCCATGCTGCTCCAATGCGGGTTGGCTTCACATCTCCTCGAAAACTCTTTGTACGTTTCCATACTTATTTATTTATTGCTTTTTGTTAGACAAAATCAATAGTACAAATAATATTACATACATACTAGTATGTCATACAGCAACACAAATTCACGTGCTCAATCGAGTAGCAATGTATATATTTTATAAGAGGCAGAAATCTATTTGTATTATTTTTCAAAATATTGGCCAAAGTGTATGTATTTCTTTTAATTAGAATCCGTCTAGGTCTATGCAGGAATCCGTCTAGGTAGGTACCACCCAGGGCCAGTTATTCTTCCGTGAAGCAGTAGTGTGCAAGCATTACGGTGTTTCGGTTTGAAGGGCACTGTGAGCTAGTGTAATCACTGGGCATTTGAGACTTAAGAACTGATGTCTCAGGATGACGGGCGCAGTGTGGTATCACACAGAAATGTTCTGGATGACACAGCATTTGTTGTGGGCGGACGTTCCACTTACCATCAGGTGAACGGTTTGCTCGCTTCGTCACTTTATACAGAAAAAAAAGAAAGTTTTATAGTTTGAGTTTTTTATTTTATATGTTTAATTGCATGTTATTATACGTTTACAAATACTGAATATGGTAAAGAACTAAGCTTTTATTTACTCGTAGAAGACTGAACTTATGTCTTCGGCGCGAATCATAACATCTGGATATTTCCTGCAGAAGATTAAAAATCTGGGTATCGTTTTAGAACTCGACATACAGGGCAAAATACATAGTTCATATAATTATCTTCTTTTTCGAACTTTCTTTGTTCGAACTTACTTCGCTAGCCTCGCTTAGCCTGCGAAATAACTAAGGTATTTGATTTCCCTTAAATCGTTGGTTCAGGATTCCGTATCAGATAAAACGTGATAAACTAAGAACCCAAAACTTGCCAAAACGAGTAGCACGTATAACATCGTCTGGAATTAAAGTCCACGACTTTATTGTAACATTATTATGTGTCCGCATTTTACAATCCTACTACGATCCACTGCAGCCATCGCGAGGACTTTTGGCGCCAGCTCCAAAAGTGCCGGTAGTGTTTTTATTGAATTTTCTAATTTCTGTGCAATTTAATTTTCTTGTGTAATTTGTGCTGCATAATGTATTTGATAATGCAGCAAGTGCTCGTGAAATTGTACAGTGATTGAAAAAATCAATTCGAGACCAAAATTGTACTTTTCGTTTTGTCTCCATCAGTCTAGCAAATCTTCATCTTGATCATCAGTCATCAGTCCAGCAAATCTTCAGTGAAAGTCAACTATAATCTTACTGTCGATCGAAATTAAGTCTCTGTTATAATTAAATTATTACTCGACATTTGTAAAAAATCCTCAATTTGCTCCACTCAATTAAACCAGGATCAAAAAAGAAGAAGAAACATACTGAAGTTTTTTTTTAATAACTTATAACTGGAATGTGTTTCTAAAAAGTCCAGTAACCATAATTTAATTCAAGGAACGTACTCAAATATAATTGCGTTGAAAGGGTCTTGTTGACTGTCTGATCACCGGCGTAGAGCCTAGGATTCAACTCAATTATCCGCACAGAGAAAGTTCAACTAAACTACGAGTAATTGCACCTAGCCGAACTATTTAATCCATTCGCAAGTGTAAAGTATAAGTATCATTTACTCAAAAGGATTGCTTTAATTGAAACATTTCTGGCATTTCACTGAGAGGTCCATTTTGCCAAAAAAGACACAAAAAAGATTTTTTTTAACTTGAACTCATTTTCTTTGAGTTCAAGTTAAAAAAAATCTGTTTTGAACATTTGGTGAATTGTTTTGATTTGACAATGGGAATATTTCTATGATTAATGTATTCTATTTCTTTGTTCATATAAATAGCATGAAAGCAATACTTCACTTGAAGTACAAATTTCATTTATCCAGTAGAACAATCTGTTTAAGTTAATTACAATTATTTAATAAAACAATTTAGAATAGATAACATTTAGGTTTTGTTAATAAAGATAGTATTATTAGTTTTCATTTCTATAAAAAAACAGAAGCTGAGGTTAAAAAGAGATTCAGCATCCATTAACAGCAGACAGTTTAATTCTTTAACGTATTTTTCTTAAGTCCTTTGACAAATTTGTGAAAGACAATGTAATCACATGAAATTTTAGTATAATGTTTTTAATTTTATTTTATTTTATTTATTTAGGTAATCATACAGCGTTGTATATACAGTACTTACAATACATGATATTTAACAGTAAGGCCATTAGAGAGTACACAATTTATAAAACTATTCTTAAACACAGTTAAAAAAATGCACGCGCGCGTATGCGTGACTGCGTGTGTGTGTGTGTGTGTGTGTTTGTGTGTGTGTGTGCGTGTGACTGTGTTGCATGTATGTGACTATGCATGTATGCGCGGGTGGGTGCGTGCAAAGCAGTGTGTGAGTCTTTGTGTGTGCCAATGCCTGAATAGGTTATGCCCTGTTTATTCTTGTGATTTCATGTTACGAACATAAATTTCATTTTCTTTACAATCATGCCATTACAGTAAAGTTTCAGCTTCTAAATGTCCCACTGCTGAGCACAGGCCTCTCATTTCTGAGAGGGTTTGGAGCTAGGAAGAATCCGCCACGCTACTCCAATTCGTGTTGGCGGACTACACATGTCTTCGAAATATTTTTTATTTCTCAGACATGCAGGTTTCCTCACGATGTTTTCCTTCACCGCCGAGCACGTGCTAAATCAGCACTTAAAATTGCATTAACAATTTTATTGGTGCCGGCACCGGGAATCGAACCCAGGTCACTCGCGTTCTATGAAATTTAAAGCTAGCGACTAGCCCCTGAGCTACCACGGCTCAAGAAAATATAATCAAAGTAAAAATAATTTATCACGAAACCTGTACCACGTGTTACACACTGTTTTACTGATGGTAGGATTCATATGCAGGAATCTGTCTAAGTAGGTACCACCCCAGGGCCACTAATTCTGCCGTGAAGCAATGTGCAAAGATTACTGTGTTTCGATTTGAAGGGCACTGAGAGCTAGCGTAATCACTGGGCACATGAGACTTGAGAACTGATGTCTCTGGGTGACGGGCGTAGTGTGGCATAACACAGAAATGTTCTGGGTGACACAGCATTTGCTATGGACAGACATTGCACTTACGTTTACGCCAGGATCACGCAGATAAATAGTCCAGCAAGAAGAAGAAGAAGAAGTCCACAAGAGTTTGAGGGAAAACCAGACATAATTTGTCTGGTTTTCCCAAAAACTCTTGTGCTGTTACAGCTTGCATGATTTATCAATGCGCTTCCGCTAGATGTAAGAAAATTCCCTTATAAGTGGACTTTTAAAACAAAGAATCCTTTGACAATCTTACTTTGTTCATTAATTTATGTTTGTACGTTTTTATGTTTTTCGTCATTGCCTAGCACTGCACAAGTTTCTCTTACCACGTCGTCGATTTGATAGAAGAAAGTGACATATGGCATTAAATCCTTCTTTTGTACCCCTAGTACAAAAAATTGTTAACAAATAAATGAATTGTGAAGACCTGTGCGGGCTTCTGAAGTGCGTATGTGGTGCGAAATCTATGAATATTTGTGGTAGGATGTGTATGCAAATCAGTTTTTCACGTTTAACATAAAATTCATGTTTGTTGTTCATCAATTGAATTGTTACTAAATAAAAAAACACGATTGATTAACATAGAATACTTATTGCTTGCATTTACATTAACGTAGTTACGGCAGTTTTCGTCATAATCTTTTTCGTCCCAAGAGGAATCTTTATTATAACCCTTGCGATATAAATACTTAAGTGAGCAAGCTATAAATGGATAATTTAAGGCTCTTACACAAGGGAGGTAAAGAGATTATTTTCTTGTTCAGCTTACCCTCTTAATGTGAACTGAAATCCTTAATTTGTATAGAGCTTATTGCGTTTCGGAATAGATACAGACTCAATTCATTAATCATGTATTTTTAATGCATTATTTTAAAAGTGTTTATTCTTTACCGGCATGTCTGAAACTGCAACACCAACGATTTTTTTTATAGTATTATGTACCCAGAACAATTCTGTGTGGCGCCAGACTGCGCCCGACACCCTGAAACATCACTTCTAAGTCTCATATGCCCAGTGATTACGCTAGCTCTCAACAGCCCTTTAGTCCGAAACACAGTAATATTTGCACACTACTGCTTCACGGCAGAATTACTGGCACTGGGGTGCCGACCTAGACGGATTTCTGTAAAGAAAACGTACCACAAGTTATATGAGGTGGGTATTACCAACCTTAATATGCAACTTTAGATTTTTATTGGCGAATAACTTTAAATATTTTATTTTTATGAATTATTCAATAAATTATGTTTCATAAAATGAGATATTAAAATTATTGATGTTAAAATAAAAGAATATGTTCAAAATAAAACTTAATGGTGCATTTTTCACCCTTAGGTTCATAAATTTTGTCATTGTTCTTCAATTACTAATGAGTTAAATAACTAAATAAACTAACTAATAACTGCATTCCTTATAAAATGCGTAACATGATCTATAATGTAGTTAATAGAATCAGGCGTTACTTTGCGGAAATCCATTATAATGAAGGAAGGTAAGTTACTTTGCTAAGATCCGTATGCAAAATATACTACTACAAATAGACTCTACGACAGACGGCCTCCGGCTCGGCGGCCGTCTGTCGTAGAGTCTATGACGCTTGATCGCTCGTTTTGCTTTTTTTTGCTCGTTTTGGGGCGAAACACGTGTCGTGTTCTCGACTTCAGTGGTGTATATTATCTAGTGGTGGTATTGTAGTGGTTGGTGGAGGGTACCTGGTGGCGGTTCCTGGTGGCGGTGTTAGTTTTGCTTGTGCACTACTGCTACTGAGCGAGGGCGGGCGGTGCTCTTCAAAAAACTAGGTAATATTCACCATTTTTATATTTTGCATGCGGATCTTAGCAAAGTAACTTACCTTCCTTCATGATCTATAATGATTTAAAATCAAATTTAGAATATCTCATCAAAATACTGTGCTGCAAAATCAAACCTCGCAAAAGTTAAGAACCACCCAAAACAAACGTTTATAAATATTATATAATTATTACTATTTAACACCCACAAACTTTGTGTACAATAAGACCTTGCTTAACCTAATCCAACTTTATACATACAAAACATACCTATTAGTTAAAAATAAATTGAATTAAGATATCCATATTGAAAACACTCTAAATAAAAAAAAATATAAATACAATGTACGCAATAAAACCAATATAGAACTTTACTGCCCAATAACAACGTATGGCAAACGTAGCATACTTTACGAAGGAGCACGACTATTTAATAACCTCCCAAATGATATTAAAGATAGCGACTCTCTTAAAATATTCAAGAGAAAACTTATGTTGTACTTAAAAAAAACATACTTATATAAAGCCATTGCAAATAGATATACATAGCCTACCACATTGTCCTCTGAACTCTGTAAAAAAAAGTATGTTCTATTTAACCTGCATGTCCGAGGAATAGAAATATTTCGAAGACATGTGAAGTCCGCCAACCTGCATTGGATTAAAAAAATTAAGATAAATCAAAACTTCTTCAGAAATAATGATAAAGGCAAATGATATTATTTTTACATTTAAGCAAATGTTTGTCGATGGCAGTTGCTGCCTAGACGACATACTAGTATTTTCTTCTTACCAATATCCATCTTTGTAGAAACTTTGATATTGTAAAAACATATCACTCATTATACCTAAACCTTCAAAATTATAATACAACGTAAATGGTATTGTCTCAATTTACATGAATTCATTTCAACCTATCACCAGTCCACTGCTGAACATAGGCCTCCGAGCTCTAATTTTTGGGGGTTTTTGCCATTGTTGCCACTTTTGGCAGGCGGGTTGGCAACTGCAGTTTATTTATTCAGATATACCAGGGAGATGCTGCTCATCATCTAGTTTTATTTTATACCTTTGTCGACTTTTACGACACCCACGGGATGAAACGGGGTGGTAGATTCTCTTTAGCCGCACTTCACGGCAATTTTAAATTTAATTTAATTAAAATATTTTTTTGTATACAGTTAAACCCCTGAATTCGAACCCCAACCGAGGCCAATATTTATGCACAAAACACAGAAATTGTTGGTTTTTGGGGTCGCCATGACTCTGAATCTGCGTCCTAGCCAGTGTTGCCAGCTGTCCCAATTTGTACGGGACGTCCCTATTTTCAAGGGTCTAGTGACACGTCCCGATTCACCCTTGACCCGGACGCCGGATGTTTTTCACTAACCACTAAAATATGATTTACTATGGACGGTTTTTAACATATTTTTAGCCGAGGACTGTGTTTTGTAAGCTCCTTTAGAATGGTTTTATTACAGTTATTCTCAGTTATAGGCCCAATTCTTCAATTGTGTATCAATAGCGTGATCATTGGGCATATGAGACTAAAGAACTGATGTCTCAGGGTGACGGGCGCAGTGTTGTGTCACACGGAAATGTTCTGGGTGACACATTATTCTGTGCTGCACTTACCAT
The DNA here is from genome assembly GCA_019845155.1 of Luehdorfia chinensis. NCBI lineage: Eukaryota > Metazoa > Arthropoda > Insecta > Lepidoptera > Papilionidae > Luehdorfia > Luehdorfia chinensis. The sequence continues at coordinate 4,844,954 of JAHVAK010000003.1, read as the reverse complement.
CAGGTGAACGTTCCGTCACTTTTTTCAAAGCCCAAGCACTTTGGCTACTGCAGTATTATAGATAGATCTCCATAGTGTAAATACAAAGGATATCAATCTCCTTTTATACTGGATCGTTTTTATTTTATACTTGCGATCCGCCCCGGCCTCGCACGGGTAGATAGATCTGCTGGTCAGATAAGATTACGTTATTTTACCAAAATAATGATTTTTTTTTGGCTACAAAAGCCATGAAATATAGCCAATATTTGATGTCGTGGTAGCAAAATAAAACCGCTCTCGACCGCTGCGCAAAGGGAGCCGCGTACCTCGATAATGCCCAAGTTGCATGAAGCCGGGCGGCGGCGCAGCCTTCGAGGAACACCCGCGGCCGCTGTATTTTTTATAGAGCGTTTCAAAGTTTTAAAATTCTCCCATTATTCTTTAATCAAGTACTTTTTTAATATTTTCGTCAGTAGTTGACGTCGAAGGCCTTCCAGAGCGGGGTTCATCTTTCACACTCTCTCTACCACGCTTAAATTCTGCTATCCATTTTTTGACGGATGAATATGACAGAGCACAATCTCCTAATGTACTGACCATGTCATCATGGATGGCTTTTGATGATAGCCCCTTCTTATGGAGGTACTTAATGACGGCACGCTGCTCGATTTGCTCCATTCGCGGAAATTATGACCGATTACTTTGTTAATAAATTTATAAAATCACAACTAATTATCGCACACGTTTCGAACTTCACACAATGAACTAGTCTGAACTGAACTAAATAATGTGGGTAGATTTGATTTTTAGAATTGAATGGATCTGTGTTAGGCCGAGTACTTTTCAATCCACCCTCGTAATAAAATTATTAATATTTTTACAGGTGGTAATATTTCTATGCAGGAATCTGTCTAGGTAGGTACAACCGCAGTGTCAGTTCTTTTGTTGTCTAGCAGTAGTGTGAAAACATTACAGTGTTTCGGTTATAAGGGCACTTATAGCTCATTTAAATGAAAGTAATTTTACGGATTTTATCGCGTTTAATTTTATTATTTATAACCCGACGTTTCGAGTGCTTTACAGCACCCATGGTCACGGGGGGTGACAGATGTCCCGATGTCATAGTTAACCCGGAGTACCTTAAGCTTTTAATTATTATTATTGGTCCGATCTACGCAGAAAGAGCTATAATAAAATTAAACGCGATAAAATCCGTAAAATTAGTTTCATTTAAATGTGTAGTGTTCGCTTAAATATAAGAAATCATTAGCTAATTACTGGGCACACGAGGCTTAAGAACTGATGACTCAAGGGTACCAATCGCAGTGCGATGCCACCCAGAAAAGGTTTTGGGTGTCGCATCATTAGTTATGAGCAGACGATGCAGTTATTATCAGGTGAATGATGATTCGTCATGTTCTTTTATAAAAAATATATTTATAATGTTATAGTTCAACCAACAGCTAGTATACAGTAACTATATACGAACCGAAGTAAGTGCACATTCGAAAAAAGCTAATCTAAAAAAAACAATTGTCTTATATACTAACCCAATAATAAGCGTACAAAATATTCACTAAATTTATAAATAGTTGATCTCTGAATGTCAAAGAATAGATTAATAAATGTTTATTAAAATAAATGCATGGAAAATACAAATCTGATATAAGGAAAAACGTTGCAGTTAATTAAGACAGGTACAACTTCAGAAGCAAACTTTAACATTTTTGCTATTAAACTTTTGAAGGGTGTCAGAAAATATAATTAGAATTGGCAACTTCACAGTTGCCAGTCATTTATCTACGTATTATAAGTCTTGGTGGCTACTGCTGGTAGGATTCCTATGCAGGAATCCGTCTAGGTAGGTACCACCCCAATGCCAGTTATTCTGCCGTGAAGTAGTGGTGTGCAAATATCACTGTGTTTCGGTCTGAAGGGCACTGAGAGCTGAGCTGAGCTGATAGCACTGGGCATATGTGACTTAAGAACTGATATCTCAGGGTGACGTGCGCAGTGTGGTACAAATGGTAAGTCAAAAACCTGACGTCATTACAAATGCTGTGTCACCCGGAACAATTCGGTGTTAACATTTTGCTCGTCTCGTCACTTTATACAATGAAATAAAAAAATAAAAACACGTTTTGATTGTCTCGTCACATGTTTATTATGTACTAGCTTGTCCCTAGTAATTTGACTTAGTTCATAGTATTTAAGTTGAATGAATAGAAATCTTTAAAATTATATCAAGGTTTCAAGTTAGTAGCTGAAGCCCGGGACAACGTCCGCGTGGATAGAGGTTTTATTTGAAAATACCATGGCAACTCTTTGATTTTCCGTAATAAAAAGTATCCTGTGTACGTTTCCGGAATACAATCTATCTCTGCACCGGATTTCGTCAAGCTCGGTTTAACGGTGGAGCTGTGAAAAGGTAACAAACATACAGAGGGACGGTGAGAGTTACTTTCGCATTTATAATATTAGTACGGATTTATTTATCATGGAAATATATGACGTATATATGTCTCGTTTGGCGGAGGGTGGGCTACATTTATGGCCCCTCATCAGCATCATCATAATTTCAGCCTATCACTAGTCCACTGCTGAACATAGGCCCCCACAATTTGCCACAAATGTTTGTAGCTCTGATTTTGGAGGGATTTTGCCATAGTTGCGATGCTTGGCAGGCGGATTGGCAACCGCAGTTTATTTATTCAGATGTTCCAGGATGATGCTGCTGCCCATCTCCTGGTTTTTATTTTCCCTCTGTCGACTTTTACGACACCCACGGGATGTAAAGGGGTGGTAGATTATCTTAAGCCGCTACCACACCCCTGCCTACCTCTTATATGGTAAAAGGCGTGACTATGTATGTATGTACGTGGAAACATATTAAATTCTAACTAACAAACATGGTTTTTTAATTGAAGCGATGATTGGTTGTAAAAATTTAATTGCCAGATTATGTTATTCGGGAACCTTTACCTTCAACAGAATACAATATTGGATTCTAAATAAATACGGCACGTTCCTAACAATACGATAAATATTGGTTTAGCTATTAATTTCAATCATCGCCGTGTACAGTGACAATTTCAACAAATTTATATTAAAAAATAACGATAACAAATATTCTGAATAATTCAGGATGCTATTTTCCCCTCCAGGGATCCCTAGCTAAATATTATTTATATAAAACACTATATATCGTCTATCTGTATCACGAACCTCTAACGAAAAGGTTACGATCATACCTCACTCAGACTCGGATACCGTTTTATTATTTGACCTTTAACCCGCTTAATAATGGCATGCAAAAAGTTCAATGGCAAACCTGGCCTGGAGTTAAAAGAATTGCTTAAACACAAATACCTATATATTTTTTTTATTAGATAAAGTGATGAAACGAGCAAAAGTTCACCTGATGGTAAGTGCAGCGTCTACCAACAAAAAATGCTGTGTCACCCACAAAATTTCTGTGACACACTGTGCCCATCACCCTGAGACAAAAGTTCTTAAGTCTCACAGTGATTACGCTAGCTCACAGTGCCCTTCAAACCGAAACACAGTGATGCTTGCACACTACTGCTTTACGGCAGAATAACTGGCCCTGGGGTGGTACCTACCTAGACGGATTCCTGCATATTTGCAGGTTGAGGTATCGAAATTACAGAAAATCAGTTCATGATAAATAATTATATATCGATTCGGTGCTTTTTTTCTATAAATTGCTTATGAGTGTCAGCATCATTTAATACAATTTTATATAAAAATATTTTAATTTTCAATAGTGTAATGTGCAATGGTACATTAATAAGGCGCAAAGACACGATAAGGAGTTTGAGTGAGTGTTAAAGCAAAAAGTAGCCAAAGAGCTACATTTAACCTTACCATATTATAATTTACCCTTATTTTAACTTAAGAAACAGACAGTATAATAATTATACCAATAACACATTACTCTTTAATTATAACTAAATACTAAATATTCGTCGTGACATGGATTTGATTTGTTTTTATTTAGTTTGTTTTAATTCAATTCTAATATAATAAGTTAATTAAATAAAAAGAAAAAGAATATTTTTTTTCAATCATGATCTTTGTCATAAAAATGCCATCTGTTGTGTTGTATTGTAACTTATAACAATGAAATAACTTTCAGCTCAAAGCTTAATAGTAGGAACGCTTCGGTATCCCGCCTTATTGATACCACTGTATTTCCAGCTTTCCACGCCCTTTTACGATATTGAATAACACAACCGGTCTATTCCATTTTCGTTTTTTTATTTAACAGTACACTCGTATAATAATATTGCAGAAATATTATAATTTATTATATAATATATATAGCAGAAATATTATAAGATAAAGAAAATATTTCAAATAAGTTTAATGGTAGTAAAAATAACCCAAAATAAATCTTCATTAGAAATAGTGATAATGGTTGTCATTAAATAAATTTTGTATTAAAAAAATTAAGATAAATCAAAACTTCTTCAGAAATAATGATAAAGGCAAATGATATTATTTTTACATTTAAGCAAATGTTTGTCGATGGCAGCAGTTGCTGCCTAGACGACATACTAGTATTTTCTTCTTACCAATATCCATCTTTGTAGAAACTTTGATATTGTAAAAACATATCACTCATTATACCTAAACCTTCAAAATTATAATACAACGTAAATGGTATTGTCTCAATTTACATGAATTCATTTCAACCTATCACCAGTCCACTGCTGAACATAGGCCTCCGAGCTCTAATTTTTGGGGGTTTTTGCCATTGTTGCCACTTTTGGCAGGCGGGTTGGCAACTGCAGTTTATTTATTCAGATATACCAGGGAGATGCTGCTCATCATCTAGTTTTATTTTATACCTTTGTCGACTTTTACGACACCCACGGGATGAAACGGGGTGGTAGATTCTCTTTAGCCGCACTTCACGGCAATTTTAAATTTAATTTAATTAAAATATTTTTTTGTATACAGTTAAACCCCTGAATTCGAACCCCAACCGAGGCCAATATTTATGCACAAAACACAGAAATTGTTGGTTTTTGGGGTCGCCATGACTCTGAATCTGCGTCCTAGCCAGTGTTGCCAGCTGTCCCAATTTGTACGGGACGTCCCTATTTTCAAGGGTCTAGTGACACGTCCCGATTCACCCTTGACCCGGACGCCGGATGTTTTTCACTAACCACTAAAATATGATTTACTATGGACGGTTTTTAACATATTTTTAGCCGAGGACTGTGTTTTGTAAGCTCCTTTAGAATGGTTTTATTACAGTTATTCTCAGTTATAGGCCCAATTCTTCAATTGTGTATCAATAGCGTGATCATTGGGCATATGAGACTAAAGAACTGATGTCTCAGGGTGACGGGCGCAGTGTTGTGTCACACGGAAATGTTCTGGGTGACACATTATTCTGTGCTGCACTTACCATCAGGTGAACGTTCCGTCACTTTTTTCAAAACCCAAGCACTTTGGCTACTGCAGTATTATAGATAGATCTCCATAGTGTAAATACAAAGGATATCAATCTCCTTTTATACTGGATCGTTTTTATTTTATACTTGCGATCCGCCCCGGCCTCGCACGGGTAGATAGATCTGCTGGTCAGATAAGATTACGTTATTTTACCAAAATAATGATTTTTTTTTGGCTACAAAAGCCATGAAATATAGCCAATATTTGATGTCGTGGTAGCAAAATAAAACCGCTCTCGACCGCTGCGCAAAGGGAGCCGCGTACCTCGATAATGCCCAAGTTGCATGAAGCCGGGCGGCGGCGCAGCCTTCGAGGAACACCCGCGGCCGCTGTATTTTTTATAGAGCGTTTCAAAGTTTTAAATTCTCCCATTATTCTTTAATCAAGTACTTTTTTAATATTTTCGTCAGTAGTTGACGTCGAAGGCCTTCCAGAGCGGGGTTCATCTTTCACACTCTCTCTACCACGCTTAAATTCGGCTATCCATTTTTTGACGGATGAATATGACAGAGCACAATCTCCTAATGTACTGACCATGTCATCATGGATAGCTTTTGATGATAGCCCCTTCTTATGGAGGTACTTAATGACGGCACGCTGCTCGATTTGCTCCATTCGCGGAAATTATGACCGATTACTTTGTTAATAAATTTATAAAATCACAACTAATTATCGCACACGTTTCGAACTTCACACAATGAACTAGTCTGAACTGAACTAAATAATGTGGGTAGATTTGATTTTTAGAATTGAATGGATCTGTGTTAGGCCGAGTACTTTTCAATCCACCCTCGTAATAAAATTATTAATATTTTTACAGGTGGTAATATTTCTATGCAGGAATCTGTCTAGGTAGGTACAACCGCAGTGTCAGTTCTTTTGTTGTCTAGCAGTAGTGTGAAAACATTACAGTGTTTCGGTTATAAGGGCACTTATAGCTCATTTAAATGAAAGTAATTTTACGGATTTTATCGCGTTTAATTTTATTATTTATAACCCGACGTTTCGAGTGCTTTACAGCACCCATGGTCACGGGGGGTGACAGATGTCCCGATGTCATAGTTAACCCGGAGTACCTTAAGCTTTTAATTATTATTATTGGTCCGATCTACGCAGAAAGAGCTATAATAAAATTAAACGCGATAAAATCCGTAAAATTAGTTTCATTTAAATGTGTAGTGTTCGCTTAAATATAAGAAATCATTAGCTAATTACTGGGCACACGAGGCTTAAGAACTGATGACTCAAGGGTACCAATCGCAGTGCGATGCCACCCAGAAAAGGTTTTGGGTGTCGCATCATTAGTTATGAGCAGACGATGCAGTTATTATCAGGTGAATGATGATTCGTCATGTTCTTTTATAAAAAATATATTTATAATGTTATAGTTCAACCAACAGCTAGTATACAGTAACTATATACGAACCGAAGTAAGTGCACATTCGAAAAAAGCTAATCTAAAAAAAACAATTGTCTTATATACTAACCCAATAATAAGCGTACAAAATATTCACTAAATTTATAAATAGTTGATCTCTGAATGTCAAAGAATAGATTAATAAATGTTTATTAAAATAAATGCATGGAAAATACAAATCTGATATAAGGAAAAACGTTGCAGTTAATTAAGACAGGTACAACTTCAGAAGCAAACTTTAACATTTTTGCTATTAAACTTTTGAAGGGTGTCAGAAAATATAATTAGAATTGGCAACTTCACAGTTGCCAGTCATTTATCTACGTATTATAAGTCTTGGTGGCTACTGCTGGTAGGATTCCTATGCAGGAATCCGTCTAGGTAGGTACCACCCCAATGCCAGTTATTCTGCCGTGAAGTAGTGGTGTGCAAATATCACTGTGTTTCGGTCTGAAGGGCACTGAGAGCTGAGCTGAGCTGATAGCACTGGGCATATGTGACTTAAGAACTGATATCTCAGGGTGACGTGCGCAGTGTGGTACAAATGGTAAGTCAAAAACCTGACGTCATTACAAATGCTGTGTCACCCGGAACAATTCGGTGTTAACATTTTGCTCGTCTCGTCACTTTATACAATGAAATAAAAAAATAAAAACACGTTTTGATTGTCTCGTCACATGTTTATTATGTACTAGCTTGTCCCTAGTAATTTGACTTAGTTCATAGTATTTAAGTTGAATGAATAGAAATCTTTAAAATTATATCAAGGTTTCAAGTTAGTAGCTGAAGCCCGGGACAACGTCCGCGTGGATAGAGGTTTTATTTGAAAATACCATGGCAACTCTTTGATTTTCCGTAATAAAAAGTATCCTGTGTACGTTTCCGGAATACAATCTATCTCTGCACCGGATTTCGTCAAGCTCGGTTTAACGGTGGAGCTGTGAAAAGGTAACAAACATACAGAGGGACGGTGAGAGTTACTTTCGCATTTATAATATTAGTACGGATTTATTTATCATGGAAATATATGACGTATATATGTCTCGTTTGGCGGAGGGTGGGCTACATTTATGGCCCCTCATCAGCATCATCATAATTTCAGCCTATCACTAGTCCACTGCTGAACATAGGCCCCCACAATTTGCCACAAATGTTTGTAGCTCTGATTTTGGAGGGATTTTGCCATAGTTGCGATGCTTGGCAGGCGGATTGGCAACCGCAGTTTATTTATTCAGATGTTCCAGGATGATGCTGCTGCCCATCTCCTGGTTTTTATTTTCCCTCTGTCGACTTTTACGACACCCACGGGATGTAAAGGGGTGGTAGATTATCTTAAGCCGCTACCACACCCCTGCCTACCTCTTATATGGTAAAAGGCGTGACTATGTATGTATGTACGTGGAAACATATTAAATTCTAACTAACAAACATGGTTTTTTAATTGAAGCGATGATTGGTTGTAAAAATTTAATTGCCAGATTATGTTATTCGGGAACCTTTACCTTCAACAGAATACAATATTGGATTCTAAATAAATACGGCACGTTCCTAACAATACGATAAATATTGGTTTAGCTATTAATTTCAATCATCGCCGTGTACAGTGACAATTTCAACAAATTTATATTAAAAAATAACGATAACAAATATTCTGAATAATTCAGGATGCTATTTTCCCCTCCAGGGATCCCTAGCTAAATATTATTTATATAAAACACTATATATCGTCTATCTGTATCACGAACCTCTAACGAAAAGGTTACGATCATACCTCACTCAGACTCGGATACCGTTTTATTATTTGACCTTTAACCCGCTTAATAATGGCATGCAAAAAGTTCAATGGCAAACCTGGCCTGGAGTTAAAAGAATTGCTTAAACACAAATACCTATATATTTTTTTTATTAGATAAAGTGATGAAACGAGCAAAAGTTCACCTGATGGTAAGTGCAGCGTCTACCAACAAAAAATGCTGTGTCACCCACAAAATTTCTGTGACACACTGTGCCCATCACCCTGAGACAAAAGTTCTTAAGTCTCACAGTGATTACGCTAGCTCACAGTGCCCTTCAAACCGAAACACAGTGATGCTTGCACACTACTGCTTTACGGCAGAATAACTGGCCCTGGGGTGGTACCTACCTAGACGGATTCCTGCATATTTGCAGGTTGAGGTATCGAAATTACAGAAAATCAGTTCATGATAAATAATTATATATCGATTCGGTGCTTTTTTTCTATAAATTGCTTATGAGTGTCAGCATCATTTAATACAATTTTATATAAAAATATTTTAATTTTCAATAGTGTAATGTGCAATGGTACATTAATAAGGCGCAAAGACACGATAAGGAGTTTGAGTGAGTGTTAAAGCAAAAAGTAGCCAAAGAGCTACATTTAACCTTACCATATTATAATTTACCCTTATTTTAACTTAAGAAACAGACAGTATAATAATTATACCAATAACACATTACTCTTTAATTATAACTAAATACTAAATATTCGTCGTGACATGGATTTGATTTGTTTTTATTTAGTTTGTTTTAATTCAATTCTAATATAATAAGTTAATTAAATAAAAAGAAAAAGAATATTTTTTTTCAATCATGATCTTTGTCATAAAAATGCCATCTGTTGTGTTGTATTGTAACTTATAACAATGAAATAACTTTCAGCTCAAAGCTTAATAGTAGGAACGCTTCGGTATCCCGCCTTATTGATACCACTGTATTTCCAGCTTTCCACGCCCTTTTACGATATTGAATAACACAACCGGTCTATTCCATTTTCGTTTTTTTATTTAACAGTACACTCGTATAATAATATTGCAGAAATATTATAATTTATTATATAATATATATATAGCAGAAATATTATAAGATAAAGAAAATATTTCAAATAAGTTTAATGGTAGTAAAAATAACCCAAAATAAATCTTCATTAGAAATAGTGATAATGGTTGTCATTAAATAAATTTTGTATTAAAAAAATTAAGATAAATCAAAACTTCTTCAGAAATAATGATAAAGGCAAATGATATTATTTTTACATTTAAGCAAATGTTTGTCGATGGCAGTTGCTGCCTAGACGACATACTAGTATTTTCTTCTTACCAATATCCATCTTTGTAGAAACTTTGATATTGTAAAAACATATCACTCATTATACCTAAACCTTCAAAATTATAATACAACGTAAATGGTATTGTCTCAATTTACATGAATTCATTTCAACCTATCACCAGTCCACTGCTGAACATAGGCCTCCGAGCTCTAATTTTTGGGGGTTTTTGCCATTGTTGCCACTTTTGGCAGGCGGGTTGGCAACTGCAGTTTATTTATTCAGATATACCAGGGAGATGCTGCTCATCATCTAGTTTTATTTTATACCTTTGTCGACTTTTACGACACCCACGGGATGAAACGGGGTGGTAGATTCTCTTTAGCCGCACTTCACGGCAATTTTAAATTTAATTTAATTAAAATATTTTTTTGTATACAGTTAAACCCCTGAATTCGAACCCCAACCGAGGCCAATATTTATGCACAAAACACAGAAATTGTTGGTTTTTGGGGTCGCCATGACTCTGAATCTGCGTCCTAGCCAGTGTTGCCAGCTGTCCCAATTTGTACGGGACGTCCCTATTTTCAAGGGTCTAGTGACACGTCCCGATTCACCCTTGACCCGGACGCCGGATGTTTTTCACTAACCACTAAAATATGATTTACTATGGACGGTTTTTAACATATTTTTAGCCGAGGACTGTGTTTTGTAAGCTCCTTTAGAATGGTTTTATTACAGTTATTCTCAGTTATAGGCCCAATTCTTCAATTGTGTATCAATAGCGTGATCATTGGGCATATGAGACTAAAGAACTGATGTCTCAGGGTGACGGGCGCAGTGTTGTGTCACACGGAAATGTTCTGGGTGACACATTATTCTGTGCTGCACTTACCATCAGGTGAACGTTCCGTCACTTTTTTCAAAGCCCAAGCACTTTGGCTACTGCAGTATTATAGATAGATCTCCATAGTGTAAATACAAAGGATATCAATCTCCTTTTATACTGGATCGTTTTTATTTTATACTTGCGATCCGCCCCGGCCTCGCACGGGTAGATAGATCTGCTGGTCAGATAAGATTACGTTATTTTACCAAAATAATGATTTTTTTTTGGCTACAAAAGCCATGAAATATAGCCAATATTTGATGTCGTGGTAGCAAAATAAAACCGCTCTCGACCGCTGCGCAAAGGGAGCCGCGTACCTCGATAATGCCCAAGTTGCATGAAGCCGGGCGGCGGCGCAGCCTTCGAGGAACACCCGCGGCCGCTGTATTTTTTATAGAGCGTTTCAAAGTTTTAAATTCTCCCATTATTCTTTAATCAAGTACTTTTTTAATATTTTCGTCAGTAGTTGACGTCGAAGGCCTTCCAGAGCGGGGTTCATCTTTCACACTCTCTCTACCACGCTTAAATTCTGCTATCCATTTTTTGACGGATGAATATGACAGAGCACAATCTCCTAATGTACTGACCATGTCATCATGGATGGCTTTTGATGATAGCCCCTTCTTATGGAGGTACTTAATGACGGCACGCTGCTCGATTTGCTCCATTCGCGGAAATTATGACCGATTACTTTGTTAATAAATTTATAAAATCACAACTAATTATCGCACACGTTTCGAACTTCACACAATGAACTAGTCTGAACTGAACTAAATAATGTGGGTAGATTTGATTTTTAGAATTGAATGGATCTGTGTTAGGCCGAGTACTTTTCAATCCACCCTCGTAATAAAATTATTAATATTTTTACAGGTGGTAATATTTCTATGCAGGAATCTGTCTAGGTAGGTACAACCGCAGTGTCAGTTCTTTTGTTGTCTAGCAGTAGTGTGAAAACATTACAGTGTTTCGGTTATAAGGGCACTTATAGCTCATTTAAATGAAAGTAATTTTACGGATTTTATCGCGTTTAATTTTATTATTTATAACCCGACGTTTCGAGTGCTTTACAGCACCCATGGTCACGGGGGGTGACAGATGTCCCGATGTCATAGTTAACCCGGAGTACCTTAAGCTTTTAATTATTATTATTGGTCCGATCTACGCAGAAAGAGCTATAATAAAATTAAACGCGATAAAATCCGTAAAATTAGTTTCATTTAAATGTGTAGTGTTCGCTTAAATATAAGAAATCATTAGCTAATTACTGGGCACACGAGGCTTAAGAACTGATGACTCAAGGGTACCAATCGCAGTGCGATGCCACCCAGAAAAGGTTTTGGGTGTCGCATCATTAGTTATGAGCAGACGATGCAGTTATTATCAGGTGAATGATGATTCGTCATGTTCTTTTATAAAAAATATATTTATAATGTTATAGTTCAACCAACAGCTAGTATACAGTAACTATATACGAACCGAAGTAAGTGCACATTCGAAAAAAGCTAATCTAAAAAAAACAATTGTCTTATATACTAACCCAATAATAAGCGTACAAAATATTCACTAAATTTATAAATAGTTGATCTCTGAATGTCAAAGAATAGATTAATAAATGTTTATTAAAATAAATGCATGGAAAATACAAATCTGATATAAGGAAAAACGTTGCAGTTAATTAAGACAGGTACAACTTCAGAAGCAAACTTTAACATTTTTGCTATTAAACTTTTGAAGGGTGTCAGAAAATATAATTAGAATTGGCAACTTCACAGTTGCCAGTCATTTATCTACGTATTATAAGTCTTGGTGGCTACTGCTGGTAGGATTCCTATGCAGGAATCCGTCTAGGTAGGTACCACCCCAATGCCAGTTATTCTGCCGTGAAGTAGTGGTGTGCAAATATCACTGTGTTTCGGTCTGAAGGGCACTGAGAGCTGAGCTGAGCTGATAGCACTGGGCATATGTGACTTAAGAACTGATATCTCAGGGTGACGTGCGCAGTGTGGTACAAATGGTAAGTCAAAAACCTGACGTCATTACAAATGCTGTGTCACCCGGAACAATTCGGTGTTAACATTTTGCTCGTCTCGTCACTTTATACAATGAAATAAAAAAATAAAAACACGTTTTGATTGTCTCGTCACATGTTTATTATGTACTAGCTTGTCCCTAGTAATTTGACTTAGTTCATAGTATTTAAGTTGAATGAATAGAAATCTTTAAAATTATATCAAGGTTTCAAGTTAGTAGCTGAAGCCCGGGACAACGTCCGCGTGGATAGAGGTTTTATTTGAAAATACCATGGCAACTCTTTGATTTTCCGTAATAAAAAGTATCCTGTGTACGTTTCCGGAATACAATCTATCTCTGCACCGGATTTCGTCAAGCTCGGTTTAACGGTGGAGCTGTGAAAAGGTAACAAACATACAGAGGGACGGTGAGAGTTACTTTCGCATTTATAATATTAGTACGGATTTATTTATCATGGAAATATATGACGTATATATGTCTCGTTTGGCGGAGGGTGGGCTACATTTATGGCCCCTCATCAGCATCATCATAATTTCAGCCTATCACTAGTCCACTGCTGAACATAGGCCCCCACAATTTGCCACAAATGTTTGTAGCTCTGATTTTGGAGGGATTTTGCCATAGTTGCGATGCTTGGCAGGCGGATTGGCAACCGCAGTTTATTTATTCAGATGTTCCAGGATGATGCTGCTGCCCATCTCCTGGTTTTTATTTTCCCTCTGTCGACTTTTACGACACCCACGGGATGTAAAGGGGTGGTAGATTATCTTAAGCCGCTACCACACCCCTGCCTACCTCTTATATGGTAAAAGGCGTGACTATGTATGTATGTACGTGGAAACATATTAAATTCTAACTAACAAACATGGTTTTTTAATTGAAGCGATGATTGGTTGTAAAAATTTAATTGCCAGATTATGTTATTCGGGAACCTTTACCTTCAACAGAATACAATATTGGATTCTAAATAAATACGGCACGTTCCTAACAATACGATAAATATTGGTTTAGCTATTAATTTCAATCATCGCCGTGTACAGTGACAATTTCAACAAATTTATATTAAAAAATAACGATAACAAATATTCTGAATAATTCAGGATGCTATTTTCCCCTCCAGGGATCCCTAGCTAAATATTATTTATATAAAACACTATATATCGTCTATCTGTATCACGAACCTCTAACGAAAAGGTTACGATCATACCTCACTCAGACTCGGATACCGTTTTATTATTTGACCTTTAACCCGCTTAATAATGGCATGCAAAAAGTTCAATGGCAAACCTGGCCTGGAGTTAAAAGAATTGCTTAAACACAAATACCTATATATTTTTTTTATTAGATAAAGTGATGAAACGAGCAAAAGTTCACCTGATGGTAAGTGCAGCGTCTACCAACAAAAAATGCTGTGTCACCCACAAAATTTCTGTGACACACTGTGCCCATCACCCTGAGACAAAAGTTCTTAAGTCTCACAGTGATTACGCTAGCTCACAGTGCCCTTCAAACCGAAACACAGTGATGCTTGCACACTACTGCTTTACGGCAGAATAACTGGCCCTGGGGTGGTACCTACCTAGACGGATTCCTGCATATTTGCAGGTTGAGGTATCGAAATTACAGAAAATCAGTTCATGATAAATAATTATATATCGATTCGGTGCTTTTTTTCTATAAATTGCTTATGAGTGTCAGCATCATTTAATACAATTTTATATAAAAATATTTTAATTTTCAATAGTGTAATGTGCAATGGTACATTAATAAGGCGCAAAGACACGATAAGGAGTTTGAGTGAGTGTTAAAGCAAAAAGTAGCCAAAGAGCTACATTTAACCTTACCATATTATAATTTACCCTTATTTTAACTTAAGAAACAGACAGTATAATAATTATACCAATAACACATTACTCTTTAATTATAACTAAATACTAAATATTCGTCGTGACATGGATTTGATTTGTTTTTATTTAGTTTGTTTTAATTCAATTCTAATATAATAAGTTAATTAAATAAAAAGAAAAAGAATATTTTTTTTCAATCATGATCTTTGTCATAAAAATGCCATCTGTTGTGTTGTATTGTAACTTATAACAATGAAATAACTTTCAGCTCAAAGCTTAATAGTAGGAACGCTTCGGTATCCCGCCTTATTGATACCACTGTATTTCCAGCTTTCCACGCCCTTTTACGATATTGAATAACACAACCGGTCTATTCCATTTTCGTTTTTTTATTTAACAGTACACTCGTATAATAATATTGCAGAAATATTATAATTTATTATATAATATATATATAGCAGAAATATTATAAGATAAAGAAAATATTTCAAATAAGTTTAATGGTAGTAAAAATAACCCAAAATAAATCTTCATTAGAAATAGTGATAATGGTTGTCATTAAATAAATTTTGTATTAAAAAAATTAAGATAAATCAAAACTTCTTCAGAAATAATGATAAAGGCAAATGATATTATTTTTACATTTAAGCAAATGTTTGTCGATGGCAGTTGCTGCCTAGACGACATACTAGTATTTTCTTCTTACCAATATCCATCTTTGTAGAAACTTTGATATTGTAAAAACATATCACTCATTATACCTAAACCTTCAAAATTATAATACAACGTAAATGGTATTGTCTCAATTTACATGAATTCATTTCAACCTATCACCAGTCCACTGCTGAACATAGGCCTCCGAGCTCTAATTTTTGGGGGTTTTTGCCATTGTTGCCACTTTTGGCAGGCGGGTTGGCAACTGCAGTTTATTTATTCAGATATACCAGGGAGATGCTGCTCATCATCTAGTTTTATTTTATACCTTTGTCGACTTTTACGACACCCACGGGATG
The DNA here is from genome assembly GCA_019845155.1 of Luehdorfia chinensis. NCBI lineage: Eukaryota > Metazoa > Arthropoda > Insecta > Lepidoptera > Papilionidae > Luehdorfia > Luehdorfia chinensis. Next base: position 4,829,221 of record JAHVAK010000003.1, on the reverse strand, counting down.
AAACGGGGTGGTAGATTCTCTTTAGCCGCACTTCACGGCAATTTTAAATTTAATTTAATTAAAATATTTTTTTGTATACAGTTAAACCCCTGAATTCGAACCCCAACCGAGGCCAATATTTATGCACAAAACACAGAAATTGTTGGTTTTTGGGGTCGCCATGACTCTGAATCTGCGTCCTAGCCAGTGTTGCCAGCTGTCCCAATTTGTACGGGACGTCCCTATTTTCAAGGGTCTAGTGACACGTCCCGATTCACCCTTGACCCGGACGCCGGATGTTTTTCACTAACCACTAAAATATGATTTACTATGGACGGTTTTTAACATATTTTTAGCCGAGGACTGTGTTTTGTAAGCTCCTTTAGAATGGTTTTATTACAGTTATTCTCAGTTATAGGCCCAATTCTTCAATTGTGTATCAATAGCGTGATCATTGGGCATATGAGACTAAAGAACTGATGTCTCAGGGTGACGGGCGCAGTGTTGTGTCACACGGAAATGTTCTGGGTGACACATTATTCTGTGCTGCACTTACCATCAGGTGAACGTTCCGTCACTTTTTTCAAAGCCCAAGCACTTTGGCTACTGCAGTATTATAGATAGATCTCCATAGTGTAAATACAAAGGATATCAATCTCCTTTTATACTGGATCGTTTTTATTTTATACTTGCGATCCGCCCCGGCCTCGCACGGGTAGATAGATCTGCTGGTCAGATAAGATTACGTTATTTTACCAAAATAATGATTTTTTTTGGCTACAAAAGCCATGAAATATAGCCAATATTTGATGTCGTGGTAGCAAAATAAAACCGCTCTCGACCGCTGCGCAAAGGGAGCCGCGTACCTCGATAATGCCCAAGTTGCATGAAGCCGGGCGGCGGCGCAGCCTTCGAGGAACACCCGCGGCCGCTGTATTTTTTATAGAGCGTTTCAAAGTTTTAAAAAAAAAATATATATAATTAAAATTACAAACCTCTATTCAATTGTTTCTAGTTTACAAAAAATAACATGAGTAGGTAAGTAATTAATAGATATTAGTCTATTCGCGAGAAGCGCGGGCGAGCGAAGGACTGTTCGCTCACACCGCGGCATTTTTCTTAGTTTTAGCATTTTTATACCTATCGTAACTTCTAAACGATAGGTCTGATTCGAATAATTTAAAGATAAATTTACATGTACATAAACAACCTTGACTGTGAAACTATTTTGTAGGATAATGATTAATATCACGATACGAATGTTATCATCTTTCGATTCTACGCGTGTTTTGATAGACTAATTTGAACAAAAAGCGGTTATTGTGACATAACTATAATAGTTACACATATATCGCGGACGTTTTTGTGAGCAATGATGAGTACTATAAAAATGTAGTACATTATTTTCTTAATCATCAGTAGTTTTTACAGCGCACGCCAAATAATGACTTTTATCAGTAAATTTTTGATATCTTGACTTGCATCATAGCAATTTTCGTAGAGATCTCGTTTTTTTTTTAAATAATTAAATGCAACTCATGTTAGTCGGCGATAATGTACGTAGTTGTACTCGTATATAGGTGAAAGAATTTTTAAAATCGGTTCAGTAGTTTTTGAGTTTATTCATTACAACCAAACTAACAAAAAATCAAATCTTTCCTCTTTATAATATTAGTTTAGATTAGTTTAGATTTAGATGAAGCCTAGTATAGGAATTAATAGGTGTATTTAATGTTATGACATTCTTCAGCTTTGTTATACATAAAAAAAATGTTAATATATATACCGGTTAAGTATTTTTTACAGAAGAAAGTGAAGACACGATATCGTTCGACTTATGGTAAGTGCAACGTCTGCCCATAACCAATGCTGTATCGCTTAGAACATTTCTGTTTGGCGACACACTGCGATCGTCACCCTTATGCCGTTCTTAAGTCATACGCCCAGTTATTAATTTATCTATCAGCGCCATCAAACCGACATACAGTAATACTTGCATAATACTGTTTGACGGCAGAATAATTAGTACTACGGTGGTACCTACCTACACGAATTCTTGCAAAGGAATCCTACTACCAGTAAATAAAACAAACAGCGAGATTCCCACATTAACCGTTATTGATAGTCAGTTTAAATAAATAAGATCACGACTGTATCCCATAAGGGGTAGTCAGATACTGGGCACTCACTGCAAAAACAGATGACTGCCACAATCCACGTTTCACCAAAACAATATAATGCACTTGGTGTGATAGGCGGTGAGCCCATCGCCACCATGCGCCCTTGGGTGCACAGTGCAGTTTAATTCCTTACTCGCCTTTTACGAGATCCATTGGATGAGATGGAGTGGTTGTATTCTTTTAACAAGCCGCCACCACATGGCTAATACGGCTATAGTCAGTTTACCGCCACCCATTTGCAATTTATCTATTTGGAAACAAATTCTATTCACATAAACATTAAAACAACATAATAACATAATCTCGGACTGGGGCCGACAAAATTTAGTCGAGTTCAACCCTAACAAGACACAAGTTTGCGCGTTTACCGCAAAAAAGAAACCATTCGTCGTATCACCTCATTTCGAGAGCACTCCCCTTGTTGCCTCAGCCAGTATCGGAATCCTTGGCGTCGACATATCGAGCAACGTTCAATTTCGCGGTCACTTGGAAGGGAAGGCCAAATTGGCCTCCAAGAAGCTTGGCGTGCTCAGTAGAGCGCGACAGTACTTCATGCCGGCCCACCGCTTGCAACTTTATAAGGCGCAGGTTCGGCCGCACATGGAGGTACTGTTCTCATCTCTGGGCGGGGGCACCCCAGTGTCAGCTCCTTCCATTTGACCGCATTCAGCGAAGAGCGGCTCGAATTGTCGACGACTATGTCCTATCTGATCGGCTTGATCCCCTGGCTTTGCGAAGAGATGTTGCATCTCTTTGCATTTTTTACAAGATCTACCATGGGGAGTGTTCCGAGGAATTGTTCGGATTAATTCCAGCCGCTGAATTTCACCATCGCACCTTACGGCATAACCTCAAATTCCATCGTCACCACCTTGATGGTTGGCATTCCACCACAGTGCGTTTTTCGCGGAATTTTCTGCCACGCACTTGCACTTTATGGAATGTTCTGCCGTCAGCGGTTTTTCCGGACCGATACGACTTAGGGACCTTCAAGAAAAGAGCCTATTCCTTTCTCAAAGGCCGGCAACGCATCTGCTATTCCTCTGGTATTGTAGGTGTTCATGGGCGGCGGTGATCACTTACCATCACGTGAGCCACCTGCTCGTTTGCCTCCTATTCTATAAAAAAAAAAACTATAACAATTTGGATAACGATTCATTTAAATGGTCATTTTAGGTTATCTTCTTTGTCTCTTCTTCGTCATCTACGTTAGACGTTGTACTATCAGGTGAATTAAAAAAAATGTGTTTTAAAATATCATGTTCTCTACAATGCCCAGTCAATCAATCGTTTTGTATAAAATCAACTAGTATAATAAAATTAAATGGTCCTACAAAAATGTATTCCCGTTAGCTCACGTCTTTTGATAATTAATTGGGTGATTTTAAAATTAATTAAAGGAGAAATTGAGACAATATCATAATGATTCCGTTTCAATTATAAAGTCAGACATTATCTTATTAATTTTCTGGCATTAGTAGTCAATTTTTCTAAGCCAATAACTTAAAACATAAATTACATTTATAATACTTACGTTTTTTTAAATTTTATTTCATAAAGTGATGAAACGAGCAAAACGTTCACCTGATGGTAAGTGCAATGTCTGCCCATAACAAATGCTGTGTCACCCAGAAAATTTCTGTGTGACACAACACACTGTGTCTATCACCCTGAGACATAAGTTCTTAAGTCTCATATGCCCAGTGATTAACGATACGCTCGGCCGCGCTGCTTGTGATCAGACTAAGTTCTATTGATTACCTACCTACTCATTTTGTTTTTTGTAAACTAGAAACAATTGCATAGTGATTTGTAATTTTAATTTTTTTTTTTTAATTTAAAACTTTGAAACCCTCTTGAAAAAATACAGCGGCCGCAGTCTCGAACGCCGCGCTGCCCGGTTTCATACGACGTGGGCATCATCGAGGTGCGCGGCTCCCCTTATACAGCGGTCGAGAGCGGTCGTTTCATTTTGCTAACACGACATCAAATATTGTTTACAAGGAAGCTCTGAGCCACTAAACTTTCATGGCTTATGTTCCCATAAATGTACCCGTGCAAAGCCGGGGCGGATAGCTAGTGTAATGTATACATAAGTATTACATTCGAAATATTTTTTTGTATTATTTATATTATTTCACTGTCTAAAATAAGAGTAAAAACTCATTAATCAGCTAGCCAAGTGTGGCAACTATGGCAAAATCCCCCAAAATGAGTGCAACAAAATTTTGTGGAAATCTATTAGGGAGGTCTATGTACAGCAGTGGACTAGTGATGGGCTGAAATGATGAAAATGAATGATTGGCAAATTAGTTTTGTTTCTCCCCAATGATTATAATGGATTTCATTAAAGTAAAGCCTGATTCAATTAATTGTGTGTCGTCAAGAGAAAATTGAACGAATTTTTGTAGTGATTTTCATTGTGTCACACACCCTTAAAGTAACTAATTGTATGTAAAGTTTTCCTAGCTTTCCTATTGCTATTTAAAAGATTGTCGACAAAAAAGGCATCATTAACAACAAAGTTAAAAATAACAGTAGGAAATAAATAAGTTTATCTAAAATTATGTTTTTGCTATTTTACAAACTACATAAAATTTATAAACATTAATATCAGGAACTAATGTTATCTCAATGCATTTGTTCCTGATATTCATGTCTGTAAATTTACATTTAAATATACAGCTTTACTCTTCGCGATGGCGCAAAATACGATATTTTATGTAATAAAGAAGTGACATAAGTAGGTACGAACAATTTAGGACAGATTTCCAAGTTTTATTTCAAGAAAAAGATACAATTCCTAAAGGGCTTCACATTTAGCTTCAAATTGCCGTAATGTATGCAATTTTCGCTATCAAGGTGAAATAATATTTTCATAAAGTTCTTCCATTCATACGTTGGTTTTTCATGACTACAATTTATCACCTTATAATGGTCCTACCATTATAATCAGCACGCCGTAGTAAAATTATCATAGTATATCATATACTTCGAATAATTTTTTTTTATTTTGTACTCGCTTATATCCGTGACTTTGTCCGCGTCGATATAGGTTTTGTAAATATCGTGCGCATAAAAGGTATCCTATGTCCGTCACCAGTATGCAAGCTGCCTATGTGCCAACTTTCGTCAAGATCGGCTTAGCGATTGAACCGTAAAAATATAACAAACAAACAGAGGGACAGAGAGAGTTACTTTCGCATTTATAATATTAATATGGATGTAGTGATTCGACGTAGTACATCTACGTTACCTAAGAATTAAAAATAATAGTTTGTTCATGCCTTGACTTTATATACTGGCAGGTTACTTATCTTAGGGTTTGGATTTTTTGTGAATAAAACATCGTGCAGTTGTTAAACGGAAAGAGAGATTTTTATGCGAAAATATTGGTATTTTTATACAGTTTATGGATAGGGGGGAAAGGGATGGTATTTACGTTAACCAATAACTAATGGCCTTTACTGTTTTGCTATTGGCCAATGAATTTACCTCTTTACTGTAACATCGTCATACAGCGTTCTAAAAGCAAAAGGCGATCGCAAACCTAGATATCCATAATTTTATTTCAGTGGCTTTTGAATCATCTTTTGAGTCTAGTTAGGTACCACCCCAGTGCCAGTTATTCTGCCGTGAAGCAGTAGTGTAAAAGCATTACTGTGTTTCGGTTCGAAGGGAATTGTGAGCTAGCGTAATCACTGGGCATTTGAGACTTAAGAACTGATGTCTCAGGGTGACGGGCGCAGTGTGGGGTCACACAGAAATAATCTGGGTGACACAGCATTTGTTGTGGGCGGACGTTGCACTTACCATCAGGTGAACGTTTTGCTCGTTTCGTCACTTTATAAAATAAAAAAAATTAAGACTGGTAGTTTTCGCATAAGCATGCATTTCGTACGTCTTATGTGTATATGAAGATATGGATTAGATTAGATTGCAAGTTATGCCGATAGGTATCCGGCAGAGTTGAAGAGCACCTACCTCCTTCCTACCGAGGTGCCCCAAGAGGCGACTAAGAAAATAAAAGGTAAAATTAAAAAAAATTACCGACACATAGCGGATTGGTCTATATAGAAATGCCACTCAAGTAATGCTGGAATACATAAACACAATCTCGCGCTGATTTTCAGTGGCAACCGAATATTGTAATTTATGTTTTATTATATATTATATACAAACTCTTAAAACATACATATTAAATATATTACATATTTTATCTCAAAAAAATATATTATTTTTTATTATTTAAAGCATGTGACTACTTAGATAATTTTACTATTAACGAGCAAAGTAACACAAAATCACGTTGAAAGTACAAAGTATAAAATTGAAAAGTAATGTTTTCGTGCGGTTGTGATTGAAGGCGTTGACAAAAAATCTAAAAACATTCAGTAACAATAAAGCCATTGATCAAGGTTGATATGTTAGTTCAAGACTATCCTTATGAAAGGAACGGGAAGATATAGACTTCAAAAATGAGAACCTAGTTTCCAGTTTTCAAGATCCCACTGATATAAAGTAATAATAATAATTTAAACTGATTTTAGTTTCACTTCCTGAAAGAAAAAGAGAGTATGTAATCTATCAAAAATGTACAATTAGTCCGCTCGACAATTCAGAAACATATATAGCAAGATAGAATTAGTCTATTATATTGGCTGTTAGTATATTAAGTCGACAGCGGTAATATTTATAAAATCAAATCAGCAAATTAAATTTAAAAGCAATTTAAAATTAATACAAGCTTTTAATTAGATGTATAATCAATGTTTTATTGACAGTCACAATACCGTAATGAATTTAATCCTAACAGCAGTTTCCAATGTTTACATTTTATCTTTGTGACCTGACTTTATCTTTTCTCCGATTTTTTTATTTTATTTGATAAAGTGACGAACCGAGCAAAACGTTCACCTGATGATAAGTGCAACGTTTGCCCATAACAAATGCTGTGTCACCCAGAAAATTTCTGTGTGACACCACACTGCGCCCGTCATCCTGAGACATCAGTTCTTAAGTCTCATACGCCCAGTGATTACTCTTGCTCTCAGTGCACTTCAAACCGAAACACAGTAATATTTGCACACTACTTCACGGCAGAATAACTGACCCTGGGGTGATAGGTACCAACCTACCTAGACGGATTCCTGCATAGGAATCCCACCACCAGTATATATCTAGATTTATAAATAAATTGCATAAAAATAGACGTAATAAATTTAATAACATAATAATATAACTTTAGCATCCACTTTCAATTGACAACCTATTTTAGCTTAGCTTCTTAGTTTTCAGGAGTTACAGATTCCGACTACGGCTATATAAAAGACTCGTTTCAAACTCGACTGTATGTCTCGCAGTAATTTTCTCTATTTTCTTTTTTGCTTTCTACTGAATCTGAAATGAATTGATGAAATTTTACTGGTGGTAGAATTCCTATGCAGGTATCCGTCTAGGGAGGTACCACCCCAGGACCAGTTATTCTGCCGTGAAGCAGTAGTGTGCAAGAATTACTGTGTTTCGGCTTGAAGGGCACTGAGAGCTAGCGTAATCACTGGGCATTTGAGACTTAAAAACTGATGTCTCAAGGTAACGGGCGCAGTGTGGTGTCACACAGAAATATTCTCGGTGACACAGCATTTGTTATGGGCGGACGTTGCACTTACCATCAGGTGAACGTGTTGCTTGTTTCGTCACGTGATACAATAAAAAAAAATCGCGCAAAGATTAACAAATACCAGATATTTTAATAATTTTCTAATCTTAAAAAGAGAAAGCAATCAAGAAACCTTTTTGTCTGTATATATAACTAAAACTAATTAACCAATAATTGTTTATTTTTTCATAATTTTGTCATTGCGAAGTATTTATTTTTAGTGCACACATTTTTCTCTGTCATTCAATTACTTAACGATGCATTTCTTGGAATACTTAAAGGCCAGTTTCAATTGCTTTCCTATTGAAATTACTCACTGTACCTTTAAACTATGCTCTTGCTATTTCATTAGTGCGAAACTGCTGTTGCTGTGATCAAAACTTTGCCGTAGTTTCTTCGCTTCGAATATTATTTTACGTTTTGTCAATTATCTGCTATTTTTTGAATCAACCTCCAAATTGATCTTGACAAAACATACGACAATGTAAAACATTCCTCGTCTTTCGATAATAGTTATCGAGGCGGAATGTCAAAAATGCGGTCGTGGCCTCAATCAGAAAATTCTATATTTCTCACGACAATAGCACACCGGACCCGGAAATGAAAATGCTCATCGTATATATACGTGCCCTTCATGTTCTAGACACTATAAGCCATAAACTAACTTAACAAAGCCATCAAAATCAATGAAAGTAATGGTGTCATAACATTTACTAGACAGAAATATTAGTAAATATTTAAAGGTTAATGCAACTCACTCAATATATTCTCACATGTACATTAAAATAGGTTTATTAGTCTTAGCCATAAGAACTTATATATATTATCTCATGCTATGCTCAGTTCAGGAAAGCTTAAACTTGAAAATCTTATAACACAGCGAGTTATGTTACTAGGTGATTTTTTAAATAAAACTAACTACCCCGGGTTAACTATGACATCAGAACATCTCTCAACTCAGTCCCCCCGTAACCATGGGTGCTGTAAAGCACTCGAAACTTCGGGTTATAAATAGTTAAAATTAAACGCGATAAAATCCTTAAAAATTAGTTTTATTTAAATGTGTAGAATTCGCGTAAATAAAAGAAAACATTCGGTGATTTTTTAATGAAAATAAAATTATAATTTAAAGCAAATATTATGTTCATCAGCGACTATATTACAAAAAATGCTTTTTTGTAGTTTCTAATACTCAATTTGTAATAAATTAAATCTTTACATTCTATCATAGTAGCCTATCGATATCGGATTTACATATTTTCTAACATTACATAAACTTAATTAATTTGCAGATACCATTAGACATGTTATTACCATTTGATATATTTTTACGTAGCCAAGTCAACACTGCCTACTAACTTAATACTGGCTGTATAATATTATCGAGAAGTTCCAGTATTATGTTGTGAGGACTGAGCCCACTCGGAGCGACCACCGCGGGCCAGACTGATGGCACAAACTGACCATGTTTTTTTTTATTTGATAAAAGTGACGGAACTAGCAAAACGTTCACCTGATGGTAAGTGCAACGTTTGCCCATTACAAATGCTGTGTCACACAGAACAGTGTGACACCACAATGCGCCCGTCACCCTGAGAAATTAATTCTTAGGTCTCATATGCCCAGTGATTACGCTAGCTCAAAGTGCCCTTCAAACCGAAACACAGTAATGTTTGCACACTACTGCTTCATGGCAGAATAACTGGCCCTCGGGTGGTACCTACCTAGACGGATTCCTGCATAGGAATCCTACCACCAGTAGTGATGTCTTCTCACCATGAGGTGTCTTTTTAACTTCACCGTGGGTGACCAAGCCACAGTTAATAAATCACCTCGCCACAATCAGGCGAGACGCCTACGGCCGCCGAGTACTAGATGTTTTTAGTAATGAGGTGTTGTATCTTAGTCCTTAATACGTTTACAGTTTGATTCTTTATTGCGAATGGATTAAAATATCTAGGGGCTAGAGTAAAAGGCCTCTTATCATCAGACGAGCGGTGTACTTTACACAAAAAAAATCCACTTTATGATATTTTAAACGAAAACAACATCAGATAGTGTGTATGTCTTAATCTACGCGATATGTGATAGTGATTTTTGGATACAGCGATTATTGATTTTTGGAGTGAAACTTCTTTGAGCGCGATGGGAGTACGAGTATAACTACATGGTTTTTAACAATTTTAGCGCAACGTTTTCGTTATATCTAATTAATATTTATGAAAGGATTAATTATTGTTAATGTACTCAGCTGTGTTTTACAGTTCTTAATAATATGAAATTCCATCTAAAGCGTTAAGGATTAAATTATCTTGTAAACTGTTTCATTCTGTATATAAAATTACACTTATATTTACATTCTTAGTAGTTTTTGTCAAAAAGCAAATAAGAGTATAATGCAATCTGGCAAAGAAGGATAATCATGACAGAAAATATCGCTGCGAAGGAGCAAAAATTTGTCATTTGTTTGAACAAAAGTTGATAGATTATTTAGGACTCTCATTTTATAACTGTTTAGTTTGTGAAATAAAATTTAAACAATACTTACACGTAGAATATAAACCCGTAAAAAATTCAGACCATTTTTAAATTTGGTAACGTATATAACGGACCAGACTGCATTTTATAATGCAATAAAACTCGTGATTTCCTGAAATTTACTTGTACTAGTGTCCGTTTGAAAATTGAAATTAGACAGTAATTCACGTTTTTTTTAAGTTTGAACAATGTAGAGGTTAGCGTAAGTATTTATTGGCAACATTTTAAAATTCTATGACGACAATCTAAATATATGCAACTATTTGACCACAGACTATTGTGTGACATTGACAGCATTAACTTACACAAACGATTGTACACATAATAGATGTGATTGACATTATCAGTATGAACGTAAATAATGTTTTATTTTTTATTTTATTCAATTTAATTTATTTGTAACACATTTTATGTAATAATAAATTTGAGCTTTCTAGCTTTTTCTCCAATCAAACTTTTACTATACCAAATAGCACACTCCTTCGTGCGCGCAATATACTTAGAATGAGGTAAATAGTTTTTTCTTCACGTATTAATATAGAAAAGAAGATAATGTTTAGAGGCATAAACATTTCGTCGCTTTTGTAAGCTTTGCTTAAAACGACATTTTGTATTGAATTACTCGACATACATTAAGAAGCGTAAGGATTTTCCCCATTTACGGTGATAAATTATAGTCACTTAGAAGCAATGATTTACGAGTGCATGACATGCCGTTCCGTTATGCACGTTTTTGATTAAGCAAGCTGTATGCGACCTCATATATTTGATGACTAAACAAATTAAATCCCAATCATATATACTTAGATGCCCGTCAGTGGCCGAAATTCGACCGTAATTTAGAATTGTTTAATGTTTTTACGTTACTCAGGTTTGAGTAATAATTTGCTGTCAAAAAAAAGTAACTGCCTGTAAATTTCCCACTGCTGAGCACAGGCCTTCTCTCATTTCCGAGAGGGTTTTGGAGCTGGGAAGAATCCGCCGCGATACTCCAATGCGGGTTGGCGGACTTCACATGTCTTCGATATATTGTTTATTTCTCAAACATTCAGGTTTCCTCACGATATTTTTCTTCACCGCCGAGCAACTGGTAAATAAGCACTTAAAATTGCAATTAACAAATTAAGTGCACCGAGAATCGGAGCATGTGCCTAGCCCCTGAGCTATCACGGCTCTGGTTATCATCATTTTAAATATTCTGTGCGACTGTTTGACCAGAAACTATTACGAGTTTGACATCACAGATAAGAATGTACATTAGCAGTATGAGTTTAAACAAGCGACAGACTATATTGTTATTGACATTGTAAGTCCGAACGTAAATATAGTCACGCCTTTTTCCCATATAAAGGGGATGGCAGAGGCCACACACGCAGGCTACTTTTCGCCCCCTCGGGAAACGAGATGTGACAGGTGGCGAACATGTTAGATGTTAGACACACTTATGTACGGTAGTGAATGTTGGGTCTGGCAGAAGAAGCATGAAAATAAGATTAATGCTGTGAAAATGAAAAGTTTGAGAAGTATAGCTGGAGTGATTTTGATGCACAAACTGAAAACAGCGTGATAAGGGAACGTTGCGGTGTGGTAGAAGATGTAGTGACAAAAATAGAGAACGGGATGTTTAGATGGTTTAGACACGTAAGAGGATGGATGAAAATAGATTTACGAAACAGATTTATGAGGCGAGAGTGGTGATTACGGTGATTTACGGGCGCTGTGTGAAGACACACAAAAATGTTCAGGGTGACACAGCATTTGTTTTGTGCAGACGTTACACTTACCGTCAGATGAACGTTTTTCCCGTATAGTCGCTTAATCCAATAAAAAAAAATCATCTAATTTCACCACACCACGGGTGTGGTCCAATATATGGAAAAATGCATGACTGTATATATTATTTATGTTTCATAATCGATAACGCTGATCAAAAGCTATTCAAAAAATTCAACGATTTCATAACTTTTTCAGAATTTTTCAAGTATTTCAGTTCACAATTATTTTTAAACCATGCACGTGCTCGTATGTACATCTTCATTATCAAATCAAGGATGAGAACAGATGTCACTTTATATAGAGGATCAGTTGTCGACTGTAGAAGAATCCGTAACGCTACCGTTATTATACATAGAATTACGCCCCTTTCTCATAGGGGTAGGCAGAGACCACATCTTTCCACTTGCTACGATCCTGACACACATCTTTAGCTTCCTCTACTTTCATTAGTATTTTCATACAAGCTCGTCGGTTGGGGGTACTTTTGACGTGACCTTTCCTTAAAACGATTTCTGTCTGATCGTAATACGTTCACCTACGTCCACCCTTACCGGTTTGCCCATTTCCACTCGCCTCATAAATCTGTTTCGTCAATCTTCTTTCATCCATCCTCTCTACGTGTCTACACATTATAAGCATCCCTTTCTGTATCTTTGTCACTACATCTTCTACCACACCGCAACGTTCTCTTATCACGTTTATTATATCGTATAACTATTTGTCTTCAAAATAAAAATAAAAAAAATTAACGATGTGGCTACATAAAATATAGTAAAGGAGAGAAAGTTAATTTGCTAAGATCCGCATGGAAAATGTAAAATGGTGTGTATTACCTAGTTTTGAAGAGCACCGCCCGCCCTCCCTCAACAGCGTGCACAAGAAAACCGACACCGTCACCGGGAGCCGCCACCAGATACCCTCCACCACTACAACACTACCACTAGGCAATACACACCACTGAAGTCGAGAACACGATTGACACGTGTTTCATCTCAAAACGAGGCATTATCAAGTAATATTGACTCTACGACAGTCAACCGCCGACTTTTACATGCGGATCTTAGCAAATTAACTTTCTCTTCTTTACTACAATGGATTTCCGCAAAGTAACGCCTGATTTTATAAACTACATAAAATAGAAGAAAAATTACTTTAATAATATTAGTTTAAAAATACGAGTTTCTTTTAACTTATTTTTACATTTTCACGAAGATTAAAATAAATATTTATTACAGTAACATAATCGTTATTCTAAATATCCAGTTAGAAGACGAAAACAGCATTGTAAATATGAGGGTATTTGTCTAATAAAAAATCTTAATTATGTTCTACATAGGGGATAAACTACCCTTTTCAGCTCAATGAAGCTTTTGTCCGTAGCAAACACCAGTTTTGTATGAGGATGCGTACGCATCCGTTCAGCTTTCCGCATCTATTCAGCTTTCGCGGCAAACGGGCATAAAATGAGGACAAGTGTGTTTTTATCATGTGCATGCTAACGCCAGTGTTCAGTTCTGTTCCGCCGCGTTCAGGATAACAAATTCGCAGTTTACCGTGAGCACGTAATCGCTTCTCAGTTATCCAGTGCTATACGCGGCAGATAGAAGCGTATCAGCGGAAATAGGACACTATGCCGCAAAAAAAAAGTAGCCTCAGTTACCCGCTATAATATCAGCTATCTATCAGTGAAAGTCTCGTCAAAACTGGTAAATAAACTTTGAGTAAAAAGCTGTTATTTTGTTATTACAAACAGACACTTCAATTTTATTTATTTGTATAAATCAGGCTTATGAAAATTACATTCTTAATATTTTTAAAAGTATTGATTGTAAGAGAACCGCAGATCTATGGGGTATGTCCGTGGAAGTTAGTGCGTCTATTATAGATATAATTGCACCACAATTAGCCATAATTTTCAATTCCGGTATTGCATTTGGTGTGTTTCCTGATTTGATGAAACATAGTAAAATCATACCTTTATTTAAATCTGGTAGTACATCGGACCCTGCTAATTTTAGACCTATTTCCGTACTACCAACGTCAAGTAAAATTTTTGAAAAAAATATACTTAATCAAATGTTAAAACATTTTAATTTTCATAAATTGTTTCACAAAAATCAATTTGGCTTTACAAGGGGTCGTTCTACAACCGATGCAGGTGTTGAACTTATTAAGAATATATTCGAAGCCTGGGAGAGTTCACGGGATGCCTTGGGTGTTTTCTGTGATCGTTCTAAGGCCTTCGATTGCGTTCATCATGAAACACTTATCAGGAAACTACATCACTACGGTATAAGAAATTCTGCACTTCAACTTCTAATTTCATATTTGAGTAATAGAACGCAGACAGTAGTTATCAATAGCAAGAGTTCTTCCGGATCAGCAGTATGGGTGTCCCGCAGGGTTCGATTCTCGGCCCATTTCTATTTCTTATTTACATTAATGTCTTATCTAAATCTCGGACTCTAAGTCTGTGAATGCTGGTGTCCCACAAGGCGGTGTGCTATCACCAACCCTGTTTCTTCTGCATATCAATGATATGTTGCAAATTAGTAACATTCATTGCTATGCAGATGACAGCACTGGTGATGCCGTATACACCGGCCGAGCTAATATTTCTCGGGAACACGTTGACGAGTACCGGAACAAACTTGTGTTTTTGTTAGACAAAATCTCGAATTGGGGCCGGCTAAATCTAGTCCAGTTCAACCCCAAGAAGACACAGGTTTGCGCGTTTTCCGCTAAAAAGAAACCCTTCATCGTATCACCTAATTTTGAGAGCATCCCCTCGTTGCCTTAGCCAGTATCGGTATTCTTGGCGTCGACATATCGAGTGACGTTCAGTTTCGCGGTCACCTGGAAGGGAAGGCCAAATTGACTTCCAAAAAGCTTGGCGTCCTCAGTAGAGCGCGGCAGTACTTCATGCCGGCCCAACGCTTGCAACTTTATAAGGCGCAGGTTCGGCCGCACATGGAGTACTGTTCTCATCTCTGGGCGGGGGCGCCCCAGTGCCAGCTACTTCCATTTGACCGCATTCAACGGAGAGCGGCTCGAATCGTCGACGACCATGTTCTATCTGATCGGCTTGATCCACTGGCTTTGCGAAGAGATGTTGCAGCCCTTTGCATTTTTTATAAGATCTACCATGGGGAGTGTTCCGAAGAATTGTTCGGATTAATTCCAGCCGCTGATTTTCACTGTCGCACATTGCGGCACAGCGCGAAATTCCATCGTCACCACCTTGATGGTTGGCATTCCAGCACAGTGCGTTTTTCGCGCAATTTTCTGCCCCGCACAAGCACCTTATGGAATCTGCTGCCGCCAGCGGTTTTTCCGGACCGATACGACTTAGGGACCTTCAAGAAAAGAGCCTATTCCTTCCTCAAAGGCCGGAAACGCATCTGCTATTCCTCTGGTATTGTAGATGTTCATGGGCGGCGGTGATCACTTACCATCAGGTGAGCTGCTTGCACGTTTGCCTCCTCTAACATAAAAAAAAACCTTACCTAGTAGGGGACAACCATGATATAGTTTTTTTTTGGTTATTTGCTGATGATATATCCTTGATTTTTAAGATAAAACGTCAACTTTTATTATATGACGAGGTGAATAATGCTATTTCAAAATTAGTACATTGGTTTAACGTTAATAATTTGCTTTTAAACGGCAATAAAACAAAATGTATTAAATTCACAACACCAAATGTTAAACAATTAGATGTAAACATTTAAGCACATGCTTGTGAATGGCGAAGAGTTGAGCCTTGTGGATACTGCTGTCTTTCTTGGAATAACACTTGACGCAAAATTTCAATGGAGCCCCCATATATCTAAACTAGCAAGTAGACTTAGCTCTGCAGCTTATGCTGTAAAAAAATTAGGAATTTGACTAACGTTGAAACTGCTAGATTGGTTTATTTTAGTTATTTTCATAGCATAATGTCTTATGGTATTTTGCTATGGGGAAATGCAACTGATGTTGAAGTGATTTTTGTTTTGCAAAAGAGGGCCGTAAGAGCTATTTATAATCTTGGCTCTAAAGTGTCTCTTAGGGATAAATTTAAAGAAATTAATATCTTAACCTTGGCCTCTCAATATATATTTGAAAACGTTTTGTATGTACACAAGAACATAAACCAGTTCACAAAAAAAGTGATGTTCAAATGTGAATACCAGGAACAAGCACAAATTAATTATGCCAGTTACCCGACTTCACAGAGTCAGTAACTCTTTAATGTATACGTTTTTACAACAAAATCCCAGCAAGTGCTGAAAGTCTTTCAATCAAAAAGTTTAAATTTTTTTATTAAACAAAGACTTCATAAAAAGGGTTATTATAATATTAAAGAATACATAGATGATGATAACCCCTGGGAATAAGGTGATCGCCGCCAAGCCGTTTCTACATCTTTATAATACTGCTTTTATTGTACATTATTTTAAAAATGACTTAAAAAAAAGCCCGCTGGGTTTCTTACTGGTTCTTCCCAGGACAGAGGCATTTTGCGAACCAGTGTAGTTTAAAAAAAGAAAAAAAAATGACTTTCAATAAGTATTATGTAAATAATCTATATTGAATAAAAATTTATTTTATTCTATTCTATTCTATTCTTAGTAGTGTTCACACAACACCGTCAACACTAGAAAGGCATTTTCCTTTAACATTCGAAGTAAAGTTACATTGTGTCATTAATTTTGTGTGTAATTTAACTGGATTTTTCTTCGTAAAATAGCCGATTAACCGTATTATAATTTAACTAACAGGAGTTGTTACCTACTATTTTAGTTAGTTAAATACTAGTAAATCGTATATTGTATTCAATATGAGTCATTTCGGCCCACCACTAGTCCTCTACTGAACATAGGCCTCCCCAATAGATTGCCACAAATGTTTGTAGCTCTAATTTTGGGGGGTTCTACGATAGTTGCCAGGCTCGATGTTCCCGTGAAGATGCTGCTGTCCATCATCTGGTTTTTATATTCCCTTTGTCGAATTATTCGACACCCACGGGATGAGAAGTGGTGGTAAATTCTCTGTAGCCACTTCCACATGTCACGGGCACATGCATCATAGCAAACACCCAACAGCCCACATCCACATAGATTACCACAAAGTAGGGTTGATCCACCTGAATCTTTTTTATATGTAGTAAAAATTAAAAACATATAGAAGAAAACGAGCAGAACATTCACCTGATGGTAAGTACAACTTCTGCCCATAACAAATGCTGTGCCACCCAGAAAATTTCTGTGTGACACCACACTATGCCCATCACCCTGAGACATAGGTTCTTAAGTCTCATATGCCCAGTGATTACGCTAGCTCACAGTGCCCTTCAAACCGAAACACAGTAATGTTTACACACTACTGCTTCACGGTAGAATACCTGGCCCTGGGGTGGTACCCACCTAGACGGACTCCTGCATAGGAATCCTACCACCAGTAGGTTATTTAGATTTTTCGCAATTAATTGTCTCCAAACCACCTGTCAACACGTATGTAATGAATTTATTACGTCTGCATACGAGTATACACACTCATATTATTATTAGGTAAATTGAAATTTTTACATTTTACGTCTCTGAAAATATCGAATTTCTAATTTCTAGTAATTAAATTTAGAAAATAAAATAAATTTGCTTAATTTAAGAAATTTAGCAAATTATTATCTGTGGTAATTTCTTAAAACATTGCATAATTTTTTTGACTATTTTTATAGATATTGCTTATAAACATTGGTACACTCACAAAGCAATAGAAATTACGTTAAAACTTTTTCTAAATAAATAAAATATACTACAAAAGTTACATCCCTGTACCTAAATTTAACACGTTTCCTTTTATAAATTTACTAAAGGCAGAAACATATCTATGAGCTTGTACGTTTCAATAGTGATAATGAAACTTTTTATAGTTGCTCAATGTTCCTCATCAGACATTCATGAGAACTTTTCTGCTTACCTAACTCGTTATGGTATTTTCCTAACAAAAATAACTTTTTGAACTTCTTACCTTTCAAGCTCATTGACTCCCAGTCGTTACATTAATGAATTCGTTAAGTTACTTTTGATTATTTTGAAAGTGTTTCACCCGATGCTTAATAATAATTGTCAATAGAATAATTGGGTGGGAGCGTGTTAAGCGTAGCGTAGCGTGCGGAGCCAGTTCTTTTATGATCGGCATTAACATATTTATTATTATCTCCTTTGTTTTCACGAAACTTGACACCGATTTTAAAAAAACTATGCACGAACGTTCTTAAGTATCGTAAAATTCGTTAAATAATATTAATAGTATTCGTTAAATTATAAACAAGACTCACGTTTCGCCTAAACTTGCGACGG
The DNA here is from genome assembly GCA_019845155.1 of Luehdorfia chinensis. Taxonomy (NCBI): domain Eukaryota; kingdom Metazoa; phylum Arthropoda; class Insecta; order Lepidoptera; family Papilionidae; genus Luehdorfia; species Luehdorfia chinensis. The sequence goes on along the minus strand of JAHVAK010000003.1, from coordinate 4,810,745 downwards.
TGCGCGCCTGCGGCATGGCAAACAGTTAGGGTTTGCGATTACGAGCGTAATTATTTGGTACGAATAATCGACACAGCTCGGCACTCAGATCTGGAGCTTCAATCCTCCCACGAATTATTTTACACGCCATGATGATTTGCTGATATGTTCGCCGAGTTTTAGGAAACCTGCATATCTAAGTATAACAATATTATGAAGACCGCAAACCCGCATTGGAGCAGCGTGGCGGACTTTTTCCGGTTTCAAATCCTTCTCAGAAATCAGAGGGGACCTGTGCTCCGCAGTAGGATTTTTATAGTTTGTTACTTTACTTTAATATATTTATAATATTTCACTAGCAGTAGTTTATAGCTGGTAGGATTCCAATGCAGGAATCCGTCTAGGTAGGTACCACCCCAGGGCCAGTTATTCTGCTGTGAAACAGTAGTGTGCAAACATTACTGTGTTTCAGTTTGAAGGGCACTGTGAGCTAGCGTAATCACTGGGCATATGAGACTTCAGAACTAATGTCTCAGGGTGACGGGCGCATTGTGGTGTCACACTGTTTTGGGTGACACAGCATTTGTTATGGCAGACGTTGCACTTACCATCAGGTGAACGTTTTGCTCGTTTCATCACTTCATCCAATAAAAAAAATGAAGCGTTTTTACTTAAAAATTCTTCATTTATTATTACTTCATTTTCTTATATCAAGAGGAGCATTTAAGAGTGTTTTCATTTGATCTTGTTAACTAAATTATATTTTGTTGCTTTATAATAGCAGGCTATTCTCTGTTTGTTCTAATGAAATTCGTTTTTGCAAGGAAATTACAAAGATTGGATCAAAGAAGCAGGCGTGTATTTATTCAGTTAAATGTACATTGTAATTGGTTTGCTTTACAACGTTGGTAATTATTTAAAATGCTCAACAATGTTGTATAGCGTTATTGAATATTTTGTTATTATTTTATTCTAATTTACATTGGTCATTTCTAGTTCTTTTATACCTGTTTAGGCATTATATCCTAATGCCCTATATTGAGGTAGGCCTAGGTAGGGGATTTAAAAAATCCGCAGTGAGGGATCCGAACACACTGTAGTCATCGAATCCGATAATAGGTTAAGTAGTAAGTATATACTTATAGCTGGAATTGTCACCATCTATCTCTCAAAGGCTTTTCGTCCACCCGTCCCTCAATAATATTGTTGTCAAGATTGGTAGTAAGTATATCTGCGAGATTTATGTAACCTTGTACACGTTATTTATAAGAAACCGCAACGCAATTTTAGAAAACGAAACGCCAATTTCGTTTTCTAAGTAAATTCTCAACAGCTCCTATTAAAGAAGCCATCTCAGAATTTATCTGTTAAGAATTATTTGAACTGTTTAGAATGGACAATTTTTGTGCAGGAATCCGTATAAGCAGGTTCAACCGCAGGCCGTGAAGCAGTAGTGTACAAACATTACAGTGTTTCGGTCTGAAGGGCTCTGAGAGGTAGTGTAATTACTGGGCATATGATACCTACTTAAGAACTGATGTCTCAAGGAGCAATATGGTGCCACACAGAAATGTTCTATGTGATGAGCATTTGTTATGGGCAGACGTTGCATTTACCACAAGGTGAACGTTTTACACTCACACTGTTCACTGTCACTTTTTACTATAAAAAGCAATATAGCAAAACTAAACTTTCTTGTCTTCGCCAGAGATCTTTCCATCGGACAAAGCTCACCAAGTTAAAAACAGACTGCCAATGGATGGGTGTTATGTTGTACGAGATTGAGATGCGATGGACAGCCATTTTTTTAATACGTCATCATTCAGATAATCCACGAAATAACCACTAGCCAAGCTCAACCTACAATCGGATCCACTTCAGACGCTAGTCTGAGCGAATCGTTTATCAAGCCAAGGCTAGAATCTTTTTTCGAATCTCTTCACGAAACGCCTCACACGCAGACTTCACGATATCCAGCCTCCCATAAGATAGTTCCCGAAATAATTTTTAGTGCCATTATAATTATGCATCTGGAGTTATGTAGGTAAATTATACTCGTATATGCATTATAAAACATTGGTTAACTAAGATCATATTATTATTATTATTGTCACACTGCGGTACGTACTCGTAATAAAGACTAATATTTTAATTAGTTTTATCCGGGGAAGTGAAGATTTCTTATTAATATATATAATCAGTATATATTTATTAAAAGAAATAATTGCAAGACATCATAATCTTGTGACTCATCTCAGATTTAAGAGATACTGCCCATTGTCTTCGTCCTTTCGTAATTGTAGGACGCGATGTTATTGTAGAACTCATTTTTACAAAGTAAGTCATGGATGTTATGAACTCAGACCGTAACTAGCCAAACGTTACAAAATTTGACTAAATTAAATTAAAAGATAGACTATAATACCTCAGTTTTTGTTAATACACTAGAACGCCAGTGCGATACCGACTATTTTTGCCTATGTGAAGGGCAAGTATCTTTTTTTTTTGTTTGATAAAAGTGACGGAACGAGCAAAACGTTCACCTGATGGTAAGTGAAACGTCTGCCCATAACAATGATTACGCTAGCTCTCAGTGCCCTTCAAACCGAAACACAGTAATGATTGCACACTACTGCTTCACGGCAGAATAACTGGCCCTAGGGCGGTATCTACCTAGACGGATTCCTGCATAGGAATCCTACCACCAGTATAATATCCTACCACCAGTTATAATAAATACAAAAATAAGCACCTGAACGATGGCCACTAGCTTTGCCTTCGTTGACGTTGCATCTCTTTGCATTTAATACCTGTGTTTTTACCGTTTATGGGGAGTATTCCGAGGAGTTGTTCGGATTAATTCCTGCTGCTAAATTCTACCATCGTACATTGCGGCACACAACAAAATTTCATCGACACCATCTGGATGACTGGCATTCCACCACTGTGCGCTTTGCCAGAAATTTTCTGCCACGCACAACCACTTTGTGGAATAGGCTGCCGCCAGCAGTTTTTCCGGACCGATACGACTTAGGGACCTTCAAGAAAAGAGCCTACTCCTTCCTCAAAGGCCGGCAACGCATTCGCAATTCCTCTGGTATTGCGGATGTTCATGGGCGGCGGTGATCACTTACCATCAGATGAGCCGCCAGCTCGTTTGCCCCCTCTCCTATAAAAAAAATAATAAAAATACCTGGTATAGCTTATGAATCAGAAGAAACAAATTACAATTCTACCGAAGGCAATATTATAAACAATATTAGCTTAATATATTCTTAATAATTTTATTAAACTTTGAGATTTCAAATCTCCTGGAATTACTTATCTGGAAATCGTAACAAACTATTTGTGATTCTCCGGTAACTCTCTATCTACTTTATTTAATAATACCTAATTGCAATCGTAAGGTCTCTTGAGTATTAAATTGTCCGATAAAGCAACCACGCCTTTATTTATTACACCTGCCAGAAGTATAAATGGTCTACCGTAAATCTATATAAAGATGTTTAACGTCACTGACCGTAGGGAATTAACGAAGCTTGCCGGACGATCATTGATTCTTGCGATAAATTATTTTTGCTGTAGGTGATCTACGTCAAAAATATCAAATACATATTCTGGTATTGTGTTGCTGCGCATAAGATATGACTTTCATTATAAGTATTGATCACTAAAAGTAATATTATATATAGACCATAAATGACAGATACAAACAACAGAACGAAACTTTTTCAAAGTGACAAGAGCAGCATAATTTGAATTACTAAAATACGCACAGCAGCTTAGAAAATTGTTATTGTCACCACGAAATATCCATTTCAAAAAGCCAGACTTTGAAAGTATCGACTATCTTGCATGGGGGTCCATCGTGGTAGTACGCCCTAAACGTCTGTTATTGTCTGTGTTGCCAATACCAATGAAATTGTCTCTTACTTTTCAAAGCGGTTAGCGTAGCACATTAATAAAACTGCTACTGCAATGTCAAAATTTATCAACCAATTTGGCAACGACAAAATTTACCTTTAGCAGGCAACTCTTTTAAAAAACCTTTTTAATACGAGTCATATTTTTTCAATCGACGGATTCATAAGCAAGAAATAATGACATACATCTTTCAAGAAGGATACGATAGGTGTAAATTGTTAAAACCCTGCCAAAGTTTGTTATACAAGTGAGGTGATTAATTGATTTGATTAGTTGGCAGGCTGGTATATACTAACTGCCTATTTCGATAGAATTACTTCTTCAAACGTATTTTATTTAAACACTTTTTTTTAATTACGGAGATCTGGAGATTTTTTAACACCGAAATTACCGACAGTCACTAAAAAATGTTTTCAAGACGTTAGACTGAAAAGAAAACGTTGAGAACATTTCACAAACTTTGTCGATGATATCGTTATCGAAAAATTATTCTTTAATTCTCAAAACGTTGTAAAAATTTGAAAAACATCAAAGTAATGTTCAACAGCCACATCGTAGCAAAACTAGTTACCGTTCATGATGTTACTCGAAGTTTTCTAAAAATAATTGAGAAGTCGTGTGCAAGCGGCTTAAGAGAATCTACCACCCCTTCTCATCCCGTGGGTGTCGTTAAAGTCGACTGAGGAAAATGAAAACCAGGAGATGAGCAGCAGCATCTTCCTGGAATATCTAAATAAATAAACTGCGATTGCCAACCCGCCTGCCAAGCGTGGCAACTCTGGCAAAATCCCTCCAAAATTTTGTTCAGTACTGGACTTGTGATAGGCTGAAACGACTACCTTGAGAAGATAATGCAAACCTAGTTTTATCAGTTGTGGTGGGAACCATTTAGGAAGCTTGGTCAGGTTTTCAAGTCGCCTAAATTTCATACCCTGAAGACAACATAATAAAAACAATAAGTTTATTTAATAAAATCGTAATATCTTAAATAAAGAAAAAAAAACAGATATTAAAGTTGTTTAAGATATTTGTATTATTTAGGTTTATTAATTATATTATTTTTTACACATTATAACTAATAATGCAGAAATTTAGTGACGCGAAGATCTGTTTTACTTTTCGTTTGCTTCTGTTTTTTGCCTTTTTTCAGTTAAATTTTATTTAATTATCAAAATAAATTGTAAGATTCGTTAACTTAAGTTTCCAAACAGGTTTTCTATATCTTCTTAAGTTTCATTTTCTCGCCAGTATACGAGTATCAATACTTTTTTAAAGTTATTTTTGTTGGAACAAATATCAAGATTTTTTTTCTATCTATAATCAAACGAAGATAACACTGAAATTTGCTAATAAACAATATATTGAATTGAAATGAAGGACAAATGTTATCTTTTCGACGATATTTTAATCAGTTCAATTGTATATTGTATGTTATGTTGTGACATTATGATTTCAAGCATTAAACTCAAACTCGGAATAAAAATCAGCTGTAGGATACTTTAGGTATCCTACAGCTGATTTTTATTCCGAGTTTTAAAAGTTATAACTTTTAGTAAGGAACGCTGCGCGCTTTCTACTTTTATAAGATGAGATTTACGCGCTTATTTCCAAGAAGTTACACAATATGTAATAATGGACTGTGCTAGCGCAAAATATATTGTTTTAATCAAGTCGCGCTCAGACACGAATCGTAATATTTTAAAAATAAACATCAATTTTGCGGTAGTCTCCGTTAGTAAAGCAATATGTGGGCACCACGTCAGTTTTTATCAAGTAGAACGCCTAGATATTTTATAATTTTGACTCTCTCTAATGTCCGGTTTACACTGGTCAAGTTTTTAGCAAAGTCAATCACTAAAACAGTTAGTAAGGACTGTAGTGTAAACCGATGGGACAGTGGCAAGTCAACCTGGCTTGAAAGATGCCTTTCCAGTGGATTCAAATAGAATCCCTTTCTATATTTTGGCAAGTAGCACCTCTCGCGCGCCGGCTTAACTCCTCGCGCAACACTTGACTGGCTACTGGCGTCGCGTCGTGTAAACGGTCAAATAAAGTACAGAGCATAAGTAACTGTACGACAGACGGATAAGCGGACATAGGCATTAATAATAGCGAGTAGGTCTGAGAAAACTAATATGAGGTTTGTGAACGAATATTAATCCTACGAATGTATATAATAATGATCAGTGAAACCTGGTTATCAATTAGCCCCGCAACCACTTTGCGTACGTAGTCAGTTAGTCTTCAACCGTCACCGTAGCACCCTCACTGTACTTGTCTGCATATGCCGCCGAAACATAGACTCTTCATCATCATCATCATCATCACTTCAGCCTATCCAGTCCACTGCTGATCATCCCCCATAGATTGCCACAAAGTTTGTAGCTCTCGTTTTGGGGGGATTTTGCCATAGTTGCCACGCTTGGCAGGCGGGTTGGCAATCGCAGTTTATTTATTCAGATGTTCCAGGAAGATGCTGCTGCCCATCTCCTGGCTTTTATTTTCCCTATTTCGACTTTTACGACACCAACGGGATGAGATGGGGCGGTAGATTCTCTTAGGCCGCTACCACACGGCTCTTGCGGTGCGACTATTCCGCGAGTTTAGTGTTACTCAAAGAGCAATGTAAAGAATCATTCTTGAGGTCTATGTAGTAGAAAGTATTCACATTCGTTGTAAAATCGCACAGAGACCGAAAGTGTTTGGCATAGCCTTTCGGTGTTTGAAACCTGAACTGATCACATCCGTCGCAGACGTGACTGCCGATAGAGGGACGGCCTAAGGCAGTGGCCGTTACTGAAGAAGTGGCGTTTGTGGAGAGTTCTAGCCTATGACTAGCTCTGGATTACGATAGGTTGATAACAATGTTCCGAACGTACAAAAAAGTAACTATTCTTAAGTACATCAAAGAAAACAAAATCAATACGTTAAATTTTTATTTACAATTGTATTCAATGTATTATTATATGTACTGTGTTCAATGTATTATTACATATAATAATACAATTAGTGTAATTTTCTCTTTTTTTTTGGAGTTAGGTGATATTTTTAAATAAAGAGAGGAAAGCTATGCTTATATAACTATGGTATGATTATATTTAGTTACAGTGACCAGCGGCCGCGGAACAACAATTCTTTAATATTAATTTTGAATATATTATACGCAGCGTTTTGTACAGAGCTGGCAGATATGATAATAAGTGGAGTAGAAAGAGTCCTCTTTCTACTCCACTTATTATCATATCTGCCGAATGCTGAAATTATATACAGAAGTAAGCGGGGAAATAATGCTATTAGTATCAATGTCAACGTAGGTATTTCCACGACGTTGGCTTTCCATTTGTGGTACGATTAAAAAAAGGTTCTAATTCAGCGTCAAACAAACTCGATCAGTCACTAAATATGTAAATCCGGTAATTATTTAAGCACCACAAAAACAATCACAAAAAAACGATTTTAACGCAACACCTCCACAGCAAAACATACTTAAGCGAATTTAAGAGTTTCGTGATATTCTCATGGATCTCATTATCAGACGTTGACCAAAATCATATGGGACAACCCTTACGGTATCCACTTTTAAACCAAAAACCTTTTTAAAATTAGTTTACAATTAACGAAAATATCGGTGAACATACGTAAAAAAATACATACAGACGAACATAGAACCGTCCCTTTTTTGAAGTCGTTTAAAAATACATACAGACGAACATAGAACCGCCTCCTTCTTTGAAGTCAGTTAAAAGGAATGTTGTGTGGTAGCGGCCTAAGAGAATCTACCACCCCATCTCATCCCGTGAGTGTATAAGTCGGCAGAGGGAAAATAAACACCTGGACATATCTGAATAAACAAACTGCGGTTGCAAACCCGCCATTCAAGCGTGCCAACTATGACAAAATCTCCCCAAAATGAAAGCTACTTTTGTGGCTATCTATGGAGAAGGCCTATGTTCAGCAGTGGAGTGATAGGCTGAAATGGTGATGAAAAAATAACACATTCAGAATACCTTGCAGTCGGTTAAAAAAAGTACATACAGATAAACATAGAACCGCCTTCTTGTTTGAAGTCAATTAAAACCCTTAAAACTTAAAACCCATTTGACCCGAGCATAATTGCATCGGCCATCACTAACTGGAAACCGGTTTTTGCGAATCGTAGTAAACGGGGTACGATGGGAAGCCATAACTGATCTGTCAGCAACGCACTAAAATATTTTTGGTTTCTTTTTAATTTACTTTGTTTTTCTTTATTTATACAGCTCAAGTGTCTGAGTATCCAAGACAAACCTGTTTTAGGATTTTATGGATACTTCTCTAAAAAAAACCATGTATCTTCTTTTTAATAGTATAAATACAATTTCCGTTGCATAGAAACTGGCAACGACTAATAGTGAAATCGAGAAAAATTAAGTTGATCTAAATAAAATCCAAAACTTGATATTAGTATTTTTAGATTAAAATTTGCCATAGCGTGATAGTAGTAAATCAGTTGTGTACATACTACAGCTCGTAGTATTATTTAATCGACGGTAGCTTAAGGCAGGTATGGTCTCTAGAGAAATTTAATACCACTTTCGCGCGCTAGTCAATTTGCCTCTCTAAACGCTTTATTGCATGACTGCCTGTAAGATTTTCAGCTAAGCTATTTTTTTCAATTTCTAGGATAGTTATGTCCTAGGTATGATTTATCTTTTTCTCCGAATATCCGTCAAAACGTATGACAATTTAGGTTTAGTTATTTTTTTACGTTTTTACATAATTCTTACATTAAAGTTCTTTTTTACTAGGGTTCCGTAGTCAACAAGGTACCCTTATAGTTTCGCCATGTCTGTCTGTCCTTCCATCCACGACTTAGCTCAGAGACTCTTATTATTAGAAAGCTGTAATTTGGCACGGGCATAACGGGAAAAAATTGGTAAAATAAAAAAAAATAAGGGTATCTCCCTTAAACGTAAAGTGGGGTCATTTTTTTTCTCGTATATCTCATGGTGTGCGATGTCGTTAGAAATATCGTTCAAAAATATTGCGGGTGTGTTCTCGTAAAGACCCATTATTAGATTCAGGGATCCGTTTGCGAAATATTAAATTGTTAGAGTCAAGTGTCACACCCCCTGCCAGCTAAATGGTTGTTTTTGGATATAGTAGTATATATAACGAAGTTAAAAGGAAAACTGTCAAAGTTAAGTAGGCTTACAAGTTAACGAGTTATAGTCGACCTACTTATGAAATGTACTTAGAGTCGTATAAATTTCCTTGAATATTCTTAGACGAAGTTGTTAGTCGTGTAAAACAGCTAGTAAATATATAGTTTATGAACCATGTAAAAGATCATGCAAACCCCCCCATAATATCGCAGTAGGTTATATAAGTAATTTGTTATCGCATAACAGCCCTTGCGTAATATTTTAACGAAGACTATCTCAGTAATGATACTCGTACTACTGCAGTATGCAAATTAATACGTGGCGCTGGTTATTATCAATATTTATTACAACCGCTTATATTAACATTTTTGTGAAGTCCTTTTTCAGTTACCATCGTCCTATGTGGGCACGTTTTTAATTTTATTAATATGTATTGAGTATCGATCAAAAAGCCTCCTTCTAAGTCCGTAAATTGTGACGGGCAACTGCTAAAAGAAACACTGCGCGTGGCCCGACACGTACTTGACCGGTTTTTCTTAGTATTTGTTACTATTATCAATCCTCACTTTCGTTGACAATTTAGTATGTGACCAGTATTTCAATATACGATTTTGTAAAAGAGGATCTGAAATCTGCGTTTATTCTTATGGCATCGTAATTCCATGATTAATTGACTCATGAAATCATTGTATGATGATGCTGATTATATGCGGTGATATGAACACATAAATTAAGAATGAAGCAAATGATCAATAACACATAAATTATGAATATTATTTTCATTTGAGTACACTAGAGTTAGAAAGTTTTTGCGTATCACGACGATGATATTTGATGCGTGTATAATCCTGTAAATTATTTATTTTAAGTATATTGGATTTCTCCTAATAAAGTTTCTAAAACATTCTATTATATTAAATCGAGGCAAATATCTTACAAATTACCGCGTGACGTAGTGGTTAGCGTACCTGCCTTCTATGTCGCGGGACTTGGGTTCGAATCCCCGCCGGAGCCAAGATTTGTGAAAAATGTAAATTGTTAGTTTTCGGGTCTGATTGCGTTGTGCATGTGAAATGTATGTCTGTAAAACGCACCCACGAAATAGGAGGGCAACGTTTTTTTTTTTAAAGAAAAACATAGGAATGATTTTTTTTTGTTTAATTACGTTACACCAACAGTGTGTATGTATTAAACATAAAATGATAGCAGGAAACATAAATATCTCAAATTTTGAATCTAAATATTTAACCTCTTACAGGTACATCATGCTAATAAATTTATAAATAAAACTAGTACACAGTTATAAGTCCAGTGGTAAAATACTATGTCTAAACTACACAACATTTGTTAGCTTTTGCTAAAACATATTTTTCTTTTAAAACTATAAGTACAGGAGTCAGCGTATATATCAATTTTCGTACAATATTCATTAAGCAGCCTACTTAATCTGGGCACCGGAGAATTTGCACCAAGCACTGTTCTCCTAAATGGTAATGTAAGTAGTTTGACATGTAAGCGTGGGAGTTTCAAAGGTATTCTGAAGCTAAGCCTGCGAAGGAGATCAGGACAGTCTATAATGTTTCTGAGTACCTTGTATATCCAACTCAAATGTAGGAGATCATGGCGACAAGAAAGTGGGCACATTTTAAAATATTTTAGCCTATCCTTATACGATGTAATCTTATCTTGTATGCACGCGCTATAAATTAAATGCCAAACAAATTGTTTTTGTAACCTCTCAAGTCTAAGCGAGTGTGTGGCACAGCGTGGTCTGCAGACTATGCTACCACAATCAACATTGCTGCTGCCAAGGCTGTTGTGAAGAGTGATTATTGTGGTGTATCTTCTAGATTTTATTGTTTCTCATAAGAAAACCAAGCACGAGAGGATTTTTTTATTATACTATCAATGTGTGGTACGAATGTAAGTTTTCTGCCAAATAATATACCCAGATCCCTATTGATGTCTACTTCTTTTAGCAGAAAGCAATTAATTGTGTCATTTGACGGGGTAATGTTAACATTACGTGTAAATTATAATTGAGAGCATTTTTCACAATCAAATTGCATATGATTCGCTAAGCAACACGAGAACAGCCTGTCTAAATCCTCTTGCAACAGTATAACGTCGTTAGCGAGTGTATCACTTTTTAGATCTTTAAATCGTCTGCATACATAAATGGCGTTGAATACACGAATGAGTGCGGTAGGCCATTTACAAAGATATTAAAAAGAATGAGACCCAAGTAGAATCCTTGCCGAACTCCCGAATAAACACTGTGACTGGATGATTTAAATCTTGATTGAACTTACGCTCATTTAGGGAAGACTTTAATTTCAACCACTTCAACATTATTCCAGAAAAACTGTAAGACGATAATTTAGTCATTAGTATGTCATGGGAAACCAGATCAAATGCTTTACTAAAATCAGTATATACCGCATCCACTTGACCTTGAATATCCATAGCTGTTCTGTCCGTCTGATAATGTTACTAGATTGGTAATAGTAGATCTGCAAGCTACTAAAACCATACCGGTGGTCGCTAAGATACTTATTTAAATAGCGCTGAATTTGTTGGGCAAACTAAATATTCTAGTACTTTATCAAATAACGGAAGAATAGATATGGGCCTGTAATTTTAACATTCTGCCTGTCATCACTTTTGTGTATCGGCACAATTTTAGCTATTTTCCATTGTTTAAGAATATTGCCGGATGATAGTGATTTATTAAAGATAATATGAATTAGCCGCGAGAAACTTTCCGCACAAGATTCAACAAAGATAGGAGGCAGAAATAGACGCATTTGAGGTAGAAATAAAAGAATGTGCTTGAAGACGATTTCGCTGATACAAAAAAGGTCACAATACTCGTACATCTAGACCAGAAAAGCAGACCTCTTCATTTGAACAGTACTAAATTTATATGGTTGGCGATTACAATATTTATAAGTGAATACTAAAAATGTTAAAGCTCTTGTGCATAATACATTGATATACAAAAAAATATCAATGACAGTAATACCATAGATTAATCAAATGAGAATCATATTAATGATCGCACTCATTTCAATGGTTAAAAAGTAACATAACGCACCCTTTTCAAAAACTTCAGACATTAGAGTCATTAGTTTTATATTTGAATTTTATGTGAATTATACAATGAATAAAATACCTTTCTTTATGAGTTTACTCTTTTTAAAGTTTAATTGAAAATATATGCTCGTATATTTCTACAATGAAATATGAATTCTGTGCCTCGCTCTATACGGTTTCAATTTGCAGGGTATTTTCAGGACCGTGTAAATCAATCAATGTGTTTAGTACGCACAAGTATTTGCTTCAAAGGAGTCGGATAATGACTCTTTAGACAGTACACGGGCTGCGAAGCAGATATGTACAACGACTTTTTTTCTATACACTGGGAACCTTTTATTGAACATTGACTGTTCAATTTAACATAATTAAAAACAAACTGCTGGTAGGATTCCTATGCAGGAATCCGTCTAGGTAGGAACCAACCCAGGGCCAGATATTCTGTCGTGAAGTAGTGTGCAAACATTACTGTGTCTCGGTTTTAAGGGCACTGAGAGCTTGCGTAATCACGGGCCATATGAGACTTAAGAACTCATGTCTCAGGGTGACGACCACAGTGTGGTGTCACACATAAATGTTCTAGATGACATAAGATCACGACTATATCCTATAAGGGGTAGTCAGAGACTGGGCACTCACTGCAAAAACAGATGAATGCCACATTTCACAAAAACAATATAATGCACTTGGTGTGATAGGTAGTGAGTCCATCGCCACCATGCGCTGTTAGGTGCACAGTGCAGTTCCTTACTCGCCTTTTACGAGATCCATTGGATGAGATGGAGTGGTAGTACGAGTATTATTTTAACGAGCCGCCTCCACATGGCTATTCTAGATGACACAGCATTTATTATGAGCAGACGATTCACTTACCATCAGGTGAACGTTTTGCACTTTTTCAAATAAAAGAAAAAGAATACTATAAATACTGTTATCATTACTAACACTCTTGACAACCACTCCAACTAAGCTTTAAAGCTCGAGCCAGCAGGTGATTCACGAATAGTCGAATGGCGCACTCGACGTGTTGTTTGGGAGTTTATACCCTAAACCCCCGACGTTCACCTTTTAGTCCAGGTAATCTCCACTTCATTTTCCTTTAACATGGTTGAAGAGGGCGGTGGTTGCTACATGCGTCATACTTGTGAACAGGTGCTGCTTGTGTAGGCTATACCACTCTGGAGTTTGCAATACACTATAGACAAAATGATTTCTTATATTTACGCGAATACTACACATTTAAATAAAACTAATCTATACGGATTTTATCGCGTTTAATTTTATACTATAAGAAATAGTACCCGAAGTTTTGACTGCTTTACCCACCCATTACACCTATTTCAAAACCCTCCTTCCAAATCATCCTTGGTAGAAATCGGTGTTCTTTTTCAAGGATTTGTGGTTTATCAAATCTGATGTAAGTTTTGGGATGATCCAAAACATGGTCACATAAGTCTGCAGACTGTGTTTATTTAAACACTATGTACATGTTATTAAATCCGTCTAACTTAAATTGTGAACCCCATTTTAAGCATATTGCGCGCACGAGGAATTTGAGATTTGGTATAGTCAACGTTTTTATAGAGGAGGAGGACAGATAGCTAAAATTTATATATAATACGTGTTACAAATACATTTCATTAAAAAAAATATGAATAACTTTTTCTTATGCTTTTATGTATGTATTTTTTTTTTCATTCTAGAAAGTGACGAAACGAGTAAAACATTCACCTGATGGTAAGTGCAACGTCCGCCCACAACAAATGCCGTGTCACCCAGAATATTTCTGTGTGACACCACACTGCGCCCGTCACCCTGAGACATCAGTTCTTAAGTCTCAAATGTCCAGTGATTACGCTGGCTCACAGTGCCCTTCAAACCGAAACACAGTAATGCTTGCGCACTACTGCTTCACGGCAGAATAACTGGCCCTGGGGTGGTACCTACCTAGATGGACAATTTTTTGGTAAAAAAATTATATGTTTATATATATATACATATATTAGTAGTACATAGAAGTACATACTTTATTAAGAACATTTGCTGTTGTTTGTATAGAGAAGAAATATTTAGAAAATACTCAATATAAAGGGAAAACAGATGTTTCACATCGAGATATATTTTGATTTATGACTATTTATCCGGTTTGTGAGAAATAAAGTAGCCAAAGAAAAGTATCACTATCAGATATTCAATTGTCTAGACGTATGAAGTCTATCTTTTATTTAAGACGGCTTCTTTATAATGTTCTATTCAGATAAAATAAAATTTATGAATTTTGAATCAAAAACATGTATGTGGACGAGATCTAAATGCATCTCTAGATTCGTTAATAATTGCTTATTTTTTGAATTAACGATGAACGTCAATACTATCTTGCCACAATTATTATAATGTCTGCGTTAATCACCTGAGTAATTACCCGTCACCCTGAGTCATGAGTTCTTAAATCTCATATGCCCAGTAATTACAATAGCTCTCAGTACCCTTTAAACAGAAACACAGTATTGTTTGCACACTACTGCCTCAAGGCAGAAAAATTGGCACTGGGATGTTACCTACCTAGACAGATTTATCATCATCATCATCATTTCAGCCTATCACTAGTCCACTGCTGGACATAGGCCTCTCCCATAGATAGTCACAAAAGTTTGTAGCTCTCATTTTGGGGTGATTTTGCCATAGTTGCCACGCTTGGCAGACGGGGCTAGATGGATTCCTGCATAGGAATCCTAACATCAGTGTCGTGAGTCGCTAAAAATATACAAGTAAAGTGTTATTGCGGGTTTTGCTATGTTCCGTATAACGTCTGTGTCCGTGCAACGTCTGCCCATAACAGATGCTGTGCTACTCATAATATTTCTGTGTAGCAGCACACTGCGTCAGTCACCCTGAGACATAAGTTCTTAAATCTCTTAAGCCCAGTGATTACACTAGCTCTCAGTGCCCTTCAGACCGAAACACAGTAATGTTAGGACTTACCTGGACGGATTCCTGTATCCTACCACCAGTCAATTTAAATCGAAATCTTCGTTTTAAATGGTTGGAGAGATGGATGTTAATCCTTTTAAACAATAATAACTTTTAAACTGCTGCCTTTGTTACGTTCCGCCGAGTGCCGCGGACATATTTCATTACAAAAAAAAATTACTTTGAAAGCTGTTGAAATTTTTACTGTTATCATACATGCCTTTGAAGATACGTCACGGGTTAAATGTATCACTGAAATTTTATTTGTCTTAAATTTTATTTTGTGTATTCCCGAGGCTAAAAGATCTGCGTAACGTACATAAAAACATACAGTCACGTCATATTCCCATATAAGGGGAAGGCAGAGGCCACTTACGTAGCCCACTTTTAACCCTTCCGAGAAACAAGACGTGACGGGTGGCGTAAATGCCTACTATATCGTAAGCCATGTGTTCCAATCCCAGTCCAAATCTTCTTTCTTCATACCTTCACTGGCGTTGTTGGATGTCTATCCAGGAATGCGTTATTCTGTCAAGGGGTAGTATACAAATGTAACTGTTTTTCGGTCTGATGGGCATCTGTAATTACGGGGCATATGGGGCTGAAGAATTGATGTCTCAGCGTGACGAGGGCAGTGTGGTGCCACATTTAAATGTCCTAGGAGACACAGCATTTGTTATGAGCAGACATTACACTTACCGTGAGGTTAACGATTTGCTCGTCTCGTCACTTTCTGCCATAAAAAAGGAGATATTTATGAAAATGTCTAGGTAGGTACCACTCCCGAGCCAGTTATTCTGCCGTGAAGCAATAGTGTTTCGGTTTGAAGGGCACTAAGAGGCGTAATCACGGGGCATATGAGACTTAAGAACTCATGTCTCAGGGTGACGGGCGCAACATTTGTTATGGGCAGACGTTCCACTTACCATCAGGTGAACGTTTTCGTCACTTTATCAAATAATAAATGATGTGCGTTTTTTTTAAATATTTTCTTATTTTATATTAACTTTTAATATTTTCTATTACTTACAGTTACCTCAGCGTCCCTATTACGATCAGATCGTAGACCTTTTAAAGAAAGGCCACCTTAAAAGTGCCCGCAAAAGATCTGTGTCAGGGTCGTAGCAAGTGTAAAGATGCGGTCTCTGCCTACCCCATTGGGGAAGAGGCGTGACTGTATGTATGAATTTAATAACAGATAATATTATAAATAAATAAATGATGTAAGCCTCTCCCAATTTGAGAAGATTGACATCATGAATCGGCATTCTTGCGATTTTCTTGTCATTAATACATAATCTGTAAGAAGTAAATTAATTTGTTAGACGTCGAAGTCATATTTTGAGCGAAATTAAAAAGTCCTCTTTTTTAATTTCGCTCTAAATAATGAAAATTCTTTTTCTTTGACATAAGAAATTAAAATATTCTTTGACTAACGCCTTTTTTTCACAATATAACACAGTTTCTTAATTAGGTTTTTTAGACCAGGGATGGAACACGCGAAATAACACTTCGTGACTATCCTCTATTGGTCATTGTTTTATAATCAATTTAATATTTATTTATTATTTAAAGCTACATTGTTCACTTTTATATAAAAGTAAAAAAGGGCGGACTTAATGCCTATCGGTATTCTCTGCCAGTCAACCCAATGCGTGGTGGTATAGCGGGTAATTTATGGTTGTAGGATTCCTATGCAGGAATCCGTCTAGGTAGGTACTACCCCTAGGCCATATATTCTGCCGTAGCAGTAGTGTGCATTACTGTGTTTCGGCTTGAAGGGCACTGAGAGCTAGCGTAATCACTGGGCATATGAGACTTAAGAACTGGTGTCTCAGGGTGACGGGCGCATTGTGGTGTCACACTGTTCTGGGTGACACAGCATTTGTTATGGGCAGTCGTTGCACTTACCATCAGGTGAATTTTGCTCGTTCCGACACTTTCTAAAATTAAAAAAAAAATGCTACCTCGATTAACATTTACATAAAGTATAAACGTATTGTGACGTTATAAACGTCTGTATTCCAAAATCAGACCAGCCAAGCCGTAAGGGACTATTCATTCCACGTTTTTTTATTAAGTTTTTACTGTAAGTAAGATTCACATGCAGGAATCCGTCAAGGTCCACTTATCCAGAATACCCAGGGCCAGTTATTTTGCAAATATTACTGTGTTTCGATTTGAAGGGCACTGTGAGCTAGTATCATCACTGATGTCACTGACGTCTCAGGGTGATGGGCGCAGTGGGGTGTCACACAGAAATGAATCTGGGTGACACAGCATTTGCTATGGGCAGACGTTGCACTTACCATCAGGAGAAAGTTTTGCTCGTTTCATCACTTTATCCAATAAAAAAAATCGTTTAGTAATCCTAGCACTGGACAAGCCTAAAATTTATTAGTAAAAATCTATTTTCATCGTTTACTTACGTACTTTCAAGTATCCAAAACGAACACCGCGTATAGTCTCTCCATAATAAATCATTTAAATCGAATCATAAAAGATTACGGCTACCACGGCTTATACACCTATTTACATCTATCTTTACAAATAAATAAATTTACTTACTTATTAATTTATTTACAACTACCTTCACAAAAAAAGAAATTAGACGTTAACGGTATTGATTAGTATGTTTTTTTTTTTCATTGGATAGAGCGACGAAACGAGCAAAACGATCACCGGATGTAAAGTGCAACGTTTACCCATAACAAATGCTATGTCACCCACAACAATTCTGTGTGACACTATACTGCGCCCGTCGTCCTGAGACATTCATCTTAATATTTGGAAATGCGATGTGCGGGATAAAGGGAATAAACACATCAGCCGCTTTTCCCCGTTTTCAATTACTATAAATTTTCGAAGGTCTGCTAAGAAATGCGAATTCAAAGATTCACCAAATTGTAAAAAAGATGTATCTCAAATGATGTATTCCAGTAATTGAATACTCAAACATTCGAAATAAATCAAGACCCTATCAGACCCTCTCATAAATTATTCTGAATGGCTACGCAACATCTCACAAAGTTCTTGCGTATGATCTTTATCAAATAATTAAGCAAGATACCTCTTTAATATGGTGCTAGTTCTCATATACTTTAATAACGAGAATGTGACCAAACATTTATGACACTTTTCATAAGCTTATGATATTTTTACTCTGTCCTGACAATACTCGTAATAGATAATTTGAACAGTTTTTATATGAAATGCAAGTACAGTACTCTGACCGTTTTTCTTAAAGAAAGAAAAGAACATAACACGCTATTTACTGATATGAGATGATTAAATACCTGATATTTAGTGCAACTACCCATAACAGTTGCGATATCAGACGGAATATTCAATTGCAAAGTTCAGTGCCAAAAAGGACCCGCAACCGACAAGCTTGTATGAAAACGGTAATGAAAGTAGAAGAAGCGAAAGATGTGTGTCAGGATCGTAGCAAGTGGAAAGATGTGGTCTCTGCTTACCCCTATGGGAAAGACGCGTGACTGTATGTATGTATGTAGTTCTGTGTCACCACATTGCACTCGTTGCCCTAACACATCAGTTCTAGAGTTATATCTGCCCCGTAATTACACCAGCTTTTTATAGGATAAAGTGACGGGACAAGCAAACCGTTCACCTAAAGTCAAACGTCTGCCCATAAAAAATGTCATCGAGATTATTTCCGTGTAGCACCACTCTCCGCTTGTCAGCGTGAGACTTCAGTTCTTAAGTCTCATATGCCCCGTAATTACACTAGCTCTTAGTGCCCATATATGGTATCTTTCCTCTTTTTATATCTAAATATCGCTATAACATCGAAACATTGAATATATTCTTCATTTACTATTTTTTCTTGAACGACCCAACCTTTTTTAATCAGCGTCTTGGCGCTTTCAGTAAATTATAAATATAAATTAGATTATTTGTCGCCACGCTATGAAATTGCTAAATACTCGTTTAATAAACGTACACTTTTTGTATTAAGAATACTGAATTTTCAAATCTATTTTCTACTCCTTTTATATCTATGTATGAGTAAACACTATATAGGTGTGGTGTCCAAGAATAGCTTTGGCTTTTGTAATGCATCAATAGCATAATGCACACTTCGACACGTCCTTGTCCTTCTCCTATATATATCCTCTTTAATAGCGTCTATATTTTGCTCATTTGCAGCAAATAAACGAACATTATTTTAGCACCGACCTCAAACCCTGCTGTTAACTCAGCGGTACTTTGACACGGATCAGCATTTACTATATAGCCTTTAATTTTCGTTATTAACATAGATCGTATATCCTCCATGGTTTAAGATGTCTAGATTGCGTTAGTAACGCGACAAAAGTTATATGAAAAAACAGCACGAATTTTCAATATATTCCTTCATTTTATTTTCGAAACAATCACATGGACAGCTTTGCGCAAATCGGTTAGTCAATAGAATCAACTTTGCGGAAATCCATTTTTTACATCACAAGTTAACTTTCTTTCCTTTATTTCATGAACAAAAGGTCCGTCTAGGCAGGTACCACCCCAGGACCAGTTATTTTGCCGTGAAGCAGTAGTGTGCAAACATAACTGTGTTTCGGTTTGAAGGGCACTGAGAGCTAGCCGTATCACTGGGCATATGAGACTTAAGAACTGATGTCTCAGGCTGACGGGCGCAATGTATTGTTACACAGAAATGTTCTGCGTGACACAGCATTTGTTATGTTGCACTTACCATCAGGTGAACGTTTTGCTCGTTTCGTCACTGTATACAATAAAAAAAAGTTAGGAACAAATAAACATATACAGGTTTTAAATAGGAACATCCTAGCTGTTAGATGCATTTTATTTTATTTTGGATATCGAATGAGGTCATAAAAACACAAAATAGCCAGTAATAAAATTGGTAAGCAACTAATATATGCTCGTGTCGATCAATAATAAGAATGGTATATAAAGAGTTTCCCCGGTCATTTTGCAATAAACGGATTTGCTCAGTCTTTCGTGCAAACGTAAAATATTTAACATATCAATGTTTATGCCACGAGTTTTTACCTATTTTAAACACTAGTATTATTCTTTAACCTTTATTAAGTCAATGAGAAAGCTTAAATTGTATTGTATTACGAACATTTTTTGTGAGTAGACAATATCGAGACAATAAATTATTTTGATTATTAACAGCAACGGCCGCTTTCCATGAGGTGATATGGTGACATTGAACACAGTGTCAATTATATCCCCATATGATTAAATTCCGTGGTGGCGGCTCGTTAAAAGAATACTACCACTCCATCTCATCCAATGTATCTCGTAAAAGACGAGTAAGGAATTAAACTGCACTGTGCACCCAACAGCGCATGGTGGCGATGGGCTTACCACCTAACACACCAAGTGCATTATATTGTTTTGGTGAAACGTGGATTGTGGCAGTCATCTGTTTTTGCAGTGAGTGCCCAGTCTCTGACTACCCCTTATGGGATACAGTCGTGATATGATTAAATTCTTACAGTCAGTTCAATACGAGGCCGATAACAATACTCATTAAGTTATACTGTATTTGGCACAAGACCTCGCCCAGCTGCGTTTAAGCACTCCTTATCGTAATAAAAGCCGAATAAATATTTTTCGATGAGCAGTATAATTAAATTATATCTAACTTTTTTATATTAGGGTTTGTAATTGTAATAGACTCAGACAATATATTTTTTATGAAACTACTCGTATATGTATGTGTTATAGCCATGGAGTACATGACCTAGTTGCCATGTCCTGCAAATACGGTAGAGTACCGGGTAAGCGACCCCGACCTGCCTAGCTACTGCTATCTCCGAGATAATAATATCCTACATCTGATAGTTCCTTTCCAAAGTATATACTAGATAGTAACTTCCGAGTTCCCTAACTCAAGTAGCTTTCTGTTCGTCAAAGGCGTTGCTCCAGAATTCGGTAATTATTGTAATCTGTATTAACTAATCCTAATTATCATTCATATCTTAAAGGTAACTTCCAATATCTTCACTCTACATGACAGAGTACCTCATTCCATAAACCACCTTAAGATTCGTATCAACATAATATATAAGTCATAGATACGATAAGTCTTTTTTCAAGCTACACTCTTCTGGAATGCTTCCCTATAAGATCTAAACAGCTCCAAATAGGAACATATTTAAGAATTTTGTTCGTAACTATTACCTAAAGAAATGATTCTTTAGGTAATAGTTACAATGTTGGACTTATCTGATTTTCGGTTTTTATTATTTATATTAATTTTTATGTGTCTGTGTATATATTTTTGTTTAACTATTTATGTATGTTATATATATATATATGTATTCATTTATTACTTGTATATCTATCTTTATATATATACGAGTATATAACCAAGACTGGTTAGTTACACCATTTATAACTCAAGAACGGCTGGACCGGTTTTTATGATGTTGAATTGGTTTAATTTGTCCACCCCGAATAACAGAATATCGAATTATGAATAATATGAAGAAAATTCATTTTCCGTATACAACGCCATCTGTGATATATGACAGAAACAAAACTTATATTATTTTGTATGCATGACAGTTCTGTAACAGTAAATACTTTTTCTTTGTTTCTGTCTTCTTAATTATCCTGCGATAGCTGATTTGACTGCGTGGTCCTTTCATTGCATACCATTGATCTAGCTGTGCAGACGGGCACCGTGATTTACCAGTATTTTTTTCGAGTTTTCTCCAATTTTCATTCAGTCTTCGACCGATATTGCATTTGTAAATCAAACGGTAAGTTGTCTTCGAAGACGTTCACTTTGTGAGGTTATCGAATTTGGCTTAAGGTGTCAACGATAAAGGATAAATAAATAAATAAGTCCATTTTCTACCTAATCCTTTTCTCTTTCTCTCTGTCAAGCCAGTGGTGGCCGTGGCGATAGCTGCGTGGCTAGGGGCAATCCTAGTTGTTAGCGTGCTGATCTGCCCTAATTCCGATCGACCCCAGAATAAGACTAGCCTTACTTAAGCACGCAGGAGTCTGTTTGGGAGTTCAACAGCTTCTATATCTACTCGTGGGAACGCAATAAAAGGAGCAATAATTTTAGCTCGTACCAAAATGGCGGTGACGTGGTTCGGTACCCGTCACGTCTCGTTTCCCGCACGATCGAAAAATGGTCTACGGATGTGGTCAGTATTTGGAATTACTCGCCGTGATCGAAAATCACCCAGGAGGGCATCGTCGTATCTAAATAATAATAATTATTATTTTTATTTATTTCCAAGAAAATGGTATAGTATTATTATGACATAATTTAGTTAGCTATGCACATTCAGAGAATCTACCACCCCATCGCATTCCGTGGGTGTCGTAAAAGTCGACAGAGGGAAAATGAAAAGCAGAAGATGGGCAGCATCTTCCTGAAACTTCAAAACAAATAAACTGCGGTTGCCAACCCGCCTGCCAAGCGTGGCAACCGTGGCAAAATCCCCCCAGATGAGATAATGTATGGGAAGGGAAGTCTATGTTCAGCAGTGGACGGCGAAAGACCGAAATGACGATGATTCTGCAGATATCGCCGTAGAACATTTCTGTGTGACACTACACTGCGCCCGTCACCCTGACACATCAGTTCTTAAGTCTCATATGCCCAGTGATTACGCTAGCTCACAGTGCCTTCAAACCGAAACACAGTAATGTTTCCACACTACTGCTTTACGGCAGAATAACTGGCCCTGTGGTGGTACCTACCTAGACGGATTCCTGCATAGATTTATAATTCAAATAATCAGTCACAGAATCAAAATATGTCAAGCAACCAGTAAAATAATTATTTTTCAACTTTTTTGATTGGAATTAGTTTAATGTCATTAGCAATCTTATTACATAGCCTAATAGCCATACAGTATATATTATTGCTACATAATTTTAGCCTTTCATACCACACAAAGTTCTACAGTTTTCTGAGTGAGACGTGCAGTACGTTTTACTGAATTCAGTAACATACACAACCATCAAATTTCATCATGACAACATTTAAACCGAAACCTTATTTCTAAGATAAACAAGCATTTCTGAAATTTTACTTTCCAACAAAATTGTATTACGCTGTTTTGTTAAACAAAACTTGGGTTATTATGCCAGTTCAAAGTTTCCAAGTTGATACGTTATTAATCCTCCGTATCAATAATCAAATAACCATTAGCAATGTGCCGCTCTGTTTTTGAACAATGAATTATTATGAAGTTCTTAATTATTTTTACTAATAGAATAATTACAACATTTTTATTATAAGAAAAAATGTAATTGCTATATTAGGCAAATAACATTTATTTACCATGTGGTGGCGGCTTAAGAGAATCTACCACCCCATATCATCCCGTGGGTGTCGTAAAAGTCGACAGAGGGAAAATGAAAACCAGGAGATGGGCAGCAGCATCTTCCTGGAACATCTGAATAAATAAACTGCGGTTGCCAACCCGCCTGCCAAGCGTGGCCCCCAAAATGAGAGCTACAAAGACTTATTTTGGCAATTTATTGGGGAGGGGAGGGAGGAAGAAGAGATTGCCATATTTTCAAAAATATGAAATTAAACGTCAGATTAATAAAATATTAGAGGAAGGTATAGTAGAGCCTAGCAAGAGCAACTGATCGAGTCCGATATTATTAGTACCTATAAAGTCGGCTTCAACGGAAGATAAAAATCTTTTGTTATTTTATAAAGTGAAGAGACGAGCAAAACGTTCACCTGATGGTAAGTGCAATGTCTACCCATAACAGATGCTGTGTTACTTAGAATATTTCTGTGTAGCACCACACTGCGCCTGTCACCCTGAAAGATAAGTTCTTAAGTCTCATATGCCTATTCATTACGCTAGCTCTCAATTAACTCTATTAGTTATAAACCTTACCACGTATCTTGATATTATCATTTCGTATAGTTAATTTTGAATAAGTGCGGTTATGTGGGGGATGTATTTTAAGTTGTATGAAAGTTAATCTTCGTAACAATGTAAACATATCAGTACATATCAGTATTATTCTACACCTCTGTTCCTCTGTCTGTTTTTCCCAGAGATAGGTTGCATCCTGGGTACGGATAAAGGATACTTTATTATTCCGGAAAATCAAAAAGTTCCGACTGGATTTTTTTATGCATCTAAATCCACGCGGACGAAATCGCGGGTATCAGTTAGTAATATAATAAAAGGTGAACGACTGTCTGTCTTGGATATTGAAAGGTCTGGTATTTACCCTGTCTGTTATTTCACGTTGTTTAAACATATTCGTTATATTTTCTTTGACATAAAATTATGCAGCTTCACTTTTTTGTGGATTTTTGTCTTGTCTTATTTATCTTTCATCTTTATCTCTGAGTCATTATCTTTTGATCTTTAAATTCGGTTATTTTTAATATTAGTTTTCATTGAAGTCGTAAATGCTTAATTCTTCCCATTACCTATTACACATACAATAACTTGGTGAACCGGGTGTAGCAGAAAAACTGCGCTGCTTGAGAACAACATATCTTTTAGTAGTTAAAGTAAAAATAAACCAACTACTTAAAAGTCGTGCATATTACAATATATTATAAAAATAGTAAGCGATCCTTAGGGCAAAGTGCCACTATTATATAAAATATTAAATTAAAATGTATATGTAAGTTGTCTACTTATTAGATGATAAATATTGAATAGTTTGTAGATAAGAATGTGAGACAAGAACATTTTCTTGTTTTATACTTTTTAGAGCGCGATTTTTAGTTTTTAAATTTATTTTTTATTTATATGATATTGGGGTTTTATATTCTAAGAAAGCATGTGCAGTGCCGTTTTGCAACTTATTTAGTTTACATGAATTATACGTAATATACTAAACTTATAGGATTATATTTCAGAATATGAAAGATTTTTCGAGATTTTTAGTTTTATGTATATAATATATACGAAAAGTACTAATTAAACCCTTTCATTTTATAC
The DNA here is from genome assembly GCA_019845155.1 of Luehdorfia chinensis. Lineage (NCBI taxonomy): Eukaryota > Metazoa > Arthropoda > Insecta > Lepidoptera > Papilionidae > Luehdorfia > Luehdorfia chinensis. The sequence continues at coordinate 4,785,682 of JAHVAK010000003.1, read as the reverse complement.
CCACCGTACTTTTAAAAAAAATATGACTTTATGTGCTCTAGAGGGGGCCAAATTGAATTTAGTGTGACGTCACATAGCCTATAACTAGCAGACGATCAAGAAACTTTTAACGATACTTCGTTTGTCAAATTATGATAAGTAGTTTACAAAATTATGTGGGAACAGATAAACATACTTGCATAATACATATACATACATATATACAACACATCTGAGGCGAGATTTTAGAAATTAATCCCAATAGGGTGCATCCAATCAAAGCCGCGAGCAACAGCTATCAATATACAAATATTTGAAATGTGCTAATTAAGCTCTTTCATTTGATATCCAACACGGTACCATTAAAAAAATTAGTTCATGACTTTATGACGCCGAGGTGGCGCCTTATTCATTTTAATGTGACGTAACATTGCCTAGCGACATAGTTGTCGTCGCATGAGAAATACCCGACTTCTACGCCGCCAGCCGGACCAAAAATTTGTGCAAAAACACAAGTTGTTGGTTTTCGGTCTGGTTGTGATGTACATGTGAAATTTATGACTGTAAAACGCACCCACGATGCTGGAGAAATCCTACTATTCCATCGTTTATACAAAAAAGGAAATAGAAATAGAGAAAGATTCACATTAATAATAATGAGATAATGACGACCAAAATGTCTCCTCTGAAGGCTAAGAAAAGGTATATTTTTTCTCGATAATACGAGTATGTATCATAAGCCAAATGTAAAAAGATGAAAAAATGAAAATATAATTTTGTAACTTTTCTTTCTATATCGATATCCTTAACTGTAGTATGGAAATAGACAAATTTAATAAATGCTCGATAATAACACAATGACTTTTTTTGAAAAAAAATTACAGAATATTACGACTAATGAATTTTTCGGATGAATCAAAATATTATGTTTACTTTATATTATGTATACTAACACAAAGAAACATTAACTTTTAGTAAAAATTATAAACGGCCTCACAGCTCATCTGATGGTAAGTTTCAATTGTCGCCTACAGATGCCTAAATAAATTCTCGATGAAGACTTAAGATATAGGTGTCGGGCCCCTGAGATCTACGTATGTTCACTTTGAGGCCAACACCATACGAAACATTGAAGCGATGCGACTTCACGCTGGTATAATGTAACAGCGCGGCACTTTCCCAAACAAGACATCTCATTTATCTACGTCAGAGAGTAAGGCCTCAACCACGTGTAAATCAAAAGTGATATTATTGCTTGAGTTATTAAAATTTCTAGTAAAAAGACCTACATAATTCCATCTCGTGACATTTTCTTAAGCTCAACATTTTTTTATATCTTAAACGGATAAAAATTTATCTACAATTAGTCTTTTAAATTCGCAGTATTATAGATAGAACTGACATTTTCAATAGAACCTGTCTTCTTTGCAACGAGCAAGGTATATTTTCCAGAAAATACTAAACTTTCTGACATCTTAAAGTGTTATTTCATGTAACGTTCGTTAATTAATTAATTCAGAAAGATCATCAAGTTGATACTCTTATATATATATTTATTTATAGGTCTGTAAAACTTTTCTAGAACTTTGTTAAAGTCAACAATAGGTTAAAAAAAATATTAAAAGCTTTTATTAGTCCTGTCTTTCAAATTTTGTTAGGGCTATAGTACCTATCAAAACAAATCCAACGAGCCTAGACATGACCGAGCTATCTTGCTTAGTTGAGGAGTACCTATAATCAAGTTTCAGCTCCAACATCAGACCAGCTTCAGGGTCTTCTACCATATTATTGCATTGTCACTGAAGCTAAATTTTTGCTTCGCTTGCAGACATCGGAAATTAAGTCAAAATTGAGTTACAAAATATGAACCGGAAAGACTTACGACAAAGGCATGTGAAATAAAAGGATGAAAAATCGTAATAGTAATCGGTACGTGATATACTCGTAAAAATAATGCATTGTTAATTAGATTGTTTCGTTTGTAGAAATTTTAGATTTTGCGATTAATATAATACCTATCTCGTTAGATTGATTAGTTTTGCTATTTTCACAGATCGTGTTATAATCATATAGCAGAGCGGTATGGAAACAGCAAATCTCAAATTTGCCAGCCTTTTTCACAGAGGAAAATCCTACTTGGAACCCTACTGGCTAGAAGGGGATAGGGTAGTTAGACGGAATTCGCGCCAGTGCTGTAGTGGCATTGTCCCTTCAGATCAACCTACTCGACCGCATAACACCTCCGTTTTGTGAGGCGCCATCGGCACTTCTCACTGCGCTCCTAGCTCATCGAGCTCCTCAGTCATCTCGAAGGTCTCCCTTATAACATTGCGATAGATTGACGATGTCGAATGGGCATAAATTTATTTCTAAAATCACAATGACCGTCATTTCCACCCTCTTTATTGTTATAAACAAATACGTATCTGACATAAAACTATATGCTTCAACAAAGACAAATCTAACTACACAGGGTGTCGGAAATTGCCTCATTAGTATCGCATGACGAAGTATCGCAGGGAGAAACAAAAATATTGTGTTGCCAAAATATGGCAAATTCTTTATTTTGTGTTTCGCTTTAAAACAGTGGCGAAATATATAAATAATAATAATACAAACCTATATTCGCTGACCAAAATATAGTACAGGTTTAACTTATATAACTAGTCTGGCCATAAATACTGTTACATAAAAACTTTAATTTTTTTCAACGTTTTAATTATTTTGAATTTTGAACAGTATATTATTTTAAAAACTTCTTTCGATTTTGCGCCATTTCACATATTTTTTCGTGTTCATTATCAAATTACAATATGGAATGGGGTGGTAAAGAAAATATGATTGCAGTGATCGCCTTGCACAAAGTGGGTATGGAGCCGTCGGTCATATTCCAGACACTTCAAAAGCTTGGTATCAGTCGTATGTTCGTATATCCTACTATCAACAGATACAACAACACTTACTCTGTCGAAAACCAGAAAAGATCGGGGCGGCCGCGTGCTGTTAGAACTACAAAGGCTGTTAATGCTGTTAAAGCCAGAATTCGTCGAAACCCCATTAGGAAGCAAAAAATCTTATCGCGAGGAATCTGGACCACCCACTAGGACTCTGTCACGTATTATAAAACAAGACCTGAAGCTCTGTGCTTATCGTCGATATACAGGACATGCCCTAAATCAATATTTACAATTAAAGAGTGTGAAACGATCAAAACACCTTCTGTCGCGATACGCAGGTGAATGGCACAGAAATATCCTCTTTACCGATGAAAAAATTTTCACGATTGAAGAACACCACAATAATCAAAATGATATAGTGTACGCTCACAGTTCTAAAGAAGCTGCTCAAGTCGTTGGAAAGGTACAACGTGGTCATCATCCTGCGTCAGTGACGGTTTGGTGGGGCGTGTCTTATGAAGGAGTCACAAAACTACATTTTTGTGAAAAAGGAGTAAAAACTTTAGCCAAAGTGTATCAAGATACAGTCTTGGATCATGTTGTGAAACCTCTCACCAATACACTTTTTAAAAATATACCGTGGACTTTCTAGCAGACTGCACCTGGTCACAAGGCACGAACCAACCAAGCCTGGCTTGAAACCAACGTTCCGGACTTTAAAAGAGCTGAAGACTGTCCCTCATCTAGCCCAGAACTCAACCCTTTAGACTTCAAATTATGGTCAGTTTTAGAGGACTTGGCCTGCACTAAACGACACGGCGACATTGAGTCTCTTAAAAAAAATTTAAACTGCACTGTGCACCCAACAGCGCATGGTGGCGATGGGCTCACCACCTATCACACCAAGTGCATTATATTGTTTTGGTGAAATGCGGATTGCGGCAGTCATCTGTTTTTGCAGTCAGTCTCTGACTACCCCTTATGGGATACAGTCGTGATCTTATGTATGTATGTATGTAAAAAATCTTTGGAGCAAGCAGTGGCAAAATTTCCCTTGGAAACGGTGCGTAAATCCATAGAGTCGTGGCCAAACAGATTAAAGGCCTGTATAAAAGCCAAAGGTGGCTATTACAAATAGAATATTGTTTTTATTTTTTCCTTAGACTAATATATGTAGGTATAAATTTTAATAGTATTACATTACTTCATTAAAAAAAATCATTTTCATTTGTAACAGAAATTATGGCCGGACTAGGTATATGTCATTTTAATTCTAGTTTTAAAAAAGAAATTAGTCGATTGGTGAGTAAGTACACATTCTTCAGTAATCAGTTTGTTGGTCAGGTTTCACTCATCTCGGTCACGAGCTAATCTTCACCATCTTTTTGGTAGATCATCTTCCCATCTATTGATTGGGCGTCCCTTTAGTCTTTTTCTATTCCTAGGATAGCAGTCGATTACGTCTATCGTCCATTTTTCTCTGTCCGTTCTCATAATGTAAAACTTTTTGTAAAACATTTACAAAACACTTACTTTTGTCCTTTTCCTTCTTTTTGCAGTCGTCTACCTGTCTCGTAGTCTTATATTTAGCATGCTTCGCTCCATATTGCGTTGGCAAACTATAAGCTTTTGTTTTTTTTTGCTCGTAGTAGGCCAAGTTTGACACCCGTAAGTCAATCATAGAAGAATGTACGTGAGATATACTCGTAGTTCGCTTTTAACCGACATTGATATTGTTTCATTTTTAACTATTTCTTTTAGCGACCAGTAACGTTTCCAAGTGTTGCTTATTCGTCTAGCAATGAATATTGGTCTTTTAATGATAATCTCCTGTCCTATCTCTATGTTTTCCTTTATTGAATTTGTCATTACTTTAGTCTTCACTAGATTCATATATACCCCTGCTTTTCTGATTTCATTCTCGTCTAATTTCTGTAACATTGTTTGTCTGGTCTCTCTGCGAATATCACGATATCTTCAGCAAATCTGAGGTACATTAGCTTTGTTATATTTATATTTATTCCAAGAGAAGATTGAGAGCCTTATTCTATGTAATCGATCGAATCGATATGTGTAATGTTGGCCATATTGATTAAGTTTTTCGATTATCTGTTTCACCACCTGAATATGATCGATGATAGAAAAATCTCTCCTAATGGTTGAATAAGATCTCCCATCTGGATAATATTTTTGTTCGTCTTTTGCATTAATTCTGTAAAATTTTTGTAGTATTAATTTTTTTTCTTTTTTCTTTAAAAAAAACGATGCCCCACAGTAGGATTTCTCCTGTGTCGTGGGTACGTTTTACAGACATAAATTCCACATGCACAAACCACCCAGACCCGGAACAACTATCTGTAGGCCATACAAATATTTGTCCCGTGCGGGAATTGAACCCGCGACCCGCTGTGCAGAAGCCAAGGGCTTAGCCACTGCGCCAACCGAGCTATATTATTCACTATCTTCGTATTTTGTTCTCTGGGTGCATGTACTCGGATAATCGACGATGGTTTGTTTAAATCCAGGCAGTTGTACGAGTATATTGAGAACTGCAATTCTATTTTATTATTATTGAGAAAGCCATTCCGTATATACCTTTATGGTAAAAAATATTTTTATTATATATTCGTACCTTCTCTTATTCTTTTTACTTCACAAAGACCAATGACATCTCATTTTATAAATCTTATGGCTTCTTAAAATTCTTCTTATCTAGTCATTAGCGTTGTAACGTTTAAAGTTGCAAAGTATATTTAATTTTTCTTTTTTGGCTGTTTCTAGGGGATGGTGCTCTGACAACCCTCGGGGACCAGCCGGGTTGGGGTTGTTATGCCACAGATTGCTGATGTTTAGTTGCTACTTAGTTTGGTTTGGTTTTATATTATAAAATTAGTTTGATTTAAGTCTTATGTTTGTTATAATGTTATCATTTATTTCTGAAGTGTTGGTAGACTAATTTTGATTTTCCGGTGAAGTTGATTAGTTTATATTCCTTTTTTTCTTTGTCTGGATTTTCCTCTTTAACAGTTGATTATATTTTATATACGCGAAAATTCCTTACGCACGTTCTTCTATAAGCGTAGGTTTCAATTCTCTTCTTTTATCTATTATGTATTCTTTCGTTTTATACCTCTTTTAGGCACCTTTACATTTTTAGTATCTCACTTCTCTTTCATTCAGTTGCTTGCAAAAAAAATAAGAACAAGTCGTATTTTATTTCCTTTTTAGACACCAATCTTTGATACATCGTTTCATTCTAAAGTGATTTTTAAATCTGTTTTGATAATTTCCTGCACGCTTTGAAACAACTTCAAAGAAGATTTTTCATTTTCTTCCAAACCAAAAATAAGGGTTTATGTTTAACAAATCAACATAGCAAATTACGTAGACTAAACAAGAGCTATTAAAAAGCCTTCAGTGCTCAGAAATAATACTTAGTGGATTACAAAACGTGTCAGAAAGGTTAGTTATCTTTGTAACTGTAATAATTATAATTTTTACATAAAATATTATGGAGAGCTATAGACGAAAGACGGAAACTAATGTAAAATAACATGGTCTGCTAAAATACCAACCTAAGCAACAAATTTGTATAGGTAAAACATGAGCTTAGGTTAGTTTTAGTATTCTTAAATATATAAATTATTAATACTTTATAAAATTTAATACATTATAATTTAATGCTCGTAAGTAGTCGCTCATTTAGAGTCTGAAAATCTGTTTTTTTTTTAAATTGATCTTTTAGATAGATGTGATGGTGAAAGTAATTAATTACTTATTCCACACAAAGACTTTATATAAATCACCAGTTAGATGAAGAAATTGGAATAAAAAGTCAAAAAAAATCAAGATACAGTTGCTGGAAAGCGGACTCCATAACAAGACGGGACGAACGCTAGGATGAAGAAGAAGGAAATCAAACCCGCGACCTCTCCATGAAAAAAACCGCAACGCTAAGTGATTGCCTATCATGGCCAAACATTGTAGGAGAAGTGGCGATCGCTCTGCTAAACTTATAATCTCAGCAGCCAACACGACTCATTTCTTGGATTATTGTTAGTTTAATTTACTCCACAAATCCAAGTCTTCGGGCAAAATTAATAATTTTAAGTCTGCAAAGTTTAAGAACAGAAAAGTTTAGATTCAAAATTCGACGGCTACTTTATATAAAAAAAACAAGATTAAAACTTATAATAGAATTTAGGACACTCCTTGTTATTTGCGAACTTGGTACATAAAATTTCTGACAAGGGTAGGCCAGCGACGATGTTCAGTTTCAGAGTTTAATAAACAGTTTATAAATATGAAGATACCAAATATACATAGAGTAATCTTATAATAAAAAATAATAAAGTGGCTGTGTGACGCCGACTGGTGGCGGCTTAAGAGAATCTACCACCCCATTTCAGCTGTGGGTCTCTTAAGACTCGACAGAAGGAAAATCAAACACGGACGATGGACAGCAGCAAAGACGCAAAAAACTTTTGTGGCAATCTATGGGGGAGGCTTATGTTCAGCAGTGGACTAGTGAGAAGCTGAAGTGATGATGATAATGATGAGAAAATAATAAAAAAATTTCATTGCCAGATGGAACAAATATTACTACGACGATAAAGAATAAAGATTAAGATTCGTGGTTCTGGGTCCTTGTCATTTGTCCACATGAAACTAATGTTTCTAAAATGCATTATATAATCAGATTCAGACATCAGATCAGATCAGAAGACGTGAAATTTTTTTTAAATTATGTCGAACCTACGAGGTTATGTAAGTGACATTTGTTTGTGACTTTGGTTACTACTAAATCTAAAATGTAGCGCTTACTACCAGCCAATATTTCTTAGAATGCGTATTATAAAACAAAGCAAAACATTATTAAAAATAGTAGTAGAGTGAATATACTCTGTGTTCTCTTGTGCTCTGTTGTCAGTTTTATCCCTAGATATTATAGTGATCTTTGACTGACTTCATCCCGTTCATATCAGCTTTGGCAAAATTTTCATCCGTTTTTCGAAAACTGTACTAACTTTAAATCCACTTCCTTTAAAAGACTTATTATGTCATCAAAGAACTTGTAATATTCGAACAAAGATTATATACTGTAGAAATTTGTACATGCAAACTTGGGTCTTCTTGGTGTCATTTCCCAGGTCTCGTCACCATATAAAACGGACTCGCTGTCGAATACTTGCACTTTGAGTTCGTGTGAAAACAGTTGAACTATAAAATAGTTGATATCTGGCCAAACGTTTTTTTTTGCATTTTGAATTCTGTTAGTCACATTTTTACATGCTTAGTCACTAAGGCTCAAGGTACTTTTCAAATGTTTATCTGCATACATACATATAATCACGCCTTTTTCATCATATAAGAGGTAGGCAGAGACCACACACGTGCCTCGTCCCCGCGGGAAACGAGGGGTGACGGGCGGTGAACCAAGTCGCCGTATTTTTGGTACGAGTCAAAAAAAATATTACCCCTCATTGCGTTCCCACGAGCACTATAGTGACAGCATTGCATGTTATGGTGTTATTCTGCACGAATAAAGACTGTCCGTACCAATAAACCTTAAGAGTGAGAGAAACCGCCTCCTGACATAAAGATTCCTAGTAAAGGAATCAGGACATCATTGAATTGTTGAATAATTTTGTATTCAATAAAGACTCGCCATTGCGTTCCCACAAGCAGTATAGTAACAGCATTGCATATTATGGAGTTATTCTGCACGAAAAAACACTGTCCGTACAATACCTTAGCCGCATCTTACGACACCTCGGTAGATGAGAGGAAAATGCTATTATTCTCTGCGGACACCTATCGGCTAATATTGTTTATTATTTACTGCTTCAATCTTCTCTCTAATCAAATCTTCGTTTGTTGCTCAATGTTCCAGGGAAGTCTTCTTGTAGTATTGGTCTTCTTTTCTATATCTTTTTATTGTCGCGCAAAGCCATTAGTGGCCAAGCATTCGCCAATTTATCACGTGTAAGATGTGAAAAGAAAACATCGAGATCGAAACATGGACGGTATGTCGATGAAAAATAAAAATATTTTATCGACATATAGTTTAATAGACTATTCCCGGTTACAAAACTCTTCAAAAAAATAAGAAGGGTCCCAGGGCACCAGGCTATTACATTAATAGCATATTACTTTCTTTTTTTTTTGATTGTTTATTATCTTCAATTTATTTATTTTTCTTGTTTGACATGTTTCCAAATCTTTGCTTATTATGTCTGACTTTGAATCTGATCTTTTCTTTTGCCACTTAATTCGTTCAAATAATGTCAAATGATTACATTTATATAGTAAAAAAGTTTACAATCTGATCAATGTCAAATTAATTTTTGCTGTTTCTTAAACCAGAAATCTCTTTTTTATACATATGTCATAATTATAGTTAGCCGAAGTCTTACTACTGAGTCATTATTATGAAGCCAGCGTGACGTACCTCAAAAGTATTAATTTAATTTACGAAACAGCGCGAGAAATTTAATCACCTTAATCAAACAATTGAAATATCAATCAGATCGTCGATAATTGACACATCGTTCAAATGTCAACGTTATGAAAGCCTGATATCAAATTTATTTTGGTAAAAGTTGCTATAATGATATCAGCGAAGAGTTGTCTATTTTCAATTTGATTTATTATCTGTTATTGTGATGCATAAGGCTACTATATCATTTATATTTTCGTGTTTCAATATAGGAAATAGATCCCGATGTAACATTTCTTAGGTATTTCATACTATTCTTTCGTAAATCTCCTGTATCTTAAATTCTATAAGACGTGATAATACCATGAAATAAAGTGGTTTAGCCGACTTAAACTATAAATAGATCGATAGATAAATACATCGAACGTGTGTAGTGCAACGGCAGCCAATAACAAAAGCTCTATCACCCAGATCATTTCCTTAGTTATAGAGAATTACCTAGACGGATTTCTGAATAGGAATCCTGAAAAACGCAAATATTATCTTTTTAGAATTAAGTAAAACTTTAATAATTTGTAGTTTAATCAAATAATATCAAACCCGTTATAATCATATTTTGAATAGATAAAAATAATCGCTTTTATACCTCCTACCTAGCTACCTACCTACTTCACGTGGTAAAAAACATGGTGGAATTTCTGTACATACTGTATATAAGAAACTGGCTGTAGTAGATAAATGAAGCGGATTCATAGAAAAATTAAAACGCTCTCACAGTACAACTGTATAACGAATATTTGTAAAGGCCAATAACGTGCTAAAATTACTGGCCTTTGTACTAATTTCATTGGGTCTAATAGCATTTAAAAACACGAAATAAAAATATTACTAATGTATTTTAATTCCAAATTTAATATACGACCGAAAAATGCTAATTTATGAACAGAGAATATCGTTATTTTTTTATTTCCTTAGACGGTTTTATATATAAAGCTATAACATTAAATTTATAACATAAATTTAAATAAAATATGAACTTAGTAGAAATATACTTGTAACGGTCTGAACTCGACTTAACACAAGGTAATAATCATTACAAAAGGGTCTCTCCACAAGCTGACCGCATGAAATCTGTTTAATTTCAAATCTCATTTAACATCAGATCATGAACTAACCAAAACAGTGAAACTATGCTTAGAGCACAAATAAACCTAAACCAATTTAAGCGGAGTCTCAATGTCAATGTTAACTGTGTTAGCCTTTCAAGTTACTTACAAGGTTGATTTGTTAATTTGATTTTACTACACCTTGTGGGATCGGATTCGTGAACAGAATGATTGATTCTGTAACAAAATATTCGATACATGCTTACGAAGTCAGTAAAACTAATTTCACCACTTAATCTTACATACATACATACAATCACGCCTTTTTCCCAAATAATGGGAGGCTGAGGCCACTTACGTTTCCCACTTTTCACCCTTCGCCGGAAACGAGACGTGGCGGGTGGCGAATCATTTCGCCGCCATTTTGTTACGAGCCAAAAATTTCTTACTCCCATTGCATTCCCACGAGCAGTATATATATTATCGTGTTATTCTGCACGAAAAAAGGCTGTCCGAACAATACCTTAGTCACCTCTTACGACACCTCGGTAGGAAAGAGTCAGGTACTATTCTACTCTGCCGGACACCTTTCAACATATTCCTGAATAATGAGCCCTTAAATGTAACTTTTTATTATAAATGGCTTTACGTTTTACAAACATGGCACACGGTGTTAAGTAAAGTCTAAAATAGTAGACCATTAAGCTTAGAAGTTGCCTATTTACTGCATTATTGCATTTTGCCTGTCTAAATTTAACTAATAAATGACGAAAAAGGCGGGAATATCAAAATAACCTAAATCACCCATTTTGTACTGTTCTTCTTCTTTATTTTTGGTCCCGGCAATCAGCTACCAAATCGAGCCATTTTTGCCAATGCCCAGTAATAATTTCATTGTAATAGTTGACTTTTACTGAAGATTTGTTGGACTGATGAATGGTGATGAAGATATGCTGGACAAAACGAAACAAAACAAAACTATCAAAATTAAACACCAAAATTCAAAATGTACCATAAAATTTCGAAATTCAATAAAAACAATATCGCCACTTTTCGATTTGGCGCCAAAAGTTTTCTGTACTGTCAATAAATATTGCACAAGGTATTATTGGAAGGTCCACTACGTTTACAGAATTTGTTAGTCTGCTGTAATTGTGGTTGTGACAGCATTGTTAACGTTTCAAACCCTTTCGCAAATAAGTGATTTACAAGTTAGAATGGAATTGCATAACATTTAATTATACTCATGGATCAATGACAACCGTTGAGTAAATTAAATTTGAATACTTGGTCCAAAACATTTTCAATTTGTGTACAGAGTGTTAGAATCACGCGTCTTCATTCATTTTTTATTTAATTAATTGAAGTTCGCATAACCATACTGTTTACTTTAATTTAATTTGTATTGTATATAAATACAGTCAAGCCCTTTTTCCCATATAAGGGGTAGGCAGAGGCCACACACGTAGCCCACTTTTCAGCCGCTACTTTGGTAAGAGACAAAAAAAATTACTCCCAATTAACACAATTAACCCACGAGCAGTAAAGTGACAGCATTGCATATTATAGTGTTATTCTGCACGAATAAAGGCTATCCGTACAAAAAGGCTTTAACGAGTGTAAGGAAACCGCCTCCTGACAAAGAGATTCCTAATTAAGGAATCTGTGTTCAATAAAGATTTTATTATTAAAAAAAAATTACTTCATTCTCTTAGGTCTCAATTTAGTGCTGGACTAAGCTATTAAAAGAAAACGCTACCGGACATACATATCGGAGAAAATTTGGACATACATTTATACATGCTTCTTTCCGTGTATCCTGTAACAGATGCCGCCGCCACAACTCGTCCCGAAATAAAATTCAACTAAAGAAAATGCTACTAAACTAAAGATAACTAAAGATAATAATGAAAATAGAGGCCACTAGATTTTTCTGGCATTTCCTATGCGGAAAAACTTAAATATTCCGAATCTAAAATACCGGGCAGTAGCGTCTAAGATGCAAAATATCTGCTGATGCGTTTGGCAATGCGTCTAGGTAGGTACCACCCCAGGGCCAGTTATTCTGCCGTGAAGCAGTAGTGTGCAAGCATTACTGTGTTTCGGTTTGAAGGGCTACTGTGAGCTAGCGTAATCACTGGGCATATGAGACTTAAGAACTCATGTCTCAGGGTGACGGGTGCAATGTGGTATCACACAGTAATTTTCTGGGTGACACAGCATTTGTTATGGGCAGACGTTACACTTACCATCAGGTGAACGATTTGCTCGTTCCGTCATTTATATGAAATAAAAAAAAAATCATCAACTTCACCGTGGGGGGCGGTTTAAGAGAATCTTAAGAAAATCAACAAAAATTGAAAAATTAACTGCGGATTAAACCCGCCGACCAAGCGTGGCAACTATGGCATAATCCCTCCAAAATTAGAGCTACGATTTTTTGTGGCAATGTATGGAGAGGCCTATGTTCGGCAGTGGATTAGTGGTAGGCTGAAATGATGATGATGACGATCGACATGAAAGAGACCTATGCCCTGCAGTAGACTATTAAGAGTATGATGACGGTAGCGATAATATATGATTATAAAGCTATTGATATATCGGTCCGAAAATACAGAACACAGGCATTTTTTATGGAAGTAAGTGACGAAACAATCAAGTTATTTTGTTTACCTGATAGGAAGTGGCTAGGCCTGGCCATAACAGATGCGATGTTACCCTAACTTTACTCAGAAAGAAATCAGAAGATGGGCAGCAGCATCTCCTGGAACATCTGAATAAATAAACTGCGGTAGCCAACCCGCCTGCCAAGCGTGGCAACTATGGCAAAATCCCCCCAAAATGAGAGCTACAACTTTTGTGGCAATCTATGGGAGGCCTATGTTCAGCAGTGTACTAGTGATAGGCTGAATGATGATGATGATGATGATTACTCAGAAAGTTATGGGCTCAGTTCCTCACCTCATTATCTCTCCGCAAATCAGCGTCAGTGCTCTTCGAACCATAACCAGGCAGTGTCAGTGTCGTACTGCTTGGCGGCAGAATAACTGGCACTGCGGTGGTACCTACCTAAACGTAAAAAGTTAATAATGTAATGTATTCTTTCTTAAATAGAAAGCGGCAAATAAATTTGAATTAAAAGATTTGAAGAATTTGTGAACGGTTATCAGAACTAATATTGTCTCAATAAGAAATAATGACAACGAGTATTTATGTTTAGTTTATTTGATTGTTATTGAATTTATTAAATTTTGTTGGCGCAATGGCTAGATTGACTTCTGCGCTATGGGTAATGGGTTCGATTCCCGCACGGAGCAATATTTGACTACAAATAATTGTCCTAGGTCTTGGTTTCTGCTTGGAAAAATTTCTCTTAAACGCACTCGCGAGTAAGGATAATCCCAGTGAAAAAATAAATTAATTTCAAACTCTGATAACTGTAATTGAAAGCAGTTCCGACCTTGTGAAAGAGAGTTTCTGTTACTTGATAAGCCTTTATTTACTATATGTGCTTTATGTATTTGTTTAATAATTAAAATGACATGTTCTCTTGTAATTATTGAAGTCCTCCAGGCCGATTTTCGCCTACGGCGATAAGTTTCGACTACTGTCGGAAGCTATCAACTGCGCAGGAGATATTATAGTGCCACAAATGTACGCGCAGACACAGAGGCACTCACTCGTCCCAACCTACCCTCGCCCGATGTAACGTTCATGCGAATAGATTGGAGGTAGGCTAGAATGCAGTGTTAGAAACACGGGGACAGTCACAACATGACCAGACCCGAAAACCAAGTATTTGTGCATAAACACAAATACTTGGTTTTCGGGTCTATCTGTATAGCTATATATATATGTATGGCACAAACGAACACTGGATTCGAAGTCAGGTACTCTAACCACTAGGCCACGCGGTCGTCAAATTCTCTTGTAGTTATTAATTATAAAATGAGGCCGAGGTATGAAAAACTTTTCAACTGGACTTTCCACTGAATCCCGAAACAGAAAATATTTTATTGAGTCGTTTAATACTGTCGTGCAGCCTTCGCTATGTTGTAGTACAGAAAAAAGTAACTTTATAAACCATTGGTGAAACTATAACAGCAGTGTAAAGTATCGAACCATTAATAATGCCCTACGATAGTTTTTTTTTTTATTATTGTATAAAGTGATGAAACGAGCAAAACGTTTACCTGATGGTAAGTGCAACGTCTGCCCATAACAAATGCTGTGTCACCCAGAACATTTCTGTGTGAAACCTCACTGTGTCCATCACCCTGAGACATCAGTTCTTAAGTCTCATATGCCCTGTGATTACGCTAGCTCTCAGAGCCCTTCAAACCGAAACACAATAATGTTTTTACACTACTGCTTCACGGCAGAATAACTGGCCCTGGAAATTATTTTGTTATACTATATGTATAATTGTCATTCGGGAAAAATTTCTTAAATTAATAAATTTTATCACTCAATTCTTAGTAATTTGCACTTCTTTATTCATCCGCACTTAAGTCGTCGATCCAGACTCAGTCGACACGGATCAAATCCAGAACCTCCTCGAAGGTTAACGTTATGACTTCTTATACTCGTAATTACGCGAATACTACACATTTAAATAAAATAATTTTAACGGATTTTATCGCGTTTTATTTTGAACTATTTCTAACCCGACGTTTCAAGTTCTAAAGCACTAACTGTGTCTTAAAGTCTTGCGGTGGTATGCTTCGTTTTTGATTTAATTTTATTAATTATTGGAACCCAAGCCGGTGGTAACACCCAACCATCTTCTGTATTGAAATTAGGATGTTTTTTTAATTTCAATAACCTCGCGAATCATCCTTGGTAGGAATCGGTGTTCTTTTGCGAGGATTTGTGGTCTATCAAATCTGATGTAATGGTTGAGATGATCCGGAACATGGTCACAGACTGCAGACTTCCTAGAACGACGATGCTTTACATCAGCTACGAGTATATGTTTTTTACGCGGGTTTTAATAGATGACTTTTTGTTTTCCCTATGTATCCCCTATGCATCTTGTAGAGGGATGTTACACTTGACAGATGGTAAAAACTGACTTACCTTCTTTGGCGGCTTAAAGAATGTTTTTATGGAAGCCCGCTTCAAGATATAGCTAATCTTGTCGGTGACTCCTATGACATAAGGTAGAACAGCAGGTACACGCTAGACTGTGGCCGGTTTCACTCGGTCACTGCGACGTAGGCGCGAAACTCGAAGATTGTTGTCGTGCAAAACTTGCTTGACATGCTGAAGCTCGGCGGCCAGGTCACAGATTCCTCGTGCTCTCCGAAACAAGGATTTGGTGAGATTCACCGTTTAAATATCTGTTGGTATCGGTCTTTTTTCTATACACAGTATGACTCAAGGTGCCGTTATTAGGATTCCGAATTCCTAAAACATCTAGAAAAGCTAAAGAGTTATTTGCCTCTAACTCCATTGAAAATAGAATTTTAGAGTTTAGGGACTTTATCTGATGGTAAAATTTTGAAAGTATCATCTACGTACCACTTGTAGAATCTTGGATTTACAGGAGAAACCATTCCGAACGGAGGAGTCTCTCCTTAAAGTCTTCCATGAAAATGTCGGCGACAATGGGAGATACTAGGTATCCCATCACCGCACCATCTACTTGTTTGTAGTACTGTTCCTTCCACAATAGATAGCCAGATGTAAGGCAATGTGAATTTGGGTTTTTTTAAAAATACCGTAGGAACTCTTTAATTTTTCGGAATAATACGTATTCTGAGTCCGTCTCCAGGTTATAAGCTATCTCCGAGCTAAATTTCTTAAAGATCGTTTCAACGGTTGAGCCGTATAAAGGTAACAAACAGACAGAGAGAGTTACTACCGCATTTATGATATTAAGTATGTATTATTCCTAATGTATACATTCAAAAATAAATCGACAATTTATATTTCTTATACTTATATTAATTATGTGGTAGAGGCTTAAGAGAATCTACCACTCCATCTCATTCCGTGGGTATCGTAAAAGTACACAGAGGGAAAAAAAAACGAGGAAATAGGCAGCAGCATAATCCTGGATTGGATGGATAAAATGAGAGCTATAAACTATAAATAATAATACACTTCTTATTATACCTAAGATCATAAGTTCCGTCACAAACACTTCATTAAATAAATTATACGACTTTTATTGTTCGTCAAAAATATATACATATATACGAAAACAAATGTAGCTAAATGTAATTTCATCTTCCAAGGCCAGTCATCGACCGCCGCACGCACAAGGTTCATATCTATCTAAGCCACTGTTTAATTAGGGATGTTTTGAGAGAATACAAATTTTGGTGAGGCTTAGCGCAGGCTTTCTCCTCCAAATGTTGCCATATTTTGTAATCGAACGGGTTTAAGTATGGACAGGAAAAGGGCCACAAGTCGTGCCGTATGAAGTCTGATACGGTGATAAGCCAGTTTTGGGTGCTTGCTGCCCGATGAGCTGTCGCTGAATCTTGTTGGTATTTTGATACACAACAGCGCTTTTTCCCAGAAAAATACCTCTGTTGTGGGAGGGAGTGGTTCTGCTTAACCCAATTGAAGGGCTAACAGTTTTTGTTGCGGAAGGGATTTCGTTGGATTCGCGCCAGCGATGCTTTGATGACTTTGTAAAAAAATTACAAATTTTTGGATAAAAAGTATTTTATATTTTCTCTGGGTCAATTTAGATGAAAACTTTAAACGATATCAGCTCAGCGTTTGTGCGTGCTTTTATTATACATACTGATACCTAGCCGAATTCTATTATAGGACTCCTATCAGCAGTGAAAAGGCAGTATCTCTAAAGTAAAATAGCTTTTCAATGTTCTAGAGTTAGCCGAAAAAAAACCTTTGCAACTCCGTTTTGTCAAAGTAATTATTTCAAACAAAACATACGCTTCCTAATACATGTTATGGACTTTTATTTAATGTCTTATGTGATTCAAAGTTTTGAAATGGGAAAAACGATTTATGGTATAGGAGCATTTGGATCAAAACAAACGATTATTGATGTTCGAACACTGCATTATACTCGTGTCATTCCTCAAGACGTCTATCAATCATTTAGTCGGAACTATGTAAAGCGACGAGTACGCACAAGTGCTTTATTAGTTGTCTTAGTTGTGGAAGCTCTAATATAAACCAAATGCTACAAGAAATTTAATTTATTTTAAATAATGGAAAATCTTATATCATCCCGGTCACTGTAAACATTGTAGGAATTACCACTTGCTAAAAAAGGAATGGAAAGTGGGCTGATAATTTCTTCATCTGTCTGCCTTAACAACTTTTAAAACAACAGAAGCTCATTATATGAAATATTGTCAAATTATGGTCAGAATCAATTTTGTATTTATTTCACCGTAATTTCAACAAACATTTCTTGATTTTCATGAATTTTCAAATTTGCCGGTGCAAAATCATAGTCGTACGTAGGTTTGCCTTGTTAGACGCAGTCCACCTGATAGTAAGTGCGCATTGTATCTCATAGATACCCACGATTCATCCAGGAAGGACTAAGGTGGAATGTTTTGTCAGTAATTGGGTTTTCTTTTCACTTGCCAACCGAAACATAATATCACTATTTTGCTTCTTTATATTGGTATTCTGTGAGACTTGTGTAATAAATGTCGGGCAACGTTTTTTGACGTGATAAAGTCTTATAAATTGATGAATCACCGGCAGCGCGCACGAAAAAGTGTCCCGTTATGCCTGAGCCTGTGCGTGCAAGCGAGAGCGCGCAACAAGCGACGGCCCAAGCATGGGCTTGTGACATATATCTCTCTTCTCGCGTGACGTCAGAGCTAGCAGTCAGAATAGTTCTGCTTCTGGAACGCCGCAACGCGAGCTTCTTTGAGAACTTTTACAATAGCCCACCTCGACGGAAGCCATTATTTATAACAAATGTTGAATATGCGACAACGTATTTTGTGTTTTTGTGTTTATTTCTACAATTTAATAAGATGTAATTGATTTCCTCCATAATTTTCAGTCTAATTTCATTTTGTCCACTTCGCAGCGGCAAAAAATTAACTAATTGGTCGTGGTTATATTTAAACAAATTATTTAAATGAAATTAGCAAAAACTGTAAATAATATTCGAAAATTAAAAATGTTTTTATTCATCAATGTATCTTTATGACTTTATCTCGTAAAACTATCGTCCGTAAACCGACTTTACAGACAACATGTCATATTTTTTTAAATAGGATGGATGGTGCGTTAATATTTCTAAAGACTGGGTCGCATGGATAAAGGATGTACGCATCGTTGCAAATTATTGACGCTCCTGTTCTCGTAGCTCACCATCGAAACACAACAGTAGGGCGGGTATTCCCCGGCCGATTTGACTGACTTACACAATGGTGGTACACTACATATCACAAGATTTCCTGAACTATGGCCATAACATGGCCAGAAATCATCTAATTATTAAAGTAAAATCGTATTCCTTATTCTGTTAAGCGTTTGTCGTTCTCTTTTGATCAAAGTATTTCAGCAATTTTCATGTAAGAGTGCCGAAACCAAATGCGAGAACTTGTTCAAAGCAGGCAAGTAGACACTCATAGTGCCAAAGCGTCAGGAGCGGGAATCTTCAGTTTGTTTTGAGAGCACGTTAAAACTTCACAAACTCTGTATTCCACGACTTGCAGAGTGAATTTTTTCCAGTCTCCTTTAAATGATTTTTTTAAACAAGCGACTTACAAAATTTTAAAAAGTGATTTTGTGCATTTGTGTAAGTGCGTTAGAATTTACACTTCTTAGGCGGGACTAAAAAATTAGATTGACCTACATATCTAGACGGATTCCTGCACAGGAATCATACCACCTACCATATATCTTATTTGGCTCCGTATAAGTAGACGAAGTAGGGTGGAAAATACGTGGCCTTCGGATGGTGGTGGAATAACCAACCCAAATAGTAAAATATTCAGACTTGGTTTTGTACTGTGATCTTTAATTCCACTGCTTTTATACAAAAATCATAAAAAGAGTACCAAAATCGATTTCTATTCAAGAATATCCCTTTTTTTTAAATGCTACAATGAATGAATTTTGCACTACCCTTAGAATAAGATCGTTTGTTACAGAAAGCACTGTTTAAAATAGCATTTTAAAGGTAGTTCTATTATTAGTGAAATGTCTTGTTTAAATTCCTTTTTCTCATAACAAATTTAATTGACTCGGCAACTTTTTGTATATTGTCAAAAAAATCGGTTAACATTTGGTTAACATGTATCATACCTTTTTCTATTCAATTTCAATTCTATTAAAAAACTCACTAAAGTGTAATGAAATTAACATCTATGTTTTTTTTTAAGACAATATAAAATATATCAACATCATCATAAGTATATTTCTCACAGCTAAACTAAATATTCCAACAATATGGGGTCAGAACTTACCTTAATAGGTTGGCATACATAATGGCGATCGAATTAGCACACTCCTTAAGCTTTTCGGTTCACAGTCACTTATCTGAGTCAGCGTTTGGAACCTTACGATAATAATCGCACATTTGTGATAATTTCTTGCCTACGTATGATGTAGGATAGCACATTGTTATTGACGATATATTATTAATTATAACGAGTCTTAAAAAAATATGGAACAGTGGTTCGAAAATTTGTCAATAAAAGTATAACGACCAATTTTAATGACAAAGTTGTAATAATTTTAATTTCACATAACATCAAATCACATAACAATACAAATGTTATAGAATATATTTCAATATAAACTATTTTACATGTCAATGGAAAATTCTAAGTATTCTATACATACGAGTAAAGTGGTCGTCTGGTATTGAGAAAGTAGAAAACTCGAGGACCATTCTCCAAACAAATATTCGTCCCTGCGGAGGCACATACCAATAGCTTAGCATTTATGGGTATGAAAGTCCCAACGACACATCCTATATTAGTAGATTGTACGATATAAAAACGTTTATACAGAAGGTATCTAATATGGAAAAGCATTATAATGATAGATCTAGACTAATACGAGTATTAAGACAGAGTTGCGTAAACTCTTCTGCCTCTGCCGTTTATGGTCAGCGTCTTAGTGCATTGCACTATGAAACGTCGGTTATGTTACGAAAGAGAAAAAGTGTTGTTGAAGGCACTCCGGTGTTAAAGCATACTCTTTCCCCGTGACTTAGCACGTCAGCTCCATGATTCATAAACTTCGTATTGCAAGCGTTTTAGTGGCTTGCTACTATAATACCTTGGTGATGTTTTTAGTTAACAACAATTACTAAATTCTATATATTTTTTTAAATGAAGCCCCACAGTAGGATTTCTCCTGTGTTGTGGGTGCGTTTTTACAGACATAAATTCCACATGCACAAACACCCAGACCCGGAACAACTATATGTAGGCTATACAAATATTTGTTCCGTACGGGAATTGAACCCGCGACCCGCGGCGCAGAAGCCAAGGGCTTAGCCACTGCGCCAACCGATATTTTTTGAGGAGAGAAAAGATTTTGAGGAGGCGCCATCCGTGTGATAGTCACATAGATGCTTACTGCTACTTGCGGTATTGTGTTTTGTGTCGGTTACATGAGTGCCCCGCGTCTCCATCAATCCGACTTATAGTTATGTTTGATGGAGGATTTGCGAGCTGTACATGTCTGGGTTTGTATGGAGGCCCTTGTGGTGGCGCACACCCGGCGATAATCGTATTGATGCATGTTAGAACTAGCAGCATTGCGTATTGGTGTGTATGCTTGGACACTTCGGCGACTACAATTGTTGAATCATACATCTTGTTTTGGCTCACACCTTGTTAGTTTTGTCCAAGTCGAGTTCCTTTATGACGGGACAGCATACTGTCTGGTTCCCAATGTTTTGTGAAACAACAATATTTATCTCATGCGGATGGTAGCTAGCCAGAGGAGACTCTTAAGACTGCGGTATAAAACGAACACCGTTTGGCGCCATTCTCTTGAGGAAATCAGTAGCCTCATGACGTGAACTGCGGAAAGCAGCCGCGCTGACCTTGTATTTGGTGTTGACGCCAAAAACTTAACAATCACATAATGGCTGCAGTTGCGGCGACCTATCTATGTGGTGGCTCGTACGGAGGGACTTATTTATTTAATAGGCCAGAGTGCACTCTTTCATCCTCTCTACGTGTCCAAACCATCTAAGCAACCCTTTCTCTATCTTTGTCAGTACATCTTCTACCACACCGCAACGTTCTCTTATCACGCTGTTTCTCACTTTGTCCATCAAAGTCACTCCAGCTATACTTCTCAAACTTTTCATTTCAACAGCATTAATCTTATTTTCATGCTTCTTCTGCCGGACCCAACATTCACTGCCGGACATAAGTGTGGGGACCAGTACTCCTCTACTTTATTTTATCAACGTAAAAAAGCAATAGTTACACTTTCCTAAGCAGATTGTACGATAATTTCCATCGCGATACCAAATTCGAGAATAAATACCTACGCTGATCGCCAATATCTTCAATAAAAAATATAATCAATAACAAATGATTGTTTTTTTGCTCACGGCACTCCGGGCTTATTGCTTTCTTAAGTAAAACATTTGCTATTTATAAGAGTTAAACATTTGCAATCATATCAATATTACGTTCAACATTGCTTATTTATTTATAATAGATATTATCCTGCTAAATACAATACATTTTGTCAAATTTAGTCCCATTACTATAACTCTTCGCCTCTGTTACGAAGTTACGATAGATGCCTTACTTCTGCTACTAACGCTGGTCTGAGTATTTCCATACAATTAATATTCTCCGTTAGAGCAACCTCATTACGAAGCGGCAGTAGATTGTAAAGAAATGACGTTTGACAAACGAAATTTATATTTATTACGTCAAAAATAAAGAATTTTCCTGGTGGTAGGATTCCTATGCAGGAATCCGTCTAGGTACCACCCCATGGCCTGTTATTCTGCCGTGAAGCAGTAGTGTGCAAGCATTACTGTGTTTCGGTTTGAAGGGCACTGTGAGCTAGCGTAATCACTGGGCATTTGAGACTTAAAAACTGATGTCTCAGGGTGACGGGCGCAGTGTGGTATCACACAGAAATAATCTGGGTGACGCAGCATTTGTTGTGGGCGGACGTTGCATTTACCATCAGGTGAACGTTTTGCTCGTTTCGTCACTTTATACAATAAAAAAAAATCGGACACGTAAAGAACGCCGGCACAGTCGGTCCAAGTTGTCCTCAGGTCTTACTTGCAAATACAACTGTCATAATAAATAAGTTTTTATGAAAATAATTTGAAACGAGGTTAGATTACAAGTACCCTATCCAAATACCCATATACCCATAATATATAGATTTTATTGCTATACTTCGTTCATACAGAGTAGAGTAGCACCTACATCTTTCCCACCGAGGTGTCCTAAGAGGCGACTAAGGTTTTGTAGGGACAGCCTTTATTCGTTCAGAATAACACCATAATAAGCAACGCTGTCAGTATACTCTCGTGGGAACGCAATGTGTTTTGACTCGTACCAAAATGGAGGCGACGTGGTTCGCCACCCGTCACGTTTCGTTTTCCGCGTGTGCGAAAAGTGGACTACGTGAGTGGTCTCTGCCTACTCCTTATATGGGAAAAAGGCAGCTGATAGATAAGGAGTCTGGCATTTACAGTTTACACAACCAGGTAAGTGGTTTCTGGTCTCTAGTTTCCGAATTTGTTTGTGGCAAAGATAATTTTCAAACATTCCTCGATTTCGGTCAGTGTACTGTACTGTACTGTTTGTAACAGAATTCGAATTTATTATTAATTTGGTGGCGGCTTAAGAGAATCTACCCCACCATCTTATCCCTTGGGTGTCATAAAAGTCGACAGAGGGATAATGAAAATCAGGAGATGGGCAGCAGCATCTTGGCACACCTGAATAATTAAACTGCGGTGGCCAACCAGCCTGCCAATCGTAGCAAATATGGCAAAATCCCCCCAAGATGAGAGCTACAAACCTGTGTGCCAATCTATGGGGGAGTCCTATGTTCAGCAGTGGACTAGCTATAGACTGAAATTATGATGATGATGATTAGTGTTTGAGGTGAAGATACTCGTACTTACCCATTCCAGACAAATCGCACAGATAGCTCCTGTGAAGTGAATTGTACTGAATGCATTTTGTCGTTTGTTTTTGTAAATGAAAGAAAGAAACAGAAAACTTTATTAAATACTACAACAAAACATACAGTAAAAGTTCAAAAGATAAATAAACAATTAGATATAACGTATTACACTTACAAATGTACGTCGGGCTGTAGCAACAAAAAGGCTGTCGACTCAGCATAATGCTATGGTAGTGTTGCCACAGCGCTGTTATTCTATCGGTGCCTCAGGTTTACCAAGCAGTTACCGGACATTTTTTAACGACTAAAATATACTTCATTTTAAAAAGAAAAAATAAATGTATATGTACATACAAACACACACATATATGTATTACATAAATAAGATAATAAGCATTTATTATCTAAAGAAGTGAGAAAGACGTTTTACTATCCCGGAAAAGTTGAGAAATTTTTAATATATTGGGAATTTCTTAAAATGTTTCAGTATTTTATTTTTAATTGCTATATTTCGATCTAGAAGATTTGTAAAAATATATTGTGAACGAACAAAATACCTAGTAAAAACCATATAAATTTAGGATTCTGAACATCACGTTATTCTAGAAATAAAAACCTTTTTTAATTTCTAAAATTAGATCCAATGGGTTTGATAAGACTGCCTTCTAGATAAAAGAAAGCTAAAGGGATATAATGCGACAAGGGTTTTAGCGGATAGTTTGTAAAAAGAAAAATCAAAAATCCAAGACATTTTCGGTTCGAAATTATATATCGCAAATTTATATTGAACATTTTATTTTCGGAATGTTATGGGGGTAATCGGACAGTTTGAGATCGCAACAGTTTCATGAAATGTTACTATTGTTTGATACGCCATCCACTAGCACATGCATACACACATATACACCCTGTTAATCTACCTGCATTGAAATAAAAAAACATTTGGCTTAATTCTTACCTAAGTAGGTAAGAATTAAGCCAAATGTTTTTTTTTATGTGATGCAACGAGCAAAAATTTCAGCTGATGGTAAGTGCAACGACTCCTCTTTTGCCCGACTGCCTTCTGTGTGACACCACACTGCGCCCGTCATCCTGAGACATCAGTTCGTAAGTTTCGTAAGCCCAGTGATTACACTATATGAGTATGAAGTAAAATTACTTTGAGTGCTATGAGAGTAAAATTTCAAGGTCGAATTAGTGTGTAGCCTTTTCCTGCAGCGTTTTGGACTAACGTTTCAGTTATCCTTAATATTTATGGATTAATTGTATGAGTTGAGTTGTCAACCTCGTTTGGTAGGAGTACGGCGTACAATTTCCATGCTTTTATTTTAGGTATTAATGGTGTTTTAGTTTTTTTTTTATATTTTTTTACTTTATATATTTTTTTATTATGTAATACTTTTGTTTCTAGCAAATATTTTTTTTTCTTTCTTCTTTCTTCATTTCATTTAGCATTTGGCGTTGCATTACATTAATAAAAACCTAAACTAGTTATATTCGTTTTAGTATATGGATAATTTTGGTAATGGTCAATCAGATCACACTCCACCTGATGATAAATTATCTGTACTTTATCTATAGCTCACAGGTATACATCCATCTTACAAAAAGAATATTCACTTGTATAGGGCTCACAATATTAATTTATTAATATCTGATTCAAGGTGATTCGTTCTCCGCACTTTTATCAGGTTCACATTATATATAATAAAAATACCCGATACTCGGTATTCGCTCCCCCAACAATTTATTTAAAAAATGTTGGGAAGCCACACGGCTCCCGTAACCGGCAGGTTTTCCGAAGAACGTGCAGCGTGCACAAGCAAACCAATACCGCCACCGGGAGCCACCACCAGATACCCTCCACCATTAAAACACTACCACTAGGCAATACACACTACTGAAGTCGAGAAAACGACACGTGTTTCACCTCAAAACGAGGCATTATCAAGTGATATTGACTCTACGATAGTCAGCCGCCGAGCACTCGGCTGTTCTCTCCACTCTGTTAAAGACACCAATCATCTCATTGAATACATTATTAAAAATGAATTGCAAGATATTCATCATCATGCAGCTTCCAAGCCGTGGTAGCTCAGGGGCTAGGCGCTCGCTTTAAATTTCATAGTACGCGAGTGACCTGGGTTCGATTCCCGGTGCCGGCACCACTAAAATTGTTAATTGTAATTTTAAGTGCTGATTTACCACGTGCTCGGCGGTGAAGGAAAACATCGTGAGGAAACCTGCATGTCTGAGGAATAAAAAATATTTCGAAGACATGTGAAGTCCGCCAACCCGCGTTGGAGCAGCGTGGCGGATTCTTCCTAGCCCAAAAACCCTCTCAGAAATGAGAGGAGGCCTGTGCTCAGTAGTGGGACATTTATAGGCTGAAACTTTACTTTTTTTTTATGCAGCTTCCGCAGAAAGAAGTATTTCTAAGTTAAAATTATTTGAGGAATAGTATTATGGTTACAACATAAAAACTATTTTTAAAAAAATATTGTACATTTCAATATTTATCACGCACTTATATTTCACTTTCATGAATGTGTCTTAGGTTTGCTTTTGTTTTCGCCAAAATATGTTAGGATCTGTACATTGAAAAATAAAACTAATTTTTCAGTCACGGATCAGTCATTTTTTAGTTTTTGATCTTGATTACTATCTTGACCTCATTGTATTGTATGAATGATTTGTGAGAGTTAGTACACGTCAACACTAATATTTTTGTGATATTGAGAGTATAGTAATAGTATGGTATAGTACACTGAGTAAATAAACTTTAACTCTATTTAACTTTATTCTTTGCTTTTTTTTCACATAGTATGTATTATTTATTTTATTATTATATTCTTTTGTTAGGTGATTGCGTCATGAACTGCATGTACAATTAAATTCTGCCATTGACACACGGAAGGTACCTAGCGGTGTCAGCAGAATACCAGCGTTGGCTTTCTGGCCAACATAATGCTGAGCTGAAACCTTATCGATCCAGCATCGCAATTCTTTTTTTGAATTTACTATAGATTTAAGGTAATATGTTTTCTATTGTGTTCCATTTTTCTTTTGTGTTTTATGTACCATCTGTGCTGGATTGATTAAATGAGATATTATTATTATTATTATTATTATTATTATGTAAAATAAATACCCAGGAACAAGTCTCGTCGTGGAACTCTGTATTTAGCTTAAGAGTTTGTGAATGTCAGCAATATTCTACTTATGTAAAATAACCTGTTGAGTTTCCTAATAAATAAATAAATAAATTGATGTGTAAAAGGGCCTTTCTGATGCTCGTCTCGTCGAGATTAGTTCACGCTACACCTTCTTCTTACAATCCGCAATTCGTAACTTACCGGTACGTTGTTAATAGAATCAGGCTTTACTCTTCATTACGATACCTGGTTTTGGGTGACGGTTCCCGGTGGCGGTATAAGTTTTATTTTGCACGATATTGCTTGTATTAACAGTTTTAACATACTTTTATTTGACCTGTGTGTATGTCACCTGTATGAATGCAATGGAATCTTTCAATTCAATTTTCATCCACTTCGAGACGTCCGAATTACTTGTGCTTACGTATATCGATATATTGTTATTGACTGTAGTTTCATAATTGTGACCTGGTATTGTCACCAGGATCATCAGCTCATTGCTGTTCAAGCGTTTTTTTTTAATTCTTAAACTATTAAACGATTATTAATTGTGCATGCGAATCTTAGCTAATTAATATTGTTTCCCACCTTCATTAAAAAATTTTTGTACAACATTTTATAAATGGCAATAAAAAGCTTTTTGTTACAGTCTGTCTTCAACGCAAATGGGCTTCATACCACAAAATAATATTTATATCCTACACGAAATATTTCATTCTACAATTTCTACTTCCAAATTGAAGAGCAACATCTTTGTGGCAGATAACATTCATTTAATTAAGTAAAATATGTGCCACAGAAATGAGCTGCCCGAAGCCATAAAATTAAATCTCACGACGTAATTACTGTTCAGGTTGAATATGTTTATTATAACTTTTAACATATTTTTTATTTTTATTGGATAGTGATGAAACAAGCAAAATGCTCACCTGATGGTAAGTGCAACGTCTGCCCATAACAAATGCTGTGTCACCCAGAAAATTTCTGTGTGACACCACACTGTGCCCATCACCTAGAGACATAAGTTCTTGAGTCTCATCTGCCCAGTGATTACTCTAGCTCACAGTGCCCTTCAAACCGAAACAGTAATGTTGGCACACTACTGCTTCACGGCAGAATAACTGGCCCTGGGGTGGTACCTACCTAGATGGATTCCTGCATAGGAATCCTACCACCATATCGTTTTACCACTGACATAACATTAAAGAAAGATCTAATTAATTAGAAACACCAAGGATTTTATTTTTTGTTTAACTTGATAATTAAAGTTTTGACGGCTCATACCTATTTATCTTCAATATTTTAGGTTGTGTCTTTCTTCTTATCCTCGGCCGAACGAAGAGTACTTTTTCTGTTTAGTTGTCTAAGCTGCCTGTACTAAAGCGTTAGTACTTGTTTGTAAAGAAAGTTTATTATTTTTATTGTACGCATCGATTGGAATTCGAATCTAGGTTCTACCCTAGCTAGCAGTTTACGAATGCATAAATCTATTTTATATCTCAGCTAAAACTGAGATTAATTAGATAAAAATGATATTGATCAATATACAACACTAACACGTAACTAAATAAAATACTCCAGTGGGAATTTACGTCTAAGTGCAAATTCTGCGCCGCAGCACGTACGGTGGAGATAGAACGGGCGCATTTGTGGAATAGTATTTTCGCAATAGTCCACTTATCCAGCCCTCGAAGACTGTGTTTCAATTCGTTCCTATTATTTGCAATTGCAATTTCATACGTAACATTAAATTATTTTATAGCATATCTGACGACCGTTTTGCGTAGTGGTCAGGGGGGTACCTGACATGTACGCCGTGGGTCCTGGGTCCGAATCCCAGCCGTCCCAGAGGTAACATTTGTGCAAAAACACAGATGGTTAGTCCCGACTACACCTGGAGACAGACAGCAGCAGAAACTAGAACATTTTAATAAATAAAGGCAACCCGCCTGCTAAGCGTGACAGCTTCTGTATTATCGCCGTTTAATTGGAGGTATATAATTATCATTTTAATTATGAGATGTGTTAACAGAAAAAAAAATTGCGGCTATTTCTTTAACTTTTGATATATTTTATGAATTGGATGACGTAATTACCATACAATGAATCTAAAGTCAGACATTGCTGCTTATATCCAGATGAAAATGGCACATAATACAATTAACACATCGATGAATATTTTTTTTAAGAATCAAAGACCGACGTACGGAGAATTGAAACCTAGTGCCGATATTTGAGCAATTAATGTTGGCTCCGGCTGGATTCGATCCCAGGATCCGCGGTGTAGAAAGTCAGGTACTCTGACCACTAGGCCTTGCGGTCGTCGAAATTCTTCAATACTAAACATGGTTTAATTACTGCTATTAAGAATGTACTTGTTTTCAAACCATGTGACAGTAGAAATAGATGATAATACCAATTACCATGACTATGACGTGCGAGTACTTACATACATACATAAGATCACGACTGTATCCCATAAGGGGTAGTCAGAGACAGGGCACTCACTATAGATGGTGAGCCCATCGCCATCATGTGCTGTTGGGTGCACAGTTCAGTTTAATTCCTATTTCCGAGTACAAACATAATGTGCGAATGTATAAGTTGAAATTAGAGTTGAAGTTAGAATTAGTTAAATCAGGGGCAAGGCGCTCGCTTTAAATTTCATTGTAAGCGAGTGACCTCGATTCCCGGTACCGGCACCGCTAAAATTGTTAATTGCGTTTTTGTGCTGATTTACCACGTGCTCAGCGGTGAAGTAAAACACCGTGAGAAAACCTGCATGTCTGAGAAATAAAAAATATTTCGAAGACATGTGCATGAGACATCCGCCAACCCGCATTGGAGCAGCGTGGAGGATCCTTCCTAGCTCCAAAACCCTTTTAATAAAAGAGAGGAGGCCTGCGCTCAGCAGTGGGTGACATTTATGGGCTGAAACTTTACTTTTTTAGTTTTTTATACTAATACTCCTTACTATAAAGTTTTTTGATTCCTACAAGTATACCAACTAAGTATACAACTTTCTTCATGCGTTGAACGCATCGCTTCGGGCTTGTCAATTTCACAAAGCAAAGCTCTTCAATATAATCTCTATTGTTCGTGAGTTTCTGTCCCTATGCATAGAACATTTGTATTCTCTATTATGAATTGCTTCGGTAGTAAATAGTTAATTTCATTAAAAAATAATATTGATGGTTATTGGTGGTAGGATTGCTATGCAGATATCCGCCTAGTAGGTACAACCGTACTGTCAGTTATTATGCCGTGAAGCAGTGTGCAAACATTACTAGTGTTTCGCTTGATACCCCTGATGTCTTAGGTGACGTCCCGATTTTCAGGGGTCTAATGCCACGTCTCGATTCACCCTTGATCGGGACGTCAAATGTTCCGATTTTTCACTAACCTCTAAATGTATCTAGTTTGTTGGAAAAAGTGATGCTGTCATTATACTGCTTGTGAGAACTCATTTCTTGACTCGTACCAAAATGGCGGCGACGTAGTTTTCTACCCGTCACGTCTCATTACCCGCGGGTGGGAAAAGTGGGCTACGGGTGTTGTTTCAGCCTACCCCTTATACGAAAAACACGTGACTGCACACAACAACAAACGAAACAAATGAAACTTAAACATACATTATTTGATTTTCATTTGTTTTGTTTCTCGTACTAATGGTAACATACATAATTTTAAAGTAGATTGAGCATCCAATAAAAATAAATTAAATCCCATTTTTTGTAGCTATTGTAGCTGACCCGATTTGAAGAACAAATTACCGATTATTTTTGCCCTCGTTCTCGAAATTTGATACACTGGACCTGGCAACACTATACAGCATATGCTGTTTCAAATTTGAATGTATCTTCACCCACAGAAGAACACAGAGAAGTGTGAGTACAAACCTGCATTAAGCTAGTGCGTTTATCATGCAGAACTGCAGTGCCACTTACTATTAGAAGGGATATTTGTTAAGTCAATTTCCCACAGAAATCTCTTCAATTAATTACAATTAATCACACTACCTTATTTATCAAAAAAAAAAACAGTTTTGTGTAGATGACATTTTTTTTAAATACGAAGGCTGCGGTTTTAATTCATGTTCATTGATTTAAAAAGGTGTTTGTTATTACTAAGTTAATATTTTCAAAATAATTAAATAATTACGAAATAATTCCGTTGATTAATAAATAAAGTTAAAATCAATTAATGTGTTTTTGGATAAATTAAAATTACAAAATTTTATATACTGTTATAATTTTGACCCAGTAATCCTTTTTCTATTCGGGATGTATTTGTTGATTTTTAATTATTTGGTAATATTACCAAAGCTTTGTTTCGCGAAGGGTTTAAATTACATGTTGCTTAAATTGGGAACTCCAACATGTGTGTATCCATTACAAATGGAACGCAGATAAGAGATAATACATTAGACGAAAACAGAGGAAAACAAAGTAAACAAAACTCGTTCATTAAGAAATATAAATACAGAATAGAGATGATTGCTGAAAATTTTGTAAGCACAATTATTTAATCTTTAATGTTCAAATTATTCCGTTTCTATTTTTTAGTAGCTGTGATCTGCGGTCTCACTCGCGTAACATAACCCGACCACATAACGGTACCTCTCTGACCTGATTATTCACTCTTGTCGGTACGGTTCGAAGTGCGGCTCCTTACGGCCTTAACAACTTTTCTTAATAAACGGGCAAAAGTAACTTTTCAGATCGGATTAGTATTTCTCGAGATCATTGCGTTCGAAAAACGAACACTCTAGCTATCTACTATAATATGATTTTGAATTTGATATTTTTTTTGCATTTACAAAAAGAAACTAGACGAGTAAAATGTTCACTTGATGGAAAGTGCAACATCTGCCTATAACTAATGCTATATCACCCAGAACATTTCTGAGTGGCACAACTTCTGTGCTCGTCCTCCTGAGACATCAAGTACCTAGTAATTACATTAACACTCCGGGCATTAAGACCAAACAAAAATAATGTTTGCACACTACTGCTTTACGGCAGAATACCTGGCACTGCGGTGGTACCTAGACGGATCTGACGTGGTTGTACCTCATGAAAAACCTCGTTTATTCGTGAAATGTCTACAAACTTATAAGCAAAAATATTTTTGGCTACGTGGAGCTGTAACTATCTCAATAACTTAGAGGTCTGGAAGCAACAGAGGTTACATGAATGATTAATCAGATTGCGCCAAAGATTTGTTAATACATTGTGCAATTGTACCTAGCCGATTTCCGACCACGGCGACATCTTCTGAATACTGTCGAAAGCTAACCAACTGCGTAAGGGATATTATAGCGCTACAACTACATAAAGGCGCTCACTAGATAAGAACCTACCCACGTCCGATATAACGTTTATGAGATAAGATCAGAAGTAGGTTAAGATGCAGTATCAGTGACACGAGACAATCACAACACAACCAAACCCGAAAATAAACAATTTATACTATTGCACATTGCCAAGCCTAGGCGGGTGCGGGTACCCCAAGCGTGGCAACTAATGGAAAATCCCCCAAAATGAGAGCTACAAAATTTTGTGGCAATCTATGGGGGAGGCCGATGTTCAGCTGTGGACTAGTGATAGGCTATAATGACGATGATGACATATGTTAGCTCCGGCTAGAGTTTAGAGTTCGTCCGAGAGACCCCAGGACCCGCAGCGTAGAAATCAAGTAATTTGAACTCTTAGCCAGTTTAGTCAGCTTAGTTTGAAAATATATAGTAACCATAGCCTCCGCCATGGTAAACTGTAAAGTTTAATGTAAAACTGTAAAGTTTAATGTGGCGAGACCGCTGTAAAAATAAATTGGTTAAATTACTCAAATAATTTTATCAGGCTAAAGAGCCTCAGATGTAAAGGAATTACTTTTACTAAGTTCTTGTAAAATAACATTCGGATCAATTTTATTAAAATATAACTTTTAAACAAAAATCATATTTTTGTTACAAGCTTTTATTTGAGAAAATAGTGGAGTTCAAATGCAACGAGCCCAAACCTGATGGGCTCTTGCTTAGTTGCGGAGTTCCGAGGGCCAACTTCCAGCTCCATCATCAAACCAGCTTAGCTCGGAAAGAAGGTCAAAATTGAGTTACAAGATTTAAACCGGAAAGACGTACCAAGAATCAAGTGATAGTACTGGTGGTAGGATTCCTATGCAGGAATCCGTCTAGGTAGGTACCACCACAGGGCAGGGTGAAGCAGTAGTGTGCAAACATTACTGTGTTTCGGTTAGAAGGGCACTGTGAGCTAGCGTAATCACTGGGCATATGAGACTTAAGAACTTATGTCTCAGGGTGATGGGCACAGTCTGGTGTCACACAGAAATATTCTGGGTGACACAAAATTGGTTATGGGCAGACGTTGCACTTACTATCAGGTGAACGTTTTGCTTGTTTCATCGCTTTATCCAATAAAAAAACTGTTCGTGGGAACGCTTGTTGTAGTGACAGCATTGCATATTATGGTGTTGTTCTGCACGAACAATACCTACCAGCTTTCCGTACAATACTCGTACCTTCGTCGCCTCTTACAACATCTCGGAAGAAAAGGGGTAGGTGATATTCTACTATGCCGGTAACCTATTGTTTTATATAAGAAGATATTTAAAATCTCTTAGACATACTACAATATCATATAGTTTTGATGTCCTCCTGCCCAATTTTAGACCACAACGTAAACATCTGACTACATTTGGAAGCTACTAACTGCGCAGGAGATATTATAATGCCTCCAGTGCGCGCGCCGTGTGACGTCGTAAGAGAATCTACCTCCCCATCTCATCCCGTGGGTGTCGTAAAAGTCGACAGAGGAAAAAATTTAAAACCAGGCGATGGGCAGCAGCATCTTCCTGAAACATCCAAACAAATAAACTGCGGTTGCCAACCCGCCTGCCAAGCGTGACAACTATGGCGGAATACCTCCAGATGATAGAATGTGTGGGGGAGGCCTATGTTTACCAGTGGACTACACAGTACACTACACAGACCAGTGGGGATCACAACACAACCAGACCCAAAAACCAACAGTTTGTGTTTTTACGGTGATCTACGGCGTAGAAGCCAGAACCCTGACCACTAAACCACAAGAACATTGTTATGTATTGTTGTATAACGGCACCGGTAATGATGGGCAAGCAGAGAGCAATACAGTAAGTAAGTAAATAATTTCTTATCTGAATATGTAATAGTTTTAATCAATTTTGTAGTAAATCAGTTTAACAATATTTTTTTTATTTTTATATTTTCAATGTTAAACAACGTAGCCTCTTCAAATATCTGTTCAGAATAAAATTATGTTCTGGCTTTGATGTAATGTCAAGCATGTTTTCTTTTGCTATGGGAAAATGAGACTGACGTAGAAATAATTTTTATTTTGTAAAAGAGTGCCATAAGCTGTGCTTTGCTGTACTGTCCTTATTTTTTCCATACTAATATTACAAATGCGAAAGTACTCGTAACTATCTCTGTTCCTGTTCGTTTGTTACATTTAACGGTTTAACCGCTGAGCCGATCTTGACGAAATTTGACACATGGATGACTTGCGTCCTGGAGACATAGGATGCTTTTTATAACGGAAAATTAAATAGTTCCCACGGAATATTTAAAAAACCTATATTCACGTGGACGAATTCGCGGGAATCAGCTAAAATAGTAAAAACTGTGAAAGTTTGTATTTTTGCAATTAAATCACGCTCAAACGGCTGAAGGGATTTTAACGAAATTTGGCATGGAAGAACATTTTGTCACGGAAAATATTGTAGGATACTACTAAGTTAATAGTACAATTTTTATTTTTTTATCATAAATAAAATCAACTATTTCTAAATTTTAATTTCGCGCTCGGCGAAATCGAGCGGGCGGGAAACAACTAGTAAAATATAAAAAAACTTAAAGTAACTGTCATCAAATTACAAGTTAATATCCGTAAATAATAAGGAAATTCAAATGTTACTTAAAAAATGTAATAAACGCATTTTATTTGCTTACAATCTTTCTTTTTTAAATCGCTGCTGTAGGCGTAATTGAAACAGATGTAGTCCAAATAAAAATCATTCAGCTTGATAATTCGATTTAAAAGGTCGGTTTTCCTTATCCCTTACTGTACTGTACGACAATAAATCTTTAAAACCAAAACGAAAGTTTTTTTCTTTCTTATTATATAAAACTTATATGTATTTTATTTCGCAAAACGAAATGAAACTATTTTCATTACATCTGTGGCTAGTTAATCCGATAACATTTGTTTAATGTCACTTTTAAAGTTTTTTATTTTATTAAAGCCAAAATTGTATGCTTTACTGTCCCCAGCAAATAAAAAAAAACAAAACAAACATTCAAAATTTCATCAACCATGTGATCAAGACTGCATTGCATCTTCGTTACTTTAAAATTGATCAACTCGTGTCTTTGGCGCAACCGCACTATTGATATATTCTCTCCTCAAAATTTAGGTTATATGGAGGTAGTTACAGCTCCATGTTTTTAAGGTTTTTTTTTGGGGGGGGCGGATTTGACCTTTTCATACCAAGCTTTCCACAAGGTAGAGCCAGTTACTACTAGATACTGGCCACAAGTGAATGAGTAGACTGGATTGGGAAAAATCTGTAAGACATATCACACAACACCAGTTTAAAATAGCAGCATAATGCTTAGTGCATTTTACGGTGTGTCAGGAACCAGAAGGTCAATAAATGGCAACGATGTATAAAAATTTATCTTTATCAGGTAGATGGTAAAGGGTCACTGAGGCCGATTCTTTATCCTTGAGGATAATACGACATTACGATTATACGACAAAAAAATAATATCCAGTACTGGAATTTTCTCTTTATGATATGAAGAAAAATATTTCATATTAAGAGTTATTAAAAATCATATCAAAGAGAATAACCAATTATTTAGCTTGTTGATGATTTAATAGTCACCTTTCCAAATTTTCTCATCATTTCCATTCAGTATTTACATTTACAAATTAACGCGTATTGTTTAATTTGTTTTGTCTCTTTTTGCCAAACGTATTATCTCATATTTGTGTATCATTTGTACATTGTGTAAACATATACAGTTTACTATTTTCATCAATGTCAAATATCAAAATGTCATATAAAGGCTTTGTAAAGAAAACTACATGTAAAAACTGACAAAGCACATTTACTGGTGGTAGGATTCCTATGCAGGAATCCGTCTAGGTAGGTACCACCCCAGGGCCAGTTATTCTGCCGTGAAGCTGTAGTGTGAATGCATTGCTGTGTTTCGGTTTGAAGGGCACTGTGAGCTAGCGTAATCACTGGGCATTTAGGACTTAAGAACTGATGTCTCAGAGTGACGGGCGCAGTGTGGTGTCGCTCAGAAATATTCTGGGTGACACAGCATCTGTTGTGGGCGGACGTTGCACTTACCTTCAGGTGAACGTTTTGCTCGTTTCGTCACTTTATACAATAAAAAAAATACAATTACTTAGTATTACCGAATGTCTGCATAAATTTCCTCCTTATTTATTAATTGGCAACATATTTCGTTGCATTGTTTAATTATATTAAAAGATATATGATGAGATTGGCACGATGCAACTCTCCAGATAGTCCTATTGATAACAATTTATTCTACATAGTACTATTATTACATATTAAGTACTACTATTATATATTACGCATATAATAAAACTAGCCGATATCTGTACATCGGATATTTTATAAAAATTCAAATGAGAGGTCTTTCTAAGAGCAATAGACGACAAAACAATTATCTTTAGTATTTGATATTGTGTTGGGGAACTTAGCACTATGCTCAATGCCCTCATTAGTGTCTCCCAACAGGTAGGTCTTAAGATGAACATAGACAAGACGAAGATCATGTCTAACGTCCATGTCACATCTATACCGGTTGTTGATGGAAACACTACGCTCGAAGTTGTTGACGAATATGTATACCTAGGACAGATTGTCCGACTAGGTAGGTCGGACTTCAACCAAGAGATCACCACAAATCCAACTCGGCTAGGCAGTGTTCGGAAAACTGCGTCACATCTTCTCGTCGAGTATACATAAATGTCTCAAAAGCAAAGTTTACAACCAGTGCGTGTTGCTAGTGATGACATAAGGAACATTGGCGTAGTTCTTTACTTCGGGCCGCATGAGGAAGCTGTGTCGCTCAGCGAGCTATAGAAAAGGCTATACTCGGAGTTTCTCTGCGTGATAAAATCCGTAACGATGATATCCATAGCACAGCTAAAGTAACCGACATAGCCCTATGGATTAGCAAGCTGAAGTGGCACTGGGCCGGCAAAATAGCTCATAGAACCGATAACCGTTGGGAAAGAAAGGTTCTAGAGAGGCAACCTAGTACCGGCAAACACAGTGTACGGCGCCCCCCACTAGATGGAGCGACGTCCTGCACGATTTTGCGGAAAGTCGATGGATGCAAGTGGCTCAAGATGGTGTTTTCCGCAATCTATGGTCAACAGTGGACTAAGATAAGCTGAAATGATGATGATGATGATGATGGGTTTCGCAGAGAACTGGTTCCCCTACTCATTAACGTTATTATGTCACTCTAAGATTCAAATGACCTAACAGTCTCTATTCATACATAACACAAAAAAAAACATAATACAAAAAAAAGGAGTCTTCATAAGACGACGACGACGAAATATAATAATATGAAGAAATTACTTTATTTTCGCAATTTCTTTAAATATAACACTAGGCTGTTCCCCTATCCAGGTATATTATGTTATTATTATTTATATTATTGGTATTATTGGTATTATACTGACCGTTGACATCATAAAGTAGCCTATGCCCCCCTAACTATCGTTATGCGATTTATTACACCATTCTCATTGATTTGTTTGTGTTATATCAGCTTTTACGGCGGGAATATAATTTTTTCTTCGTGTCATAATTCTGCGGCGCTATAACATGTATATCCTTTAGGAAAATTATTATCTCCCATACAAACTTCATCACTCTATCTTATCCTATTCGCGGGAATTTTCTAAAATACCTTTTCAGTGTTCCTCTAAGGTACTCAAGCAAATTTTCCTTCAAACAAATCTTTAGGTCAACTAGTGGTAGGCGTTGCATTGCTTGCCAATGAATATCTATCGATATATCAGACACGGTATGTTTTATGTATGTAGATCAGCTTCTTCTTGCATGCAAAGAAAGAAAAATATAGATACTTACTTACAAATTCCACACGTACAAAGTCGCGGTGCGAAAGCGTAAGACATAGTCAGCGTGGAGATCTTAAGACTTCCGGCGATGTTGTCCTATCTGGCGATGCTGTAAAGCTGTGTCCAGGTTTTCAGTGCTTGAGATGTATGGAGAAAGTGTTAATGCCTCAGAAGTCAGCTTGAGGAGAGGTGCCGCCGATTATGATCTTTAGTGGCTCTAGAGAGTCTAGGAAACACAAACTGTGCAACAAAACAGTCTAGTGCTGTGAATGCGATGGCTGCCGATGATTTTATTGTTTTAGATGGGGAGATGCTGGCTGCGTTCATATCACGTCGGGGTCACCAATTTGGCGAATGTTGTGCCAAGGGAAAAGGATAACTACCTGTCAGATTGAGTAGTCTGAACGAGGAAGAACGTCATAAAAATTTTGGTACTTTTCCGTTAGTTGGGCACAGGGGATTTGTTGGCTATAATTAGAACATTTACCGGCATAATTACAAATCGAAACTGCTCCGGTGCTGCCCCTCCGCCCATGCGTAAGAAAGCGCTTTGTTACAGCGGGCGGGGGCTGCCCTTCCTCCGCGCCTCTGACTTTACAAATACACTCTAAGATAGGACAAAAAAGACTGCGTAGAGTCGAGGTTGATCAGTTCGGTTCTATGTCAGTTCTGTGTCAGTTTTCCTTACTCGGAATAGTTGTTCGGATACCATTATTTAACAACAACAATAGCTAATGCATAGAAATACGATGGCACGTTGTAGAGCTAAGTGAAGTCCACAGAGAGGGGGAGGACACTCTTACTCTACAATCGGGTCATCTCCTCTACTTTCGGGAGGGAGACAGCCTTTCCCAAGGCGGAGTAGGTTTTCTCGTCAACAGGGTCCTCAGTGACAGCATTCTCGAAATCTCCAGTGTGTCGACCAGAGTAGTATATCTTGTGCTTAAGCTGTCTGAGAGATGTACTCTTAAGATTGTACAAGTTTATGCACCAACCTCGACA
This sequence comes from Luehdorfia chinensis, assembly GCA_019845155.1. NCBI lineage: Eukaryota > Metazoa > Arthropoda > Insecta > Lepidoptera > Papilionidae > Luehdorfia > Luehdorfia chinensis. The sequence continues at coordinate 4,746,814 of JAHVAK010000003.1, read as the reverse complement.
CACTCGGATGAAGAAGTCGAAGCTATGTACGAAGATATAGCCAGGGCCTTACACAACACTACAAAGGCCCACTACAATGTTGTCATGGGGGACTTCGCCAAGGTGGATAAACATACGGGCGTGGAATCGATTATGGGGCCGCACGGATTTGGAAGTAGGAATCACAGGGGGCAAATGCTGGTAAACTTCCTCGAACGGGAGGGGCTCTATTTGATGAACTCATTTTTTCAGAAAAAGCCCCACAGGAAGTGGACCTGGCGAAGCCCCGACAACGTGACAAAAAATGAGATTGACTTTATTATGACGGACAAAAGGCACATATTCAGAGATGTCTCAGTGATCAACAGGTTTAACACTGGAAGCGATCACCGACTGGTCCGAGGCACTCTGAATATTAATTTTAAGCTTGAGAGAACCCGTCTAATGAAGTCCACGCTCCGACCGAATACGCTTCAAACCGTTGCAGGCTCCCAACGTTTCCAATTGGAACTAAAAAATCGATTCGATGCCCTGGAACCCACCGAGGACATTGACGGGGACCTTAAGAGCGTGGTTAACATCTTAAGGGATGAGGGAATCAGATTTTGTGGAAGGCAGCAGACGGGCCGAAAGTTTAAGTTCTCAGTCGAGACACTCCAGCTCATGAAGAGGAGACGTGAGGCAACAAAATCTTTGCCATCAGAACAGGCGGCACTCACCAGGCTCGTAAGGAAATCTGTGCGGCGGGACCTACGACGCTCTAATGCGCTTCGTATTCGGGAGGCAATAGAGCGGAACAGAGGTCCTAAGTTTTCTCACAGCAGCTTGGGAGAAGCCGCCTAGTTAAGTTGAAGACCGATGATGGCAAGTTCCTCACGTCGAAATGCGAAGTTCTCACTGAGATTGAAGACTACTACGGTAGACTATATGCTCCCCACAAACAATGTCCTGACCCTGAAAGCGACGATCCCAGAGCCACACTGACCCGCCACTATACCGCCCTGGCCCTTGGGCAACTTAAAAATGGAAAAGCCCCAGGCGAAGACGGCGTTACGACGGAGCTCTTAAAGGCAGGGGGACAACCCTTGTTAAGAGAGCTCCTTAGGATTTTCAACTCCGTCTTACAAAATGGGAGAACTCCCGGGGCGTGGAGCAGGAGCATTACAGTCCTGTTTCATAAAAAAGGAGACAGGACCCAACTTAAAAACTATCGCCCCATCTCTCTCCTGAGTCACGTCTATAAGTTGTTCTCGAGGGTCATCACGAATCGACTTGCGCGAAAGCTTGACGACTTCCAACCTCCGGAACAGGCCGGTTTTCGGGGAGGCTTTGGCACCATGGACCACATTCACACAGTGAGGCAGATTATACAGAAGACAAGTGAGTATAATCGGCCCCTGTGTATTGCATTTGTGGACTATGAGAAAGCCTTTGACTCCATCGAAAATTGGGCTGTTCTGGATTCTTTGCGGCGATGCCAAATCGATTGGCATCGAGGTGTTGAAATCTCTTTATAGTGCCAGCATGATGCTCATGCAAGTACAGGGCAGTCAGACAAAACCTATCCAGATGCATCGAGGAGTAAGACAGGGGGATGTTATATCCCCGAAACTGTTTACCAATGCACTGGAGGACGTTTTTAAGACGCTAGACTGGAAAGCACGGGGCATCAATATCAACGGTGAGCACATTTCGCATCTACGCTTTGCCGATGATATCGTCATCGTGGCAGAATCGCCGCAGGAATTGCAAGATATGCTAAACAGCCTAAATGACTCCTCGCGACGTGTTGGTCTGTGTATGAATCTGAACAAGACGAAAGTCATGTTCAACGACCTCGTCATACCAGCTCCAATAACCGTCAATGACGAAACTCTCGAAGTTGTTCAGGACTACGTCTACCTCGGGCAGATAGTGCAATCAGGTAGAAACAGCTTCGCGAAAGAAGCCGATAGGAGGATTCAACTGGGCTGGGCAGCGTTTGGGAAGCTACGTCAGGTTTTCTCGTCGCCCACACCACAAAGCCTGAAGACGAAAGTATTCGAACAGTGTGTTCTGCCTGTACTCACCTATGATGCCGAAACGTGGACACTGCTCCACAAGCTCAAAGTCACTCAGAGAGCAATGGAAAGAGCTATGCTCGGGGTTTCTCTGGTGGATAAGATTCGAAATGAAGAAATCCGCCGGAGAACTAAAGTCACCGACATAGCCTTTCAAGTTTGCAGACTGAAGTGGAAATGGGCTGGACACATGTGCCGCAGAAGCGACAACCGTTGGAGTAGGCGAATCCTGGAGTGGAGACCACGTTTAGGCAAACGTAGTGTGGGGCGTCTCCTGGCTAGATGGTGCGACGATCTGCGCAAGGCGGCTGGCAGCAACTGAATGCGTGAAGCCGAAGATCGGGCTAAATGGCGCCTATTGGGAGAGGCCTATGTCCAGCAGTGGACAGCCGCAGGCTGATGATGAATAGCTAAAATTAAATTCGAACGGTATTTAGGAAAAGCTGAGATTGTGATTATTTACCAAATACTTCAGTCACTTCATTACGAGGGATGCCAATTTTTTTTTATATCGTTCAGAATTGTTTACGCCCAGCTATCGGAAAAGTATAAAAATTTGAACATTAAATTCTTGGGACCACCAATAACAAATAATATTTATTAGTTTCCTTAAGTAAAAGGCTAGGTGTTCAGAAAACACAAACAAATTATTATCCTCTTTTATACGTAAACAAAGGTAAGAAAATGGGTCAACATCAGCCTAAACAAATGACGTCACATTATTTCTTATTCAGCCATAAATATAAGTGGTATATCAGATGTCAACACGTAGGAAACTCCCGCTCGAAGTTAGACATGGCGCCATCCATATTACAAAATACGGTCCTTTACGATAATATATTTTTTTATACATGAAAAAGTGACGAGACGAGCAAATGTTTACCTGATGGTAAGTGAAACGTTTGCCCATAACAAAAGCAGAACATTTCTGTGCGGCACCACTGCGGCATTTATCCTGAGACATCAGTTCGACAGTCTCACATGCCCAGTAATTACACTAGCTCTCAGTGCCCTTCAAACCGAAACACAGTAATTTATTAGTAATTTATTTATTTCTCTTAAAAAACGAAGCCCCACAGTAGGATTTTCTACTGTATCGTGGGTGCGTTTTTACAAACATATATTTCACATGCACAACACAACCAGACCCGAAAAGCAACAATTTGTGATTTTGCACAAATGTTGCCTCCGGCTGGGAATCGAACCCAGGACCGGTGGCGCATAAGTCAGGTACGCTAACCACTTCGCCACGCGGTCGACAAATGTAAGTAATGTTTTCACACTCTTGCTTCACGGCAAACTAACTGGCCCTGCATATGTCATATGTATGTTAAATTTTTCTTATATTTTTGAATCTTTGAATTTTTAAATTATGAAGGTTCATTCAATTTGAATTATTGCTTTAATGCACTCTCTTCTCACACTTTCTACTCTTTAATGTCATGGCGCGAAGCGGCGTGAGATAGTGCTTTATCCCCGACATGTCAAGGTCAAGCGACGTCCGGATCATTTTAGGGATGTGGTCACGATAACTCCCGAAAAAATTGACGTATCGTGATCGGGTTTTTTTTTATCTTGTCCAGAATTTTATCTATTTCATATCAAATGTCACTTGCAGTTATTAAGAACAAAAACATTTTCTTATTGTTTTGATTGATTATTTACATTAGTCAATCACTTAAAATAAAGCTGTGCAGTGAAGGATCACGTCTCTGTTCCGTATGTCATCACCTATATAATATAATAATATATTTAGATACTTGAAGTACAGCCATACCATGTCAAGTTTCTAAAAGTCACAAAAACACAGAAGCTTCAATACCTAAAAGCTTTCTCTCTCAGGTAATAATAACACTTTTATACTTAACCAATCATCAAATGGACGTCTTAAAATATTAGCTCTGGCGACTTTCAGTGCCATTTGACAAGTTCGCAAACAATTGCAACCTACATCCATAAAATATCTTATAAATATAAGATTTAAAATTATTTTACTGTAATGATTTCTTATATTTACGCGAACACTACACATTTAAATGAAACTAATTTTACGGATTTTATTGCGTTTAATTTTATTATTTCTAACCCGACGTTTCGGGTGCTGTAAAGCACTCGAAACCTCGGGTTATAAGTAATAAAATTAAACGCGATAAAATCCGTAATATTAGTTTCATTTAAATTATTTTACTGTAGTTATAATATCTCTTACTGGTGGTAGGATTCCTATGCAGGACTACCAACGCAGTGCCAGGTGTTGCCAAACAGAAATGTGCATTTCGGTCTGAACGGCACTGATAGCTAGTATAATTTCCGGGCATATGACGTTGGTTTTCTGACGTGTTCCGTGATGGAGTCCAGGCTGGAGGTCACCTCGTCGAACACTATGATGGGCGAATCCTTCAGTATGGCGCGCGCTATAGCAACTCGCTGCATCTCTCCGCCGGACAACTTCAGACACCTTTCGACCACCTGCGTTTCATAGCCCTAAGAAAAAGTTAAGTTTCAGCCTATAAATGTCAGGCCTCCTCTCATTTGTGGGAGGACTGCCCTACACAGAAATAAAAATATTTATTACTATCTCTACTCTCCCATGGACAGTTTTTAGTAATCAAGGGCTCTGTCATTGTAACAAAGATGGCGTTCCTTGAGATATTATCAAAAAAAAAATGATCATAACTTCGTGTTAAAGCGCCTGCGTCTTTCGTCCAGGCAATGTTTTCGAGTGTTAGATTAAGTTAATTTTAAGACAGGTTGTGAATGCTCCTTATGTTTTATTATTTACCCTCGTTGTCATTCCATTTTATTACATAGTAAGAATCGTCCGAACTTAACTATCTAGTTGCATTATTTTAAACCCTTTCCTTCCCTGTCCTTCGTGCCGGATATAAAATTAAAAGAACAGAATTTGTTCTATAATATAGTTAAAAGAGGAGCTTTTTTGAAAATTATATTTGGATTTCGGAGGCAGCAAAGTGACGCAGATGTGGAATAATTTCCAGTAATTACGTGGTGTAAAAGTTAGGATTTAGTTATTTTTTTATCACCCAACGCTCTAATTAATATACTAGTATTTATTGTAAATCACCGGAATTATAAGGTTAGTTGCATTTATTATTATATACTGTTTCCATCGATTATCTTAAATAATTACCTATTTGCATTATGGTTATCATTAGCAAGTTTGTAATGCTTTGCAGTAAATACGACAAAATTGGTATTGTAAAAATACAGTTAGCAGTAAAGCTATATTATTTTGATTATTTACATTAGTCAATCACTTAAAATAAAGCTGTGCAGTAGGAATCTAATCGTAGAAATAATTGTAGCATTAAGGTAAATTAAGTTATTATATACCTTAGCCTTTATGAGTGTTTAAATTAAATCCCAACGTAATAATAAATATAATAATAGTGTAATTATAGCACTGGACGATTGTGAGATTTATTTTCTAGGCAAATTATTAAATAATTAGTATATAGAACATCGAGAGAATTAGTTATTATTTGTGTACCGATTATCTTACTATTTCACTACTTGATTGATATTTTCGTGTGAGTACCTACATACGAGTATTAAGTGCGTTGTGTAGTTAAGTACTTACACGTCTACGTTAGCTTATATACATTTATTATTGTATACATTCCAGGTCTAACACTCTCGTCTTCCAGAATGACCGAGGAAAAGGAGTTGATTAACAAGCGAGGTAGTTTTAAAGGCCGTTTAACTGCTTTTATCAGTTACTTAGATTCGCTGACAACACCTTTACAAAATCATGACGCGACGGAATTACAATTGCGTATGGGTAAGCTGAATACATTGTATAACCAATATGATGAGGTTCAGTTACGTCTGGAATGTATTGTCGATAAGCTCGACGTACAATTAACGGAGCGTTCATGCTTTGAATCTCAATATTACAAAGCGCTAGCCAAAGCTCAAAATTTATTAAGTGATCATCATAAAGCTGACGAGTTGGCATGTAGTGACAAGTGTTCTCGGTCCTGTAATCACAAACTTGTTAAGTTGCCTACTATACAATTGCCAAAATTCAATGGATCGTATGAGAACTGGTTGGAGTTTCATGACACCTTCAATAGCCTTATTCACTCTACTGACGAGATCGACGAAATTAACAAATTTCATTATTTGCGCGCGTCTCTGGAAGGGTCTGCCGCTGTAGTCATTAAATAATTTGAATTTTCTGCCAATAACTACACCGTGGCATGGAACGTTTTGTGTGAGAGGTTTAACAATAAGAGATTATTAATTCAGAATCAAGTTTCAGCCTTATTTAACATCGAAACTATTACTAAAGAGTCCTCTGTCACATTAAAACGTTTAATTGACCTGTTAAGTAAAAACCTACGAGCATTGGAATCTTTGGGCGAGCCTGTAAAACATTGGGACACGCTTCTTATCTATATAGTTACGCACAAATTAGATCAGAAAACCTACCGTGAGTGGGAGGAGTTTAAGGGTCGTCTAAATAAAGATGAATCCCTTACATTCGATTTATTTCTTCAGTTTATGCGTAACCGGGCTGATTTAATCGAAACGTTAGAGATGTCGCGTAACATTAATTCGGTGTCGAATAAGTCGAATCTTAAATTAAAGTCCATGGTTTCGGTACAGCACTCATGTAACCCCAATGAAGATTCACCCAAAAGCTCTTGTCTGAAATGCAATGGAGATTACAATTTAGTCAGATGTCCACAGTTTCTCGCAATCAGTAATGAGGCTGGATTGAAGTTACTTCCGTCTTATAAGATTTGCTATAATTGTTTTAAAACAGGACATTATGCGAACCATTGTAAAAATCCAGGTTGCAAATCATGTAAGCGCCGACACAACACTCTCATACACGTCGCGGGACTGAAGGTAGGTGAGAACGTTCGTAGTGTAAACAATCGCTCTATAGAGAGTGCAACAAGCGAGACGCACTCGTCCATGACGCCTGCCGCAAGCGTGTAAATAGCGTAGTGTTATCTGCGAGCGTCGCGCATCATAGCAAACAACAAGACGTATTATTATCGACCGCCTTGATTAAAGTGCTAGATTGCAATCATGTTGAGCATGTCGCCCGCGCAATATTAGACAGTGGTAGCACATCTAGTTTTATAACGGAGACTATGCGCCAGCGATTAACTTTAGATTACGTACAGATAGATAGGTCGATTTTGGGCATAAATAACGTGACTTCTTACGTAGGCAAAAGGTGTAGTGTGGTAATCTCTTTTGGGATTTGTTAGGGTCACAGAGAATGAGGCTAGGCAGTGATCAGCCCGTGCTGCGGGAAACCAAGCTAGGGTGGATAGTCTCTGGCCCTATTAGTAATCATCATGCTGCATTTTCGACACATAATATAGTAAAGTTTATTAGAAATTTTGCCAAAACTGAATCTTATTACGATGATAATAAAATTAATGACGTTCAAGACGATTTAACACGTTTTTGGCAGTTAGAAGAAATAAGTTCGAAATCATCTTATTATTCATCGGAAGAGAAGTTGTGTGAAGATCATTTTGTTAAAAATACGTCACGTGTCGCTGATGGGCGTTTTCAGGTCCGTTTACCACTCAAACAAGATCCTGTGATTTTAGGAGAGTCATTTAAAGGAGCTACGCGTTGCTTATTTTCTTTGGAGCGTAGATTAAACCTTAAACCGGACACCAAACATATGTATTATGATTTCATGTCTGAGTATCAGTCACTAGGCCATATGACTGTATGTGAAATACCTCATTCGGGTAAAGGTTATTATTTTATACCACATCACGGAGTGCTACGTGAAAGTAGCACTACGACTAAGCTCAGAGTAGTTTTTAATGCAAGTTTCCCTACATCATCAGGTATTTCTTTAAATGAGATACAGATGGTCGGTCCTGTCGTTTAGGACGACTTGGTGTCGATACTCTTACGTTTCAGGCAGCATAAATACGTTTTGTCTACCGATGTGCAGAAAATGTATAGATGTATAAGCGTCCATCCCGATGACAGGCGACTACAGCAGATCGTCTGGCGTGACAATCTCGGTGATTCTGTTAGGATTTTTAAATTAAACACCGTCACGTACGGTACGGCGAGTGCACCATTCCTTGCAACGCGCTGCCTTAAACAACTCGGTCTTGAGTGTAAAAACAAAGACATAGCTGAAATCATAATGCACGACATCTATGTTGATAATCTGCTTACAGGTGGTGATGACTTAGATGACGTTAAATTTATTCGTCAAGAAGTCACTGCTGTATTAGCCTCTGCTTGTATGCCATTACGAAAGTGGAGATCGAACGAACCTGAACTACTGCCGAAGCTCTCGCAGGCATCACGAAATTTAAATATTGGATCTTGTGAGCCAAACAAGTTGTTAGGCCTTGGCTGGGATTCGGATTCAGATGAGCTTCACGGCTCACTTTCCACTGAATTCATTAATTCCCGATGGCAACAGCAAACGTGGCCTGCTTTCGGTAATTCACAAGTCTTTGACCCCTTAGGTCTTATGGCTCTGTATGTCATCACCATGAAAATGTTGATGCAAAGATTATGGTTAGACAAGTTTTCATGGGATGAGCCCCTGACTCCAGACATTAAGAAGCGTTGGTATGACATCATCAAATATATGCCTATTATAAATAACATTCGCATTCCTCGTATGGTTATTTGTGAGTCATACAAGGTGCTACAGTTACATATTTTCACTGATGCGTCTGAGCGCGCATATGGTGCGTGTGTTTATGTTCGAAGTATCAATAACAAGGGAGAAGTTATGATTCGATTATTAATGTCTAAAAGTCGCGTAGCGCCAATAAAACCGATAACCATACCACGACTGGAGTTGTGCGGTGCCTTGGTAGGGGCTCGTCTTTATGTAAAGATTGTGCACTCGCTTCGTGCTAAGACTGATCAAGTCTGCTTTTGGTCAGATTCCACAATTGTCTTGGGATGGTTACGAATGTTACCTAGTAAACTTCAGCCTTTTGTAATCGAGTTGCTGAAATTTTGGAAAAGGTCGGTGACCGTAAATGGAGACATGTCCCAACTGATAAGAACCCAGCAGACCTAATATCTCGTGGTGTGGATATTAGTGTCCTGCCAGGTCTTGAGTTGTGGTGGTCTGGTCCTGATTTTTTAAAGCATGACTTATCAGAGAGGCCTTCTCAGCCTAACCACGTTGAAATATTGCCCGAAATTCCTCATAATGTTTCATTAACTGTTAATTTAATGAATACTGAAATTAATGAGTATTTTATCGATTTTAGTCGTTTTTCGAATTATTTACGCCTTCTGCGCACCGTTGCCGCTTTGCGATTTATAACATCCTGTAAGAAACAGGTCTTTACGTCTCTATTTTTAACAGACGATGAACTAAAAAACGCGTTAAATATCATTATTTCGAAAAGCCAAAACGATTCCTTTCCGGAGTATAGATTACTTTTGAATAATCACTATTTACCTAATAAAAGTCCCCTTATTAAATTTAATGTGTTTTTGGATGAAAATAGAATAATGCGTGTCGGGGGTCGATTAGGTAATTCAAAATTTTCATATGACAAGAAGCATCTTATAGTTTTACAGTCCACTCATAGGTTTACGAAATTATTGTTTGATCATGAGCACAAAAGGTTGATGCATGCCGGTCCACAGCTACTGTTAGCATGCATTAGGGACACTTATTGGCCCATAGGAGATCGAAACCTAGCGAAGGCATGTTATCATAAATGTATGCGATGCCATCGCATGAAGGGTAAGATCTAGACACCACCTATGGGCAATTTACCAGAGTAGCGTCTCCTTTCAGGTGGCTTTCCTTTTGAAAGCGTGGGAGTTGACTACGCGGGTCCCATTATGAGTGCCTCTCGTCAGGATCGCGGTTGTCGGATAGTTAAAGTTTATATTTGCATTTTCATCTGCTTTACTACCAAGGCTATTCACTTAGAGTTAGTAGGTGACTTAACAAGTAACAACTATTTGTTGGCAGTACGCAGATTTATTTCTCGAAGGGGTAAACCAGTCAATATTTATTCCGATAACGGAACCTCATTCGTTGCTGCATACAATGATTTATCTAAATTCTTAAAAAGCAAACTCAATTTATTGAGCGAAAGCATGGCCAATGAGCACATTAATTTTCGTTTTATTCCGGCATATACTCCTCACTTCGGTGGTCTCTGGGAGGCGGGAGTCAAGTCGACAAAACATCATTTGCTTAGAGTGTTGGGCAATTGTCACCTTACTTATGAGGAACTTTACACTACACTGACTCAGATTGAAGCAATCTTGAACTCTCGACCCCTCACTCCGCTGTCTTCAGACCCTGCAGATTGCATGCCACTGACCCCAGGACATCATCTGATTGGACGTGCATTGACTTTTTTACCACAACCAGACTACCAGCATAGCTCCACTCCTCTTTTAACTAGATTCCAACGCATTGAGCAACTGCGTCAGCATTTTTGGGAACGATGGAGTAAGGAGTATGTCTCAGAGCTACAGCAAAGGGTGAAATGGCGTGCCTGCAAGGATGGCCTCAAGTTAAATGCTTTGGTGGTTATAAAGGAAGATAACCTTCCTCCGCTGAAATGGAGGCTTGGAAGAATCGTCGCAATCCATCCTAGGCCTGACGGCATAGTTCGAGTTGCCGACATCAGAACTTCAGCTGGAGTCATCCGGAGGGCATTCAGTAGAATCTGTCCATTGCCAGTGTCACCTGATTCTGGTTGAAATCGTGGCTTTCAACGTCCGGGAGCATGTTAAAGCGCCTGCGTCTTCCATCCAGGCAATGTTTTCGAGTGTTAGATTAAGTTAATTTTAAGACAGGTTGTTAATGCTCCTTATGTTTTATTATTTACCCTCGTTGTCATTCCATTTTATTACATAGTAAGAATCGTCCGAAGTTAACTATCTAGTTGCATTATTTTAAACCGTTTCCCAATTAAAATCCTTATATACTCCCAACACTTCGGAACCGGTTAAACAAACACAATGACAAGTAGTCTAAGTTGGCCCCGGAATTATTGTCTGTTACCTGTGTAGAATTCATAACAATAGCTTTAGTAGTTCTCTTAAGTTTATCGTACTTACGGCTTTATGTGGGTACTGCAAATCTAAAACATTGCCCAAAATATCTTTAAAACAAACTAATAAAAACGTAACCCTAAATTGAAATTTGTGATTTAACTACGAACTGGATGTATCTGGGATTTTTGTATTTTATTTTACAAAGTCGTCGCAAAGACCCTTGTCGTCGTCGCGTCTTTCTTTTATCTAGAAGGAATTCTTATCAAAGCTATTGGATCTACTTTCCGAAATTAATGAAAGGTATATATTATATAGATGGATCAAACCCGGCTCGGCAGCGTTTCTGGAAACTGCGTCACATCTTATTGTCGAGTATACCTTAATGTCTCGAAACGAAAGTATTCAATCAGTGCATGTTTCCAGTGATGACATACGGAACCGAGACATGGTCATTCACTGCAGGTCGGTTCTTTGTCAGATAAAATCCGTAACGATGGTATCAACAGTAGAACTGGAGTAACTTTCATAACCCTACGGACTAGTAAGCTGATGCCTCAATTGGCCGGCCACGTAGCCCGTAGAAACGTACCGGTAAGCGCAGTGTAGGGCGGTTTTGATACAAGAAATTCTTACAGCATTTCATGTTAGGGTGTTATTCTGCACGAATAAAGGATGTCCCTACAATACCTTAGTCGCCACTTACGACACCAATTGGCCTGTAACCTTAATTACCTGTGGTGTTAATCCATCCATTGACCACTAAAACTGGGATAGTTTTAAAAAGCACAGTAAAAAAACCGTATAGTAATTATTTTCAGTGTGGTGGCGGCTTAAGAGAATCTACCACCCCATCTCTTAAATTTGAAGACTCACTTTGTACAAAAATAGCACTTTTACTGTTCTACATAAAACGCTACTCAAGAAACCTCAATATTAAAAGCGACAGAATTGGAAAAGGTTTCAAAAAACAACGTTAATTGACCCGAATCTTTCTACTGTCAGGAGCATATATAATTTACAGATGCCATTAAAGCACCGACGTCAGACTGAGTACACCTTCATTTTATGGAATCATGTTCTAAAAGCATTTTATCATAAGTTAGGGACGAAATATTTAATCAAAGTCTATATTAAAAATACCGCGATTAACCAAATATGAAACGCTGGATTAACCAAACATAAAATGCTGCGAGAATGTCATTATCATATAATTTAAAAAAAATTAATAAATGTCTTGAAAATGTATGTAATTGTCGTCATCGGCCTTTTAATAGTCCAAAGATTCCTTAGTCGTAGAAATTGCCGTAATCGCGAGATACCACGATTTTGAGTAAATATTATATTTTAAAATGAAACAATATTTTACATGAACATAAATATCCGATAAATTGTCGCATTCCAAAGCAGTAGACATACATGTATAGAGGTTGATAACAATATTCATCGATTTTATTTAAATTGAGTAACCTTCACCTTTAAAGAGTTTTTGAACTGCATAGAAAATTCATGAAGTACTCTATAAATTTCTTCGGCGATACATAAAAAGTTGCCAAGACACTTTAGCTTGTATTGAGAAGAATCACTGAAAATCTCCATTTTATTAGTAAGCCACATGCCTGAAATACTCTTTAAAATAGTGGTTTCTATAAAAAATTACCTTATATTGTGGACGGTAATATTGCTATTTCATTGAAGCCTAAGGAATTTTATTCAAGTAAAACCTCTTAACTTTAACTTAAAATGAATACCTTAAAATAGGTGCTCATGCCATCTCCTTTTCTGCTGCACTGCTTTGAGCACTTTTAATTTCACTACGCAGTAATATACATACATTTATAAGGATTTGGTTTCTACGACAAATTACCTTATATTGCTATTGATGACCATGTGATTTCATTGTTCACTTACATACATACAGTCATGCTTTTTTCCCATATAAGGGGTAGGCAGGGCCACTCACGTAGCCCACTTTTCGCCCTCGAGGGAAACGAGATGTGACGGGTGGCGAACCACGTCGCCGCCATTTTGGTACGAGTCAAAAAATTCTTAATCCCATTGCGTTCCCACGAAGAGTATACTGACAGCATTGCATATTATGATGTTATTCTGCACAAATAAAGGCTGTCCGTACAAAACCTTAGTCGCCTCTTAGGACACCTCGTTAGGGAAGAGGTAGGTGCTATTCTACTCTGCCGATACCTATCGGCTCCATTGTAGCCAAAGGGATACTACTGAAACGAAAGCTCGTAACAAAAAAATGTTTTTATTACATTTTTACTGATTTTGTATTGACTCAAATTGACGACCGGAATACTAAAAGCTAGTGTGACTATGTTAGTTCGGTTATTTAAGAGATGGTTACTCCACCGTTCTCCAAAACCCATGTGATTTCACTTAGGTCTACTAAGTTTTCACAGATTCTCTAAGATTAAGTATAATAACACGATCTTAACGTTCAAATAATAAATTTAGTTAAAAAGTTACAATTTGTACTTAAATTTTTATTTATTAATCGACTTAAAATAAGGAGAAGGTCACAAGTCATCTGTATTTTTTATGTATGTTCGATTTTAATAAATCTTTTTTTGATACCGTAAGGGAAGTTATTTTTTACTTATTTGATAAAGTGACGAAACGAGCAAAACGTTCACCTGATGGTAAGTGCAACGTCTGCCCATATCAAATGCTGTGTCACGCGGAAAATTTCTGTGTGACACCACACTGTGCCCATCACCCTGAGACACAAGTTATTAAGTCTCATATGCCTAATAATTATGCTAGGTCTCAGTGCCCTTCAAACCGAAACACAGTAATGTTTGAACACTACTGCTTCACGGCAGAATAGCTGGCCCTGGGGTAGTACCTACCTAGACGGATTCCTGCATATGAATCCTATCACAGGTTTCTGAATACTAAAAGTAACAGCCTGTAAATATCCCACTGCTGAGCAAAGGCCTCCTCCCATCTCTGAGAGGGTTATGGAGTCAATAAGAGTCCGCCACGCTGTTCCAATGCGGGTTGGCGGACTCAGACATGCAGATTTCCTCAAGTTGTTCTACTTCATCTCTGAGGACGTGGTAAATGTGGTGTGTGTGGCACATAAAATTGCAGAACAATTTTAGAGGTGCCGGCACCGGTAATCGAACACAGGTCACAAGGCGAGCGCCCGGCCCCTACTACGGCTCTTCTAAATACTAATTACTCATGTATTTATTTATATACATATCATTTCAAAAATAAAAGAAAATTAAAAAAAAAATCTTTAGCCTGATTCTTCTGCGTAGAGACCTCAACTACACAACTACCTTATTACGTAACGGTAGTTCATTGTAAAAAAAGTGACATATGAGGAACGAAATGTGAACTTCTTATTTAAGAGAATTAATATATTTAATTTTATTATTTAATATTATAATAACCCCTTTATAAAGTCTTAATTTAATAAAATGTTTGAAGTTTGACTGAAAGAAAAATTTTGTTATAACAACGTATCTATTTCCCCATAAAAGAGTACTGTATTTATGTAATCAACATCACTTTTTTGTATAATTTCTTTCAATGTATCTCTGAGAGACACTTTAGAGCCAAGTTCTATGTCCGTCGCATTTGCCCATAACAAATTACCATAAGACATCTTGCTGTGGAAAAAACTAAATTAAACCTAGCAGTTTCAACATTATTCAATTTTTTTTTTTTTTTTTTACAGCGTAAGCTGCAAACCTAACTTACTTGCTAGTTTCGATATATGGAGACCCCATTAAAGTCTCGCGTCAAGAGTTATTCGAAAACAAATACTCGTATCCGCAAGGCTCATCTCTTCCCCATTTAAAAGCACATTTATATCCGATCGTTTAATATTTGGTGTAGCGAGTTAAATACATTTTGTTTTATTGCCGTTGACAAGAAAATTGTCGACGCTGAACTCTCTGTCCTACTGTCTGTTTGTTACCTTTTCATGGCTCAATCCTTGAACCGATCTTGATGAAATTTGGCACATAGATACTTGCATCCTGGAGCGGACATAAGATACTTTTTATTCCACAAAGATTTCCCACGGTATTTTTAAAAAACTTTAAGCCACGCGAACGTAGTCGCAGGCTTCGATTTGTAATACTATATGATGGGTGTCATTAATCATCATCATCATCATCATCGTCATTTCAGCCTATCACTATTCTACTGCTGAACATGAGCATCCCCCATAGAGTGCTACTAAAGTTTGTAGGTCTCATTTTTGGGGGAATTTTGCCATAGTTGCCTTGTTGCTTGGCAGGCGGGTTGGCAACCGCAGTTTATTTATTCTGATGTTCCAGAAAGATGCTGCTGATTCCCACTGTCGACTTCTACGACACCCACGTGATGAAATGGGGTGGTAGATTCTCTTAAGCTGCTACCACACGACATGTGTCATTAAAGGAATAGAAAGGGGCTGAGAATTAAATCTTGCGGTACACCCATATACGTGTATACTGCTGACTCGGAAGAAGTCGTACCATTGATAACTACTTTTTGGGTTCTTTTGCTCAAATATGAAGTTATAAGTTTAAGTGGAGAATGTCTTATACCGTAACGATGTAGTTTCCTAATGAGTTTTTCATGATGAACGCAATCGAACGGCTTAGAAGGATTACAGAAAATATCGAAGGGATCCTGCAAATTTGTCTTGTGTTGTATATTTTATCATCATTATCATTAAACTTTAAGCATTCCACTGCAGGCCCTGTGTGGCTTATCGCAGTTTTAAAGTTTTGCCGCGATCTCAACGGTCGGAAGTCGGATTCATGATTGCTGTACCAGACACCTGGCTCCACAGACGCTGCTACCCATAACTACTCTGAATAATATATTAACCTACAACGTATTTTAATTGGGTTGGCGCTGATAGCTTGTGTTACTGGGAATATGATATTTAAGAATTGATGTATCAATGTGACGAGCACAGTGTGATGCCACACAGAAACGTTCTAGGTGAGACAGCATTTGTTTTAAATAGATGTTAGACTTACCACCAGGTAAATGATTTGCTCGTCTCGTCACATACTTCCTTAAACAACATTTTTAGTCACTTATTTAAAAAAAAAACATTAATATTATCTTTAATACATTAATTATATGTTTAATAAATACAATGAAAACTATGAGGATTTTTTTGCGGTATAATAAATAATTATAGCTAAAACATTTTATTTTACACGTTCATTACTTCAACTTATAAAATAAAATGTTTTATTTTATTCTACACAAGATAGAAGAGGTGTTGGAAAATAAATGCAACTTCGAAGCCTTAACGCAAAAAAGCCACAATGTATAATATTCTTCGGATTCGCGATAACATTAAGATCATTTAAATCATCATGACGATGTAGCACCAAGTATGTAGTATTAAGTTCTATTAGAACTTGATTCATAAAATATAATAATGTTTCAAGTACAATTTTGGTTGCGTAGTTGATTTCTATTTTCATTATCCAATATAAAAAAAATTAAATGAATATTCGATGTACGATTTTCCTAGATAAAATCTTTCTTTTTTAATAAAACGTTTTGCTAGTCACAATAAGAACATCCAGATTGAAGAAAAATTCTTTAAACAAACTCTTGTATTTTCTTACGAAATTGCTCATTTACTGACATTTTAAACAAATGGTAACAGTCTATTAATTAAATTATAATAGGTCGGGAAAAGTATTTTCGCATATAGTATGTATAAACTTGTAATAAAATCTCTTTGGCTGTACTGTTTGTAACTGGCTAGTTTTGATGACATTAAAAAGGTTACATTTCATAAAAAGAAACAAATTACTAAAATGTTGTTTCCGGCTATTTTTCATTTCTTTTGCTTTCCGTCAAAATGTGTGAATCTAATAAAGAAAATTTTCATCGCAAGCCGCTAAAAAAATGTGACGTTTGTGGACCTAATGCAGTTTTAGTAAGAGTAGCACAAAGTTGGTTTTAGGGGTTTCAATCCGGGAATTTTGATGTTAAAGACGCACCTCTGATCGCCCTGTTACGGATAAAATGGACACCATTTTTGAAAAAGTAGAGTAAGATAGGCATATCAGTAGTTACTTTGAAAAAAAGTCTTGAGTTTTCATATAAAGTGTGTAGAAACTTTTTCCCCAACCTTATACATAATATCATTCAAAAATATATTCAAATTGATCTAATACAAGAATAAAGACCAGTTATGAAGATTAACATAAAATATTTTTTAATAAAATATATTAGAGCGCAATATGTAGGGAATATACGAGTAGAATATAATTCTTAAAAATTATTTAAGAAATTTATCGAAATTTTCAGGAGTTATCCGACAAATTAGAAATATAAAAATTGATTTTAAAGAAATGCGCTATTGCGTGTCTAAAATATCAGAACTTAAATAGACTAGCTTTTACTATTTCGATCGTGAATTGGAATCAACATCAAAATCAGGAAAACGATATTTTTGAAGAGCTATTGTTTGGAAAATTACAACAAATTCTATAACAATAATTATTTGTTATAGAAACCAAATACGGTAAAATTGTATTTATATTACTGCATAGTACAATTACGAAAGCTCGCGCAACAAAAACGGAGGTGCTAGCTGACAATAAGAGTATTTGAACGTAATGTCGTTTTGCATACTTTATATGTAAATATTTGTACTATGCTTTACCTTCATCTTTGTATCACGTGCCTTTTCATACATTTGTAATGAATGACGACGTTGAATACTGCGCAAAAAAATTTAATTAACTTCTGTTTTCCTCGTGTGTTTTCAAAGTGCAAAATGTATTACAGAAGAACATTTAAATATTAAGAAGATTTCATTTTACGAGTATTATAGCTCATGCCTCGACTTTGCGTGGCAATAGTTGGGAATTATTTAAATTTTCGTGATAAAGTCCTATGTCAGTCTCTAGGATGCAAGTTATCTCCGTGCCGGATTTCGTCCAAACCGTGAAAAGGTAACAAAAAGACAGAGGGACAGAGAGAGTTACTTTTGAATTTATAATATTAAGTATGAATTAGACCTACAAATATTCGACGTCGATATTCGCGTACCAATTTTAATCCTCCAGTAGCTGCAATCTTACTTATAATTTCATCCTTTCCGTATGTCGCGGTAATTTTACTTAGAGACTTTAGACACTTGACGTTTTATGAGTCGCTGTAATAGTTTAGTGAAATTAGGGACGGCACACCATCTATGTAACTAAGACCGACAATTCTGTGCACCTAAGAGTTCGGTTGCGATTCGAAACCCACGACCCTCAGCACAATAATCAGAAAAGAGCCTACTCCTTCCTTAAAGGCCGGCAACGCATTTGAAATTCCCCTGGTATTGCGGATGTTCATGGGCGGCGGTGATCACTTACCATCAGGTGAGCCGCCTGCTTGTTTGCCCCCTCACCAATAAAAAAAAGTCTCTTTCCCATTGGGTTAGGCAGAGACCGTATCCGTAGCCCACGTTTCGCCCTCACGGGAAACGATACGTGACGGATTGCCGTTACAGGTCAGGACAGGACAGGTCGCCGTTATAAATTTTCGGTTATGTGTATACGTATACCATATAATAAACCCGATTGTAAATCACGGAAAAGCGAAAGGTCTAATTTTTTTTCCACGCAGACAAAGCCATGAGGAAAATGTAGTCAATAATATAATGCGTGTTTAATATGATTAAGGCAGGAAATACCAAAGAACGCAATTACGTTTTTAGAAAGGAAAAATCCTATACTAAACACCTATTGAAATAATTTCTCGCTTCAGTTGAATTTGCCGTAAACCGACCAGACTGTATGTATGGTCCAAATAATTAATCTAAAGCGTTTTAAATATACAATAATTATAATTGCTTCATTTATTTTTCAACGTCTGATGTCATTATACACACACCGGCTCATAATTGAGCCGGTGTGTTTTCATCGATTTGTTTCTGTTTCCCGGTAATACTGATTTGGTAGTGGTTCCAGCTCCGTCTAAGGAGAAATTGATTAGTTTTATAAATTCGATAAATTCTTAATTTTATCGGTAAAAGTTATATTTTTCGTGTCAATACCTTAGTTGAAATAAACTAAAAATGCCTGATTTAACACCACCAGAGATTATTAGAACAGATGAGATGCGAAGAAATGGTCATACTTACAGATCTATAGCCGCCAGACTGCGGCAATCAATTTCAACGATTCATCGCAGTTTTCGATGGTACCGGTTGACTGATTCTCTTGTGAGGAGGAGGGGTCAAGGCAGAAAAAATTGCACAAAAAGAAGCGATGACGGTTTTCTACAATTTCGAGCTCGCCGGGAGACGCGGGTAACGTCTGTGCAGGCCCGAATTGAGCTTGAAGTCGTGCGAGAAGTGCGAGTGATCGAGCGTACAGATCGCAGAAGATTTGAAGAAGTGAGGATATGATCGTATGTACCGGCAAAAACTCGAAAACTTGAGAGACGCCATCGTTTACATCTGTTAAACTTAGCACGCGAACATTGTTCTTGGGACATAAACCAATGGGGGCGGGTAAGTACACTCTACTCTCTACACTCATCAGTGACAAGTACTGATGAGTGTAGAGTGCTCTTAAATCAAATCGATGGAAGTCAGAGAATATGGAGACGCAAAGGAGAACGATACATTCAGACTAATTTTGAAAATACGCTGGCATCTGGCAGCAGCGGGAATCGAAATTAGGTCACTTGTGTACTATGAAAATTAAGGCAAACGCCCAGCCCCTGACCCAGCTACCACGGCTCTAAGGACTATGTACTTTACCTATTGCTGTAGAAACGATCGATCCCTAGAGTACTCTGGCGGTTCAAGTGTTTCTAAAGAAACTGACTGCGACTCATCATTGCCACTAGTATCAAAATGACATGTTCTTTCCCCGCTTACAGGTTAAGTGTAGAATTACAGTAAAGTGTTTCAATTCAAAGTGTGTCAATTTTGTACTTATAATAAAATCGGTGTTCTTTTGCAAATATTTGTGGTTTATCGAATCTGATCTAATGGTTGATCCAGAACATGGTCACAGACTTCCTAAAACGACGATGTTCTTCCACCAAGGATGATTCGCGAGGCTATTGAAATTAAAAAACATCCTAATTTCAATAGAGAAGATGGTTGGGTATTAGATACCGTTAGCTCTTTCTGCGTAGATCGGACCAAAATAATAATTAAAAGCTGAAGATACCCCGGGATAACTATCACATCAGGACATCTGTCACCTCAGTCCTCCCGTGACCGTGGGTGCTGTAAAGCACTCGAAACGTCGTACGTTAGAAATAGTTCAAAACTAAACGCGATAAAATCCGTAAAAATTTGTTTTATTTAAATATGTAGTATTCGCGTAAATAGACGAATCATAATGTTTTACGATATACTGCTGATAGGTGTCTGGCAGAGCAGAATAGCACTTACCTCTTTCCTACAAAAATATCGTCGTCTGACTTACGACTTCGAATTGCAAAGCACTAAACTCTACACTTTTTGCAGACCAACTTTTGGTGCAGTTTGTTATAATATTCGGGTAGATTTTTAAGTTGGGGCGAGGTCAGCAACGAAGCCCATAAGCTATTCGTTAGTGGTGATACAATTTCATTTCCAACTATTTTAGCTATATCAAATCCATAGTAGTTAAAGAGGCTCTAATTGTATAGTCTTATTCTAAATATATTTTTACTTATTTCTCCAATTTGTATTCAAACTACTTTATATGATAATAACATTTTACAATAGTCTAGAAAAATATTAGATCCTCTAGAAAGAGCACTGCGAGTTTTTGTAAGCAATCATTTCTAACTAGATAAATATGAAAAGGAATCTATTGCAACTTCAACAGCATATTTTCTGTGTAATTTCAAATCTAATTTCAAATATTCTGCTCTGGTAGTATATAGTAGACAATATTTTTTAATTAGATTAAGTTGTAGGCGTATCGATCTAAATGTTACAAGAAACTTTGAATTCATTATAATTAGAGTTTGCACAAAGTCAAACAAGTCAGTATAGAGCAAGGCCTAAAATAAAAACAAATCCTGACATAAAATAAAAGGTAATCGATTATGATATCAAACGAGTAAATTTCATCCATCAAGACAAATTAATTTAATCAGTAATTCATGCACTTTAATTCTTGTAACTCCTTTCTGTGTTAAAACTTAGATGGAAAACTTTTGATAAAGACCCTAATTCCATCGAAACTATAAAGATTGGTCAAATAAACTATTTTGTAAGTACCTTATTAAATTTAAAACCTTTTATTCGTCGAAACAAAGCGAATTTCATTTATGTTTTTCGCCATCAAAATAATTAATAAGCATTAAAAATCTAATCAATAAGAATACTTATATTTTTGTATAATTTTTGCACGTAAATACGTATATTTTTGCACGTCTCATGGCGCGAAGCGGCGTTATGCCCGACATGACAAGGTCAAGCGATTCGGCGGTCTTAAAATGCCTTTATCACAATTATATTGCACTTATATGCTAATTTGAATAGACTCATATCAAGAAAACACTTTAATTAATTCTTTAAAAGTACTTTGAAAAATTGAGAATTTGAAAAATCATCTAATGGTACTTTGAAAGAAAACAGTTTAAAAAAAATTGTTCGGATCTTTTTAGGGATGTGGTCACTATAGCCCCCGAAAAAATTGACGTATCGAGACTGGGTTTTTCTTTATCGTGTCTAGAATTTTCTCTACTGGTTTCTTATTTCATATCAAGTTTCAATCACTTGTAATTATTAAGAAAAAAACATTTTTCTTATTGTTTTCATCTGAAATGGAACTGACTCGAAATATTTGAACCTCAATACGATTTTTTTTCTTATGAGTTAAATGAAACGTGTTCTTTTGGATTTTCCAATTTTTATTTATTGTTTTATGCTGTGTCACTGGGAACATTGCTTTGTAGCGCCTTGAGACATCAGTTCTAAATTCCCATATGCCCAGTAATTACACTGGATATCAGTGTCCTTCAGTATGTCTCGAAATTAAGTCTTCCTTAGTCCCGAAGTAATGTTTGCACACTACTGCTTCACAACACAATAACTGACACTGCGGTGGTACTTGCCTAGACGGATTCCTGCATAGGAATCCTACCACCTGTAAAAGTGTTAGTTGTTTGAGGCAAAGCTAGTAGAGTATCCAGTCTGTCGGTTTTCTAAAGTATATATTACTCATTCTTCGTCCCCATTAGGTTAACATACGTGGTGGACGTGTTTTGCGTCTTCATTTATAATGCGTACAGCTAGGGAGTGGAACTTTTGGAGGCGTCGGTGATCCTAGACCACCGTAACGTGCAAGAGAGAA
Source organism: Luehdorfia chinensis (assembly GCA_019845155.1). Taxonomy (NCBI): domain Eukaryota; kingdom Metazoa; phylum Arthropoda; class Insecta; order Lepidoptera; family Papilionidae; genus Luehdorfia; species Luehdorfia chinensis. Next base: position 4,724,460 of record JAHVAK010000003.1, on the reverse strand, counting down.
TAGGCATATTCTAGGCTAACTTGTCTACCATCTTAGACCATATCACTCTTTAACACCTGGGATGATGGGTGGGATTTTGGTCAAAAGTTGACCTGTTCACAATTATGATTTGTACTCGGAGCAGTAAAAGACCTGTGACCGAGTAAAAATAATTTGCGGAGACTTAAATAGATATGTTCAAATAAGTTTTCTTATAATTCCATTCACTAGATACTGCAACGTGGCAATTATAATAATGACTCTATTTTAGTAAATGTGGAATATAACGAACTTAGATAGACAAATGAATAGAAAGTGTGAGGAATATAGTAAAAAAAACTCTGTTTAGTTTTTTTACGAATGTATGTTAGAAATTTGATTAAAATAAAAATAAGTAAACATAAATAATCAAAAATATTACTGACTGTAAAATTGCTGCTTATTAATATAAACAATTATTACAAATACTATTTCATTTGCTATTTCAACTGCGAAATCTGTAAAACCAATAGAGAAATTAGATAGCTTTGACACTTTTTTCCTTTTTTTTTCATAGCTTACGCACCTTGAGCTGAAAATGCTGCCAGTATTCTAGATCTTATTTCTATTAAGTATTTTCTTTTGAAGTATTTATATTATTTGTTAAACTTTAATTGCTCGTTTCGTCACTTTATACAATTAAAAAAAATAGTAACTCACATTTAATGTTGTTGCACGCATATTACTATTCGACTGGCACTTATGTACTTGAACCATTATATATTTTACTTATCTTAAATCTGTTGGAGGTGTCTATAATAAATAAAAACATAAAATAATTTCCCGGTAGTTTGATTTGCGTATTACTCTTCAGTTAGTTTATTCACAATAAGATTTATACCAAAATGTCACGTACATGAATTATAGGAATAACAACCTATCTCCTCTAGCAACTATCAAGAATATAAAACTTGGCGTACTGTTAAGATTATATAGCTGTTAATATATTAAGTACAAATACATAAAACATTTGATTCCTGTTATGGGCAAGCAAGGCACACATCAGGGGGACGATAAGAGCGTTACATCAATTTATCATTCATCATTTCACTCCATCATAAGTTCTCTGCTGATGCATAAGCCTTCTCCACAGGTTACCTCAAAACACGGTAATAAGCCACCCGCATTCATTGACTTTCCTCAAAACCGTGCAAGTTGTCGCTCCATATTGGGGGTCGACATACACTGCATTTGCCGGTACGAGGATGCCACTCGAGAAATTTTCTTTCCCAACGGTTAACGGTTCTATGAACCTATTATATATATATAATATAGTATATTCTATGATTATATGGCCGACCCATTGCTACTTCAATTTGCTGATCCATAGGGCTGTTTCGGTTACCTTAGTTCTGCTGCATATATTTTTTCAAATTTTATGATACCAAAACCAAGACTCTTTTGCGAAACCGACTGTTGCAAAGAAAAATCAAAACGAGCGTATTTTGTTTTATCCCAAGCTTGGATTTTTAAGGTATTATGAATATGTTACTGAAAAGTCTTAAAAGCCATGTGGCGGCATAAGAACCTATTTTATTCTGTGGATGTAAATTAAGTAGAAAAATGAAATGAAATACATAATAAAATGTTAACGTTAACCCAAACAAACCCACCCACTTGTGTTTTTAATCACGGTGGTTTTTGTTCAATAATAAACCTAAAATGTGAACGCGTTCATTAATATTATAGTATGTGATTTTCTTCTCCATGTAGTCATAGGCTTTGGTCTTTTTTAATTTTTTCTGATTATTTTGTGCTAAAATATATATATATAGAATACACAAACGAACACTGGTAAGATTACAATGCAATAATCCGTCCACGTTATACCTAGAAGACGGATTTTTATAGGCACACGGTGCACGTACCACGAGATGAACGATTTGCTAGCCCCGTCACTTTCTTCCAAAAAAAAATTCGAATCTACCATTCACACAACACTCATAAATCTTTTTGGGAATTACATCAGAGATAGTCCCACAAAAACTTCTCACTAAATAAATCGGGTTATTTCATATGGTATATACGTACATAAAGCCTCTTTGCTATTGGGGTGATCCACGTCGCCGCCATGTTTGTACGCGTACTTGCTTTTTTTATTATTTCACAGCTCTTTTATTTATTGCACTATTAACTATTAAAATCAAAACATCAGTATTGAACTGGTTTGAATTCTCAGGTACAGGTCAATGTAGGTTGGAATAGAATAGAATAATTTTTTTTCAATATAGATTATTACACTTGTTGCGAATGAATAGTTTGCATAAAAAACTCTGTTCTGGAAAGAACCAGCATTAAACCCAGGGGGCATTTTTTTTTCTTCTTAGTATTTTAAAATTATTGCACAATTACAGCAGTATTCTAAAGATTTAGAAATAGCTTGGCAGCGATGTTACATATGACCGCAATGTCAAAAGTTAACAGCGGATCAAAGTAGGAAAAATGTAAGCTAATCCTTCTTGAACAGTTTGGTTATCATCGTTCGGAAGAGTGTATAGCTTTTATCTACGTAGTTTAAAAAGTAAATTGTAACGATATTTTTTCCACAGAATACAGAACATTATTTTCCGAAGCACGTGAAGTAACGGGAGATGTATAAAGGTTACCAAGAATATTATATATAATACTAGTTGACTCGACCGGTATTCGCACAGAATTTGTTATTATGTTTAAGTATGTATAACGAATTTTAAGGTATTTAAATGAAACTAATTTTACGGATTTTATCGCGTTTAATTTTTCTTTTATTTTATTTTTTTACTATTTATAACCCGACGATTCGAGTGCTTTACAGCACCCATGGTCACGGGAGGACTGAGGTGACAGATGTCCTGATGTCATAGTTAACCTGGGTTCAGCTGAAGCTAAAAAAAAGATGAAAAAAAATACTTGTTTCATGTTTAAGTTTTATAATTTATTTTTATACATTATACTGTTTTTTCGGAACTTAAGCGGGTCACACAACCTTTCTATATAGACATCTTGGACTTCTTTGTAGTACTATTTGAGGCCAACAATATTGTCATACATTATTTTTACCTATCGCTAACTATTTACACAGCGCACGCGAAAACTTCTTTCCGGTGACTGATTCTTTGGCGCCACTAAATATCTACTAATCTACTCGAATAATGTATTTAAATGTACCTAAACCTTCCTCTTGAAACACAATCTGTTTAATAGATACATGGAAAATCGTGCACAGACGTACAGACAAACCGACCGAGCAGGGGACTTTGTTTTATACTATGTAGTGTACTGTTTCAATGTAACAGCCTGTCACTGTCCTACTGCTGAGCACAGGCCTCCTCTCATTTATGAGAGGGTTTTGAAGTCGAGTTATGAGAGTGATAGCCGTGGTAGCTCAGGGGCCTGGTGCTCGCCTTTAATTTCATAGTAAGCGAGGAACCTGGGTTCTGTGTTCGGCCACGCTGCTCCAATGCGGGTTAGTGGGCTTTACATGTCCTCCATATTTTTTGTTTCTCATACATGCAGGTTTCCTGTCGACTTCACCGCTGAGCACGGGGTAAATCAGCACTTAAAATTGCAAAACAACAGGCACTATATAGTAAATCCTTTTTATTATTAATTTTGTTTCTTTTCTGACACTAACTCATACATACAAACATACAGTCACGCCTCTTTCCCATAGGGGTAGGCAGAGACCACATCTTTCCACTTGCTACGACCCTGACACGCATCTTTAGCTTCTTCTTCTTTCATTAGCGTTTTCACACACGCTCGTCGGTTGCGGGCACTTTTAACGTGACCTTTCCACAAAAGTTCACCGATCTGATTGTGATACGTACGCCTAGGTCGACCCTTGCCGGCTTTTCCATTCACATTTGCCTCATAAAATTTTTTTATGAGGCAAGTGTGAATAACATTCATTATCAACTACATTCACTAACTCATGCGTTGTAAATGAATAGTAGTCTTGGCGATTTAGAGCATTTAATATTAAAAAGATTTGTTGCGGTCGAGCTGGCGAAAGACCACTTTGTTACGTTGATTAACGATTCAGAAACTACTTAATCATTAAGTAGTCGTTAAGGCCCAGAAGCAGATTTAAGTGAGATTCTTAATTTTTCTTGTTTTGTAATGGTACTGTCGATACCTTTATCAGTGCGGTATAATTGTTTATTAATATATGTTATAAACTGACGACCGCGTGGCCTAGTGGTCAGAGTACCTGACTTCTAAGCTGCGGGTCCTGGGTTCGAATCCCAGCCGGAGCCAACATTTTGTGCTAAAACATAAATTGTTGGTTTTCGGGTCTGGTTGTGTTGTGATTGTCCCCGTGTTTCTGACACTGCATCCTAGCCTACCTCCGATCTTATCGCATCAGCGTTACATCGGGCGCGGGTAGTTTGGGACGAGTGAGTGCCTCTGTGTTGCGCGTACACTTGTGGCACTATAATATCTCCTGCGTAGTTGATGGCTCTCGACAGTAGTCGGCAGTTGTCGCCGTGGTCGAAATCGGCTAGGCGGCTATATTTTTTCTGTAATTTCTTGCCGGTTCTTCTCTGAGAAGGTCTTATTTTTCGAACCGGTGTAGATTTTGACGTTCTTAAGATCTTTAAACAGCCCTAAATTGAATAGTGAAAATATGGTTCTGAGCCACCTACATCCATCGACCTGCCGCAAAACCGTGCAAGTAGTCTCTCTATATCGTGGTGGTCGCCCTACATTGCGCTTGCCGATACGTTAGTGCCAGATCGATCCTTTCTTCCCCAAAGGTTATTGATTCTTCAAGGTATATGGCCGGCCCACTGCTACTTCTGCTTGCTAATCCTTAATATTTGTATTAATATATTGTTAATATATTCTTATATATCCACATAATCTTGATGTCCAAACCACTATACCACGCAGTCGTCGCATCACAATCGTAGACAACTACTGAAATATGTGTTTGTATTATCTATTTTTATAGTCTAAGTTCTGTGCCAAAACCCAGGTTAACTCGCAATAAGGTAATGATGTGTGTATGGTGGGAGTGGAAGGGCGTTGTTCATTATGTGCTTTTGCCGCCGGGCAGAACCATCGATTCGGATCTCTACTGCCAACAACTGATGACAATAAAGCAAGCAGTTGAGAGAAAGCGGCCGGAATTTATCGATACAAATGGTGAGGTCTTTTATCACGACAACGCTAAACCACACACGTATTTAGCCACTGAGCAAAAATTAAGAGAGTTTGGCTGGGAGGTGTTAATGCATCCGCCATATAGCGCTGACCTTGCATTTACAGATTTTCACCTGATTCGGTCTCTTCAGAATTCTTTAGGTAGTGTCAGGTTGACATCAAGAGAGGGCTGCTAAAATTACTTGTCGCGTTTTTCGCGTTGCTCAGAATGCAAAAAAATTCTACAGCAACGGGATGGGATCTTCAAGATGGCATAAAGCCATCGAACAAAATGGCACATACTCGTATATACTGTAACTAAATGTAAATAAACTTTGAAAAAAAAAATGTCTTGAGTTTTCATACAAAATACAAAGAAACTTTTTCCCCAGCCTATTACGTATATGTTATATACGTATATATATATAAATCCATACTAATATATAAATGCGAAAGTAACTCTCTCTGTCCCTCTGTCTGTTTGTTACCTTTTCACGACTAAACAGCTGAACGGACTTCGATGAACCTTGTCAACGCAATACCATGTATCATGAGAAAGGACATAGAGTACTTTTTTCAGGAGAAATTGGCCTTTTTTTCTTATATTTCCGAAAAATAGCCTGTTTTGCTATGCGCAGTTGCCACTCTGTCCGCCGATTCACACCAAAAATGCGGTGTTGCCGCTTTGCTGTACTAGGTAGATCCGAGCCGCGTACGCTTTCTCATTGTAGCTCTCGCTCCTGCAAGCGGGTGAAGTATGGAGTGCGTATAGCACCCCGAACGGGCAGACCATGAGGGGCAGACTATGGTGTTGGACCTATGCAATATACGAGTATTAACATTTTCGCTCATCGGTAACTACGCTTACCCGAAAGGGCAGACATATGAGGGCAGACGACCGTGCCGGATGCATGCTAGCAACGAAAAAAATTCTTGCATATTTCAGCTGTAGTGTTTTGTTCAACGATCTCTCAATTATAATATTTAAGTATATCATATTAATATTTATTGCGGATGCAAGAAGTTCGATGTACGTTTATGTATTGTATGTTTGTGATAAGTTTGTGTGTGTAGTATGTAAATATTTTTTCGTATTGTGTTATCTATTACATTTACAAAAAAAGGTTTTTGAAAGTAAAGCTATTTTGAAAGTTGTTACTTACGTTAGTGATTCGTTTGTGTATGATATAGTGTGTGTAGTATGTTAATATTTTTAAGTTGCATTATTAGTAAAAACTGATTCATTTTTCATATATGTGTATAAGTTACTAAAATAGATTGTTTCATTATTTTTTATAGATCAGTATAGGTTAAATAATTAGGTTTAACAATCTTTAAATGATAAATATACGATAAATAGTTAGGTACCTAAATATTTGTCTTTTTTGTTGTGTTAGTTAAATATTTTTATCACTAGGTAAGTAGTTGTTGTGTAGATAGATAAACAGATTTTTTTTATATTCTCCGTAGATATAGTACTTATATGTTACTATGCCCTTTAATTGCGTAAAAATCTCTAAATAATAATTTAGTTCCTTAACCACAATAAAAAATAATAAAAAATAAGTAGGTAGGATAGGATTATTAAGTGCAGGTGTTCAGGAAAAACTTAAATAGGTAAATCTTAGAGAGATTTTTAAATATACGTATCTATTTTAATACATAGGTACTGCGTAATAGTTTTTATTTGTTGTTATAACGTTTTCGGCTAATTCTGACATGCCTTGACGACGAAAGTTAGACTTAGGGCGTAGCTCTATCAGAGCACGAGCTGCTAAAGTTAGCGGGGCTCAAGAAACTGATGACAATGCTGAGGCAAGAATGCGTCAGCAAGCTGAAAGACAAGCTACCTGCAGACTATTAGAGACTCCTAAACAAACTCGCGTTCGCCGCTCTTTAGATGCTGAGCGACACGCGTCACAGAGGGCTGCTGAAATTCAGGAGCAGACCCAAGTTCGCCGGACCCTAGATGCTCAACGATATGGGTCTCGACTAATCGCCGAAACATCAGACCAAGCTCAAGCTCGCCGACTTTTAAATGCTGAGCGTCACGCGTCTCAGAGAGCTTCTGAAACTCAAGAGCAGACCCAAGCCCGCCAGAGCTTAGATGTTCAACAACATGCGCTTCGAATAGCTGCAGAAACATTACAGGAAACTGAAACTCGCCGGACCTTAGACGCTGAGCGACACGCATCTCGGTTAACTGCAGAGACGTTAGAAGAGTCCCAAAGGCGTCGAATTCTAAATGCTGAACAACAGTTCGAAAGAAGACGAACATTTGAACGCAATACGTGGCAGGCATTTAATTATGCTGCTTTTGAATGTGATCCATTGATTGATTATGGTAATCATCAATTAGTAATTATAGAAAGAATGGACCAAACATGTAGTCATTGTGAAGCACTAAAATGGAAGGAGGAAACTGCAGGTATGTGTTGCTTCGGAGGGAAAGTTTCCCTTACACTACTAGGAGAGCCAGATGAACCGCTAAAAACACTTCTATTAAACGACGCTAATGAATCACGACGTTTTTTAAACAAAATAAGGAAATACAATTCGTGTTTTCAAATGAATTCATTTGGTGTAGACAGGGAAGTCCTAATGCCTGGCTTTTCGCCTACTTTTAAAATTCAAGGTCAAGTTTACCACAGAATTGGCTCTTTGCTCCCTTTAAACAGCGAACAGCATAAGTTCTTAAAGATTTATTTTATGGGGGATGAAGATACCGAAGCAGACCGCAGGTGTCAAAATATTGAAGGCGTTGAAAGAGAAACTGTACTGAAAATACAAAGAATGTTGCACGGGGAAAATCGTCTTATCAACACATTTAAAACTGCTTAGAGAATGCCGAGTGAAAATTATAAAGTAGTGATGCACCCCGATCGTACACCAAGTGGGGAACACGAAAGGCGATTTAATACGCCACTGATAAATGAAGTCGCAGCCGTGGTCGCAGGCGAACAGTTTGGATCGCGTGATATTGTTTTACATAACCGTGATAATAGGTTAACCAGGGTGCCTGATACGCATAAATATTACGACGCATTACAATATCCGTTAATATTTAGCAAAGGGCAGGGAGGTTATCACTTTGAAATACCACACGTCAACCCGGTGACAGGCCTCCCCCTGCCAAACAAAAAGGTATCCTGTATGGACTATTACGCCTTCGCCATGATGATACGTATCAATGATTTTAATATAATACCACGATGTAGACAATTAGCCAGTCAGTTTTATGTCGATATGTTTGTGAAAGTTGAAAGTGAACGACTGCGATTTATAGCATTAAATCAAAGTAAGCTCAGGGCGGAAAACTACATTCATCTGCGAGATGCTGTAGCAAATGACGCAAACGTAAACCCTAATGATTTAGGTAAAATGGTAATTTTACCGTCGTCGTTTGTGAATAGCCCAAGATACCTGCAGGAATATACTCAAGACGCCTTCACTTACGTGCGTACGTATGGTCGTCCTGACTTATTTATTACTTTCACATGCAACCCAGCATGGAAAGAAATAATCAACGAATTAATGCCGGGACAAAAAGCTATCGATAGACATGATATAACAGCGAGGGTATTTAGATTGAAAGTAAAAAAAATAATGTCAGTAATAGCTAAAGGGAAAACATATGGTGAAGTATTATGCTTTATGTACTCCATAGAGTGGCAAAAGCGAGGTTTACCTCATGTACACATTTTGCTCTGGTTGAAAAACAAATTGAGACCTAATCAAATTGATAATATTATTCGTGCTGAAATTCCAGATCCAAGCAGTGACAAGGAACTTCAAGATGTCATAGTTAAAAATATGATTCACGGCCCATGTGGTTCTTTGAATCCCCAATCACCATGCATGAAAGAAGGGAAATTTACTAAGAAATTCCCACGTCAACTGCACACAGAGACGATTCACAATGAAAACGGATACCCATTGTATCGACGAAGGTCGCCAGCAAACGGAGGTCGAACGACATCGGTGAAAATTCGAAATGGTACTGACGTTACGGTCGATAATAGCTGGGTGGTCCCTTATTCCCCAATTTTGTCAAAAACGTTCAGTGCTCACATAAAAGTAGAGGCTTGCAGTTCAGTACGTGCAATAAAATACATTTGTAAATATATTAATAAAGGTACCGACCAAGCTACTTATAACTTTAGAAACACGGAGCACACAAATCTGTTAAATGAAATACACACATATCAGTCTGGCCGCTATGTCAGTAGCAATGAAGCTGTGTGTAGGCTGTCGTCATTTCCGTTACATGAAAGGCATCCCGCTGTAATACATCTCAGTGTAAATTTAGAGATGTTTTTTACAGAAGATAATTTTCGTGAGCGGCTCTCCACTCCGCAAAATACCATACTCACCGCATTTTTCAAACTCTGCTCTACGGATGACTTTGCTAAAACTCTTCTCTATGTTGAAGTACCCAGGTATTACACCTGGAATAAAACCAGAAAGGAGTGTAAACGTAGAGTTCAGGGAACTTCGGTAGACAACTGGCATGGTGTCAAAATGAGCACTATATTAGGAAGAGTATATACAGTACCTGTCACCAGCATGGAATGTTTTTGTGTAAGAATATCGATCTTAAAAAACATAATGGGCAGGTAATGTCTACTTTCAGAGAGGCATGCGAAGCCAAAGCATTATTAGAAAACGACAACCACTGGAAGGAAACTCTAGAAGAGGCTATACAATGCAGATCGGCTACTAAAGTGAGAGAGCTTTTTGCTATATTAATAGCAACCTGTGGGCTATCAAATCCACTACAAATATGGGAAATATACAAGAACGATATGGCGGATGATATTTTGCACAGATTGCAAGAAGTAAATGCAAATATCGAATACAACGATTTGGTTTACAACGAAGCACTAACCAAAGTGGAAGACCATGTAATGAATATGACTGGAAAAGATTTATCCAGTTTCGGGATGGATAAACCACATCGAACTGGGGAGATAAGCAGTAATTTAACACGAGAGCTGAATTATGATGCCGTCGTACTGCAACAGAAACTAAGAAACAATATTCCACTTTTGACCCCAGAACAGAAAACAGTCTTCAGTAAAATTTTGGTGCAGATCGAAAGTGGAGAAGGGGGATTGTTTTTTTTGGACGCTCCGGGAGGAACAGGGAAAACTTTTCTTCTTAATCTGCTCTTAGCCCAAATACGATATGCCAAAGGGGTTGCAATTGCAGTAGCGTCCTCTGGCATTGCCGCCACGTTGCTCGATAGTGGACGAACAGCTCATTCAGTTCTTAAGCTTCCACTGAACTTAGCTCATGAAGATACACCAATCTGTAATATAAGCAAAAATAGCGACCGTGCACGAATGCTACAACAATGTAAGTTATTAGTTTGGGACGAATGCACGATGTCGCATAAAAGAGCTAATGAAGCTCTTAATAGATCAATGAAAGATTTAAAAGGTAACCAACGAATTATGGGTGGGATGGTACTGTTGCTAGCTGGCGACTTTAGACAAATATTACCTGTCATACCAAAAGGTACGCCAGCAGATGAAATTAAAGCATCTTTAAAGACTTCCACATTGTGGCAGTTTGTAAAAAAAGTCAGTCTGACTATAAATATGAGAGTGCAATTACACAACGATGCAGAGGCAGGCCCTTAAAGTAGCAGGTGTCCATTTGGAAAAGGTGTGCTTCTCACATGGACAACTGTACGTAGCTTGCTTTCGAGTCTCCAGCGCGCAAAACTTACATATTTTGGCAAAGGATGGCAAAACCCAAAACGTGGTATACAAAACGGTTTTGGTATAAGTTTATTGTGGGATGTGTGGTAACTTAACAAGACCTAACATGACATGTCCATGCGAACGAAGTCGCGGGTAACAGCTAGTATATATATATATATATTAATATTAATACGTGAAGAGAAAACATTGTACTCCTTTTTAAGCATATTTCGCGCACGAAGTTCGGTCGAATTTCAACCACTGACGGGCATCAAGTATATATATATATATATATATATATATATACACCGTAATTTTTAAGCCGTTCTGGAAGAAGAAAATACCGAGACAGAATCAATAGTAGAATCGATTACTGAAGTTTAATCTTACTGAAAATGAATATAACTGTGTTTAATTACATGGATAAAAAATAAAAGTTGACCTACAGTTTTTCGAATATAAGCTTCGTACTGTCGCAGTGTTCTAGTGGGACCGCACACGCACCGGCCGAGTTCAATAGCCCGTGCGAATCAGCTGATACCTACACTAACACAACGCTCGGGTCGGACACGATGTACCTTTCTGCGTACGTTTTATCATAAATATTTATTGAGAACTAAATTGGTAAGTATTTAATAATTAAATACATTTAGATTAGATTATTAAAAGATGCGTCAGACTAGAAATATTTCGAAGTCGTGAGTGCGTTTACAGAAAATTTCCAGAACCGAAAATTGAAAATTTATGTCTTTACAAAAACGTTGGCTCCGGCTGGGATTTAAACCCAGGGTCCGCGTCATAATATTCGCAGTAGAACGTGTTCCACTAGACTACGCAGTCGTCACGTAACTGAGTATTTACTCCAATTTTCTCTTCTTTCTTACACAAATTCAGGATCGTCGGAAATACTTTATTTTGTGTTTTCTGAGATAGCTACTTTCGTGACAAAAGAACATAGGATAAACTGACAGTGTCAAGTGCACTTTTTAGTATTCTGTTTTTTTTTTTAAAAAAAACAATGATATACTCTAGGATTTCTCTTATATCAGGCACAAACACCCATACCCAGTACAATTATCTGTAAGCAATACAAATATTTGTCTCATGCGGGAATCGAACCCGCCCAAAAAAATGGAACTGTTTGGAAAACCTAACAGAGTTTCGTTTTTCACAAGGTTATTTGCCAAATAATTTACACTACCCTGTATCGGAGCAATTGCTTCAATTATGTCAACCTTACCCGATACACAAGTGTTTATTACATTATCTTTTACATTTTGTGTAAGTTTTTACTTTCATGTTACATGTAACAGCCTAAATTTGTAACATTAGTTCTCCTACTTTAATACACTTACTACAGACTTATTTTCTTTACGAAAATTCCGTAACACAAGAGCGACAACACGCTGAACATCCTAGGTCAAATTCAGTGCGACGTTTTGAATGTGAGAAACGAGTTCGGCGAGACGTTTAATATGACGCGAAAAGTACGCAAAATAGGTACTTAGACAGAAAGAGAAAAAGAAAGAACTATGTAACAAATCCCAACGTCACGAGACCAGCGGGCAAGAAACATACGAAAATGTTAAATAATCAATGTGAAATAAAAAAGTTAAATCAAATTTTAAGAATAATATTATGTATTCTCAAAAAAGGTAAGCATATTTTACAATCCGTATTGGCCTCGTCTGTAAAACACTAATGGTAAAGTGCCTCTGGAATCTTGATACGCGACTTACTGTGCTACGTTATTCAACACTTTGTAAAAATAATTAGATCTATGGCATTTCAAATCTACCGTAGTTTTTTTTTATAAAAGGTGTACTTAACAAAATTTAAACTATAGGTACCTTGGAGAAACACTTTTTTTAAATTAAAAAATAAATAAAATACTATAAATATTTATCTGGTACAAATAATTTCATTTAACAAACTTTCGAAATTTGTACACAATACAACCATTCCCGAAAACCAACAATTTGTGTTTTGCACAAATGTTGCCACCCGCTGGGATTCGAACCCAGGACCCGCGGCGTAGAAGTCAGGTACGCTAACCACTAGGCCACGCGAAAATAAATCCCGTGCTTTCTTTATTGTTCTGAAAGCGAAGATAAACTATAAACTTTAAATGTTTAAAAAAATTAGATCTGTTTTTATTTCAAAAAGAATCGTATCTTAAAACAGAGAAGTCATAATAAATAAATTGCTTTTAGCAAGATCAGTAGTGTATACGCTCGTCTATCTTCAATATTGAAATTTGTTTCTAAATTAAAGAAGAACATTTCAACTATTCTTTGTTAATAATTTTAAATTGCGATTTTACATGAGAAGAAACAAACCGGTTTATACCGGTACGACAAGCCCCGCGAGTGTTTAAGAGTGTGTTGAGAGCAATTAGTCCTATTAATTGATCGTAATACAAATTAAATTAATATTTTTACAATAAAGTTTTCACTGTCTGTACCAATAATGTCATTTACGCATTTACTCGTTCTAAATAATCAGAAAACTTTCTTTCAAAACTGCACTAAATAAAATAAAATGGCGAATTATTAAAACGTTATTTTTGTTTAATTATCCATGAAAAGTAAAACAGATATTCCTTTGTTTATAAATAATAAAACATTCATGATATCATTAACAAAAGAACAATATTTTAACAAAGTATTAAGTTATAAAATTGCAAATTTACAATATTTATAAATATTATAGTTATTTGACTGTTCACGGAGCCGCTTGTAGATGGCACTGTTGCAGTATATTGCAACATTCTGGTTGGACTAAATATAACTATTTATGCCACTAGTTAGGTCTAGACAACATACTTCTGTTTAAGTTTAAAGTGAGCTCAATGCCCATACAAAAAATATTGGCTCCTCTACATGTATATTCATTCTACATTGAATCTTGTCAGATACGTATATTATTATGTTACGAAAAGTTTTGAAATAGTTTGATAAGATGGCGCTTACTTTAATTTATTTTTCGTTATAAGCGTATTCATTTCACTTTAAATGAAATCGATTCCTATGGAGTAAACTCCAAAAATAAAACAAATATTCAGATAATTTTTAATAATAAAATATTATTTCATTATTTTATTTTTATCAAATACAATTATTCTAGCTATCGAAACAGTGGTTTTGGTAAAAACGTTAGGTAGAATTTTAGTAATAATATCGGTTAATTATTTTATGCGTAATTAAAAATTGTAATAAACCATTTTCACTATTTACAACTGATTGGAATTGAAATTAACAAAATAAATATTTAGTTAAGTGCATACCTGAATTGTAATAACTGTGCAAACTGCTTTCTGTTTGGTTGTAAACATAAACGAGCACGTTTTCGCAAGGTTTCTTTCAAATGATTTATTCACACTCACAGTATCACATCACCTTTTATCACTATTAGCATCCACAATATGCCGTTTAATTGACTAAATTCCGCGCTTCTTCCGTATACACAAGTATTTTTATTTTTATTTAAGTATATCACAAATAAAAGTGCATCGAAGAACAAATACGATTAATAAAAAGAAATAATTAACATAAGCACTAACTGTACATTAAAAAGTTCAGAGCTCACACGTGACTAAGTCACTTATTTACCTATTTTTTGCATTTTGCTGTTTTACGTTAAAGGTGGCGGGGAGTGACTTCGCCTCCAATAGCATCGTGGACAACGCGTGAAACGAAAATGTTTTGAACAGGGCTGTTTCAAAAAAGATTTTTAATTATTATAATAATTTTTATCACTGCTGCTTTTATTAATCTGAATTTATTTTTAATATTGCCAAAAGATTCATTGGATCGGGCATATTAAAGTAAAAGCTGTGACCGAACATAAAAAATTCATAGTTTATTTTGATCTCTTTAACGTCCCATATATTTTTTTCGAATCATCTGAATAAATAAACTGCGGTTGCCAACCCACCTACCAAGCGTGGCAACTATGGCAAAATCCTTCCAAAATGAGAGCTACAAACTTGTGGCAATCTGAGGGGGAGGCCTATGTTCAGCAGTGGACTAGTGATAGGCTGATATGATGATGATGATGACATTTTTTTTAAATTTTGAAAACGTCCATTATCATATTGCTTAACTTCTGACTACTTTTATATTTATAAGAATAAACGTACAACCGCATGGCCCGCATTATCATATACAATTGCTAGTTGCTCCTTACGTTGGAATACATTTACTTTCGACTCATATTTCCGTTACGATAATTGAAAAACGCGGATACGATAATGTTCGTGAAATATTTAGGTAAAGCGAGCCACCCAATGTGCAGTTGCAATTATTGCACTGCATCTACGCTTACGTTAGCTCGTCCTAAAAAAATATTTTTCGCTCGAGCTAACGTAGATGCACAAAACCGTTTTCGTTTAATGTTGTGTCATGTTTAATTAAATTTCGAAACGACACAGCCCTAGGGCTGTGACGTTTCGAAATTTCGACGTTTCGACTTGGCGGCCGGGAGGGGATATACAACAGCGCTATACGTCGCAGTGCTCAGTGTTGCCAACTTAGGGGTTTCCTTCCAGATGGGGAAGAAAATATAGTTTTATAAATGTAATGTGAAATGTTTATAAAATGAATGAATTAAAAAAATACAGCGAGGCTGAGAAGGATTCTATTGTAATGGAAGAAATATTATTAACACACACACAATGTACATTTAATTTTTAATGACAATCAGTGATATGATTATTATTCTTATTACATTTTTCTTAATTATTGTTTTCTAGGATTTATACTAATGGAATTATTTATTATTCAATACTAAGTAATTCTATTGTAATAATAACCATTGATGAATATTTTGATACTACTTTTACTGTTATGCTCTATCGACAACTTTTTTGTTTAATTTAAAAACTGGCATACAAAAACTAAATAGTAGACAGACGTTTGTCTACTATTTAGTACACTGCCGACATACACTTAGTTTATGTTTTTCAAATGTTTAGTTTAGGGAGTTTTTAATGTCTTTAAGGGTAAAAAAATTCATGTGTTGGCGAGAGTGACAGTGCTTTAGTTGGTTGGTCTATGTGGTCGGTCGTCACCTATAGTCTAAGGTCATTTGGTCGCGCTTCTGTTGTTGAATTATCGCGACGAAAATAAGTCGTAAAGTGTATTCTATCTAACGTCACAATATCTAACAATGGTACAGGTATACGATGTTGCTAACAAGAAACATTTGACTGTAGGTTTATTCTCATGAACAATAAATTCATAAGGTGTTACGCATTATGATCGTGAATGTGTTTAAAACTGAAAAAAATCCAGAAGCCAGTTTTATAAGCCGTGTACGTGTGTGTCGTGCAAAATGGACTGTATTTCGCAGATTATTTTGTAACTTCGTAAATAATGTTATGCCATGAGTATCGTCCGGCAGAGGCTATCCCAGGTACGAATAGAGTATTTTTATTCAGTGTAGATTATTGACGTAGTACTTATTAAACGTATTTTTTTTAAATTGAAGTGGTTCGCAAACTTCTTCAGTTTTATGTGCCAGAATAAAACCCATGGGGCCTTTATTGTAATAATTTTACAAAGTACGAAACTGCGTATGAAAATCTGCCACCCAGTCTCATTTGGTAGGTATGGTAAGTGTCATCCAAGGGAAATATTGAAAAATCTTGGACGTCCGGCCAGATGGCGGATTAACCATGTCGAAAAATGTCAGAAAAATCACGATCTTCCACGCTTTTTTTCTCCGATAGCCTTTACTTCGTCGCTTATGCGTTCGTAAGGACATTGACCTATCGACTGTGATCGTAATTACCTATAGACGGGAGCTACCGCAAGTTGTCGGTTCTTTTAAAGACACGTGATTAATTTTAATTTACCAAAAAAAAGTAAATATAAAATCTAAAAACTGATACTACCAATCGTTTCTGTAACTGAAACTGTACTAATTTTCTTCGTTTCCAGAACGATGTAAAAAATACGGTATATATATATATACATGTATATATATATATACTAGCTGTTACCCGCGACTTCGTTCGCATGGACATGTCATGTTAGGTCTTGTTAAGTTACCACACATCCCACAATAAACTTATACCAAAACCGTTTTGTATACCACGTTTTGGGTTTTGCCATCCTTTGCCAAAATATGTAAGTTTTGCGCGCTGGAGACTCGAAAGCAAGCTACGTACAGTTGTCCATGTGAGAAGCACACCTTTTCCAAATGGACACCTGCTACTTTAAGGGCCTGCCTCTGCATCGTTGTGTAATTGCACTCTCATATTTATAGTCAGACTGACTTTTTTTACAAACTGCCACAATGTGGAAGTCTTTAAAGATGCTTTAATTTCATCTGCTGGCGTACCTTTTGGTATGACAGGTAATATTTGTCTAAAGTCGCCAGCTAGCAACAGTACCATCCCACCCATAATTCGTTGGTTACCTTTTAAATCTTTCATTGATCTATTAAGAGCTTCATTAGCTCTTTTATGCGACATCGTGCATTAGTCCCAAACTAATAACTTACATTGTTGTAGCATTCGTGCACGGTCGCTATTTTTGCTTATATTACAGATTGGTGTATCTTCATGAGCTAAGTTCAGTGGAAGCTTAAGAACTGAATGAGCTGTTCGTCCACTATCGAGCAACGTGGCGGCAATGCCAGAGGACGCTACTGCAATTGCAACCCCTTTGGCATATCGTATTTGGGCTAAGAGCAGATTAAGAAGAAAAGTTTTCCCTGTTCCTCCCGGAGCGTCCAAAAAAAACAATCCCCCTTCTCCACTTTCGATCTGCACCAAAATTTTACTGAAGACTGTTTTCTGTTCTGGGGTCAAAAGTGGAATATTGTTTCTTAGTTTCTGTTGCAGTACGACGGCATCATAATTCAGCTCTCGTGTTAAATTACTGCTTATCTCCCCAGTTCGATGTGGTTTATCCATCCCGAAACTGGATAAATCTTTTCCAGTCATATTCATTACATGGTCTTCCACTTTGGTTAGTGCTTCGTTGTAAACCAAATCGTTGTATTCGATATTTGCATTTACTTCTTGCAATCTGTGCAAAATATCATCCGCCATATCGTTCTTGTATATTTCCCATATTTGTAGTGGATTTGATAGCCCACAGGTTGCTATTAATATAGCAAAAAGCTCTCTCACTTTAGTAGCCGATCTGCATTGTATAGCCTCTTCTAGAGTTTCCTTCCAGTGGTTGTCGTTTTCTAATAATGCTTTGGCTTCGCATGCCTCTCTGAAAGTAGACATTACCTGCCCATTATGTTTTTTAAGATCGATATTCTTACACAAAAACATTCCATGCTGGTGACAGGTACTGTATATACTCTTCCTAATATAGTGCTCATTTTGACACCATGCCAGTTGTCTACCGAATTTCCCTGAACTCTACGTTTCCACTCCTTTCTGGTTTTATTCCAGGTGTAATACCTGGGTACTTCAACATAGAGAAGAGTTTTAGCAAAGTCATCCGTAGAGCAGAGTTTGAAAAATGCGGTGAGTATGGTATTTTGCGGAGTGGAGAGCCGCTCACGAAAATTATCTTCTGTAAAAAACATCTCTAAATTTACACTGAGATGTATTACAGCGGGATGCCTTTCATGTAACGGAAATGACGACAGCCTACACACAGCTTCATTGCTACTGACATAGCGGCCAGACTGATATGTGTGTATTTCATTTAACAGATTTGTGTGCTCCGTGTTTCTAAAGTTATAAGTAGCTTGGTCGGTACCTTTATTAATATATTTACAAATGTATTTTATTGCACGTACTGAACTGCAAGCCTCTACTTTTATGTGAACACTGAACGTTTTTGACAAAATTGGGGAATAAGGGACCACCCAGCTATTATCGACCGTAACGTTTTCGAATTTGACCATTCGAATTCAGTACCATTTAGAAAGAGGTAAACCTCGCTTTTGCCACTCTATGGAGTACATAAAGCATAATACTTCACCATATGTTTTCCCTTTAGCTATTACTGACATTAATTTTTTTACTTTCAATCTAAATACCCTCGCTGTTATATCATGTCTATCGATAGCTTTTTGTCCCGGCATTAATTCGTTGATTATTTCTTTCCATGCTGGGTTGCATGTGAAAGTAATAAATAAGTCAGGACGACCATACGTACGCACGTAAGTGAAGGCGTCTTGAGTATATTCCTGCAGGTATCTTGGGCTATTCACAAACGACGACGGTAAAATTACCATTTTACCTAAATCATTAGGGTTTACGTTTGCGTCATTTGCTACAGCATCTCGCAGATGAATGTAGTTTTCCGCCCTGAGCTTACTTTGATTTAATGCTATAAATCGCAGTCGTTCACTTTCAACTTTCACAAACATATCGACATAAAACTGACTGGCTAATTGTCTACATCGTGGTATTATATTAAAATCATTGATACGTATCATCATGGCGAAGGCGTAATAGTCCATACAGGATACCTTTTTGTTTGGCAGGGGGAGGCCTGTCACCGGGTTGACGTGTGGTATTTCAAAGTGATAACCTCCCTGCCCTTTGCTAAATATTAACGGATATTGTAATGCGTCGTAATATTTATGCGTATCAGGCACCCTGGTTAACCTATTATCACGGTTATGTAAAACAATATCACGCGATCCAAACTGTTCGCCTGCGACCACGGCTGCGACTTCATTTATCAGTGGCGTATTAAATCGCCTTTCGTGTTCCCCACTTGGTGTACGATCGGGGTGCATCACTACTTTATAATTTTCACTCGGCATTCTCTAAGCAGTTTTAAATGTGTTGATAAGACGATTTTCCCCGTGCAACATTCTTTGTATTTTCAGTACAGTTTCTCTTTCAACGCCTTCAATATTTTGACACCTGCGGTCTGCTTCGGTATCTTCATCCCCCATAAAATAAATCTTTAAGAACTTATGCTGTTCGCTGTTTAAAGGGAGCAAAGAGCCAATTCTGTGGTAAACTTGACCTTGAATTTTAAAAGTAGGCGAAAAGCCAGGCATTAGGACTTCCCTGTCTACACCAAATGAAGTCATTTGAAAACACGAATTGTATTTCCTTATTTTGTTTAAAAAACGTCGTGATTCATTAGCGTCGTTTAATAGAAGTGTTTTTAGCGGTTCATCTGGCTCTCCTAGTAGTGTAAGGGAAACTTTCCCTCCGAAGCAACACATACCTGCAGTTTCCTCCTTCCATTTTAGTGCTTCACAATGACTACATGTTTGGTCCATTCTTTCTATAATTACTAATTGATGATTACCATAATCAATCAATGGATCACATTCAAAAGCAGCATAATTAAATGCCTGCCACGTATTGCGTTCAAATGTTCGTCTTCTTTCGAACTGTTGTTCAGCATTTAGAATTCGACGCCTTTGGGACTCTTCTAACGTCTCTGCAGTTAACCGAGATGCGTGTCGCTCAGCGTCTAAGGTCCGGCGAGTTTCAGTTTCCTGTAATGTTTCTGCAGCTATTCGAAGCGCATGTTGTTGAACATCTAAGCTCTGGCGGGCTTGGGTCTGCTCTTGAGTTTCAGAAGCTCTCTGAGACGCGTGACGCTCAGCATTTAAAAGTCGGCAAGCTTGAGCTTGGTCTGATGTTTCGGCGATTAGTCGAGACCCATATCGTTGAGCATCTAGGGTCCGGCGAACTTGGGTCTGCTCCTGAATTTCAGCAGCCCTCTGTGACGCGTGTCGCTCAGCATCTAAAGAGCGGCGAACGCGAGTTTGTTTAGGAGTCTCTAATAGTCTGCAGGTAGCTTGTCTTTCAGCTTGCTGACGCATTCTTGCCTCAGGATTGTCATCAGTTTCTTGAGCCCCGCTAACTTTAGCAGCTCGTGCTCTGATAGAGCTACGCCCTAAGTCTAACTTTCGTCGTCAAGGCATGTCAGAATTAGCCGAAAACGTTATAACAACAAATAAAAACTATTACGCAGTACCTATGTATTAAAATAGATACGTATATTTAAAAAATCTCTCTAAGATTTACCTATTTAAGTTTTTCCTGAACACCTGCACTTAATAATCCTATCCTACCTACTTATTTTTTATTATTTTTTATTGTGGTTAAGGAACTAAATTATTATTTAGAGATTTTTACGCAATTAAAGGGCATAGTAACATATAAGTACTATATCTACGGAGAATATAAAAAAAATCTGTTTATCTATCTACACAACAACTACTTACCTAGTGATAAAAATATTTAATTAACACAACAAAAAAGACAAATATTTAGGTACCTAACTATTTATCGTATATTTATCATTTAAAGATTGTTAAACCTAATTATTTAACCTATACTGATCTATAAAAAATAATGAAACAATCTATTTTAGTAACTTATACACATATATGAAAAATGAATCAGTTTTTACTAATAATGCAACTTAAAAATATTAACATACTACATACACTATATCATACACAAACGAATCACTAACGTAAGTAACAACTTTCAAAATAGCTTTACTTTCAAAAACCTTTTTTTGTAAATGTAATAGATAACACAATACGAAAAAATATTTACATACTACACACACAAACTAATCACAAACATACAATACATAAACGTACATCGAACTTCTTGCATCCGCAATAAATATTAATATGATATACTTAAATATTATAATTGAGAGATCGTTGAACAAAACACTACAGCTGAAATATGCAAGAATTTTTTTCGTTGCTGGCATGCATCCGGCACGGTCGTCTGCCCTCATATGTCTGCCCTTTCGGGTAAGCGTAGTTACCGATGAGCGAAAATGTTAATACTCGTATATTGCATAGGTCCAACACCATAGTCTGCCCCTCATGGTCTGCCCGTTCGGGGTGCTATACGCACTCCATACTTCACCCGCTTGCAGGAGCGAGAGCTACAATGAGAAAGCGTACGCGGCTCGGATCTACCTAGTACAGCAAAGCGGCAACACCGCATTTTTGGTGTGAATCGGCGGACAGAGTGGCAACTGCGCATAGCAAAACAGGCTATTTTTCGGAAATATAAGAAAAAAAGGCCAATTTCTCCTGAAAAAAGTACTCTATGTCCTTTCTCATGATACATGGTATTGCGTTGACAAGGTTCATCGAAGTCCGTTCAGCTGTTTAGTCGTGAAAAGGTAACAAACAGACAGAGGGACAGAGAGAGTTACTTTCGCATTTATATATTAGTATGGATATAATCATTGTGATTGCACTAAGTTACTTCGTATATATTTTTTTTTAATTTTTCTCCTTAACTTGCTTACTTCATAAACCCTTTCACACTGCTCATCATACCCTCTGCAGCTTGGTTGCCTCCAATTGTACCATAAATTGTTAAGATTGTCTGTTAATTTTCCTGCTTTTGTTTATTGATGTACAAAATAAAGTATATTTCATTCATTCACTAATTCAGAGACTGTCTTTTGTTCATAAATATTTTATGCAAAAGATAAGTGTAAAATAAAAGCTTTTATGTCACTTGTCGCTACGGCACTGTTTCCGTGTAAAGTTAATTCTGCATTTACCTATTCTCTTTCTTACCATGCCATTTGTTCATTATCTTATCTTTGTTGTAATGGACGTAAAAGATATTTTCGTAGTAAGTGCTGTCGTAGAAATCTTAACTTATTTTTTTGCCTAATGGTAGAGACGTTGAACATCAAGAAAATGTTCAGGCATTTGCCCTGGATTGGTAGCTACTTAAACCGTTTCATTTAGAGGTTTTATTTGCAAATAATAAAAAAGTAATATTTTAAGCCGTGACTGCTCGGGAGCGGGCGCTAATTCCGAACACATGCTTAATTAACTCATTCTACCATGACTGGTAAAGGATTAAATGCTTATATCAAATAGTACCGTTTCAGCCGTGATATCTTAGGAGTCGGATGCTCGCCTTACATTTTATAATAATAGTTGTTATTATGAAATTTAAAGCGTCCGATGCCAGTGTCACTTACAGGACATCCATACTAATATTATAAATGCAAAAGTACTCGTAACTCTCTTTGTCCCTCTGTCTGTTTGTTACCTTTTCACGGCTCAACCGCTGAACCGATCTTGACGAAATTTGGCACAGAGATATCTTGCATCCTGGGGATGGACATAGGATACTTTTTATCCCGGAAAATTAAACTGTTCCAAAAAAACTATGTCCACGCGAACGAAGTCACGGGCATCAGCTAGTTAATAATATTTATGACATACAGGAATAAGATTGTTATACAATTGACTTTGTTAACATACACGAATAACATTGTTCTAGAAAATACTTATGGATATTCATTTACAACAACAATTTTAAAATTGCCATTTTGGTACGATTGATAAAGAAATAAAAGTTTAAATTAATAAATAATTGACTAAAAACGGCATTAATTATAATTAATTATTCGTTATGAATTGATTTAAAAATGCACACTTAACTCAGTTGAATCCAATTAGTGGCTGAAATTATTATTTTCATCATTTCATTCGTGCTTTTGTTTGCCAAATGAATGTCGGGTCAAGTACATTTAAATGCTACTAATTTTTACGGATTTTATCGCGTTTAATTTTGTACTATTAATAACCCGACGTATCGAGCGCTTTACAGCACCCATGGTCACGGGAAGACTGAAGTGACAGATGTCCAGTCGTCATAGTTAACCCGGAGTACCCTGAGCTTTTAATTATTATTTTTGGTCTGATCTACGCAAAAACAGCTAACTGTGTCTTGAAGTGTTGCAGTGGTATGCTTGGTTTTGATTTAATTTTATTAATTATAGGATCCCAAGCTGGTGGTGGTACCCAACCATCTTCTCTATTAAAATTAGGATGTTTTTTTTTAATTCAACAGCCTCGCGAATCATCCTTGGTAGGAATCGGTGTTCTTTTGCAAGGATTTGTTGTTTATCAAATCACAACCTAGCAAAAACTGACTTATCTTCTTCGGCGGCTTAAAGAATGTTTTAAGGAAGCCCGCTTTAAGATATGGCCAATCTTGTCGGTGACTCCTCTAACATAAGGTAGAACAGCAGGTCTACCTTTGACTGTGGCTTGTTTCACTCGGTCACTACGACATAGGCGCGAAACCCGAAGCTTGTTGTCTTGCAAAACTTGCTTGACATGCTGAAGCTCGGCAGCCAGGTGTTTACTGTCACAGTTCCCTTGTGCTCTCTGAAACAAATATTTACCCTCGGTAGCTAACTGTGATGGATGGTGGTGAGATTCACCCTTTAAATACCTATTAGTATGGGACCTTTTTCTATACACAGTGTAACTCAGTGTGTTATTAGGATTCCGAATTACTAAAACATCTATATATACTCTCTTAGTCTCGTCTCTTACTCCATCGTGAATTGTATTTTAGATATTATGGAGTTAAGGTAGTCTAATAATGCATTGACTTTATCAGAAGGTAGAATTGTGAAAGTGTCATCTACGTACCGCTTGTAGAAGCTAGGATTTACCGGATAAGTACGGTGGGCTTTCTCCTCTACGCCTTCCATGAAATGTCAGCAACAATGGGAGATACTGGGGAGCCCATCGCCATACCATCTACTTGTCTGTATTATTCTACCTTCTATAAGTTCTTGCATATTAAAATAATATAGCATTTCCTTTATCTGCTACGGTGAGTTCGAGTATGTTTCGTAAATTATTTGAATGCTTTTAATTCTTCTTTAGGAAGATTCAGTTTCGGCACAGAACTTCGAAGTAACATAGACGAAATGTCTTGACGTATGGCCTCCAATATTATTTTTATAGAAACAATCCACGACACTACAAATAATTTCTTCGTATTGGATTCTCACGGTGTTATTGCGAAATTCATTCCTTTCGATAATACTTTTAAAATTGATGAGCATACCGCTACAAGACTTCAAGAGACGGTAGGCACATTCTACGTCGATCTGACCAAAAATAATAATTCAAAGCTGAAGGTACTCCAGATTAACTATGAAATCAGGACTTCTATCAGCTCAGTCTCCCCGTGACCGTGGGTGATGCAGAGCGCTCGAAACATCGGGTTATAAAAGTTAAAGTAAACGCGACAAAATTGGTAAAATCAATCTAATTTATATGCCTTAAGTGCAGTTTATTTTTAAAAAGAATGAACAAAGCCAAATATTAAAATCGGTTCTAGTAATTAAATGAAATTGTTAAGCAATTTACATTTCCAATTTCCCAAAATCGTCTTATTTCCAGGTCTAATTGAATGCATAGTACATCAATCATTGCCAGTTACTAAAGACCAATTATTAAAAAGAATAATGTGAAAGTTTCTGTTAAGAAGGAAAAGCTAAATAAAATACGAAAGTATTTTCACTTTTATTCAACATCGGACACACATTAATGTTTATGGCTACCATACTAATCCCAGACATGTCACAGACCGTAACCGCTTAAGGATACGAGACCATCTCCTACTTCACTATTTCCCGCCTAATGATCGGACTACTACGCCGCGGGTCCCGGTTCGACATCCAGTCGAAGCCAACATTAGTCCCTTTGCCTTTAGCATGCGACGACCGCGTGGCCTAGTGGTAAGCGTACGTGACTTCTACGCCGCGGGTCCTGGCTTCGAATCCCGGCCGGAGTCAACATTTTGTGCAAAAACACAAATTGTTGATTTTCGGGTCTGGTTGTGTGAATGAAATGTATGTCTGTAAAACGCACCCACGATACAGAAGAAATCCTACCGTGGGACATCGTTTTGCATTGCATCCGAGCTTACTTCCGATCTCATAGCAAGAGCATTACATCGGGTGAGGGTTACGACAAGTGTCTCTGTTCAAGCAAGTACTCTTGTGGCACTATATTATCTCCTGCGTCATTGATAGCTTCCGACAATACATGGAAGTTGTCGCCGTGGTCAATAATCGTTTAGCACAACGTCAACTTCAGAGCCCCAGACGTATCTCAGGCCGTATCCGATTTCCTGATGCGCTATTTTAATTATCGACGTATCTATTGATCTTGTAACTACGAATCTACTACTTCTCTTTCTCCCGTTTTGGTCTCGCGTTCCGCCAGGCCAAACTTCCAAGGATAATATTTTTTTATTTGTTTTAGTTACTTGTACCGCGTGTTCTTAGAGTAGACGTCGAGATTTAATATATGAGAATTTCAATATATGGATTTACGAGGTGCAATTTCTGAGCTTAAAATATTCGCAGCTGCACTCGACGGCTACGTAGGTTGATATCTCCCGGAAACGAATTGAGCTCACTACTTGTTAGCGGCCATTTTGTCCACATGCTTCAGCTCAGCACCTCGAAGCTTTCAGAACTTAATATTCTTGGACATATCGGGATCTGAATATATTAAGGTATGAAGGGCACTGAGAGCTAGTGTAATCACTGGGCATATGAGACTTAAGAACTGATGTTTTAGGGTGACGGGTGCAGTGTGGTGCCACACAGCATTTATTATGGGCAGACGTCGCACTTACGTCTCGTCACTTTGTCCAATATAAAAAAAAACTTATCCTGTCGTTAAGCAATATTGTGCAAACGTTACTGTGATTCGGTTTGAAGAACACTGTTAGCACTGGAGGTATGGGACTTAAGAACTGATTTATCAGAGTCACGAGGCAGTGTTATACAAATATTAAAGCATGAGCTTATCATCAGGTGAACAATTTGCACATCGAAATTAACACTTTTACGAATAAGAAAGCCATTGACTAGCTAAACTAAAGAAGACGTGAACGAAGCATGAGTGTTTAGCTAATAAAATACGAGTACATGCTTAATTTTAACGTTTTTTGCAAGATTCCAAAATGATCTATTTTAGAAACTAAATATTAAAAATGTGAGTATTATCTGCGGTGTTGGAGTTCGAAATTGGTAACACAGAACCGGCCAATTTCATCTTAGCATATGTGTCGTATAAGACGACTAAGGCAAACGCCAGAAAAATGTGATGGTCTTCGATTGATGGCGGAATAACTATCTTAATTGTGCTAGATTTATACGAGACTGGTGATAGGCAGCAATGTCTAAGGTGCAACATGACACAACTGGTACGATCTCCAATCCGTTTTCCAAGCATAGCGATTCAAATCCTCATTGGATAAGCTTGGGAGAGGCCTTTTCCCAGCAGCGGACTTTTTGCAGGCTGATAATGATGAAGACTTTACTTTCTAGTACTTATATTTAAGCATTTTCTATAATATATACAAATTATAAAATACATGTATATGTCCATAGTACATTATAATTTGAGTATTAAAGTGCTACTTGTCGCGAAAGCCCCGTAAGTACTTTATGAAATTTAATTTCTGAATCACACCTCACTCTACAAAAGCGGTTGAACGAGGACAGTAAAGAGGGATACAAGGACGTAGGTACGATTTGCAAATTTGAACAGCTTAATGTTTAGTTCAATATATAAATAGATATTTTTCAAGGTATATTTAAGTGTCATCGTTGTTTCGACAAGACTCATTTTTTTCTACTTTGCAATGGGTAACGCGTTAATGTTTTTTTCACAAAAATTAAGTTTTGTTTTGTAAATGCTAACTGCAGTGCCACAATGACCCAAAGGGGGTCTTGGTGGTTTTTTATATATTTTTTTAAATATATTACTTAAAAAATACCTGATATGAATACCCATTTAATGAATTAAATTTTTAATGTTTATATAAGCTAAGCTTTGTACCAAGCTGCACTTCACAGAAATAATTTGGCAGACAAAAGCGCAACCGACATGAAGTAGAAGTTGTAACTTCAGCTACTAATTGGAGAGTATACTTCTTTATGTATAAGGGGAGTAGAAAAGTATTATTCAATAAATTTAATTATTTTATTAACTCTCGCATTTTGTTTGATTATTTTAGGAGGCATTTCCTCCAATGGTTTCTCGCCTTGTCGTGGCGGAGGGGGGCTTAGCAACTGTGGTTTGGTCACCCAAGGTAAAACGCCATCTATCTAGACCGGGTTGGTCGCTCCAAATGGACTGGGTAAGCTCGCTCTAGATAAAATAGGAGAACTGCTGATAGTGGCCCGGGAAGAGCCGTTATGGTACTGCGGTTCGCGACTCTCCCTATCCTCCGCTACCTTGGCGGGGACGCATCCTCGATGCGGTAGTCATGGGTCCGCGGAGGGTGGTGCTTCCGAGTGCTCGTTTTCCTATCCCCCGTAGCCTCCGCATAGCGAACTCGAAGGGGGCTATGTAGGAAGGACTGATTAAAAGTAATATAATGGAATTTGAACTGAAAATATTGCAAAGTATGTATGTTATATGCTAAATGGCTTTAGTATGCATCATAAGTAAGGTAAAAGTCATTGTTCAATATAACTTTACCTAATGGGTAGTGACTGGGTTTTAAGCTACTTTTCTAATTTGTCTAATATGAATATAGTGAACAATGAGTGTAACTTGTGAAAGGAGCTGGTAGCAAGTTTTACGTACGAGCACGTGTTACGTTTCAAAGCAAATGTGCTACGGCTCTGTTCAACTTTCTCATTGCTTTCATGCAGAATACTTCTCTTGTAATAAATTGCTTTGTTAAATGAAGATATGTTTTTTCATTTCTGTAAATGGAAAAAATCCTATACAGATATTATTGCAAACTTCAAATGTTTATAGCAAATTGATTAATATTGTGTTAATCATTATGTTACTACTTTAATAAATCCGATGCCGTGTGGTGGCGGCTCGTTAAAAGAATACTACCACTCCATCTCATCCATTGGATCTCGTAAAAGGCGAGTAAGGAATCAAACTGCACTGTGCACCCAACAGCGCATGGTGGCGATGGGCTCACCACCTATCACACCAAGTGCATTATATTGTTTTGGTGAAATGTGGATTGTGGCAATCATTTGTTTGAACGCACTAATCTCAGGACATACTAAATTAATTTAAACAATTACATATCTTAGCATTACCTAGCACATTTATTGAGAAAAGTTGTAAGATTGACATTTTATCCTACCGCCTTAAGGAGCTGCACTACATGCACAAATCTAGACGATTCACCCGGAGTGCATACAGGCAAAGGCAGCTTCGCCCATCATCAACAGCCACAGCTCCAAGGTACTATTCCGTTAGAACAAACCCCAAATCAGAACGATTAGTAGCGCCATAACTGGACATGGATCATTTAACAAACATCTGTTTACTTTAGGTGTTACAGACAGTCCTTTGTGCGGAACTTGTATGGAGACGGACGAAACGGCGGCCAATGTTCCGCTGGACTGCCCTACGGTCGCCACTTACCGGGTCAAGCATCTCGGCTCGCCGAGATCGCTCCCTGAAGTCGCAGGGAATATCAAGGGTCCGCTGCGATTCCTGAAGGAGCTTGGTTGGCTAGAGTGAACTATTATTCTTGCCTACACGAAAAATACGCGCTAGACGTGGAGTTGCGGAAATCGGCCCTTTGCTATCTACAATCTACAAGGAGCCGAAATGTGAATGATCAGATCAGCGAGTCAGCTTTTAGGAAAAAGTTTAGAGAAATTAATTATATTCGATATTAATTTTATTGACTAAACATTAGCAAGACTATTCTTACTATTTACACATTTTAACTTAGATAATAAATAAAAAAAAATCTTTAACAATGTGCCACTTTGATTATAATTATATTTTGATTGTTTTTTATTCCAAATATAGTAACGTTTGGCCACTATGCAACTCTATATGTAGCTACGGTGCTATCCAAAATGATCAATAACCACAATAACCAAAATGTTCAAAAAAAATGTATATCTCTTAAGTAAACTTAAAACTAATTATACTCGTAGTTCATAGAAAAAAAATATAAAAATGGTGTATATTACCTAGTTTTTGAAGAGCACCGCCCTGCCCTCCCTCTGTAGCGAGCACAAGCAAACTAAAACCGCCACCAGGAACCGCCACCAGATACCCTATTATATTGTAATACTTATAGTATTGTAGTGGTTGGTGGCCACTACAATACTAGCACTAGATAATCTACACCACTAAAGTCGAGAATACGACGGCCGCCGTCTGTCGTAGAGTCTATGACACTTGATAATGCCTCGTTTTGGGGCGAAACACGTGTCGTGTTCTCGACTTCAGTGGTGCACGCTACTGAGGGAGGGCGGGCGGTGATTTTAAGAAAAGTAGGTAATATACACCCTTTTTATATTTTGCATGCGGATCTTAGCTAACTAACTTACTTTCCTTCATTATAATGGATTTCCGCAAAGTAACGCCTGATTCTATTTACTAACTAATAATATATTGATATCAAATCGCTAAGGTATTAAAGTGAACAAGTCAATATTATTTTTTAATTATGAAATGTCTCGAAATAATGTAGACACTGAAGTATATAAATATCAATAAAAGTATTTTGCGACTCAAAATACCAGTTAATATTGTGGATCGCCAAAGGATTCGGTGGATAACGACCGGATTACTTGTTCGTATCTCATTCGGGGTTTGTTAAGCTGGGAAAGGATTACAGGTATAAAATTGCTACAGAATATTTTCGAACATGGTAGTGATCACATTACAAAAATATCGTCAGTCACTATATTATTTAAAATATTTTATCGGCACAAAAAGGTAGACATGAAAAAGAACTTCTCTTTTAAGCTCTTTTATGAGTGTCTTAAGCACATATATTTTACTAGCTAAAGCCCACGACTACGTCCGCATGGATTTAAGATTTTTAAACTTACCGGGGAACTCTTTGGTTTTCCGGAATAAAAATATCCTTTGTCCGTATTCAGGATGCAAGCTATCTCTATGCCGAATTTCGTCAAGATCGGTTCAACGGTTGAGTCGTGAAAAGGTAACAAACAGACACAGGGTCAGAGAGAGTTACTTTCGCATTCATAATATTATTATTAGTATGGATAACAAAAAGTTAGAGCTATTTTAAAAAAAATTACTTGTACCAAAATGGCGACGACATGGTTCGCCACCCATCATGTCTCGTTTCCCGCGAGGGCAAAAATTGGACTACGTGAGTGGCTTGTGCTTACCCCTTACATAGGAAGAAGGCGTGATTGTATGTATGAATGTAAGATAAAAAATGTTATTTGTATGAAAAAGTTGTTTAAAAAATTGTGCTGAATTTTAATCAATGTCAGATGTAGACTCTTACAATGTATTACCATTGTATTTGTAAAAATAAAATTCTAATCCTAGAGTTATACCCGTTTAGGAATTCCATTTCACCACAGATGAATCGCCTTAAATGAATTAAATTTTCTCGTAAATGATATCTTTTCCTTATCCTTCGTATCCCAATGATGATTTCCTTCTAGTCGACCTCCCACGGTGACATCTCAAAGTCGAAGCCAAAATTTCTTTGTCCAATTAAAGCTTGTTTAAAGATGTTATGAATGTCAAAATCTACACTGGTTCGAAAAAGTCCTTTACAGAGAACACCTTCACGAGCAAGAAACTCTGGGGTTTTTTCGTTTTTTCAATGCCATATTACATCTTCTGATCTGCAATCTTCTAATAAACAACAAGAAACATTATCTAGGCAGGATATATGAAAGCGCAATAAGTGTAAGCGTAATGCAATGACGTAGCGAAAAAAAAAGAATAATCAGATACATTTTCAAAGATCAATAATTAATAACTCGTTTTGTTTTATAGCAGGCAGGGAGTTCTTGGTCGACTTTATGTTAAATAAGTTTCTAAAACTGTTAGTAAAGTTCCGGTAGAGGCGCTGGAATATTTTCAAAACTTCTGTTACCAATCAATCGATTAGCTGATTACTTTTGTATGTAAGGTCGATTTATTAAAGGTTTTCCATGATTTTTTTTTTATAAAATTAATCCCTTCATGCTATTTTTAATATGTACTCGTATGTCTCTTCCTGGGCGATATCAACCACGGCAAGGACTTCGGAATATTGTCGGCAGCTATCAACTGCGCAGGAGATATTATTGTTCCACAAGTGTAAACGCGAACACAGAGGAATTCACTCGTCCCAGAGGAACTAACCTACCCGCGTCTGATGTAACACTGATGCAATAAAATCGGAGGTAAGCTAGGATACAGTGTCAGAAACACGGGGATATTGACAACACAACCAGACCCGAAAACCAACAAATTTATGTTTTAGCGCAAATGTTGGCATCAGATGGAATTCGAACCGAAGATCCCGGAATTCAGGTACTTTGACCACTAGAACAGATTAAAAGCAACAAACTATTGGCAATAATCGTAACACGTGGGGGTTCATTTGTCTTTCAGTCATCGCATGTATTCGCCGGCGACAGTTAGTATCCCTCTTACGAATCTCTCACATTTACGAAATATACACGTGTTCGTTCATAAACATGAACATGTATTTAAAATGAGATAAACCAACGAAATTGATGCGATCGAAATAGAGTTGTTAATATTGACATTTCTAGATTAAAAAACACTGTACAGCAACGTCTGTCAAAGTTTATATCAAAAGCAAGTTTTTTTCGGAAATTATTTTGTAATTAGAACTAATTAATTATTTGCATTCCATTTCCCACTTAACAAAACATCAACGTACATTTGTAATTGTAACACAATTTAAGACCATGTTTTAGGCAAATAAATCTTATTATCATTATTATATATTTCAACAATTAAAATATAAAGTTATGTACCGTCTGTGGACACAAAGTAACAAACTCATTAAAAGACGATGTCAAATTGCTTTAACGGGAGCTTGTTGATTCTGTTTCACCACTTTATAGTTTCGGGTCACAGGGAACAGGATGATTAATTTCTACTTCATCAAAGTAAACATTACAGGAAGTCTTTATGACAATGAAGGTGGAAATTTGTGATAAACTAAAACTACAATAGAATGAGACACGATCCGTTGTGGCAGATTACCACTTTAATTTTACTGTACCATACTTTTTTAATTTTATATATAGTTAGTTATGGAGTAAGGAGCATAACTGACATTTCTTTTATTAAAAACCAAAAGTCAATAGCAAATCCAAAACATACTACTCGTATATTTATGTAAAAAGCCAACAAATGTTCAAACAAAACCATCCGTCCTCCTTACTAAAATACTAGAATTATGCATAAACATCACATAAAGACAAGTAAATGCCTGCGTGTTTTATGAAAAAAAAAATATTCATCTTAAAGATTTTAATTTAACTTTCACATGCTCACACTGCAGAAATGACAAAAATCGTGGCGGCGTTACTTAACTTATATGAAAACGCATCGCTTATAAACTATGTGTTATGAATAAATAACTCCGTGTATGAGGTGTCGAAAGAGCAATTATTCGAATGTTACACCCCAGGGCCAGTTATTCTACCGTGAAGCAGTAGTGTGCAAACATTACTGTGTTTCGGTTTGAAGGGCACTGTGAGCTAGCGTAATCACTGGGCATATGAGACTTAAGAACCTACGTCACAGGGTGATGGGCACAGTGTAGTGCCACACAGAAATTTTCTGGGTGGCACAGCATTTGTTATGGGCAGACGTTGCACTTACGTTTCATCACTTATAGCAATAAAAAGAAATGTTATGTCCCATAACATTAAATGTCTAATTCTTTTAAATATAAAATAGAGGATACAAAAGATTTCATTAAAAGCAAGTGAAAATGTGATCATCACAGGATACCTAAATAAGATGTTAACGCTACAAGCCGTCATACGTTAGATACATTCGTAAACGAAAACATAATGCCTGTTTGACTACATTTCAAATAACACTGTAAATACGATAAGAAAAAGTATACATAATACGCAAAAGGGAAAAATTGCTAAATCAACCCAAGCCTTTGGTGTTCCGTGACAGATTCTGCCTATATACAAATTATACTTATATGAATTACCTCTACGTTTTGCCAGAATACTTTCAGAACTGTAATTTATCCCGCGCAACGAATTTATGTTAGAAGGTTTAATATGGTCGCCTGTGGAATCCATTGCCCCATTTAATCTCGTAGATGTCGTAAAAAATGAAATGAAATTCCAAGAAAATGTCACGGCCTTTAGCACATGACGGAATAAGCCTTCCTTTTTCTTATTAGTGTAATTAATGAAGACTTAGTTTAGTCAGAAGTGTGCATTGAATGATGTTTTGTGTGTTTAAAAGCAGAATTTGCATATTCGTGAATTGCTTAGACTTATACGTACTAAGATGAAAATTAATTTACATTGGACATGCATGGACATTAACGTAAACTCATGGACAATAATTTTGTCAGAATCTGAAACTATTTCTACTCAAACCCTCCCGATTTACACTTCTGATAACGAATTGGAAGAAAGAAAGAGTCTCTTTTTGTATGTAATGTAATAACTGTATGAAGAGATATTTTTCCAATAATCATAAATTTGTAATTTCATCCAATTACATACTTGTTTACTTGGAATTTAAATAAAATGTTTTCCTTTCTAATAAAATCATTGGCGGCGTTGAAAGCGCGCTAAAGTTCGAAAAGATTATTTCCCGTGCTTACAAGATGACATTACACATGGCGTTAACGTATGTTACAAGACTATATTAAATGTAAAGTAATATGCTTCAAATATCACAGAATAAAGCTCTGTAGTCTAGTCTGTTCACTGAAAGTAATAACCACATCAAAAGACTGTCTCAATGTAAAACGGCTTTTAGCAGAGGCTTTATAGTTTCCGTAACGGGAAAGGATGACAAATTTGATCTCCATCAAAGTTAACCTGAGAGAATATCTTTATGAAACCATTGGGAGCAAACCTGCCTTTAGCATTCATTGTGAAAGTGAATTAGATAATAGTTTGATCCAAAAAAAAATCAGAGTACCGAAACATAAAAAAAGGTTGAACGCGTTCAGAGCGATTTTTAAAAAGAAAGAAAAATAGAAGAACTTTTTTGTATGTCTGTTAGTACGAATGGGTTTATCTCGAGAAATACTAAATATATTAATGTCTTTTTTTTGGCTAAAGTGACGAAACGAGCAAAACGTTC
The DNA here is from genome assembly GCA_019845155.1 of Luehdorfia chinensis. Taxonomy (NCBI): domain Eukaryota; kingdom Metazoa; phylum Arthropoda; class Insecta; order Lepidoptera; family Papilionidae; genus Luehdorfia; species Luehdorfia chinensis. Next base: position 4,689,751 of record JAHVAK010000003.1, on the reverse strand, counting down.
ACCTCAGAACATTTCTGTGTGACGCCATACTGCGCTCGTCACTCTGAGACATCAGTTCTTAAGTGAGTGATTACGCTAGCTCTCGGTGCCCTTCAAACAGAAACACAGTAATGTCTGCACACCACCGCTTCAAGGCCGTGCTAAGGGGCAAGGCGGTCGCTTTAATTTTCAAGTGATCAGTGAGCAGTATTTTTAAGTGATCATTTTAATACATGCTCAGCGGCGAAGGAAACCATCGTGAGGAATAACGGGAAGCAAGCTCAGCAGTGGGCCACTTATACGCTGTCGCTTTGACTTTTTTTTTTTTAGGTATTTTACGAACCGGGACCGAATGGGGATGTCTATATTCAGCTAAAATGGTAACAATTATGAAACCGAACTGTTAATTTATCTTTCAAATATCTATCTACCCGTGCGATGCCGGGGCGGTTCGCTAGTAAAATATAATAAGAATTAACTGTAACCTTGACTCATATTATATAATTATAATTTATTTTCACATTATATATATACAAGTATATATAACATGTAGCGGCGGCTTATGAGAATCTACCACTGCATCTCATCCCGAGGGTGTCGTAAAAGTCGACAGAGGGAAAATTAAAACCAGCAGCGTCTTCCTGGAACATCTGAATAAATAAACTGCGGTTGTCAACCCGTTGGCATGCCAAGCGTGGCAACTTTCGCAAAATCCCCTGTTCAGCAGTGGACTATTGATAGGCTGAAATGAAAAATTATAATGTGTTAGTATTGATATACTTAAAACACGAGTAAATATTTAAAAAATATTACTAGAAACTGAGGAAACTCTATTACATACATATCTTGCCTTCTTATTTATGTAATAATTCACTTTACATTCCTAAAGACCCAGACATAGCTTAGACCGTCTCCGACTTGAAAGATACAAGGCCATTTGACTTTATTGCTCAAAATGCCTTTGATCTCACTGCATGACATTCACATTATTTAAATGTTCTTATTTATCTTCATACTTTGTAACGATGGAGGACTGCTGGTCGATTTTCGACTGCGGCTACAACTTCTGAATACTGTCGGAAGCCATGAAATTTTATTTTATTGGATAAAGTGACGAAAGGGGAAATTTCTGTATGACACCACACCGCGCCCGTCACCCTGTGACATAAGTTCTTAAGTCTCATATGCCCAGTGATTACGCTAGCTCTCAGTGCCCTTCAAACCGAAACACAGTAATGTTTGCACACTACTGCTTCAAGGCAGAATAACTGGCCCTGGGGTGGTACCTACCTAGACGGATTCCTGCATAGGAATCCTACCACCAGCGAGGAGGCTGAAATTTTATATTCGCATATTTAAATATTGTCGTTTGTTAACATTCGTATTGCAGTTCAGTCTCTGGTCAAACAGTCGCACAAGGTATTTAAAATGTTGCCAACAAGTTATTACTCAAAGCTCAATAACGTCGAATTTCGACCACCGGCGGGCATCTAGTATTAATTCATTGATCAATATTAACTGAGTTGTTTTCATTTCCCATTTAAGTTATGAAGAATTTCAGTAAATATTTCTATGTCTCTACTCTCGGATTAATACTATATAATATATCCTCCTCTTTTAAAATACCGCCTTGTTCAAAAGTTAAAGATCTCGGCAATTTTGTCTGAAACAAAAAGCTAAGAGAGCTCTTCTTACTGTCCGCTTTGCACTCACACTTCAAGTGCCGAAAAAAATATTCCTAACTAGTATAGTAAAAATGATTTCTTATAATTACGCGAAAATTACACATATAACAAAAGTAATTTTACGGATTTTATCGCATTTAATTTTTAAATATTTCCCTATCCTAATTTCAATAGCGAAGAGGGTTGGGCACTACTACCGGCTTGGGATCCTATGATTAATAAAATTAAAGGCACCACTGCAAGACTTCAAGACGCTGTAAGCTCATTTTGCAGAGATCGGATCAAAAATAATAATTAAAAAGCTGAAGGTACCTCGGATTAACTATGACATCAGGTCATTTGTCACCTCAGTCCCCCGTGACGTATAAATAGTTAAAAATAAAACGCGATAGTAAACGGGCTAACCATAGTACCGTTACGACTTATACCCGCATGCAATGTGAATGTGTGATGTGTGATGCAATGTTTCATCATTTATTTTGTGAAACAATTTTATATCTGAAATCCTTTCAGAACTTTCAACACCCTTACAAAGCAAATGGGATAAGAAGAAATTCATTTTTTTTATTGGATTGAAGAAAAGAGACAATGTCAATACGTTCACCCGATGGTAAATGCATCGTCTGCCCATAACAAAAGCTGTGTCACTCAGAACATTCTGTATGGCAATACACAGCGCCCGTTACCCTGAGACATCAGTTCAAGTAAGCCTTTCAGACCGAAACACGTTACGTAATTACATTACATTCTATCTTTTTGTTTCAGAGTACCTCACTATTACGCCGGGGGTTCAAATCCCAGCCGCAGCCAATTGATTTTCCCGAGGTCTCTTACGCGGCAATCTTAAAATTTATATTGTCCTGGTTCCGACACCTCCCAACTATTCGAATTGTCAAATAGATGTAGCCTAATAGAATTTTAATAATTTAATTAAAATGTAAAACATACAACAAATAAATAATGTAATCGAATAATACATACATAAGATCACGACTGTATCCCATAAGGGGTAGTCAGAGACTGGGCACTCACTGCAGAAACAGATGACTGCCACAATCCACGTTTCACCAAAACAATATAATGCACTTGGTGTGATAGGTGGTGAGCCTATCGCCACCATGCGCTGTTGGGTGCACAGTGCAGTTTAATTCCTTAGTCGCCTTTTACGAGATCCATTGGATGAGATGGAGTGGTTGTATTCTTTTAAAGAGCTACCACCACACCATCGAATAATATACTGTTGAATAAATAAGTATACACTCCGCGTTGTTATTGTACAACCTACATTTACAGGACCAACTATTAATAAAGCTGCTATAAAAACTACAGCGTTCACTACTAAGATTTATTCTTCTTCTCGTTGGAAAAAGTATTTTTCTTATCGTGTGTTCCGCCTCGTATAATATTATTCTATTTAATAAAGCGTTCGTAAATTATTTTACATTTATATTAGAATAGTTGACTTTTGTTACTACATATATTAAGTTAATGGGTTGACTTAGTTCTCTGACGCAAACATATATATATATATATAATATAACTCCTAATGTTACCATACACATACTGGCACTCTTTGGGGTTTACCTCTTTTCTCCATTTCAGGAACTATTCGAGTAAGCGTTTGGTTGGAGTTTGGAGTTGAATTATTATGCGGTACTTGTAATACCGAGTCATCCGCGAAATTAACTTTCAAATATTTTGGAATGTCTGTATGAATGTATAGTGAGAAAAGGATAGAATGAACAGATTTAGTTTAGTTTTACTCGTAGATTTTTAGTTTTCCACGCTTTTCTCGTAGCCGACTCTTACGATAACCTTACGGTTTGTGTAGTTAAGTGGAAAATAAATTTGTGCTTTTTTTATTTTTTGTCTGTTTACCATTTGTCTGTTGTGTGTTGTGACGTTTTTAAAATCGTTCTGTCTGTCTTATGGTTGGTCCGGGCCAATCTCCGAAACGGCTAAATCGATTTTGTCAGGTCTTTCATTGGCAGATAGAGGACTTTTCCGAAAGCAATCTAAGCTACTTTTTATTTTACAATTATTAAAGGTAAAAACTGTAGAAATTATTTATAATTATTATTAACTATGGACGGACGAGTCACGCGCAACTTTCATTTGCATTTTGGTCATTATCTTTATAGTTCATAGCATTTTAAATAATTCTCTTTATATCTTAATAAGTGGTTTAGAAAATTCATAGTTCTTTTTTTACGTTTTTATGTAATAAAACTGGAGATTTTGTATGTTCGAGCGCTCTAATATCAGGAAGTACTTATCAGATTTGAAAAAATATTTTTGTATAAATACAAAATATTTTTGTATAAATACAAAAATATTTTTCCGTTTATTATAGTCTAGTCAACAACAACGTGTTAAATAGACATAAAGCTCCTAAAAATATGTACGATAGCTCATTGGATGCGGAATGATGTCTACAAAAATGTTTTTAAGGGCTTATTAGCACATAAAAAATTGCGATTGTTATAAAAAAAATAAGATTGAAAAAAAAAGGAATTTGGTTTTTTCTTAATAATTTCTAAAATAATGATATTTAAGGAATTTTGAAAAAAGATCCTGAAAGAGGAGGAAATTTCCAATAAAAAAGTCGCAACTCCCGGAATTCTATCTCTATTATTTATAATTTTTTTTTAACGCTGAAAATAGGGCTCCGCGAGGTCGTTACGGCATAGGCGCGCCGTCTAAAAAGCCGGTATAATCATTATCACATCACTATTTGTTTATAAACAATTTCTTAACAAATAGCGTAAAAATTTTTTTTCCAATGTTTATTAATACCTATGGTATGCAAAAACAGCAATAATAAGATATTACTTAAAAAAATTTTTTTTCATGACATTTTTTAGATATTTAATTTTTTGTTAGTTAAAAAAAATTATAATTTTCAAAATAATAAACTTTAAAAAATTTTTTTTACATTACTTTATTAAGTACCTAAATGATAAGAGCTCCACGAAGGGAAAAATTTATAGATGAATTATTTAAACTTTTATTCCGTAATTTATAAAAACAGAGATTGGAAATAAATTAGTTAATTAACAATGGTGTAAATTTTTGAAAAATCGATATAAATTTTTTTTTCACCGAGGTTTTTTTAGTTCAAGTGTTTAGATTACACCATAATTTTTTCAAATTTTTAAATTGTTATTTAATACTATAAAAAAATTATTTTAGGTGATATACCGGCTTTTTAGACGGCGCGCCTATGCCGTAACGACCTCGCGGAGCCCTATATTCAGCGTTAAAAAAAAATTATAAATAATAGAGATAGAATTCCGGGAGTTGCGACTTTTTTATTGGAAATTTCCTCCTCTTTCAGGATCTTTTTTCAAAATTCCTTAAATATCATTATTTTAGAAATTATTAAGAAAAAACCAAATTCCTTTTTTTTTCAATCTTATTTTTTTTATAACAATCGCAATTTTTTATGTGCTAATAAGCCCTTAAAAAACATTTTTGTAGACATCATTCCGCATCCAATGAGCTATCGTACATATTTTTAGGAGCTTTATGTCTATTTAACACGTTTTTGAACTTGTTGACTAGACTATTAAGGAAGAGGCTATAAAATTTCGTTCTACAACTTTAAGGTATGCACCGTACGCTGAGAACAGAACGTTACCGAAAAGGACCAAACTGTGAATACTCAGGTCATAAGATACCTCGCCGTACGGCGCAATTATGTGGTCGGCTTATTTTACGCCGCGGGGCCCAGCTAGTGTAAGAATATGACATGATAGCAAATCGTTCACCTGATAGTAAAGCACATCTGTTCTAAAATCTCATATTCCCAATAATTACTCTAACTCTCAGACCGAAACACAGTAATGTTTGACTTGTAACTAACACCGCGGGTTTTCGTATAGGAATCAGACCACCAGTGAAGTAATCCTTCCTCTAGTGGACAGAATACCTGACTTCTACGCCGCAGGTCTTGGGTTTGAATCCCAGTCGAAGCCGTTATTTGCGTAATAATATAAATTGTTGATTTTCGGGTCTGGTTGTGATGTGCATGTCACATAATGTATAAGTACCCACGAAACCTGAGAAATCGTAGTGAGAGGTATCGTTTTTTTACTTAATATTCGTTGATTCCTTTTAATTAGTTAGCATCGTTTTCTAAAATGTGTAAGATATATTTTAAAATCTTTTCATAGATGGACGTAGGTTCGAATCCCAATTTTGACATGACCCCGCAACCGACGAGCGTGTATGAAAGTAGAATAAGCGAAAGAGGTGTGTCAGGATCGTAGCAAGTGGAAAGATGTGGTCTCTGCCTACCCCAATGGGAAAGAGGCGTGACTGTATGTATGTTGATATTTATAATAGAAAAAGGAAATTCTACAAAAATATCAATAAAGTAACTTGGTTTTCTTAAAATAGCAAGTAATGTTTTAACTACTTTTGTTCAAGATATAAACTTTTACTTCATATTGTTTTAGGGCGCTCTTCACGGCGCGTGTATGGGCTTTTAAAGCAGTGCTAAGGGAAACACTTATGTACTCGTAACTCGTATCTTCATTGGGATGAGAAAAGTTTGGCGAGTCAATTCCGTTTCTTTTGCGCCTGCTTTATATTTTTTGTAACATATCATTTAATAATGTAATTTTGATACTAAAGATATGTAAAGTTTGTGTGTGTTTTGTTTTTGTTGTTGAGTGTTTTGAATGATTAATAGCCGTATCACATTATCTCATATTACTTAAATAAGTATTTCTAAACGTATTTTAAAATGAGGATGTGATTTAATGAGAATTATGAATGTTAAAAAATTAATCTGGGCCGCTTAAAATAGCCTAGTAAATAATATAATATATAAAAAAATAATGCAACGGCATTAAAATGACCCATTGCTAAAAAAGAGGAGCCCTTTATTCTTTTTGAGATGATTTCGGAACCGAAACTTACCAACACCTACGATTTGTTTTGCACAAATTTTGGCTCTGGCTGGGATTCAACCCTCGCATAGGACTCGCAGCGTAGAAGAAGTCAAACAGAAAAATATACAATGTAGTACAATCAAAAATAAATAAAAAGAAAATATGAAAACACTGGTGACAAAGCAAAAAAGAATTAAGGATGATGCGGATAGACCGCAGCGCTGGTTTTCAAAGGACCCATTTATTTAAAAAAAACTTCCCAGCTCCGGTTAACAAATATAGAGAAAAAAATAAAAGAGTTAAAATATTATAATATAGTGATTAGAATCAGGCGTTACTTTGCGGAAATCCATTATAATGAAGGAAGGTAAGTTACTTTGCTAAGATCCGCATGCAAAATATAAAAATGGTGTATATTACCTAGTTTTTTGAAGAGCACCGCCCGCCCTCCCTCAGTAGCGTGCACAAGCAAACTAACACCGCCACCAGGAACCGCCACCAGGTACCCTCCACCAACCACTACAATACCAGACGCCCGTCTGTCGTAGAGTCTATGATGCTTGATAATGCCTCGTTTTGGGGCGAAACACGTGTCGTGTTCTCGACTTCAGTGGTGTATATTATCTAGTGGTGGTATTGTAGTGGTTGGTGGAGGGTACCTGGTGGCGGTTCCTAGTGACGGTGTTAGTTTGCTTGTACACGCTACTGAGGGAGGGCGGGCGGTGCTCTTCAAAAAACTAGATAATATACACCATTTTAATATTTTGCATGCGGATCTTAGCAAAGTAACTTACCTTCCTCCAAAATGTTATAAGTCAAATAGCAATAATAAGAAGACAGTGAAGCAACTAAAACTTGAATAAAGTTTACGGAAAGTTAAGGTTTAGGTTGCCCAACAACTTCAAAGAACCACTTAGGCAAATATGGAAAAAAAATATAGTCAAGGGTTGGTAAACTTCACATGTCCTAGAAATATTTTTATTTCTCAGACATGCAGGTTTCCTCGCGACGTTTTCCTTCACTGCCGCTGAGCACGTGATAAATCAGCATTTGAAACAATAATTATAGAGGTGCTGACACCGGTGATCGAAACCCAGGTCACCCGCGTACTGAAATTTAAAACGAGCGTCGGCCCCTGAGCTAACACGGCTATGACATATATATTTAGATTTAAAGCTGTATATGTATTCTTTAAAATCCGATGAAGTGATCCTAATCCCTAATCAGAACCCCTAGGATCGCACGCTGTAGAGCACTGCGGAACCTCTTTCTACAGGGGCAGGTGAAGATCCTGAAACGGAGACAATTGCACCACGAATTCCAACAAATTGGAGTTGCCTGTAATAGCCGACAAACCACTTTACAGCCGTAGCGTCCGAGGTAAGTGATTTTAGAAAGAAGTAACGATGTATTCAACGTAACAAAAACGGGTAATATAGGAACCGTTCTGATATCCTGGATCATGTTAACCTTTACCGGCGGTAGATGCTGATTTTAAATTAATTCTTAAAGAGTACATGTTGAATATGTTCAACGTTTATAACTTCAAACGGAAGATGGCACTAGTTGTCTATTAGTACACGGCATGGTTTTGTATGGTTTTGTTTTGTTGTCTTGTTGTTAATTTTACTAAATGAGTATTTTTTGCGTGCACAGTGTGTTGCTTGTTTTAAAACGCGCGGATGAGACGACACTAAATAAAAGCAATTCTTAGATAGCTCGATAATTCTTAAATGCGTATTTGAACATGTACGATTTTTTATTTTAATGGATTAGGATTTATTCCTGTAGCCAATATAAACGAGTCTCTAAAAGTAATTTTAAACACAATAATTCCTAATTGTAAATTTAAACAAGTCGTACTTTATTAGATATGTATATAATTATATTGCATGACCATCAGTTTGGTGGCCAAAGAACGCTCCATAACTGATGCAGGAGTTAGTTTAATTCATTTACAGTGCTTGGGAGGAATCTAAAAATGCAATTGTCGTGTTCTGTGATTTATTTAAAGCATTTGATTGCGTTGATCAAAAAACTCTGCTTTGTGAGCTAAAATATTATGGTTTAGGAGGGCAAGCTCTTCTTTTGTTGGATTCTTAACTTAGTTATAGGATACAAATGGTTCAGATTAACTGTTCTAACTCAGTAGGTTCTCAAGTAAAAATGGATGTACCACAAGGATCGCTTCTGGGCCTTATATGATCTATCATACCTAATCCAGAATCTTACCAATATAGTATTGTTTGCAGATGATACATCACTGATATTTACGGTCAATCGAAAAACTGAGATCCTTAATGAAGTAAATAGTGATCTGAATAATATTTTAGATTGGGTCCATGCAAACAATTTAGCTCAAAAAAACAAAATGCGTTAAATTTGCATTACTTAATGTTAAAACAGTACAAAATAATAGGGCTCACAGATAGCTTAGCTAAAAAACTCAGTTCGGCTGCGTATGTTGTGAGAAAGATCCGACATATTACGGATATAGCTACACATACAGCTACTTTACACACATCAGCAGTGAGATATTTGTAGACTGTTATTTTACTTTATTTTACAGTTTCTCAGCTCCTAAGTCTTACACTTCATAACAAATTCGGAGTTCTACGTAAAACCTAAAATAAGAATTAAGTTCAGCAATGCCTGCGTGTTCATATGAATCAATAAATAATGCTTATAGTCGTCGAAAATAATAAACTAATTTATTTTCGCTTCTTTATCAGATTCTGTTACATTTTAAAAATGGAATCGAATTATTTTAGATTAAAAAATGAAAAAAAATAGATACTTACTTACCGTAGAAAAACTACTAAAAGATCATGTTATTTCTGTTCACGTACGTGGTATTAACAAGTATATTCTGCAGTATTTACACACAATATTTGGTATCTTTTTAAGTGTTATAAAATGCGATTCATGTTAAAGATTCTGCTAACTGCGTAAAATATTTCAGTCTTATGTCTATAAATTGTATATACGATGAAATAAGACTCACGGAATTACCTATTTAAACGATTTTAATGCAATAATAATTAGTACTCTGAAAATTAATATAGTAATATTTGAACTATTAGAAAAGGCTGTATTTAAACGGGCTATCTAATGCAAAAATAATTTATCAAATCGGATATCATTCCCTGGGATTAGCGCGTTCCAACATACAAACACTACAGCTTTATAATAGTAGTAAGATAAGCCCAGAAATTACATGTATAGTAATAGTAATAGTTGCAAAAGCCAATGAGAAAATAGACAATAGAGACTTAAGAACTGATGTCTCAGGGTGATCGGCACAGCGTAGTGTCACACAGAAATGTCCTGGGAGACACAGCATTTGTTATGGGCAGACATTGCACTTACCATCTGGTGAACGTTTTGCTCGTTTCGTTACTCTATTCAATAAATACACGGACACCAATTTTTCATCATATTTCATAAAAGACTGGCCATTTATTTTAGCTTTTTATTTAGAACTTTAGTTTTAAAATGGAACATAAAGCGACAGTCATTTTTTTATAGATTATTTTCTGTTTCCCGATAATACTGATTTGTCAGTGGTTCGAGCTCGGTCTGAGACGAAATTTAAAATTTTTATAAATTCGATACTTTCACAATTTTATTAGAGAAAGTTATTTTTTTTTAATGAATAATGAAAGAAAGAGAGTAGGCAATATACACCACTATAACTAGTGGTAGTGTTGTAGGGGTGGAGGATATCTGGTGGCGGTTCCCGGAAGCGGTGTTAGTTTGCTCGTGCACGCTACTTTTGGACGGACGGTGCTCTTCAAAACTAGGCAATATAGACCATTTTATAATTTGCATGCGGATCTTAGCAAATTAACTTAACTGGCTGCCTATTCGTCAGCGCAGATCTGCTAAAATACCCTTTTCACGATACTAAACGATCCATGTGCTCCTGAGTATTTGAAAGCTAAGTTTCAATACCTGGGTGATTCTCATGACTGTTTTCTCCGTTCTTCGGATAATCTCAAGTTGCTCACGCCCTTGCACCGTTCTGGTTACATATCTCATTCATTCACCTTAACGGCTATAAGACTCTGGAACGATTTACCTCTTGACATTAAAAAAGCTCCTAACAAGTTTGCTTTCAAAAATAAAGTCCGGGAATACTTTGAAAATTCATTACAAGTTTAATTTTCCGGTTTCGTGTGTATGTATATTTATATAAATATGTATGTTTGTGTATATGTATGTAGGTATATGTATATATGTATGTATATGTAGTGTTGTGTATGTATATTTTTTCTGTTTATGTATTTATAATCATATTATTTTATTTTATATTCTTCTTATTGTTAGCTGCACCGCCTATCATCATATTGTTTATTCTCTGCTTTGCCTCATGGTTGACTGGTAGAGAATGCCTTTATGCATTAAGTCCGCCATATGTACCACTTCTTTCCTTCATCATGTGAAATATGTCTGTAAAACGCACTCACGATACAGTGGCGGTAACGTTTTCATAAAGTTAAAATTAAATTTAAATAGCACTAAAAAGTTTGCTGGGTCATGAATCTAGTTATTAATCAGCGTGGAGTTTTAATCTTTTAAGCAAGCAGCTCTTAAAAGTTTACGACAATTTTACCTTATGGTAATAAAATATATTCCTAAAAAGAACGAATATTTGTTATTTATGATTAAGCCTCTATAATAAGTGAAAGGACCAAAAGAAAATGGTTCAAAGAAAATCATATTCAAGTAGATACTTCCCATAATTCCTCGAGTGTGTTTTAATGTACCTACCAAAAAATTCAAAGAAAAAAAGCGTTTTATTTTTATTGTGAGACCACCCCTTACCCTAATGTTACCCTGTTTAGTATCCTTTATTTGAATTGTGCTTAAAGAGTTATTTTTATATAAGAGTTGTTAGTATGCAGGAATCCGTCTAGGTAGGTACCACCCCAAGGCCAGTTATTCTGCCGTGAAGCAGTAGTGTGCAAGCGTTACTGTGTTTCGGTTTGAAGGGCACTGTGAGCTAGCGTAATCACTGGGCATTTGAGACTTAAGAACTGATGTCTCAGGGTGACGGGCGCAGTGTGGTGTCACACAGAAATATTCTGCGTGACACAGCATTTGTTGTGGGCGGACGTTGCACTTACCATCAGGTGAACGTTTTGCTCGTTTCGTCACTTTATACAATAAAAAAAAAATAAGTTCCGATGGTGAGTCATATTAAGAAATGCACCTAGCACTAGTATGCAAACATCACCGTATTGCGGTTTGAAGCACTGTATCTAGTTATTGGACTAAATAACCGATGTCTCATGGTGACGAGCGCAGTGCGGTGATGAAAAATGCTTTCGAAGCAAAGATCCGGGTGGCACTTATTATCAGGTAAACGACTTGCTCGTCTTGTCAATTACTATCATAAAAATAGGAGTTATCGCCAATAGCGACCTTGTATTCCCTACTCGGGGCCCCGAACAGTTCTGTGAAATCCGTCCGACAAATCTGTCCCTTCAGCTCACTCCTCCGGCCAGCTACCACCCGCATGGGGTCCACGTATAATGCTTCACCAACCATTGCAGTGATGTACAAAGTATATAGCCTTTTTAATAATTATAAGTCAGCCATCAGGCAAGTTTGTATAATAGGTCAGGTAGGAAATGAGTAACTGACGTTAAGTAATATGTATTTTCGATCAAGTTTGTCTCGCCCACCAACAAGTTTCCATTTCATTAAAAGGTGGGAAAGTTACTGAGAGTGTTATTTAATATTGTTGTTATTCAAAACATTATAGGGCAGAGTTCGTAGTCTCGTCATAAAGAGACCCGACTTGGGCGGACCTAATGAAGTGTGTGCCAGACCTAGGTGCAGGACGCAACCATTATGACTATCGAAATGTCCAAGCAACCGCCGTAAAGACGCAAAGCAGCAGAATGCAACTTGCATCAATACGACTACCACCAGACATACGAAATAACAAGAGCCGCCATACAATCTCAGCAGACATCTACACCCCGCAAAAACCTCCGTCAACCAGAACCATAAGTCGCATCGACTCACCGCCACAAGACACAATACCGCATATATCAGTAAGCATCTATGCGACTATCACGCGAATGGCGCCTCCACACGACGCAACAATATGATTAATATCGACTTTGGTATATGCTGTTAACTAAAAACACCACCAACGCATCATAGCAGCAAACCACAAAGACGCCAGTAATATAATATCCATGTATGATATTGCCGCAAACGGCAAGAGTACACGATGTATTCATTTTCAAGTCTCAAATTTCAAGTCAAGTAATAATGCTCTTACATCGTAGAGACCTTCTACATTATTGCTTTTATGTCATAGACATCACTAACATAGACCATACTTTGAGACTTTCATAAAATGGCGTCATTATATCTGTTCTGAGTCGCGCTTGTCCTCCACACCTGCAGTTGTAAGACGGAAAGTATGCCCTTCCGCGGGTTAATATTTTAAGTGCTCAGATTTATTTTACAAATAGATTAGGTTAGAATGCCTACACAAACTTTGTATAGGCATTCTACCCGTTAATATATTCTACAGAAAATTATTATAAAATGTCTTGGAGCAATGCCTTTTGATTTATTGAACTAATAATATTTATACAATACACGAACACGCTCCACTTTATAGAAGAAATATGTTGTATTTTCGTTGTTATAAAAACTTTTTATATATAAATTTGCACTGTACTTTTGATAATTGATCTCTTCTGAATATAATAATAGATGTTTAAACAATTTTTCATTTAATATTCGTTACGAAAAGTAAAAATAAAAATGATTTAATTTTGACTTTATATTAGGTCTTAATTATAATTATTATATAATTAATTAGTTATATTTATAATTTAAAATATGTCGTCACAATATGTAGGAGATTAAATATACACAGTACATTTAATTTTTATTTATAACCTTATTAATAATATTTTTTTATGTATTTACCTTTATTAATCAAGTAAATTATGTAACAACCGTCAGCAGCCCTTCAAAGAGTAGGTAGTCCGTGACTTAGGAGGAAATATCAAAGGACGCATTTACTACTCCAATTCCTTCTGGTGTCAATTTACTTGCGGTACAAGTTATTAACATTATGCGTTATTTTGTTGTGTCAGTTATAATTAATAGTTATTGTTAATAAAACTATTCATGATTCAAATGTGGTTCGCAATGCGTATTTCATAGTACGCGAGTGACCTGGGTTCGATTCCCCGTCCAGGTTTGAGAAGGGAAGGCCGATAATGCACTTGTTCAAAATTTCAACAACGCCGAAAATTTATTTTTTGCGACTTTACGGCCATCTTAATAGTAGGCGCATACTTGTACCTTATTAAAAAAATATGATAAATATATATACATATACCGTGTGGTGACGGCTTAAGAGAATCTACTCTACTACTACCCTATCTGGGTGGGTACTACCCGTGGGTGTCGTAAAACCAAAGATGGGCAGCATCTTCCTGGAATATCTGAATAAATAAATGGTTTCCAATCCGCCTGCCAAACGTGGCAGCTATGGCGAAATCCCTTCAAAATGAGAGCTACAAACTTTTTGTGGAAAAATAGCAGAAGACATAATTAGATTTTCCGCAGTTGTTTTAGACTAGAATCGTGGTACCCAAGAACGTACACCCTTAATTTAATTATTGACAAATAACCTGTTCTGGTATCAGAAAAATAGTTAATTGAATTGAAATTTTAAGTGCAAATTTACGACATCCAGTGCCAGCTCCGTCAACAAATGGGTGCGCGAACGCGCGTTCGAAGTGATATTTCTTTGGCGTGATTTGACTTTTGGATGCAGATAATTTATTGAAATAAAGTAATAAAATGTAAACTGTAGTGCGGTTGATAAAGTAAATTTAAGCAAATATATGAAAATTATACTAGAAAAAGCCGATGAAATTAAGTACAGCTATTATACACTGCACGTATGCATTCCTTATCTGTGGTTTTTTGCTTCCTTGCTTCCTGCTCTGTGGACATTCTTAGCCATAGAAGGTAATAATGTTACAATGGACAATAGAATTGTAAAAAATTACAATTCTTTCCCCATTGTAATTATTCTTTGAAGCCTAACTATTTTTCAGAATGCAAAATCATTACATCTAAAAAGCTTATGTATCATTTTTATTCAATTTTTCTCAAGACGCCAGACGTATTCTTATTATTTTATTGTTGTTACTGACTGTTGATAAATAGTGGAAAAGTAGCAGCTTTATACTGCTTTATAATCTGTGAAAGATAACATATTCATGATAAAGTTGATCGTTTCTGATCTTTCTTTTACTTAGAATCTATCTTTACCATATAACAACAACGTATTACGATCAGATCGAAATCGTTTTATGGAAAGATCACGTTATACACTCAGCGTCACAAAAATCGCACCTCTCTGAGTTTGCGCGAAAAATGGCTGTAATGGCTAGAAACGAATTATATTTATATAAATATTGGTATGTTTGAAATGGGTATTTGAATAGCTTTACATTATTAATAAAAAAATCATGAAATCATTAAAACATTTATCATTATAGAGCGTCAAAAATAAACACTGTCAAATGCTTGTTAGTAAGGACGCTGGTTCCACCACCTAGAAAGGGTATAAAAGGGTCGATCTGGATGAAATATGGGCCAGTCGTAATTTAGACTTTCCAATGAACACACGTGAACAAGTAACCCAAGTAAGAACAAGTAAAGATGGACACCAGCTCTGAAGAAGCCGCTCAAGTGATTGCCCTATTGCAGTCGGGGATGCGGCAGTGTGACGTTGCTCGACAGTTGAACCTGTCCCGTTTTTCAGTTCGACGGGTGTTCCAATGTTTTCAGCAGACTGGTGGTTATGTTAGAAAACCGGGATCTGGAAGAAAACGGTGCACATCAGAAAAAGATGACCGTTTCATCGTTACGACATCTTTACGAAACCGTTTTACAAATGCTGTTGAGTTGCAACAACAGCTTCGATCAACTCGGAGAACATCTGTGAGTGTTTCTACGATAAGAAGAAGGTTACACGAAAAGAGTTTAACAGCCCATAGACCTGCTAAAGGTCCAAAACTTACTGCACAGCATCGCAGAGATCGCCTAGAGTTTGCTCGCAATCATTGCGAGTGGACTCTGGAACAGTGGCGGACCGTACTCTTTTCTGATGAGACGAGGGTCTGTCTCTTCTGCAATGACAGATGTAGAAGGGTCTACAGAAGACAGGGGGAGAGGTTCACACAACCCTGCTTCGAAGAATCCGTCGAATACGGGGGTGGCTCGTGTATGTTTTAGGGCGGCATTTCCGTCGACGGGAAAACGGAACTTGTGTGCGTTTCCCGGACTCGGGGTGGCCGTGGGCAAGCGTCATTAAATGCTGGTCGGTACATTACTGAAATCCTGGAGAAACATGTGGTCCCGTATGCTGGTTATGTCGGTGATGGATTCATGTTAATGCATGATAATGCTCGTTGCCACACCGCGGCTATTGTACGGGATTATTTACAGGAGGTCGATATCCCTGTTATGGATTGGCCAGCACGAAGTCCAGACCTTAACCCAATAGAACATCTCTGGGATGACCTAAAACGGCGCGTGCGAGCTCGAGATCCAGCTCCAGCCACTCTTCAAGAGCTCCAAGATGCGGTACTTGAAGAGTGGGAACAAATACCCCAAGAGGCTGTTGCGATCCTTGTAAGGTCCATGAAAGATCGCATGGAAGCCGTTATCAAGGCAAGGGGGGGTAACACTAGGTTTTAAGAACTTTTTTTGTATTTATTAAAAAATTTTTTAAATTATTAATTTGCAAATTTGTACATACCCTGTCTTTTTCTTTAATTTCTCTTTCGTCTCGTTATAAAAGTAAAATTCAATTAAAATTCCTGAAAGATAATGAAATTACCTTTCGAATGATAACTTCAAAGCACAACATTGCCATTGGCCTGTTGTGTTAAAATAGTATTTAAATTATTTTTTTCGGATGTGCGATTTTTTTGACGCCGAGTGTATATACGTCATATATATATACCCGTTATATATCGTATATATCATATATATACACGTTATATATATACCCGCAACCAACGAGCTTGTATGAAAACACTAATGAAAGTAGAGGAAGCTAAAGATGTGTCAGGATCGTAGCAAGTGGAAAGGTGTGACCTCTGACTACCCCTATTGGAAAGAGGACTCTATGTATAATATCAAATTGCATCTATAGCATTATATTATATCTTTATATTTTGCTCATGTTTTCGGTATTACTTTTCATATTTTTTTTAATAAAGTTTATTATTCATGCTGTGGGCTCTTTTAAAAGGGATCTCAGGGATATTTAAAAATTATATCCACGCGGACAAAGTCGGGGGCTTCCGCTATTAAATAAATAAATGTTATCCTGTCATCTTATTCTAATTTTATTGCTTTCTCTTCATGAATTTTATTGCACCTTAAGTATTTTTTTTTAATTAATTTATCAAACTATTTAAATTTGCGAGTTTCATCTTAAAGTTTCATTTAATTCTTTTAAGTAGCTGCTAATTAATAAGAGCCTTCAAACGCGTTTAATTTTCAAGAAACATAAAATGAGTAATCTATTTTAAAAGGTATAAGTAGTTTACCATATCGTTATTCCGAAGCATTTTAAAAGAATTTCGAATCGCTGTGCAATAAAATAAGGGCAGACCTCAGAAGCTTTTCAATAGGCGCCTGATTAGAAGGTTTATGCCTCTATCCCTTTGCTTAAGGACTACAGGCGTGTAAAAATTCTGTTTGACGTAGTGACGCAAGACTGTGATACATGATTATTTTTTTCCCCAGGTCCAACGATTTAACAAGCTGCAATATTGTAATGCTAAATCATAACTTATAAAATACATCTATATTCTGTCCATCTTTTTGCAGCAACGTCCATTTTTCTACTTCTGGCCCGTTACTATAGTTCGTTAGACACCCAAAATTACCGACAAAGGATAAGAGTCACTTTTTATTATTGCATTATGTTAGCGATATAAGCAATTAGGCCACGCCCACTCGTCGCGTGAATGACCCTGTTCGGCAATGGTGCCAGAACTCGCGAGTGGCAACTACAGCGGATCGGCGTAGACATCACGATTGCAATAAAACTTTAAAGTTGATTTACGTAAAATATAATGAGTTTCTTGGCATTATATAAAGTAGGATTGATTCGTTATGTTATTAAGTTTTGTTGTAAATATAAATTATAGCGATTAGAATTATATAAGTTAGAGAAATTACCTTTTTCCGTTTTGTTATATAGTTCCTCGGCGAAGGAGAGGGGGGCAGCGAGCTGCGAGAGCAAGACAATGGTCGCCGGGCCTATATCGGACTAAGATCGGCAGAATCGGCAGTTCGCTACAGAGCAGTCGTTCTAGTTGGACGACACTCGGACCCAATTAGCTTCGTTTTCTCTTAAGACCACTATAAGGTGTATATTTGAAAACACCTCTTTAGATGTCGATGTAGGATGTAAGACACGGCGTAAATTCTGCGGTCACGAACGCTTTCTTGCGCTCCCGGTTCGGGCCCCCTCATGTCCGTAACCTGGCCCCCACATAGGCGGGAGCCCTCTCTGCTTCCTCATACTCCGCCGCTACATCGCCGAGTACGAATACGTAAGAAAGCGCGGAAGGATCTCAAGAAACGCCAATTTCAAAATTCAGGCTCAAAAAGCTAGAATAGAATAGAATATTTTTTTATTCAATATAGATCATTTACATAATACTTATTGAACTTATTTTTTTTTTTAAACTACACTGGTTCGCAAAGAAATGCCTCTGTCCTGGGAAGAACCAGTAAGAAACCCAGCGGGATTATTTTTTTTTCAGTCATTTTAAATATACAATTGCAGCAGTTTTATAAAGATGAGCTACGAGTATTACCTAGAGCACGTTACTTGCATGACCTGGCGATGATCCGCCGTATAAGAAGACTAAAACTTATACAAGAGTCTTCCGCGGATCTATATCGCTATAACCGAGAAGTGTATAAAAGACGTTGAAAAGGCAGGGCAGACCATGCCGCTAGCGGAGAGACAGGCTCTCGAGGCATTAATTGCCATAACAGAAGAAGACCTGACCCGCGTTGAAAGACGTAAACTAAGTCCCGAGGAATACGATGAGGTCTCTAGAAAAAGGCTCTGTGAAACGCCACGTGCGGGGAACAGTGGAGATGGATACACAGAGTCCACACCCCCGGCCTCCGGTCTACAAATTTCCGTCACTGACCGATGTTACCGCACCGCGCGCCCCTGAGGCAGCGCCAGCGTCACTTACACCTCGAGACCCACGTATCGCACAGATTGCAAGCACAGGGACTAAATCTGCGCCACAGTGCACATCCGTATTACTATTACCGCGTAGTACCACGCTTCCCCGAGTAATACTATCTCGCGGACAGGCACCAGCACCTCAATCATCCAGAGCGCCACCTACAGCCATAGCACTCGGCGCACCTCGCGCTCCACCACCGCCACTGCTTCCGCTACGCAGGTATGCAGGAACCCATGGAGCGCGGGCAGGAATCGACCACAGTCGAAACCGCGAAAATGGACGAGACTGTTCTCCAGTCCCCGGCATCTATCCCTGGCATGTCATATGCAGCAACACCAGAAGTTGGAACTAGGAAAGAGACTCTGACTCCCGGACCGCAGGCAGGAGGTTCCTCTCAGGGAATCACCACCGAGTCTCCCCCAAAGTAAAGAAGGCCAAATACCCACCACTGGTGATAGAACACTTCCCAAACTGGGCCTAACATTTTCGCACCATGGCCCATGAATTGGGACGAAGACCAAACACCCTCCAATACGGGAAGGGGGTGAGGTTCATTCCTGTAACAGAAGAAGAATACCGCTACCTAGAGAAGATCCTCACGAAGATCGAGACCGAGGAAAAGTTTAGTTGGTTCTTCTATCCACTGCCTGCGGAGCGAAGTCTAAAAGTGGCAATAAGAGGTTTGCCCATAAATACTACTCCTAACGAAATTGCTGACTCCTTCCGGGAACAGGGTTTTCAACCCGAATTTGTCCGGAAAACAGAAGCACGCCTAGGACGCCCACGCTGCATTTTCTTCGCACGGCTGAAGAGAACAGGTGATACCATTACGAGAATCCTGACCTCTAAGGCACAGTGACGGTTCAGTCTGCCATAGTAAGTCCGATCGTGCAGAGATTTTCGCAGATCATCTCGAACTGCTATTCTGGCCCTTCCACGTCACCAATATCAATCATGTCGCAGCAGTTGAGAGTCACCTTCGGGGCTACTTTTCTGGGGTAGTGGAACCAAGGGAAACCAAAGACGCAGAAAAGGAGGAAGAGAGAAAGATTTTCTTCTTCCTGACTCTGGTTTGGCGCTTGGTACGCCAAACTAAGCTCAAAAAGGCTCCAGGACTCGACGAGATCACGAATAAAGCTATCAGACACTTCCCGCCAAAGACTATAGCTACTCTCACATAACAGAGTATATAACGGCA
The DNA here is from genome assembly GCA_019845155.1 of Luehdorfia chinensis. Classification (NCBI taxonomy): domain Eukaryota; kingdom Metazoa; phylum Arthropoda; class Insecta; order Lepidoptera; family Papilionidae; genus Luehdorfia; species Luehdorfia chinensis. Next base: position 4,669,704 of record JAHVAK010000003.1, on the reverse strand, counting down.
TACTAAGAACTGGCCACTTTCCCGTCGAGTGAAAAAAGGCTGTGCCATCATGTTGCCCAAGCCGGGGGAAAACATCCTTTTCCCGGGGAGCTATCGGACTATAACCCTGCTGCCTAACATCTCGAAGGTGTTTGAGAAACTCCTGTTGCGACATATAACACCAAATGCCAATCTCAAGAAGGAACAGGTCGGATTTAGGGTCAAACGAACAACATCATTGCAGTATCGAGAGTACTATACTACGCGGCAACAGCCGCAAACAAAAAGAAGACCATGGTCGCAGTGCTCATCGAAAGTGCTTTCGACCGAGTCTGGCACGACGAACTCGTGAATAAACTGTCACTGTCTGCTGCCTATTAACAGGAATATAGTGAAGGTGGTGGCTTCATTTCTAAAGATTCGCCAATTTACAGTATCAGTCGAAGGAGCTTTGTCCCCAGGGTATTTCTGAAGCCGGAGTACCTATTCCCAGTGTGCTACTGGGTATTCACCGACGACATCCCCTGCTACGAACAAACCCAACTGGCGCTCTACGCCGACGACGCGGCGTCCTTTACCTCTTTAATGAACGAAGCGTATGCGGCGAAGAGGTTACAACGGACGCTCAAGCAACTCGAAACCTGGATCGCCGACTGGAAGTTGTCGGTGAACGTCACCAAGACGCAAGCCATCGTGCTGGGACAATCCCCGAAACTGCTACCAAAATTGAAACTTAAGGACAAGAAGTCGGAGATTAATATTTACACTCTACTAGCAAAACCCGGCAGATGATGTCTCTCCTTATGTCGACATGCTGCGATGTTATCTAGTGACGAGTTATAGCAAAGTTAATAACGCGATAATAATCTCCGTGCTTAATTAACTACGTACTTCAATGATATACAAAAAAAAAGAAACAGTTCCATATAAAAATTGCTATCAAAAGCGTTCTCGATATATAAAAATTAAAATTAAAACTAATTAATTAAAACAATTCAAAGCATAAAAATTTATAAAAGATAAGAAATTCCGATTAAAAAAAGGAAAGTTTCAGCATAGAAATGTCCTACTGCTGAGCACAGGCCTCCTCTCATTTCTGAGAGGGTTTTGGAGCTAGGAAGAATCCGCCACGCTGCTCCAATGCGGGTTGGCGGACTTCACATGTCCTCGAAATATTTGTATTCCTCGGACATGCAGGTTTCCTCACGATGTTTTCCTTCACCGCTAAGCACGTGGTAAATCAGCACTTAAAATTGTAGAACAATATTAGAGGTGCTGGCACCGGGGATCGAACCCAGGTTAATCGCTTACTATGAAATTAAAGGCGAGCACCAGGCCCCTGAGCTACCACGGCTCTCCGAAATTCCGATTGAATAAACACAAATTTAAACTCATGCACACCTCATAAAGTAGCTTTTTAAACGAAAATAACAATCGTTCAACGACGTTTTTAAATTTGATGCTCTATAAAGCAATAAAATTTTACGACACTAGGAATTTTAGTGGCAGTGGAGTCGAATAATTGTTACATTTATTTAATTACTCTTGAGTAAAGGTAATATGTATAACTTAGTTTCACTTTTTCTTCTTCTTTTTTGACCCTAACAATTAGCTAACAAATCGAGCAATTTTTGCCAATGTCGAGTAATGATTTAATTTTAACAAAGACTTCGTTTCGATCGAAAGTAAAATGATGGTTGACTTTTACTGGAGATTTGCTGGACTGATGGAGACAAAACGGAAAGTAGTCTTGTATTGAAGTTTCCAATTACTCTACGCTTTCACGAACACTTGCTGCATAATAAGCTATCAGTACTAAACATCAAAACTCAAAATAAACTCAGATATTATAAAATTCAATAAAAACATAACCGCCACTTTTCGAATTGGCGCCAAAAATCATCATCATTTCAGCCTATTACTAGTCCACCGCTGAACATTGGGCATCCCAGCTCTCATTTTGGGGGATTTTGCCATAGTTGCCACGCTTGGCAGGCGGGTTATCATCGGCAGTTTATTTCTGCAGAGATGTTCCAGGAAGATGATACTGCCCATCTTCTGGATTTAATTTTTCCACTGTCGATTTTTACGACACCCACGCAATGAAATGGGGTGGTAGATTCTCGTAAACCGCCACCACACGTCTTATTTTCACTTATATGTCGATGATTCTTTTTCTGTTAATTTTACTTATAATATAATACTCAATAATATTATATTAGTTATAGTTCATAGAACATAATATATAAAACTACTTGAGCGTAGATGAAATATTGTTTCAAAAAAAACTATTACGATAAAATAAGAGTTTTGGATTAATAACTTCTAATAAAAGAATCAATAACCACCAGCGTAGGTAATAAAAATGAAATTACTTTCATTTTTCAGTATCGGTATTCGGTACTGGAGCATAATAACAAGGAAATGTGAAGTGATGAAAATAGTGTATGATACTGGTATATATTATTATATTCATACAAATAAATATATAATAAGTATTTGTATGTATGTATATTTATATGTATTGATATTATTTATGTATTCTATTTTACATTTAAGTATTTTGATTCTAATTAAAATTTCTTCGTTTTTATTACCTCTCACTCATACTTAATGCATCTGCCAGGTCTGCCACTACTTTTTCACCACGCCATGGGTTAACTGACAGAGAATGAAACGAGAAACTTTGTAAGCCCAATTACAAACCAGTACATTTTTATGACTGATGGTCACTGTTAGACCGAAGGCTCTTACAGCTTCTCCCGAATTGAAAGGTGACCGAGCGCAGAGGGCGCCTGACCCAGATCTTTATTACGGGAAACTAGCGCAAGGGACCCCGAGAGGGGACATCAGCTTGGAGTACACGCGTAAGTATGCTGATTCGAGGGGGGCCAAAAGGGCCGAACCACGGCTCGGTCAGTAACTTCAATCGGGAGGACGTTTTAAACATCTATATTTAGCACCAATTCGGAATGCGTATATGCTGGAGAAAAAATGGCGCAAAGAAACTCCAGAGACGCTTCTCATACTTAAGATAAGATATATTAATTATTTATATAATATTAATTAGACATCATAATTAATATAAGGAAAACCAGGTCCTGCCAGATTATATAGCCGCGCGGCGTCCGTAATGTAATGTACCGTTTTAAAACAAATAGATGGCTATTTGAATTTGTCACAGTAAGTTTAAGTCGTCGAATGAATTTTAAAACAAAATAAATCAAAATCACATAAATATTCCTTTGTGTGAAAATGTGTAATTTCAATGAAATTACACATTCTCGTCATCAGTGTTTATTTATTTACTTACCGTGAAAGTAATATCCTTTTTGAATGTCCTTGAGATGATATTATTACAATTTTTAAAACAACAGATTTATACCAATTTTCATGGCTGTCGGGTGAACGGTTTTTAAGTATATTAGTCTCTAACAAACCAACATCCATTTTTATGTAAACTGAACAAAAAACTCAAACTCCGTTGTTCAGTGTACCTCCATTTATAAAAATCTAATTAAAAAAATTAAGTAGTTTAGTTAAGTAGTTAAATTAAGTTTAAATACATAGCCAAGATAGATGTTTCCGAGGTCTGAATTAACAAGTAACAAGAATTTACAGTGGAGTCGGCTCAAAGCATGCCGCCGCCTTTGTCGGCACACGCTGCATTATATATACATATATACAAAATACCCACCCCTTTTTCTAAGCCCGCCGCCACCGGCCGATCACTTACTAGTCGTTTGCGCAGTTATTATTATTATTGTTTACATAATGGAAACAGTCATAAACTATTTTCCAGTGTCAAGTAAGATATATACGAGTATACAATCTTCAAGCAGCAAGACTTCAAAATTCTGATCGACAGTAAAATGTCGATATAATAAAAAGTCGTTCGCGCAGTTTGCTTTCGAATATACGTACGGGTTTGAGCTTTTGGCGCCAACTCGAAAAGTGGCAGTAGTGTTTTTATTTAATTTCTGTGTATATTTGTAGTTTTGATGTTTTATATTGATAGTATAAAGTGATTGGAAAATTCAATTCAAGACCAAAATTGTGCTTTTCGTTTTGTCTCCATCAGTCCAGCAAATCTTCAGTAAAAGTCAATTATCATTTTACTGTCGGTCGAAATTTTAAAGTGTTGCTGCTTGAAAATTGTATACTTGGATATGTTACTTGACACTGGAAAATAGTTTTTGACTGTTTCCATTAAAATAAATAAACACATACGCGTTGCGTTGCGAAATTATGAAAAATACGTCTTATTCTATTGTGGATCTTTATATTTTTATATCATTAAACGGTGTTACAAATACATAGATAGACACAAGGCGGGAATATTGAACATCATCTTTGTAACCGCCAAGTAGACGTTATCATGAATTAGTGATTGACGGCTAGTAATCTTAGTACATTTATTATTTAGGTACCAACATTTTAAAAGTTGCAAGCAATCGTTCGATAGTGTTAAACAGCAAACAGCTATGTGACATTAGGCAAGCCTGTCCTGTGGTTGTTGCCTGTTACGATTACATTACTCGGACCTCATCGTGCATGTGTTTTTTCCATTTATATTTTTCGTTCATACATGACTCTGCATCATATATACATATAGGCCCATGTAGTCATATACACATACATACTTATACATGTATATACATAAATTAACACATACAGATACACACTCACGCATAAACAAAAACAATGAAAAGAATAGCTTAAAATGTTATTTCATCATCATCATCATCATCATCATTTCAGCCTATCATAGTCTACTGTGGAACATAGGCCTCCCCCATAGATTGCCACAAAACACGGTCCTGAGCCACCTGCATCCATCGACTTCCTGCCAAACCGTGTAGGTCGTCGCTCCATCTAGTGGGGGGTCGCCCCACACTGCGTTTGCCGGTACGAGGTTGCCACTCGAGAACCTTTCTTCCCCAACGGTTATCGGTTCTCCGAGCTATATGACCGGCCAATTGCCACTTCAGCTTGCTTATCCTTACGGCTATGTCGGTTACTCTGGTTCTGCTGCGGATAACATCGTTACGGATTTTATCTCGCAGAGAAACTCCGAGCATAGCCCTTTCCATAGCTCGCTGCGCGATTCTGAGCTTCCTCATGCGGCCTGCAGTGCGTCTGCGTCTCGGTTCCATATGTCAACACGCACTGGTTGTATACTTTGGTTTTGAGGGATTGAGGCATACTCGACGAGAAGATGTGACGCAATTTCCCGAACGCTGCCCAGCCGAGTTGGATCCGACGATTGACCTCTTGGTCGAAGTTGGACCTACCTAGTCGGACAATCTATCCTAGGTATACATATTCGTCGACAACTTCGATCGTAGTTTTACCAACAATAACCGGTATAGGTGTGACATGGGCGTTAGACATGATGTTCGTCTTGTCCATGTTCATCTTAAGACCTACCCGTTGGGAGACACTATTGAGGTCATTAAACATAGCGCTAAGGTCCTCCAGCGATTCTGTCATTATGACTATGTCGTCGGCAAATCGAAGGTGAGTGATTTATTCGCCATTGATGTTGATACGGTATCCTTTCCAGTCCAGTAGCTTGAAAACGTTCTTGTATAGTTTCGGGGATATTACATCGCCCTGTCTTACACCTTTCTGCAATTGGATCGGTTTCGTACTCTGGTTCTGTACTCGGATAGCCATCGTAGCATTGGTATACAAGCACTGCAGCACATCGATATACCGACAGTCACTTCGGCACCGCTGAAGCGACTGAAGCAACGCCCAAATTTCGACGGAATCGAAGGCTTTCTCATAGTACACATACGCCATACATAGCGGAAGATTGTACTCTTCGGTCTTTTGTACAATCTGGCGAAGGGTATGTATGTGTTCTATGGTACTATAGCCTTTTTCGGAATCCGGCTTGTTCGGGAGGCTAGAAGTCATCAAGTCTGCTTGCGAGACGATTCGTTATGACTCTCGAAAACAGCACGTAGACGCGGCTTAGAAGCGATATCGGTCTATAGTTCTTCAAGAGGGCGTTATCGCCCTTCTTAAAGAACAGGACAATCACGCTTCTACTCCACGCTTCCGGCGTAGCGCCGCCCCGGATGACGGAATTAAAGAGCTTCTGAAGGACTACTAGTATCGGTTTTCCCCCGGCTTTCAGAAGCTCTGCTGTGATTCCATCCTCACCCGGCGCTTTACCACTCTTAAGCTGTTTGAGAGGTATGGCTCTAATTATAATCTCGCTCAGACTGACGTCCGGGATATCATCGGAATAGTGTCGGACGAGATTTGCTCTTGGGTCGTTACTCACACTAGTGTGTGGCTCCAACGACGATGTGTACAGCTGTCCATAAAATCTCTCGACCTCACTCAAAATCTCTGCTCTAGCGGAAATGACGCCACCGCTTTCGGTCCTCAACTTAGTCAGTTGGCTCTTTCCGGCAGACAGATCCCTGGCAAAAACCTTGGAGCCTTGGTTTCGCTCTATCGCTTCCTCAATACGAGCTGTATTGAATTTGCGAAGGTCTCGCCGCATACATTTGGAGATCTGTCTCTTCAGTTGCCGATATGCTGACGCATCAGTTGAGGACTGCAGCCTCATTTCTCGCCTAGCCTGAGAGAATGAGATTGAGAGTGTGGTCGGAGTGTAATTTATATAAATGTTATTTAAAGTTATATAATTGTTATATAAATGTTATGATGTTATTTATATAAAGAAAACTTTTAAGAAATAAAATAATAGAACTAAGTATAATTTTAAGTTATGTTGTAAATATTAAACTAAAACTATCACTTTCTGACTATGCGTCATAGCTCGCTCCATGCAGAACTGCAAAGGTAATGAATTACTTTCACTTTACAAATAATAATAATTTAATGTTTAATTATTTTTATTGAAGAATTTTCCCAAATTTGTTGTTTTCTTATGTTTGAATATCGATACTTGTAACGCAGCTTACAGGAACAGGGTTTTTGTTACAAAGTGTATATTGAATAATGTGCTACTTTGAAACTGGCAGAAGACGATTACTATAAACTCAAAAATATATTAAATGTCAGTAGAGATAGTTCGGTACGCGTTTTTGCAATACCGAAACTATGTATTAGTTTGGTTTGTAATAACGGTTATCGAAACTATTTATTTTAATAACTACACTCGGCGTCAAAAAAATCGCACATCCGAAAAAAATAATTTAAATACTATATTAACACAACAGGCCAATGGCAATGTTGTGGTTTGAGGGTATCATTCGAAAGGTAATTTCATTAGCTTTCAGGAATTTTAATTGAATTTTACTTTTATAACGAGACGAAAGAGAAATTAAAGAAAAAGACGGGGTATGTACAAATTTGCAAATTAATAATTTAAAAAAACTTAATAAATACAAAAAAAGTTCTTAAAACCTAGTGTTACCCCCCCTTGCCTTGATAACGGCTTCCATGCGATCTTTCATGGACCTTACAAGGATCGCCACAGCCTCTTGGGGTATTTGTTCCCACTCTTCAAGTACCGCATCTTGGAGCTTTTGAAGAGTGGCTGGAGCTGGATCTCGAGCTCGCACGCGCCGTTTTAGGTCATCCCAGAGATGTTCTATTGGGTTAAGGTCTGGACTTCGTGCTGGCCAATCCATAACAGGGATATCGACCTCCTGTAAATAATCCCGTACAATAGCCGCGGTGTAGCAACGAGCATTACCATGCATTAACATGAATCCATCACCGACATAACCAGCATACGGGACCACATGTTCCTCCAGGATTTCAGTAATGTACCGACCAGCATTTAATGACGCTTGCCCACGGCCACCCCGAGTCCGGGAAACGCACACAAGTTCCGTTTTCCCGTCGACGGAAATGCCGCCCCAAAACATACACGAGCCACCCCCGTATTCGACGGATTCTTCGAAGCAGGGTTGTGTTAACCTCTCCCCCTGTCTTCTGTAGACCCTTCGACGTCTGTCATTGCAGAAGAGACAGACCCTCGTCTCATCAGAGAAGAGTACGGTCCGCCACTGTTCTAGAGTCCACTCGCAATGATTGCGAGCAAACTCTAGGCGATCTCTGCGATGCTGTGCAGTAAGTTTTGGACCTTTAGCAGGTCTATGGGCTGTTAAACTCTTTTCGGGTAACCTTCTTCTTATCGTAGAAACACTCACAGATGTTCTCCGAGTTGATCGAAGCTGTTGTTACAACTCAACAGCATTTGTAAAACGGTTTCGTAAAGATGTCGTAACGATGAAACGGTCATCTCTTTCTGAAGTGCACCGTTTTCTTCCAGATCCCGGTTTTCTAACATAACCACCAGTCTGCTGAAAACGTTTGAACACCCGTCGAACTGAAAAACGGGACAGCCGCATCCCCGACTGCAACAGGGCAATCACTTGAGCGGCTTCTTCAGAGCTGGTGTCCATCTTTACTTGATCTTACTTGGGTTACTTGTTCACGTGTGTTCACTGCAAAGTCTAAATTACGACTGGCCCATATTTCATCCAGATCGACCCTTTTATACCCTTTTTAGGTGGTGTAACTAGCGTCCTTACTAACGATCATTTGACAGTGTTTATTTTTGACGCTCTATAATGATAAATGTTTTAATGATTTCATGATATTTTTATTAACAATGTAAAGCTATTCAAATACCCATTTCAAACATACCAATATTTATATAAATATAATTCGTTTCTAGCCATTACAGCCATTTTTCGCGCAAACTCAGAGAGGTGCGATTTTTGTGACGCTGAGTGTAGTTATTGGCTTCGGGTATCGCAACTGCGTTTTTAGTTCGAAGGAAAATCATGTTTTTGTGAATAACTATGCTCGGCAACTATGTATTAACGTGACGGAGTATCGGGTGTTCGATAGTAACCAGTATTATTTTGATAGATGAAAATTAACTTACCTTCATACTTTGTCCAGGCTTAGGACTGGCTGCCTATACAGGTGGCAGGCTTATTTAAAAGTTTATTTGATTTTATGTACATTATTATTATGTACATATCTGCAACCGTCCGTTCCACGCAATAAATAGTTACTCCCGATACATAGTTTCTGAAGGAGTCAATACATAGTTTTCGGTATTACTGTTAATAAATAGTTTCGATAACTACGAGGGTGGATTGAAAAGTACTCGGCCTAACCAAGAAAATAAACACATACTAAATCAGTTATATTTTTATTTTTCTACATAATCACCATCAAGTTCAATACACTTTTGCCACCTCCCCTTCCAAGCATTTAAACCGTTAAAAAAAATGATTCTTCCTTAGAGTCAAAATATGCGTCTACAGCTGCTTTGACCTCGTCGTTTGTCGAAAATCTTTGACCTCCCAAGTGCTTTTTTAGGTTAGGGAACAGAAAGAAGTCTGATGGTGCCAGATCAGGTGAATACGGCGGATGCGGTAACAGCTCAAAGCCATAGTTGTGAATTCCAGCCATTGACTGTACTGACGTGTGAACACGGGCGTTATCTTGATGAAACAGGACTTTTCTTCTGAGCATTCCTCGACGTTTTTCTTTTATTTCCTCTCATAAACGACGTAGTAAGGTGCAGTAGTAATCAGAGTTTATAGTCTGACCCCTTTCAAGATAATCAATCATAATCACACCTTTCGAGTCCCTGAATACTGAAGCCATCACCTTATTTGCCGACAAAATCGACTTAACCTTTTTAGGGGGTGGTGAACCAGGTCTTCTCCACTGTTTTGATTGTTGTAGTGTTAGTAGCAGTAATGAACCCATGTTTCGTCCATAGTAACAAAACGATTCAAAAAATCATCTGCATTGGCTTCAAATAACTCCAAACAGTCGCGTGAAATAGTCAATCGTGTCCTTTTTTGTTCAACTGAAAGCAGTCGCGGAACCCACCTCGCAGACACCTTGTGGAAACCCAACTCATTGACAATGATGTTTTGAGTTCGTTCATAAGAGATGCCTATAATCTCGGCTATCTCTCTAATTTTTAATCTGCGGTCTCCCATTATTAAATCAAGTACTTTTTTAATATTTTCGTCAGTAGTTGACGTCGAAGGCCTTCCAGAGCGGGGTTCATCTTTCACACTCTCTCTATCACGCTTAAATTCTGCTATCCATTTTTTGACGGATGAATATGACAGAGCACAATCGCCTAATGTACTGACCATGTCATCATGGATGGCTTTTGATGATAGCCCCTTCTTATGGAGGTACTTAATGACGACACGCTGCTCGATTTGCTCCATTCGCAGAAATTATGACCGATTACTTTGTTAATAAATTTATAAAATCACAACTAATTATCGCACACGTTTCGAACTTCACACAATGAACTAGTCTGAACTGAACTAAATAATGTGGGTAGATTTGATTTTTAGAATTGAATGGATCTGTGTTACGCCGAGTACTTTTCAATCCACCCTCGTATTTACGGTTTGCAACACCCATAACTAAATGTCAGTGTCATAAGAATTGTGAAGTTGTTTTTGCCGAAAAAATTTTAAGAAAAAGAATTTGTTCAGTTTCCAATTTCAATACATACTCCGTTGCTATAAAACCATTTTTTACAGGTTAAAGTTAAACTGCTACCACGACTATTTCACCAGATTTTTCTTCAGATAATTAGTTTTCTAAAATTAATTATGAACCATGGTGAATGTGATGAAAGGAGTCCTTGTTGAGTGGTTGGTATTCATTTAGGTTATACCCATGTAGAAATTGCTAGTCCTATGTGAATATTTATTTACGAATTACATATCTAATATTACATAGTTTACACTCTGGTAAATTGAATTGTAAATTAAAATCTTCTAGAATATTTAAAAGCTACTACTTATATTAAACGTGTATAACTATTATTTTGTTTTAATAACAATATCCAGTATCGTGTATTTTAATATAATATCCAAGATTTCATGTGGCATTAAATGTCATGGAAAAAAAACAAATTAGTTAATTTATGTTATAATATGAAATAGACCCCATGGACAGCCTAAACATTAATGTAATCTAAATCTTGTGGAATGTTAAAACTTTGTTCAATAACTTCATTCTCTGTTTGAAAAGTATTTTTAATGTAAGACTTGAGTATATAAATATTCTCTGTCCATCTGTTGATAGCAGTTTTTATTTCCTGAAAATATAGAACCATATTAAATCCAGTATAAATGTTCATCTATGTGATGAGCCTGGATAAATAGCCATTTCTGTAGACATCCCAGCTGATGTAATAATTATTAAAATATCTCAATATTAACTGCACTTAAAATTTTATAAATAATCGATAGTTCCACAAAACGCAGTAGCCGTGGTAGCACAGGGACCGGGTGCTCACCTTAAATTTAATAGTATGTAAGTGACCCGATTTCAATCCCCTGTGCCAGCACCTCTAAAATTGTTCTTTAATTTTAAAGTCCTGATTTACCATGTAGTGAAGAATGAAAAAATCCTCATGTCTGATAAATAAAAATATTTCGATGACAAGTGAAGTTCGCCAATCGACATTGGAGCAGGGTTGCAGACTCTTCTTGGCTCCAAAATCTTCTCAGAAACAAGAGGACGCCTGTGCTCGGCAGAGGGACATTTATAAGCTATAACTTTACTTAGGCCAGCCCCTGTGTTAATTTGGCTCAACAAAGAGTGATTGATGCAACTTACTTCTGTCTCAGTTTTTATTTGAGCTATATACTCTGGATCAGAATCTCTATATTTCTGTAGCTCTTTTTTAAGCTCTTCCTCTTCTTTTGTTACTTTTTCTAGAGTTGCCAGTACAGTTTCTCTTTCTTCATTCAATTCTCTACCTACCTATAATAAAAATTGTTGAATTAACAAGATACTTAATCTTGTATAATTATTTATCTAAGGTGTTTAGATTCTATAGCATTACTACTATTTTTACTTAGTCTTATGACTTTTTAAATCATGTACATACAATAAAACTTAATTTCATGGAAATAGTAAATTAGCTCCATAAGATACATTTTCTTATAATTACCAATTCAGATGCTATGGAACCTTCTGTCTTTTTCAACTTTTTCACACTTTCCCCCAACTCATTTTGCAGATCAGTGAGTTTCCTTTTTTTGGCATTTTTTATTTTACTGAAACAATCATTTATCTTATGCCATTTAGATCCACTGCTTTTTTTATTGAATTTTGTAACCAAAATAACTATTTAGGACTTCAAAAATGCATATTTAGATAAGAATGTTTCTAATTTTAAAACAAAACAACTATTGGTTCATGGTTATGTGAAATTGAGAAAGTGGAAAACATAAATTTTGGACATTAAATATTATGGCTTAGAATTTTTTTTCACTGACAGAATTTGTAAATAATCACCCCATAAATGTATATATATGGATAAACATACATAGATCTTAAAACCCGGACTGGCTCATGAGGTACAACCCACTATCAATGACCATAACAAAGTGGTGACTTGAATACTAAAATGAATTATTGATAAAGGTAATTCTACATAACCATGTGCAGGTTTAATTTATATTTTTTTCTTCACAATGAAGCCAAAAAATCAGATCAAACTTTCAAGATACAATAATTAGAAATTAAAATTAGAGATTAAAGAACTTACCTTCGTCGTTGTCGTCGTTACAGCCTATCACAAGTCCACTGCTGAACATAGGCCTCCCCCATAGATAGCTACAAAAGTTTGTAGCTCTCATATTGGAGGGATTTTGCCATAGTTGCCACACTTGGCGGACGGGTTGGCAACCGCAGTTTATTTATTCAGATGTTCTAGGAAGATGCTGCTGCCCATCTCCTAGTTTTTATTTCCCTCTGTCGACTTTTACGACACCCACGGGATGTGATGGGGTGGTAGATTCTCTTAGGCCGCTACCACACGGCTTAAGAACTTACCTTGGAAATGACCAAAAATATATAGAGGTGCCAATTTTCTCAGAGTCCACAAGGTGGTCATCAACTAAACTCTGCAGTATTTCTTTGACTGATTGCATTGTTATACCTTTTTCCTTTGGAGCAATTTTTTCCAATTCCTAGCAAAATTAGAAAGTATTTTAGATGTTACTAAAATATCTTTATTTATAATTAGTAACATACTGTTATGTCCACTTTCATATGAGAATAAATTGGCATGATATATTTCTTTTAGTAAATGTGTAATTATCATCAACATCATATTTATCATTATTCATCCCATCACTAGTCCACTGCCTAACATAGCTTGTTAGTCACAAACCTAGGTCCTCAACCGGTTGTGTCCATTGACGTGAACTCTCAGACTGTACTTGACCTAATAAGGTTAGCATTTGAGAAGTTTGAATCAAAGTTTCAAGTTATATGGCTGGTCCATTGCCACTGCAGCCATAATTATCTTGCAGATATTTATTGTTTGATTAGAAAGCCAAAAGGGTTTTTAATATTTACTATAGAAATTCTCCTGAGCTTTTTAAATCCTCAAAGGATTTTGTTATATTTAAGGTTGGTCTGTATAAGGGACATGCAATTTTAGCCTTAATATTTAATGCTGAAAGAAAATAAGTCACCTTCAGTTGAAAAAAATCTTTGCTTTGGTGGAAAATCTCCAGCATTCTTGTTCTTTTCTCCTCTGCACTTAATCCGCGTTTCTTTGACATCTCTCCTTCTAATTCTAGTGATCCGGCTATGAAACAGTTCCTGCTACACCTGGATGAGACCCTTGCACTCGGAAGGAAGTTTATTCTTCAAGATCTTGACGAAACCCACCTGTTCATATCATCAGATATAGTGGAGACACTGCAGGCTCGAGTAGATGATTTGATGGACCAACTCAGTTTTCCAGTACATGACAAAGGACTTTAAAATAGTCAACAATGGCATCACGAGAATCTGGTAGGGTTAAGGAAGCTGAAAAACGAAGAGTGCTTGATGATGCCGCCAGGAAACGGAGGGCCCGGAAGGCCGTTGAGGCTCTTGAACAGGATAATTTCCATGAAGATCCACATGCAGATTTGGTTATGTCCAAAAAAATACCAAAATTCGCAGATTCCAACGAAAAACCGACAAGAAAGAAAAAGACAAAAAGTGCAGAGTACTATAAAATGAGATTCCGGAAAACTTTTGCACAACTTGTTGAAGAAGATGCTGGTTTTAGGCCCGATCCACCAAATTATCTGTCTGTACAAGCGCCACCATCAAAGTAAGAAGAAAATTCATTTATTTTACATTGTAACTGCAAATTAAATGTAGGTAGCAAATGGTTTAAAGACAAAAACACCAAAGTATGTAATAAATTAAATAGATGATACATACTAAATTAATACATGTATAAAGTAATAGTCTAAAAAGAAATTGATGTAAATAGAAATGATTGGATTGTTGGTAAAACATACCCACAATATGGGAGAAATTCTAGTGTTGAGCACCGGTTTTTTTAATATAAAAATGTCCCAGTGCTGGGTAAAAGCTGTTCTTTGATAATCATCTTTATTAAAACTGTACTCTTATTTATATACATGAATCTTATTTAAAAATTAAGTCTGCAGTAAAATGAACTGTGGTCATTGATAAGAGTAGTCACATATATTATGACATACACAAATACAGTGATTCCCCTTTCCGATTGCGGTAGGCAGAGACCACATATTTCCTCTTGCTATGATCCTGACACACATCTTTGGCTGTTTCTACTTCCATTAGGATTTTCATACAAGTTAGTTGGTTGTGGGTCCTTTTGACATGGCCTTTCCTTAAAACGTCTTTGATCTGATCCTGATAAGTTCCTGCCTATGTCGACCCTAACCAGCTCGCCCATTCACACTCGGCCAACACTCATTGCTATGTCTCAATCATACTTTCCGTCTCTCATAAGCATTGAACCTAAGTATATATGCTTTTCCACTAGTTCGACTATATGTCCTTCAATCAAAACTCTACAATCTGTCATACTTTCTTCTCTTACTAAAACCATTAATTTTATTTTGTTTACATTCACTTTCATATGTTTCTAAAAGCACCATGCTTAATATTAACGTTTGCCTGCAACTCCAATAATTAAAATATAAATTGATCATCAGCATATATGAAGCATTTGACAGTCAAATCAATCATTCTTAATTCATTTGCACTCTCTTTCAAGCAATTGTCTGTGTATAGACTAAACAGCCCTGGCAAAGTGACACACCAGGTATGTGTAACACCTTTTTTTGTTGTTAAACCAGTATTCAGCACCACACTCCATAGTCCCATCTTTGTCTATAACACTGCAAGAATGCATGAAATGTCATAGGAGCCTGGGTAACTTGGGAGTGTGGCAGCCCTTAATTTTATAGTACCAGAGTGACCTGAGGTTGATTCCTGGTGGCCAGCACCTCTAATATTCTTAAGTGCTGATTGGTGGTAAAACATCGTAATGAAACCTGCATGTCTGAGAAATAAAAATATTTCGAAGACATGTGAAGTCCGCCAATCCGCATTAGAGCAGTTTGATGGACTCTTCCCGGCTCCAAAACCTTAAAAATTAGTATAGCTCTATGCTCAGCAGTGGCACATTAAATTACTTTACTATCTTTTTATTATTAAATTTACCCTGGTATTGCAAAATTTTTTTTTATTATATTACTCATATACTTTGTTTCCATGCGTGGGTGCATTTTAAAGACAAACGTTTCCTAGCCACTCTGGTCACTGTGCCAACCTAACCTTTTATTTAAAAGTACAAATTTACAGTAGTGTCTCTTAAAAGGATTACAAATAAACTGTTATGAATTTTTCAGGTTTCCTGATCGCCATTTTTGCGCTGTATGTGGATTTCCTTCAAATTACACCTGTATACCTTGCGGTGCGAGATATTGCAGCGTAAGATGCCTTGGGACACATTTAGACACAAGATGTCTGAAATGGACTGCTTGAAAAATATCTTTTTTAATAAGTTAGCAATAAATAATTAATAATATTGTGTTGTATTTGTTATTCATTACCCATCCTAGTAACAATTTATTATACAATATTGGTGTTTCGTTAATTGCGTCGTCGTAAATAAATAAACAATGACATCCAGAACGCTTAATATTTTTATTAGTCATGTATCATTTCAGCCTATCACTAGCCCACTGCTGAACACAGGTCTCCCCCATAGATTGCCACAAAATTATGTGGATTGCATATTGGGGGAATTTTGCCATAGTTGCCACGCTTGACAGGCGGGTTGGGAACCGTAATTTATTTATTCAGATGTTCCAGGAAGATGCTGCTGCTCATTTCCTGGTTTTTATTTTACCTCGGTCGACTTCTACGACACTGCGGCGACGACTTTTACGGTATAAGATGGGGTGGTAGATTATCTTACGCCGCCAGCACACGTGTAATTAAGTCGTGTATAAGAAAACAAATTTTAATTTTAATGCAATTAAATTAACTGTATTACTTGGTGCAAGTTATATAATTACTACCATTGATTGCTAAATATCGTTTACCTGTGTTAATACTACTTACTGTTTATGATTTTTTTTATTTCAACTACTGTAACAGATTTTACCTAATTTACGGAAATACCTGCTATTCTTTATGGGAATTCCAGTAGTCCGCTTGTGAAAGAAAATATAAACAGTACGTTTTATAGAAGAAGCTTTAAGAAACTGAAAATTAATTACTTTTTACTTGTCATAAATCTTAATTTCCCTCTAAAAATTTTTAATCCCAACAGAGAAAAAAAAACCAATTCAGCTAGTATATACCATAAGTAAAAATACTTAAAAATTAACCTAGTTTATTTTTACTAATTATTTAATGTCATAAATATTAATAGTAACATTAATAGTATTATATTGTTTTCAAAACAAATACTAATATTTATAGTTTATCTTCTTATTCATTTATATACCATCTACATCTAGTGACTAATAGCTAAACCACATGACAATAATAGAAATCTAGTGATTATAAGTAATGTTATAAGATGGCGCTGATTTTAAACTGTGAACTGCCATCTATTGTCCTGTAGTATAAGTTTCATACCTCTTGTGCAATATTATACATAGATGGCGATAATATTTTCAAAAATGTAATTTTAAGGTTGAAATTATTTGTGCAAAACAGAATAATGAAATAGTAATCGTAGTAGTAGACAAAAGAAAATTCGGAACACCGTTACGTCATATGCATTCTTAATCTACTATTACTAGTCACTCGTTAAAAACAATAACGGAACAAACGATTGTTCTCCTTGAAATATAAGATTGATAAGTATATCAGCATGGGTCTGTTGTGTGGGTCTTAGCGATTTAGCCACCATAAGCAGCAGTGCACTCACGTTTCTTCGTCGGTCGCGTTTTCGATTCCCGCAAGCAAAGAATAATTAGCCTACCTTACTAATAGTTGTTGTATGACTTACTAATATTGTTCCTAGTCTCGGTGTCTGTATATGCAAAATACTGCCAACAAACGAAATAGAAGAAATACTAGCGAAGGGAACATTTTAAATATAAAAACAAGCAATATAGAAACAGAGTTTTGAACACTGCGATCTTCTTGGATTCGAAACCTGTCAAAACACATTCAACAAGATGACATTCCGCACCAGTAGAGGGTTAGCATGAAAATAAATGTTAGATTTATATTTTGTGCTAGTCGTAAGCATTCGACCACTATCCTCGTCGTTTTAAGCTTAAGCAAAGCCAATAAACAGACAAAATAATTATTATGTTATTATTTATTCAACGGCAGAAAAACGAAGCCGTTGAATGGCCCATAGTAATAACCGGCGTAATAACGCCTTACAGTTGCCTTTACTAGATATAACAGTACTGGATATAATGTTGCAACCCTTCGCTATTATGGCGAGGGTCGATTGGGCGCGTTTGTAGCGATTATTGGACATTTGTGACAACAGCTGTCAGGACATATCGCCGCCGCCAATAAAGGGTAACTGTTTGCTGACAACTGCTGAACAAATGGGAAGTAGTAATAACAATGTACCTTGTAAAATACTTCTTACGGCGTAAAAAATATCGATACAATATTTAATAAAAATATTTTTTTGTTAAATTTGCGATTTATATGATGAATAAATACAATAATATGAAACTTTTTCTTTGTTTCTTTTAATATATTAGGTTACCTTACCTAAGACGCTAACGAGTTTTAGTTTCATATTTATTACGCGTATTCGGTCAGTGCCGTGTGGTGGCGGCTCGTTAAAAGAATACTACCACTCCATCTCATCCAATGGATCTCGTAAAAGGCGAGTAAGGAATAAAACTGCACTGTGCACCCAACAGCGCATGGTGGCGATGGGCTCACCACCTATCACACCAAGTGCATTATATTGTTTTGGTGAAACGTGGATTGTGGCAGTCATCTGTTTTTGCAGTGAGTGCCCAGTCTCTCACTACCCTTTATGGGATACAGTCGTGATCTTATGTATGTATGTATGTATTCGGTCCTGGTACCGATCTCACTAAAAGGGTCAATTGCATTTTAAGTGCCGATTTACCACAAAAGACGGCGAAGGAAACGTCGTTATGAAATTTTAATGCCTGACAAAAAGAGTAAAACCTTTCGCGGAAAGACACCCAGTGTGGGCTACCCCCAACTCTGTAATCCTCTCAAAAATTACTGCTGTCCATGAGACGAATAGTTACGGGTTATTACTCAACTATTTCAGAGGCTTACTGCGAATTTAAACGCCAGCAACGCACCCGCAATTCCTTTGGCATTGAGGATGTTCCTAGGTGGCTATAATCTCGTATCGTCAGGTGAGTCGCTTGCACGTTTGGCTAAAAACTACAAATAATACAAATAAGTATCCGATGAAGCTGTAAAACACGAGAAGGCTAACAGCAATTACATCACCGAAAATATATAATACAAAAAGCTACCTCGCTGGATCGTCTTCTAAGTCGTGTAAAACTTAGAACAAAATTGAAGCGATTGGCGTGACATATGCACAGGCACCACACGCGATCGCGGCGTGAGTCAATCGGTAGTCCTATGTCTACCCGTGGCATATTATGCTGATGTTCTTATGGCCGATTCGGGACTCAGCTGCTATTTCCGATTACTATTCGAGGTAGTCAACTATGCAAGGTATACTAGTCATAAATGATAACGACTCGGTTGACGCTTTAGCTAAACGATTGGATTTTGCGTCAGGGACTCGATTCCCGCGTATCGCCCACAGAGTTCCGAGTGAGACACACCGATAATCACAATATACCCAGAACTGAAATATTATAATGTATATTGTACAAATATTAACTTGGGTTGTTCAAACCAAGGAACCACGTTCTTGTAGAGTAGGTTGGTGTAGTGATTATTATTTGACCTACTTTCCACTGCTGTGCTCTTAATAGATCTTTCCCTTTACTATAGTCACCGCGCATGGATTTGGCAAATTTACTAAAACGTGTATATTAGGTAGCTCAGGGGCTAGGCGCTCGCTTTAAATTTCATAGTACGCAAGTGACCTGGGTTCGATTCCCGGTGCCGGCACCACTAAAATTGTTATTTGCAATTTTAAGTGCTGATTTACCACGTGCTCGGCGGTGAAGGATAACATCGTGAGGAAACCTTCACGCCTGACAAATAAAAAACATTTCGAAGACATGTGTAGTCCGCCAACCCGCATTGGAGCAGCGTGGCGGATTCTTCCTAGCTCCAAAACCCTCTCAGAAATGAGAGGAGGCCTGTGCTCAGCAGTGTGACATTTATAGGCTGAAACTTTACTTTTTTAACTTTTGACATCGTCATCATTTCAGGCCATCAAAGTCCAAGTGCAACAAGTCTACTGCCCAACATAGGCCATAGATTACCATAAAACACGGTACTGAGCCATCTGCATCCATCGACTTCGCACAGAACCGTGCAGGTCGTCGCTTCATCCAATAGAGGGTCGACTGCGTTAGCCGTTTCCACTCCAGAACAACAAACAGACAAGGTTGCCGCTCCAGAACCTTCCTTCCTTAATGTTTACTGCTCTACGAGCTAAACGGCCTGCTGCCTACCTTGCCTAACTGCCTCTGTACACGTCTGACATGTCATCTAACATTTTTGAGAGCAAACTGAGGCACTTGCCGCGGGCAGCATATTCCAGGAGGCGCCATATTTATGTGTTTGTTTCTTTTAACTCGTATGCTGGAAAGGAACGCAAATATCGGTTCGGTAAAACCGTAGACCGGGGCTGGTTAACGTTCACATGTCCAAAAATATTTTTTTCTCAGTCATGCCGATTTCCCTTGATTGAGACCCGAGCACGTAATAAAACAAATACTGGTGGTATGATTCCTATGCAGGAATCCGTCTAGGTAGGTACCACCCCAGGACCAGTTATTCTGCCGTGAAGCAGTAGTGTGCAAGCATTACTGTGTTTCGGTTTGAAGGGCACTGAGAGCTAGCGTAATCACTGGGCATTTGAGACTTAAGAACTGATGTCTCGGGGTGACGGGCGCATTGTGGTGTCACACAGAGATATTCTGGGTGACACAGCATTTGTTGTGGGCGGACGTTGCACTTACCATCAGGTGAACGTTTTGCTCGTTACATCACTTTATGCAAAAAAAATATATCATCATTCTCATTTAAGCCCATCACTAGTCACATTGTGCTAGAGTCGTGGTGGCTCCGGGGCTCGGCGCTCGCTTAAAATTTCATGGCACTGGCCTGGGTTCCATTCCCGGTGCCGGCACCACTAAAATGGTTAATTTCAATAGAGTGTTAATATACTACGTGCTCCGCGATTGGAGCAGCGTGGCGGACTCTCCCCGGCTGTGCCACTACTGAGCACACAGAAACATTAATAAGCTGTTACTTTAACCTTTTTTCACACATCGTTCATATAGAACGGCCGGCGTAGCTAAGTGGTCAAAGTACTATAATTTCGGTGATGTAATTGCTGTTAGCCTTTTTGGCTTTTACAGCTTCTCGGATACTGTGCTCACGGGCCAGGGGCCTGCGTGCCAGCTTTGGTTTTACCCAAACATAAATACTTAAATAAACTCCTACAAAAGCCTCGAAATTCGGACTGTGTCGCGTTCGCTGTGTGCTTGCGCGATATCGAATATCTCAAATGATTTTAAGTCGTTTAATGACGGTCCGAGAGAAGCTGCGGGCCTCCATTCAGACTGTCGACTTGTGTGTCGGTAACTCTGGGGTGTCAGAAACTCTGGGGGTCAAAGTACTGGGTCCGAATTCTAGCCGCAGTCAAGATTTGCTCAAAAACGCAAATAGTTTTCGGGTCTGGTTGTGTTGTGATTTGACCCCTGTCTCTGATATTACATCCCTAGCCTACTTAGATCTTATCGCATCAGCATTACTTTAGACACAGAGTAACGACGAGTTAGTGCCTCTGTTTGCGAATTGACTTGCGGCACTATATTTCTACACAGTTGATAGCTTATAACAGTTTTCAGAAGGTATTTTTTTTTTTAATTGTATGAAGTGACGAAACGAGCTAAACATTCACCTGATGGTAAGTGCAACGTCCGCCCACGACAAATGCTGTGTCACCCAGAATATTTCTGTGTGACACCACACTGCGTCCGTCACCCTAAAACATCAGTTCTTAAGACTTATATTTTTACACGAGCCCTGGGATTACATTACTACAGTGCCCTTCAGACCGAAACACAGTAATGTTTGCACATTACTGCTTTACGGCAGAATAACCTGGCCCAGGGGTAGTACTTACCTAGACGGATTTCTGCATATCAATCCTACCACTGCCATGGCATCTCAAATTTACCTATCTTTAAGCGGTTGCGAAAAGATTATCATGCCATATGTTATGATAGATATTTGAAAACCATAAAATCTCACTCTCCCTTTTTTACAAACTTCACTGATAACGCAGCAAATATTGATATAGGGGCACGTGGGCCTTATCAGCCTAGCAGCTGCTTGCCTCACAAACCCCACTGTCGCAAACAGATGGGTCCCCTATACTTCCTATTTATTGCATGTGAATTAAAACACATTGGTTTTCCGGAATCTTACGGCTTCAGTCAAAGATATCGATTGTTAGATTTAAAATAGAATGAAAAAAAAATGCCGAACCAAAATCAGATTTGGTAAATACGGAGATTGGTAAATATTGGATTATGGTAAATAATTGAGGTCACAATGGAGCTTGAGTTTAGTTTAATATCGAATAATTAGATAATCATATTGTATACCGAATTATATCAATTTTACTAATCTTGACATTTATTCTTACAACTTTTTTTGGTGAAACGTGGATTGTGGCAGGCATCTGTTTTTGCAGTGAGTGCCCAGTCTCTGACTACCCCTTATGGGATACAGTCGTGATCTTATGTATGTATTTATTGTAAATAATAATAGAACAATGCTTATCCATCATCTGGTGTTATGTGGTGATGTGGTGGTGATACGTAGTTTTAAGTGTAACCTAATTAGCACTAATTAAGACTGACGACCGCGTGCCCGAGTGATCATAGTGCCTTACTTAGAGTCCTAGGTTCGAATCCCAGCCAGTCATAATTTGTGCAAAAACACAAATTGTTGGTTTCCGTATCCGGTTGTGTCATGCTTGTAAAATGTACAGAGAAATCTTACTGTGGGGCATCGTATTTTTTTAAATAAAAGAAAAAGATATTGTGGTGGCTTGTGAAGATCGACACCGGAACTCAATTCATTTGCATATTGTTATTAGTGAAATGAAACTATATTTGTGTACTTCCTCCATTTATTACTTTCAACTCTTTTGCATAAATAGTTTTAATACATTAAAATTATAAAACGATAATTTTGCTTTGACTCAACCTAATTTGACTGCTGTATGTTTATGACGGTTTTAATTTGTTTTCTAAGTTTAGTTACAACTGTGACATTTTACTTCTGGCGAGTTTGATTTTAATAAGGGGCAAAGCAAAATAAAAAAAAATCTCTCGTAAAACAATGACAAACTGTTTTATATTATTCATTATCAACTCAACAACAATGGTGATGTCGTAATATTAACTCTTAAATATAATCACTTATTTACAGTTAATTATATCACAATACATGCTCGAGGCATTCTAGGCTACTTATGACGGAGCAGACGCAATAATATAATAACATTATACAGATTTAATAAGTTTTCTAGTTATTTTAATCTCATATTATTGAACGTGGCTTATTTTTATATGATCACATGGCAAATGACAACCCTGGAGATAAGGACTTATTATTTAAATCTATGGTATACAGTTATTTTTTTAACCATAAGGGATCGGAATCTGTAATTTTTAATATTATAATAAGAAGATGAGACATTGGCTTAGTAGGCGATCACTCACTGACAGTTATTAAATTCAAAAATAAGAATTTTATATTAACTTTTCGAGTAAAGAACTTACTTATAAACCTACCGATGAAAAATCTTTAAAATGTAAAACCACATCCTTTGCCACTTTTAAGATACATAAGTAATATGCTTAAACTGCCTGTAAATAACATTGTCTTATTATATTAAGCTGCCTCGATTTATTATAGGATCTCTTTTTTTTATATACAATATGCTATATATACATTAATTATTTACAAAATATCGTTATCATAATTACTAGATAAAATATACAGTTCTCCCTTAAAATTACTGACTCGTTTTTCAATAAATATAAAATATTAAAGCCAAATACATCATTATTTTACAAATGAAACATTTATATTTTTTGTCGTCTTACTTTAATACTGGGCTAGGGGAATGGTTAACATCATGGGTATTACGGTAGCTGGATCAAAGACCTAAAGAAGCAAAAAGAGCAGCAGATAGAGCAACAAATTAATAATATGAGTAGTGAGGTGGAACCGAAAGAATAATATAATCATAAAATATACCGTTGTTAATAGAATCAGACGTTAGAATCAAACTCCAACGAAAGAAATCCAACGAGTCGAATGAAGTTAATTTGCTAAGATACCTTTTGCCTAGTGGTAGTGTTGTAATGCTGGAAGGCATCTGATGTCGGTTCTCGGTGGCGGTATTAGTTTCATTGTGCACACTATGGTGAGCCAACTAATAGGTAGGGGAGGTAATACTTTCCATTTTTAATTTTGCATGGTTCTTATAAAGAAAAAAAGAAGGAAACCACTTTATTTGACACAAGATCATCAAGAATCAAAAAACAGTTTAAAAAAAAGAATAATTTTTTTGATGTAATGTCAAAAAGGATCTCGCCTCAGTGATAATCTGTGGTACCCCACAGCACTGGTTTTCATTCGGATCCATTTTTGACCTCACGAGCAACCGGACATAGAATTATCAAATTTTAATTTGATTCTGTCCTTTAAAAAATATGTGTTACAACTAATAATAAGACTTGCTCTCAAATACTTAAAGTTACTGGTAATTTGAAGGTTGTTACAGACCGCGTTAGGCTTTAAATAATCAGTTAATATGACATCTTTACCGTGGATATACGAGCGGAATAAAAATAATGGAACGCAAGTGCTTATTCCCATACAAATTTGTCTTTATGAATTTAACGAACGGATCGAGATCCTATTTTTTACAGGAACATTAATTTTGTACCGTTTGGCGTATTTAATTACTATGAGCGGATATTAGAGATTGAGCATATCTTTCGATCGTAAATAGACGCGTTTCGCGTAAAGTGTTTTATGATTCGTAAAAACGACTATGCAATAGGAACAAACAGTAAAATTTCAACATTCAATATTATTGTCGTTTTTGTACAACCAGATGGGCGTAACTAACAGTTTCTTTCGTTCTATACTAAGGTCAGGTATTCATAATTATTTCTATGCTAAGATCAGGTAATCAAAATACCAAACCTAACTAAATTTTCCATAGAAAATGTGATGAAGAAAAGTTTAAAAAGCCCTGATCTTCTCTCTTCTAGTCTCTCAAGTCTCTAGTCTTTTATTCTTCGGACTTCGAGTTTTCCACTAAGCAGCTTTCGTATCCTCATTCGAATAAAGTGAAGGCTGCAAGGACGGCATTGTAATGAACTATTGCTCTTTATTCCGTTCACGGATCATCTTTCTTTTTTCTAAGCTTACCCTCGGTATGTATCGTTTGCGTTACAGTTTCCACTGCTGCTGAGAGATCGGCGTCTGGTTCTATTGCTGCTGACAACGCAGCGATGTACGCGCAAGCTATCCGAAGAACCGATAACTTGGACAGTTTCTGGTTATGACTATAAGCAGGTACTGCTTTTCGAAGGGTATCGAATGCTGCGCTTATAGTGTGTACTCGTGTCCTCTCTCTCGCATTAGCTTCTATTCGCCTTTCCCTCGTCATGTTTTTATAGTTCCTTTGTTCCCTAGGCTTTGTTTTCTCCGCGTACTCCTCTACGTCAGCATGAGACGGCACACGTGGCGGTCCAGGTCTATCAGGTGGTGGTATTGGTGACGGCGGGGGCTCTAAAGGCCTTCTCCTTTGCCTTAATAGACTTGTTTCGCTGGTCTTCTTGACTAAAGACAGAGGTTCTCTTTGGGGCTCTTCGGCGAATGACCACGGCCTGAATGGATTGGAGTCGCTTTCGGGGCTGGTAAGGTCGTCTGAAGATTCTAGTCGGATGCGTTTTTTTGGCGGTTGAAGTCGTGTAGGAGTCCGTTCCTTCTTGACCCGCGATTCAGTGTCGATTAGCCTGACTCCGGAGTCGTCAGAATGGGCAGGCCCTGAGCAGGAATCGTCGTCATCGCCACCGGATACAAAGCCCGCGTCGCGTTCAAGTATTCTTTCTGCAACAAACGAAATGAATTATTATTATTTTTGTATTAATTTACTGTAGATAAAAACATTGTGTTAGAATACGTTTTTGTGCGCTAATTAAATATAATATAAGAAGAGTACATAATATATACATAACATAATATAAGAGAGAATTAAATATAAGAGAAAAATGCTTTGAATAAAAAAATACTAAATTATTGCGAACTGTAGAACTATAAAATTGGTTCTAATTTATTACAACTTAAGGTCCAAATATCCCAACAGTGGAGAGCGATATGCTACATACTTGTATTGAAGTGATATTTATTATCTATAAGTGGGAGCAACGGAAGCTGTGGGCGACAAAAAGACAACGACAGACACACAAACGATGCCGGCTCGTTATAAAGCGCGGGACACGATCCGCGTTCCAAATTCTTCATACGTATGACCGGGAAATCGGCGGGCAACGTTGAAATTTTAGCTACCACATACATCCTTTTTATTCGACGCTTAGTTGGTTTATTTTTAAAGAATTCTATTTTTATTTTTGATATTTACGGTAGGTATTGTTAATTTAAGAATTAATTTTTTTTCTAAAGTTAACTTACGGTAGTATTGGATGAAAATAATTTAAAAACTATACTTAATTGTAAATTTTATATTTGCCGTGTCTTTTGGCCTAATATTTCACAGACTATTGCCGTTGTAATACACAACATTTTTTTAAGTAAGTACACAAAGAACGAACTCATCATTTTCAATAAGACTACCGACTAGTATGTTGATTGGATCTACACTCTAAGCGAATGAAGAAAACATGCCAGATATATTATTATATATTAAAAACACTACTTTTATTAAGTACGACAGTAACTTGAAATTCTTGAATTTATGACCTTTATATTTCATATTTAGCAGAGTATTTAAAAAAGTCAAAAATTCAACTAAATGCTATTGTGCAGTTTTCCTTTATCTAAGTAACTATTAATAAAAGACATATTGTATTTTAATCTATCATCTAACCTACTACGCTACTATGCAGTCCACAAGAAAAAAATTAAAAACACAAATTGTTCCCTTTAAACATTCGTCGATTTACGTAACCGCGCAAAGTATTCCAAGAATGACTGGCCAATAACGAACATCGCACTCGAGAAAAAAAATCGTTTAGTGAAATTCCGCGGGTTTTTATACGCGCCTGTCATAAATAATATATTTAAATCGTACAATTAACAGCATACAAGGACGTGAGCAGGTCGAGTTTTTTTTTCTAATGCTATGAGAAAATGAAACTTGTTGCTTAGCGCCGGCGCCCGACCGTGTTGTCAAGATTAATGCAGGCGAGGTAATCATTTTATCTTCGCATTACAATGCAAATAGTTTGCAGTGAAGTAGATTTTAAAGTCTTTCTTATGTGTACTTTACTATAGTTTAGATACAGCGCACTAGAATCGCTTTATATAATAGAGACAATTTTATACGTCGGAAACAATGTCCGCAACATATTTAACATGGCCTATTTGATATGAATTTATCCTTAATTTTGAGAAGTAATGATGAAAAATAAAGGTAAAGTTACTCTCAGAGTTGCTATCTATTAAAATGAATTGCAAGTTTTATGATAACAGATTATATATATTAAGTCGATTTAAAAGTTATAATGTGTCGGAAAGACAAACAAATAGAGAAGACACATCTTATTTTATTTATTGAACGCTTCGTGCCTAATATTAGATGTAAATTTATTATTGAATCTTAAAAAATAAATTATACACTTTCATTTAACTCAAACTCATTAACTTATATACCAGTGGGTTAGACACAGCAGATTGAATATTACGTGAAGATAGTTACAGATAGTTAAAAAAAGTATTCAGCTATCTCGCGATAAATCCTCACCAACTAAGCTCGTGTGTAACACCTGCACCGATACCTACCATAAACAAAACTGGTTTGCGCCCATATGGTCAGGCGCGTCCCTGATTGTTATTTATTTAATTTTACATCTTTAAGAAATTATTGTCCGCATTCCAATCTATACTGATGTTCCTAACCAAGTCTTTATAGGTTTATATTTATTCGCTGTAATCACTATTTTGTTATTAATAATACAAAAAGTAGCTAGTCATATTTATATCTGGAAATTATGACATAACAACTTAAAATTATCTTGAAATATTATTCCATCAACAAAATCTAATATAAGCAACATAGTATATTACAAGCCTTCCTGCTCTCTTTCCAGCTTCCGACGAAACATAATGCCGTCGGACCAAAATCACGCCCAAAGAAATTCAGTTGAATGCGTTGCTTCGCTTACTTTATTTCTGATGAGGTTAAGATATCAGACGTCCATGAATGTTCTTCGTTTAATCAATTTCACACTTTTCTAATTCTTTGGGGAATGTACAAACAATAATTACGTAAGCGTAATAAATTCATAGTAATTTTTTTTTGCATCCAAAATAAAAAGTTACGAAATTAACCGCGAAGTTAGGTTTTCTTAGCTTTTTAACCAAAAAAACATAAATGCAATCTACGAATTAATATTGATAAACGTATATCTGTAATAGTTGTGCTACCGGAATTGGTTTATGGCTCATAATCGGGCGGCTGAGGCGCCGCGAAGGCGTTCCAACGATAATACCGCTATAGCAAACGTTTCTATCGTAATTTATACTGTATTACTATGTAATAAGATACGTTTTATGTTATTTAGATCGACGTGTCCGTAAAAAGTGAACGAAGGCGTTCAAGAGGTCGCTTCTCACACCACAGGTGTTATTTTTTTAAGGATGGTAAAATCAGGCGGCTCCGCCTACGTGTGATTAGAGTTTAATTACATCGTGGTTTTAATTAATCTAAGTTTATATCATCATGGAATAGGAAACAATAAATATATTTGTTACGATCTGAAAACTATTAAAGATTTAATTTATCTGTGGCCTAGTAAAGATATAATTAAATGGAATTTTATACCGATACTGGATCAAACCAGACTTACGTAAACTCGACTCACAGCTATAAAAGAAAGCAACCAGAGGATGGTCTTTCTGCAAAATTAGATAACTTTCAAAAATAAATACATAATAAACTATTAGATAATATGGTTAAAACATAAGCAGACAATCTAAGCAATATTGCTGACGTTTCTTATATAAATTATAAAATTTACTAGATTCAAATTACTACAAACAAAAAACAGACAGACTTCAATTAGATCAAAAATAACTGAAATTGGAACTATTAAACTTAACGAAATTTATATCTGACATAGAGCATAAAATGTAAATATCTTTAACCTTAGATCATTAGATACGATCGAGTTTTTATTTATTTCAGTTGTTTAGTTAAACAGAGTACTTTTAAAAACAAATGGGACTACATTTCTTAATTTAAATCCATTGAGATAAATAACCGGTGTTTAAAAATAAAATTAAATCTGAGGGCCGGCAGTCATTACGCTGTTTCACGTTGACGTGTTAAAACAAAGAGAAGTCAAAGGTGCCGGCACTACGGACCTCTCGACCGTTGAATGGGTGTCAATCTCAACACAAGATAAGACCGGACCGAGCCGAGCCCCAAGTCCCATAGATATCAATCTGGCGCCAAATTTCACAGAAACTCAACGCTTTCGTGTTAAAAAGCAGCCTATTTAAATGAAGCAGTTTTTATATCGTTATAGATTTTATATCAAAATAAACCAAAACATGTTTTGTATCATCTGCGTACATGTTATAAAAAACTGTAATGTCTTCTTCTTTTTTTATCCTGGCAATAGCTACCAAATCATGCAATTTTTTCCATTTTTGCCATTTTCGAGTAATAATTTCACTATAACAAAGACTTCATTTCGATCGACAGTAAAATGATAGTTGACTTTTACTGAAGATTAGCTGGACTGGATCACTGTGCACTTTCACGAGCACTTGCTGCATAATAAACTAACAATATTAAACATCAACACTCAAAATGTAGACAGAAATTACTAAATTCAATAAAAACACTACCGCCATTTTTCAAGTTGGCGCCAAGTCTCCAAAATGTGATATTAAAATGTATACGATAGGGATGTACAGTGAGGATTGCTGGTGTTGCAATTACAGATATTTCATTTTACAAGATGCTATTGTCTGAAATGAGAAAAAGATGAGCGGTCAGTTATTTTGTTAAAAAAAAACAGACTAATATGTCACGTCCGCGGTTATACATTCGCACGGTCTCTTAAGCTTAATGTATGAGAAGTCGTGATGTTGTTACGACTTTCACCGAGTAAATATTAGGTACCAATGGCGCCGTTGGCACGTTTATATGACTTTGCCTATTAACAATGAATTTTAGATGTGATATGAGATTTACACAATGTTTATATACCAAGTAAGATAGTATCTTCTTCAATACTAATTGGATGCGACTATTAAAGCTACATAGCTCCTATAAAATGCTTAATCATAATTACTACCTAAATTCACGTTTATTTTGTATTTAATGTATATTATCGGTTTGACTCTTACCAAAATGGCGGCGTTTTCCGCGAGGTCGAAAAGTCTGCTACGTGAGTGTCCTCTGCTTACCCCGTATATAAGGGGTAGGCAGAGCATAAATTCATGAAAAAACTTCTATAAATCTGAATAACCTAGAATAGCCAGACCATCTGACTATAGCACAGAGGACATATTTTGTAGAAGTCAATACCATTCGCAGACAATATTTCCGTGAAATTTCGTAATCATTATGTTTGAATATCTAATACATTAGTAGAAAGTTATCTGTTACAGACCTTAGTATACGCTAAGCTTTAGGTTACACAAGCAGAATTCGATATAAAATAGTAATAATATGAAATGTAATGGTACCTAATGTATGAATAATAATAGTCTTTTTAATAAAATTTACGCTTGCAATAGTAAAGGCCCTAACCAGCATAAAAATATACAAAAAAAGCAAGTTCGTACGTATACAAGATATCAAATTTAATATTTGCCTAGAATCACGGGATCTGTAGTTCAATCCCACGATTCATTGGTGTACAATCCCGTGGTCCGGGATCGGCCGATTAGTCACGTATGCGGCGCGCGCCATCGCGTCGCAGGCGACACATTGGCGCCATGCGGTCGCCATTGCTATAACTAACACTACTAAATAACAATTTCTTATGTCGAATGGGTTTTTATCGTTGTATTGCTACACTCTTTCAAGATGGCTCTGGTTTACTATTGTTAAATCAGAGTGTAACAAGCATATATATGGTGACATAAATATGATATCTACATTTTCAAAATACAGTTAATAAAAATATCGAGAGCCGTGTGAATACGTTTGATTCCCGGTCTCGGCACCACTATAATTATGTAATCTAATCTAAAATAAAATTTCATGATTTTCTCATGGGTTTTATCATAAGAACTTAACCGATTATATGGGACCACCCTTACAATATCCCCTTTCTAAAAAATATGAATCATTACAATCGGTTCTTAAACAAAGAAGTTGTGCCCGGAACACATAAAAAAATTCAGACGAATTGAAAAAGGAGGAGCTTTTTGTCTGATAAAATTATTATTAATTGTGTAAAATCTTAAGTAATTCATATAAATTACGTGCTTGGCGGTAAAGGAAAATATTGTAAGTATATACAGCCTGCATGTCCAAGATAAATTCGAAGGCTTGGTCATAATCCGCCAACGGGCAATAGAAATGTAGTGGATTCTGCCGAGTTCCAAAATCCTTTCAAAATTAAGAGACAGCCTGTGCTTAAAAATGGAATATTAATAATCTGTTTTTTTTAAATACAAGATTAATGTAAGTCTGATTTAATAATTATTCATACAATTACACAACTCCATTCTATTCGTGTTCCATATAAGGACCAACATTCTATTTTTAATATGGTATTACTTAATTCTATCCACTAAAAAATATTCTACGCTCTTTTTTTACAATATAAACTACAAATGAATGGCATATTTTTCAGGTATTAAAAATAATTTAACGTTAAGTTTTTTTAACTTTGTACCCACTTCAAATAAATTTGAACAGTAATAGTCCAGGCAAACACAGGGTCTTTATATATATAATTATAACAATGTTTATGGGTGACGGGCTCAATGATGTGCCACACAGAAATGTTCTGGGTGACACAGCAAGTTAGGGGCGGACGTTGCACTTACCTTCTAGCGAACATATTGCTCGTCTCGTCACTTTATCAAATACAATTTTTTATAAAAAATAAATGAAAAAACGGATTTAAATTAGAAATAATTACATCGATACAGTGACACCTATTTCCCATATAAGTCCACTACTTTTAAGTAGCCCACTTTTCGCCCCCGCAGCAAACGAGACGTGACGGACGGCGAACCAATTCGCCGCAATTATTGTAAAAGTTAAAAACTCCCTATTGCGTTCCTACGAGCAGTATAGCGAATAGTATTGCATAATATTATGGTTATCCTGCACGAATAATTGTCCAATACCTTAGTCGCCTTCGATCGTGACAATACCTTAGTCGCCCCTTACGTCACATTGATAGGAAAGAGGTAGGTGCTATTCTACTCTGCCGAACACCTATGGGCTGTAAGATATAAGAAATGATAAGATATAACTATCCTACTCCTGTAGTGTGAAAAGAGTTGTTTTAATATTTTACGTTTGTAACATTCTTTCAGCAAGTAAATTTAAATATTCATGTCTCCCATCACGTCTCAAATTACAAACCTCAAATTCCAATTTCAAATATGCAAATATGTAGTTCACATTTTTAGCATCTTAATAATCTGTGTAATTATACGAGCCCTGTAGCCATTTACAAAAAAATAGGTTTGTTCGGTTAATGCTATATGCATGCTATATGCAAAAAGCAAGTATTCCAAATTAAAACAAAAATTAAGAGAATCCTGACAATAATTCATCATCAAATACTATTACAAATATTTCATCTAAAGTACAAATTTATATCACTAACTTCTAACGGCAGATTTCTCAAAGATAAAATAGGGCGCCATTGTTAGCAACTGTGCAAACATTGAAACGTGGTTACAGTGGTGTCCGTTGGAGTCAAAATAATCTATTGTTTCAGTTTCTGTAGTCTCAACATCTACGTCTCCCATAAACACCTGGAAGCCTAATGCTTCTGTATGAGGTGAACGATGTTGAACCGAAACATTATCAAAAGTTTTTTTATACTCTGTTGTTTTGAAAGATTGTTATAATGATTATTAATTATTAATACGTAAGCATGTAGATTATTTGTGTTGTTGCTGAGAAATTTTTTTGATATATTTTTTGTGATTGGATCTGGATTGCAATAGTAAGAAAAGTTACATTTTCTAAAATTATTAGGCAACGTTGAGGAATAAAAATAAAAAAAAACAAAGACAGAATAAGTATTTAAAATTATCAACTTCATGCTATTGATTGTGTGGATAATTAGGTAAGTTAAATATATAATATTAAGATTGTCGAAAACTGACACAGAAGACACAATTGTCTTCTGTGTGCGTCTATACGCGTGTGTCATAAAAATACTTCCCAATTGTTTGCCAGATTTTCCCCATCTTTAATACGATGTTTAATGGATAAAACCACCTGGCTGAACGTGATATATTGCATTTCGGCGACGTTTTGTCAGCAGCTATTTGTTATAGATCGACCGCCGCAAGATTTTTGAATAAAACCTAGACTCGAGCATAGATTTTTTTCACAGTGACAAACTTATGCGGGAGGTACACTTGACGTAAAAATCTTTTGGTGTATCTGTCTGTGTTACATACTTACTCGTACGTACCTACCTGTTCGCATTACAAAACGGAGCAAAGAACTGGCTCATAAAATGCATCACAAATTTGAATCGTTTGTTATTTACAAGTGATTTTACTAAGGAAACATCTCACAGTATATTTGTATTACAGTACAGTTCGTGATGACTGTACTCAGATGTTTTTTTCGTTCCAGGGCAAACACATGCTAATGTTCGATATGTAGCGATTCTTAAAAGAAACCATTAATTTACGGCCTTGCCTTCTGACAGCGTGTTTTAATATTTTAATTTCTACAAACAACTTGACTGACTTTAGAAATTTATTTCATTACTTTAGGTACTTACACAAACATCTGTGTAATGAAATGTATTATTCAAGAAATGGGAAGATGGTGAATTTATGTTACTTATTGGGAACATTTTTTAAGAAACCAAACTGACATGGCCGTTTATGTATTTAAGCCAACAAACGAAATGGCATATAATTATCCCACTGTTGGGTATGCCCACCTCGTAAAAATTAAAAGCATATGCCTTTTCATACTTTTGTAAGGGTAGTAGGGGATAGTCCATCACGTAATATTTTTGATTCTCAGAATTGTGAATTTTGCCTTCGCCGGGGTTTGAACTCCGCGGCTATCAAAAACATAGCTGCACTGTTTTACGTAAATAGATCATAATATGTAGAACGATGTTTTCCTTATTTTCTCCCTTTTTAATAATATTTTCGTTCTTTTAATTCTTTAGTTATTGGTTTCATACTAGGTACATAGTATTGAAAGTATGAAATCTCTACGTGTTTTTAATATTTCGTTATGCATAAAAAAAATATGACCATAGTATGTTCATTTACCAAATTATTGAAGTAGGTGACACTATACAAAGAAGATAACTTATAAAAAATCAATACACTTTTTGCCGAATATTTCTTTGTTCTAATAAAAACAAGTCAGTAAACTTTTTAACAGAATTAATCGTTTATGACCACATCTGGGGAAAAGCCAATAACATTTTTTTATTGGCAACAATTACAGCTTCATGTTCGATCTCGGCCTTATTAGGGTGTCTAATAATAATCTAACATTTAAAGGACACAATAAATACAAAAACACTATGATTTAACAGAAAAATTTAAGTTTTAACGGGTATTTTAATAAATTCCTTATTATTAGACTATCCTAGCACTTAATAAACGCAATGAAAGTTTGACTTTTGGATTGGATCTCGCGTGTTACGATAAAATACTAAAGTAATATCGCAATTCCATATAACAGTGGCTGCGATTTAACACATAATACAAAAAATAGTAATATTAGTGTATTTTTACTAATTTGCACTAGTTTTAAAAATCATGTATTGTGATATCTTTAAAAACACTCATAATCAATTATCAAAAATCTGCAACAAAAATTGTGAAATTCCATAAAGCGCGGGAAGTTTCTGCAACCTATTTGGACGTCAAGCGCCAACGGCCGTCTGATATGACCTTGTGCCGGCGCCCCGGTGTCGATAATATAAATCACATATAAAAAGTTGATTTCGCATGCGACCAAGCTGGAATGACGCAGCCAGATGGCGGATCCTGATGCTACCCCGCATCTGGTATGGAAGATGTAATTGTTACAATGGGCTCAATTGTTAAAGAAACAGGGCTGTTGGAAAAGGGAGCGTTAAAATAACAATTT
This sequence comes from Luehdorfia chinensis, assembly GCA_019845155.1. Lineage (NCBI taxonomy): Eukaryota > Metazoa > Arthropoda > Insecta > Lepidoptera > Papilionidae > Luehdorfia > Luehdorfia chinensis. Next base: position 4,634,684 of record JAHVAK010000003.1, on the reverse strand, counting down.
AAATAAAAAACATATTAGTTTTGAAACGGCTAAATCACTTCGGAAATAACGTTGTACCTATTATGTTTTTAAACATTTTTTGTTTTTGTAATTTATATTTATATATAACAATCTTTGTCTTTATTTTTGATAAAATTAGACTTTTTTTGACTGCTACATTGACATTTGGATAATTCAATAATGAAATATCATAAATTATAAATAACATCGATTTAAAATATAATTCGATCTGTTTGGTATTTTATTGAAGCCTTCTTTTCCCGGATGTTGTTTAGATATACAACCGAACAAGTTGGCGCTAAGCGCCATTTTAAATTAGGCAGCTAATAAGCGATAGAATGTTATTTTGAATTCTTTAGGTAACTACCAGTTCGCGAATTAATGCAAATGTGAACGACAGTATGGAATGCGGTGACGTGTGACTGCCGAGTAAACATTGCCTATAAACAAAACATTCGATCAGTTTTCTAAAGGCAGTGTTACGATGCTTTAATAATTTGTGCCATTGTACTTTTTCATATTAAATATTAATATGTATTAGAAATTCTAAGTACTAAAAAAGTTAAGAAACTCGTTTTAATAAATATGTTTTTTTTACGTTGCAACATCGTCTATTTAAATTTTAATGCGTTAACGAGTTACAAGATAATTTCACTAAATCGCTGATAAATATAATATAAATGAACAAAATCCGACTATTTTATATTTTACCTCTAGCAACTGATATGATATTTAGAGAATTTTTTTTATACTTGCGAAAAGAAAAAGAATTCAGTCAAAACATCACAAATAAAAAAGGAGAAAATATCTTAGTATATTTTATTTTTAGGAGCTGTAGTAGCTCGCTTTACATTTCATAAGACACCTGGTGTCCTAGTTTCGATTCCCAGTGCCGGCGCCACAAAAATTGTTAATTGGAATTTTAGGTGCTGATTTACCACCTGCTCGGCGGCGAAGGAAAACATCGTGAGGAAACCTGCATTTCTGAGGAATAAAAAATATTTCGACGACATGTGAAGTCCGCCAACTCGCATTTGAGCAGCGTGGCGGATTCTTCGAAGCTCGAAAACCGTCTCGGAAATGAGAGGAGGCCTGTTCTCAGCAGTAGGACATTTATAGACATACTTTACTACACTATATACATTTAATTTTATTTAAATTAATCTATTTTTATTTCAGATTCAGTATTTTTGTATTTGTAACAAACTTTTTAGCGAAACTACCTCGTTTGTTTTCCATTATTGTATAATCGAAGTCACGGTGCGTACATGCATAGGTACTACAGAAAAGCTTCCGTGCCGGTTTCAAAATATGAAAAGATTTTATTTAATTTACATAACAAAAATACGAATATACCACAAGTAAAATTCGTAACTGGTATGTGCAATATTATAGAAATTAATTTTTTAACGGTTACTTTTTTAAGTCGAAATTCAAAAATAATTGAGTATATTTGGACATTCCGTATTAAAGATTCCTTTATTTTTTATGATAATTATAAAACAGATCATAAAATTTATTTGAAACACTTATGAATATTGGCACTTATGACTTATGAATGTAAGCAAAGTTCACATTCGGTGTGCATCGTCACACGTATTAAATACATTGCATGCTCCAACCCGTGATGGCGTGAATGACACGATACGGCCTTGTTAGGTCGTCCGATCTTATTTATTTATCTTTCATACACAATCGCCAATATACGCTTAAACAAAAAATATTTTGAACGCTGTTTTGATTGTGTGGATTATCAGGGAGAGCATTTTATTTAAACTACCGTTGATTAAATTAATATGTTGTTGCTTGCATCACTAACGATTTATTATCTTAAAATTAGAACATGTCATCGCGTGTTACGTATTCTTTAGAATTATATGTCGATTTTAATAACAAATATATAAGTACCTAAATGGCGCCCATTTTGTCTTTGAGGTCTATTTAAATAATTTCAACTGATCAGTTGCTAAACGAAATATTACATCTTATAAAAATTATAATATACATAAATAACTTTCAAAAGTCAGTGCGGTGAATTCTATTTGATTAGTTATTAAAAATTAACTTCAAAACCTTACCGCGAGTCACTTTGGCATTAGGTATAAGAAAAGTAATAAAAGGTTACAGGTTCTCTTTATACCGTAGTATATTGAGCAAATGTGGCGCCCAGACATTAATACGCGAATAACCAACCTATTTGTTTACAGAGTAGTTGACTTGCCGGATTTAAGTATATTGCTTGCATTTGTAATGGCCTTCTTTATCTTTCTAATTACTAATTTTTCAAAAGTGTTTTTACGATTACAATAAATAGTTTTTTTTTAATATCAAAGGAAATGACAGTTATCATCATTTTACCATATTTACGTTGCCATATTTTATTTAATACCATAATAAAATAATGTTAAATGAATGTTATCAGTTTTTATTTGACTTAATTCAATATAATTTCTATAATTCCTGCTCACACTCAAAATTTTAACGTATGTGTGAGAACTACTCAATTTATAACTCTGCTCCTTTCTGCTATGCCAACGCCGTAACATTGGATGCGCTTTTGGGTCCACTACTGGTACGAAGAATCTTTAAAATGTTATAGTACCTGACGCTTAAAACACATTACCATCGTTTTGAGGTGCAATTTAAAAACTGCATAGTTTGGTGTCTGCAGTTTTTGACTTTTAATTAACACCTATATTTCCAAAAGATGAGGTTATCATTTTAATTTTTTGTCGTACTATAGTTAGTATAGTTTAAAGAAACTTCACAGTTAAATCAGTGCAAGCGATAATCGCTAAAAAGAAGGACTAGAAGTAACATTGCATATCTAAGACTTCAGAACGAAATAGCATTTTTTGTCATTAGTAACTTTTTCTGTATCCGCGACGAAGGGAAGCACAGTCGATCTTTGTTTTGTCCCAGGCCACCCGATCGCTTCCTCCCTTTGTCCTTTTCAAAGAATTTTGGGCTTCCCTTCGCCACCCGTTTAATATTAATTTGATTATGCAAAATTTATTCTTATAGAAATTATACATTACATTAAACATATATTGATTCACTTAAATACTTTAAAAGTAAAAATAATATAAGTGTAAATTAATACACATTAACAAAAACTATTTTTTTTATGTTTTTCATCTGTAGAAAGCAGTGGACATTTTCGGACGTTTATCTATGTATATACTATTAGAATATTAGAATTGACTTGATTTGTTTTCTTTTTGATAATTGCCAGGATCAAAAAACATTTGAATTTTCAAAGGGGTTTAAATAAACATAAAAAATAAAAATTGAAACTTTAATTTTTACATTGCAGTCTGTAATTTAGGTTTCTTCACATTCTCAAGCCTGTTACTCACATCTGGTTTGCCTGACCTTCACGTGTCTCATTGTTGATTGTCGGTCTGAGAATTTGATCCATCTGTCAGCCTCATGTGATGCATACAATTGTTTTATGGACCTTATTACAAGCGATTTTGACATCTGTTACATTTCGAATTGTTAACTGGCAACATCGATTGTTCGCGCGTAACAGCTGAATGTAATTTGTATTTATTTTGTAACAATATTGTCAATAAATATTTTATTACTTCAATATAAAATGAAGAGAGTAGTTAATGCTTGCAAATTTAAGGATTTGTAATTAATATTTGTATATAGAAAAATAATGATAATATTACATTACTCCCTAAGCAAAACAAAATTTGTTATAGCGAATATCATATTCTTATTTACTACATATCTCAATAATTTTTCAACACATAAAAATATGTATAATAGTATTATTGTAACAGATAATTCTAAATCGTATAAATATAGTAATCCAATGATTAATTAAAAATTGTAGTGTAAGTACGACAATGTTATATTATTACAAAATTAAGTAAAGTTACGTTATTGCATCACATCCGGGATTATTGACTGATTTTTTTCCAGTATGAGCTGGCCTTCAACGTGAAAAGTTTTTGTTGACAGGCCGTATCGGCTTTTTACGGCAAGCATATTTTGAAACATCACTTTCACGTGTACTCTAAACACGTGCGCAGGCACACCGGACGTTTTATTTTGTGTTGCTTACTGTTTAGTTGATAAGGATACTCTTTTATACATTTCTTTTACCACAGACGACGAGATTTCCAGATACAAAGTTTAATACAAAGGTGTCATCTTTTCAGAAGTTATATTAGGTAGGTAGTTGTTTAAAGTTACTTTACCACAGACTAAAAAACTTTTTAAAGGTTATGTTTTATGTGGTTAATTTAATTACGTTTTAAGTAATTAAATATAAACAAAAGTACCAAAAAATCGCGTACATATTATTTTATTAGCGCTTTCTTTTCGCGCCACTTGGTGTATAGATTTCGATTATCAGAATGTTTAAAAAAATATGACTACACCGTGTAAATTAACTTTATATAAAATATACATACAATGCAACTGACTTCTACAAAATAGAATTTTTTATTTTTTATTTTAGAAATATGTGTTTAAATTTTATATCTAATACCTATATAATAATGTATACCTTCGTTTTGCCTTCATTTAGAGTTAATGTGTATTTACTATATCTTCATCTGCGGATTACGACACCGGGAAACCCCACAATTTTAGATAAGTAACTACAAACTAGATCCTGATTTTTTTTCGCAACTTGCGTCGCTACAACTGTGAGAAAGATAATATCTACCGCATTATATTCCAATATTATAAATGACTTGAATTTTAATGACATACAGCATTTAAGGCATAGTTAAAGCGCAACAATAAAATCTCATTTCTAACTGTTAATTGTTAGATATTATAGTATAAATACTTTGGTTTTTTTTAAATAAATTAGCACTGTTTATTTACTCACTTAACGCAAACAGCACAATATATATGTATAGTTTTGGGCGCACACTCGGAAAAGTGGCGGTATTGTTCTTATTGAATTTGGTAATGTCTTATTATATTTTGAGTTTTGATGATTAGAAAAGTCGTTTTATCTCCATCAGTTTAGCAAATCTTGAAACCGGCACCGGTAAGCACAGACAAGTCGCTTACATACTATAAAATTTAAGGCAAGCACACGGCTACTGAGCTAATATGGCTTTAGTTCTGATATCAAACTGATACATATGACTAAACATTGTTTCTTAAATCATAATAATATTTCTTGGATTATTTAAGATTTTCACATTTTGCTTTTGAATTGTTTTATTTATCCCCTGGTCCCAATTAAACGTAATTTGTAATACAAAATTTTACCCCGACTTAAGCGAATTTGAATTACGCGATTATCTTACCTATCGCGTAAGTTCGGGGGCTATTCTGTACTTAATTTTTATACAAATTTTATAAAAATTTATTAATTAAATAATTTTTCTTTTAATGAATACAAAAATACTTTAGACCGCGCTTTATACCGTAACGCACAGAACATTTTCTTTCGTTTTATGTGGGATTGTCGCAGATTTGCACCGATTATTTGCGCAGATTTATACATGTAAATTATGTAATAAACGCCTACCAAAGATTATTTGAGTATTGAAAGTGTTAAAATAACTTGAAGTTTAAATTATTTCAAAATTAAAGTAGTTAGGTATACGTACTCTATTTTTATAATTCAATAAACTATAAATGATGGCTTACAAATTACTAAATGTTCATTTTATATGAGACGATTTTTTTTCAACACCGCATTGGGCTTTTAACACAATTCAATAGCCAGTCAGTAATAAAACATTGGACCGTTGTCGCCACATGTCAAACTGGTGACGTCAGGTCGCGCTTGGGCGCCAGATGTGGCTGCAGTATAGGCTGAGCAAATGTATTTTTTTCAAGAGACCTTCTGTTTTCAGTTTGAACTGATACAGCGAGTTTATATATAATTAAAAAAATATGTGTAAACACTTCTGTTACCACATATTTATTCTTGTAAAGTATGTCGATCTCTCGGTAACATTTTGTATTAAGAGAAGAATTTTTTTTGCATTTACATGTTATATATATTAGTCCATATTTTTAAATTTGGGAGCACCTCTGAAACTATCCATTGAAATGAATAAGCCTAGTCACCCTAGCACAGTACCAGATGCGGTACACATAATAGCTGTAATAACGTGAGCTGTGACGGCTGTATGACATCTGTATCTTTGCCGACAGCAATAAAAAGGTAAAGGGTGACTCTGACTCCTGTGTAGAGTTAAAAAAGTTGTTCGGAAATTAGAACAAACTTACGAGAGTAATAATAATTGTTAGTTTAAAAATAGTAATTTCTTTCGAAGCGACTTTTACAACAGCATTGCTGGTTAATATCTGTTTACAATCAAATAGAAATTCTTACAGTTTAATTACATGGAAGTAAATAACCATCAATCCTTGTAATATGCTGGATATAATTCGCAAATTACCTCGATTTTTTTGTTTTGCAAATAGAACGTTAAGATTTTTTACGGATAAAGAAGTAATCATGAATAGTAACCTGAAAATAAAATTCTAAATTTTGTATACAAAATTGTGTTAAAATGAAGAGTTGCGATTACTTGGCGACCAAATTAAATAATAATTACAGAAAATATCGTGAATTCAAACAATTTTGACATTCTTACTAGATTTTTGTTTTCCTCTGCTAAGACTATTCTTACGATGGGGTGCATTTTGCACTTATACGCCGTTCTCCTAATTAATCCTCGGTTCTCAGTTAATTTTTAAAACTCAGCCTTTTAAACAGAAGAGGACTGTCTCAGAATGCGGCTCTTTTTCGAATTAAGAATCGGTATATCACTACTCTTAACACATTCGACATAAGTGACCACACGTATAAAAATACACGGCATTCAGCCGCATTATCAGTAAGAAATTTAGTAACGATGATTATCGAAGTTAGGTACGTACTTCTAGTCAGAACTAGGGGAACTGCTTAAAATGTCTCAAGTATATGTTTTGGAACAGTGAAATAAACACGTAGATGTCTAGTTTACGTATACTCTTTGGAACGGAGATAACTGACCAATGTTCTTCTTCTTTGTTTAATGGCTGCTCTTAAAGCTGACCAATGTTGATTTTAACATTGTTTTGGCAAACAGAAAAGTCACGCGAGGACTGTCAGTCGTGAGTTTTATGGAAGTCGAAAAATATCTGTGATTTTTTTAAACAAACATCGTCTAGTTTTAACACATTACTATTATTTTACTCGTTTTTTTAAATAATTAAGATTCAATTATAATTACTATTGTTGCTGCATTTTGTATATCAATATTTTGTTTTGCAGCATTTTATCTCCTAATTACTAAAAACCGTTTAAATAAAAAAAACAATTATAAAATTTATTCCTTCAATAACTGTCAAGAGTAATCTATACTAACTATATACAATTATTTTTATAATCACAATACTAGAAAACAATTTAAATCTTCGAATCTCACGCGACCCCCGCCTTGCGACATGTGAACAAACAAATTATCTACCCCAATATAAGTGACATCATGTAAAGCCTTACTCCTCTCATATTAAAGACTAAAACGGCTCGTTACTACGGCTAATGTTAATTTGTGATGAGGTGCACTTGTACGCTCAGTGGGGCTTTCACCCTTGCAACATGTGCCGGCGTAAGTAGGTCTCTTTTCGAACCCCTTTTGTTTTGAGGCCTGAGAGCTGCTAACAAATTAGTACCGATTGATTTTCTGGTAAGTTTTTTTAACGGTTCCTTGATTATGATGAAATAGTGATAAGATATTAACAGACTTAGATAGAAAACGTGCATAATATTAACACTAAAATATTGTCTTTGGATGTACTAATATAATATCATTGCCTTTAATAATCCTACTTGAACTTATTTAATTATTATTAACGCTGATCTAAACATCTCCTATTCTATTATGAAAATCAATCAAATTATTAAATTAAGGAAATAATTCGAATCATTAAATTAAGGCCTACATAAGCTCCGGTGTGGTAAAACAAAGTATTTCAAAAGAACTTAAAAGCATAATTTCATTCGACGACCTAATAAGGTGTCTAAAATCGGAATTCGAGTCAGGAGACGTTTAAAACTGAAGCATCCGGCTTTCAAACGTTCGGATGGTAATCAACTGTATTTTTGTCAGATGTGGCGACTGTCTGTAATTACCTATATTGTCTTTTGAAAACAAAAATGTAAAGTTTGAAATATGAGAATAAACTAAGTGGAAAATGTCAAAATTTTGGCACTATACCACTAGTCTCAATTTCAGTATCAGACAAATTACTTATGGAATAAATATAGCATGAAATTTTTGTTTTTAAAAATATTTGAAAACTGGAATATTTTTTTAGGTTAAGTCGCTGTGTCAAACATTGTGTAGGTTGTTATAACGTGATTCTGATAAATAAAAAATATTACTTAAAAACATGTTAATTCTGCCAACTCGTACGGAAGCTGCGTGGCGACTTCTCCTTGATTTTCCTCTCAAAATAAGTTTATAAGCTGTTACTTAACTTTTTCAATCTTATTGCCTTTTAAGTTATTTACTAATATAACCAGTGGTATATCCTTTTGAAACAAACTGGCCACCACGATCCGTTAGAGATGTCGTACGAACAGTTTCCATACAAGCATGTGTGAATATACATATACAAGAATATAAAGTTGACCACATTTTTCTCAAGACGAAGTAGCGAACCGAAAATATCACCTACGGGTTTTTGCAACTGACATGTTTATATATCAATATTTTCCTTTATTTCAATTAATTATAATGAAATGAATTTTGAACTTATACTTTACGTTCCGTTTAAAATTGTAGCACGGATTTTAAGCTACATTTATATAGTTTATTGAACGTATTACGTGAAAAAAATCTGAATCTTGAATAGGGTAGGATTAACTGTCTTAATAGAAGTTGTTTTTTTAAACAGTTTCGTAATTTTAAAGGCGCATAGTGATTATGTTCGCCTGGCCATTTATAAAACAAAATTCGTTATCTGCGTAGCATTTATATATTTCTGCGGCAACATTGGAGAAAGGCTAGAATGGTACATTTATGAGAATGAAGACACCGATTAATCCTATTACGTCCAAACAAAAAAATATGCCAATATTGACGGCGGCTGGGATTCCAATATTGGAACCATGCAATAGCAGGCAGGATCACTGAACGCTGAACTAGACGCCATAGTATTTGTAGCTCCTAAGGTTAGAGCAAAATTCATATGTAATGCAGTCACGATTACCTTAACAGCTTAGGTAATGTTAAATGTAATTTATAATTATGTACATAATGGTAGTTCCCAAACTTGTTAGCCATAAAACTTCCATTCGCTTTACCACTCGATTCGGGATTAATTAACTAATTGTTCGTAATCAAATACCTAACTTATGATAAATAAGTTGTATCAAACCTTCATAAAACAATAACTTTACTTGTGCGTTAAATTTACGTTACGTTAAAAGCAATATTCATCGACTTGCGTTTTTGATGTAAACTTGAACAATAATATATTTATCTTAAACAAACCTTTCACATCAGACTGCGTGGTTTCTCCTGAATCCCCAGAAGTATTTGACATCTTCATTTATTTTTTTCAATGCTTAAATCCAAATATAAAACCTAAATTAACAATCCTTTAAACTGCATACAATTAATTAAGAGACACTTATTTATTAAAACCATTTATTTTGGCACGTATTTAAGACACAGTTTTTCTAAAGATTAAAAACAAGCACGAAAATGTCATTGTATCGTATTTCTTTCACGTGCGTACGTAAATGTTTGAGTACGCAGTGGCCACACACACTTTTCCTACTCGACGGTCAGACTTAAACTGAACGACGGAACGTCGAATACAAGTTGATTCGTAGTGCCGGGGTAAAAAAGCGCGGCGCCAGCCCGGTCTCGCCCTTAGAGATGCACCCGATACTGTGTTATTTGTAGGTTACATTATACAATTACAATATTTTCTTTCAAAGTGGAAACTCATATAGAAGACATTAGAATTTAAAGTAATATGTTCATGAGAACTCAATTATTTTCAGATTGTGGATGGTATATCAATGCATCGCGCGTCTTGCTTCTTTTTTTATTTTACAGTTTCTTCAATCATATCCGTCATGAAATGATGGGAATATTAAACGTCGTTGCAGCCTTAATAAATAAATCAACTTTCACCCTATATTATAGTTTCTGATGCCTTACGTGTGATAACGCGGTGCAGTACACTGATGTGTAACAAATGAAACGATCGAAGAAAATTTAGACTAATTAATCAAACAAATATTAGTGAAGGATCCAAACTACTATTAAATAATTAAATGAAGTCGCCAAATTCGTAGCTAAAAAAGCAATTTAATTAGCAATGAAAATGTTATCGATGATTCGCATCACTGGTGCGCCAGCCGGTCGCATTCTCTGGCCGGCGGGGCGGCGGCTCGTGAGGATCGCTCGACGCCGCGCCACTCGCCGCATCTGAACATTTGTTCTAACTTGCAGGCTATTTCCACGTCCACATGTGCGCATCCGTGACTCACGCACGCATACTCATTAATTTACTTACACATTATTCGCGCAGTGCAACAACGTCGCTTTTGCATTTAGATCCGATTTAGATTCGAATGATCGACAAGTGACATGCCCAATTGTTTCCATTTATCACAATATATTTAGAACATATAACTGAAAAATAATCACATTAAAGAATTGGTAATTTAGACCGTAATCGACCTTCAAAAATAAAACTAAACTGTAATCGATTCGAAACCTCTCTTCTATATCTCTTTCAACAATAAATATAAACTCTGGATGAAGTATGCAAGTCATAATGACAGACCGATCGTCTGTAACTGAAGTCGGGAAAATTATAGCTTATCACTGTGATACTATTTAATCGACATCGTAGTAGCTAAGTAAAGATATAAATTAATACTTTCAGTGCTAAGTTCTCGCCTAAAAGGTAGGCGTTACTGACGCGTCTTCTTTTACGGTTGAACATGGTTTTTTATTTTGCTCTTGTTGTGATTTTCTTCAGAGCCTGTCGCGGTGGCGGCGTCCTCTTTATCATCTCTTAACGCGTCCAGATTTGGTAACGTCGATACGAAATCCTGTTCCGTCGACTTTTTGCTCAAACATTTCCTCAGTTTCGAGGAACGACTCACAAAAAAGCTAAACTTCGCCTCCAGCCGTTTATACAGGTTTTGTCATGAATTTTTATAGGCTCAAACAAGAGTTACATTATTTCAAGTCAATTGCATGTTTCAAGATTTCTATAAATATCGTATTTTGGAGATTGGGTTGGATTATCCAAATATGTCTTTTTAAACTGTATACTCACAATACGTGTCATTTCTGAAAGATAGTTTTACAATATTTAGACATTAATTTGAGTAGCGGACCCAATGCACGGGTGTGAAGGGATAATTCTCGTACAAATAGAATAAGCCTGAGATAGTAAATATTCGGGCCAGTATAAACCTGCCCTGCGTAGGCGTGAAACGGTCAGGTAAGGCTTTTGACACCTAGCCACGACCGCGAGAGAACGGCGTGAATATCGTCGCGTTTTGTTTAGCGTTCACTTTTTTGGCTATTTGATGAGGTTGTTTGAATCTGACATGTGTAACAATGAATAAAATGTTTCTCATTCTCATTCTCATTGTCAATTCTCATTTTCAGTCGACTAAGAATGTTTTTTTTTTCTTTTGTTTCTATACCTATTCACTCTTACTGTAATCACTTCGAGCCTAACTGATAAAGAGTATAATTATACGACTGTACCTACCTTGCTGGGCCGTTGTCCTGTTTGAGTTTTTTACTTTTTTGTTTCCTTTACGTTGTGGAAACTTCATTTCCGTACTATCCCTTAGCGTCATCCACCTGTTCTTCATATTTGTGACAGTAAAAATTGATTCATCGACTTCATTCTTATTAGACGTAGATACATAGTAATTTATACTATGGATCTACGTATAATCAAACATTATTATTTTTGTTTGTACTGTACTGTGATTTAGTCAGCATCAACTTAGTGCGCGATTTAAAAAATTGTGAAATACTATTATACTTTAAGTTATTGGTAATGAATAGTGAATGGGTGGGAAAAGTAATTGCATTTTAAAAGATATACTTAAAGATGTATACTCATAACATGATGTTCATCGATCACATCGATTGGTCTCAGGCGTAAAAACGTAACTTCAATTAAGTTAAAAATTAAAAATGAAATGGTGGTACTCAATGACCTGTCAATCAGCAAGGCTCCGGATTTAATTGATTTGCTGATACAACATCGAACATTCGAGTCGTTAAAGAAACTTGCTGGGAATATAACGTCGGTAGCGACTGGCCAACTGGCAGTGACTAGTGGCGCCAAATATAAACCAAGCAATAGATATTTATACATGTAAACAAATGTTTAAACAGATGCTAATTGCTCTTAACACAATCTTATTTATACAGTGGAGACTTTTTTAAATACATTGCAAAATAATAGAATTCGTTACTTATTATCTAAAGAATCATCTTTATTAGTCTGTAAAAAAACGAACCTCCTCAAAAATGACTTTCTTTTACTTGGCGTTTGGAATTCAAAATCAAGGAATAAACTCTATACAATAAAAAACTGTTAACGTATATCAAGCTTTAAACGGTAACGTTAAGAGCTGAATTTTACATGTACAAACGAGTCACAGCTGATTTAAAGTTCTCGGTTTAAATTCAAACTCTCAAACGTATACAGTACAGTTGATTTTATATAAAAGCTGCAGAACATGGTCGGCAGGATAGTAGGCGCCGTGGTTGCCGCCGTGGCGCCGGCTGGCCGCCGACACCTCGTGTATTATGAACTAGCCTCGTGACCTGGCGTCGATCAACTGGTATTTGACTCAGCAAATGAACTGCCATACCAGTAACTCATTTCTAAGCAAATTGGACTTATACGGAATTGTTTAAAATTCATGTTGTAACGCGTCGTTTCTATTATAATGATTATAGAATTTATCTAAAATCCACAGGTTTTTCCTACGTTTTATTATACTTAGAATAGACATTGCATGTATCTGATGAGTTACAAGTTAATTCATTTGTTTTGATAACAATACGCCGTGCCAAGGTTATTTTTCTTAATAAATACATATATAAGATCACGACTATATCCCATAAGGAGTAGTCAGAGACTGGGCAGTCACTGCAAAAATAGATGACTGTCACAATCCACGTTTCACCAAAACAATATAATGCACTTGGTGTGATAGGTGGTGAGCCCATCGCCATCATGCGCTGTTGGGTGCACAGTGCAGTTTAATTCCTTACTCACCTTTTACGAGATCCATTGGATTAGATGGAGTAGTAGTATTCTTTCATCGAGCCGCCACCACACGGCACCTTTCTTTTTTCTTAATAACGCAAATAAGTACTTAAATTACAAGTTCTTCGTATTATATGAAAAAAAATCACATACTTCTAAGAGTTATTTGATCACTATTTAAAATGACGAAAAATATTTAAATACTTTTAAGTATATTATGTAAGTACATATTTGTAGACAAGGGAGCTGTAGCAGTCTCAAAAGTACTTTCTTGTACTTGTTCCGTCAATACATTCTTCAAAATGCAGCAAAACAAAAACAGGCGCTTGGAAAGGGACAGGCTTATCCCCGTCTGCAACCTCAAAGTGAAATATCGATAATTTATGCGAACAACCCTAACAAACAGGAATGCAGCGACAGGACACCTCACGCGATTTGAGTCTTTACGTATTAGACACACGACACATAATCTATTGCTACGATGCTTAAATAAACGCTTTGGTTGAAACAGGTGTTCGCAGCCATGGTTGTTTTTGCTTTAAATGAATGAAAAGGAACATTATAACTACTGTCAAGGAGTTCATTTTGCATAGTCGTTAGTGCGGTCCATAGATCATTTTGTCTGTTCATTGTCTTACATTGCTCCCAGATGTGCGTTTCTGAGTACGCAGAGGCGTATCAGTGGCGTGGGGAAGCAGTAATGGGGACGATGCTGGCAATTAACGGAGCTTTTAAAAACAACTTATCTCCGCAATTTAGCGAATGACGATAAATTTGATCGGGTTAGTAAAACGGCTAAACTGTTTGTCACGCGATGTCATTATAACCACAGATTAAATAGTAATAATTAGTGGTAGCAGTTACTAGTTAGGTGTGTATAATTTATTCATTAAGCGGCCCAACTTCCATTTAGAATTCATCTGGATTCTAGATGGAGCGACGATGGAGTGATGATAAAAATTAATAATAATATTAAAGCCACACGAGAAAACATATACAAATATCCCTGTATAATAATTAAAGTAAAGTAACAGTCTATAAAGGTCCTACTCCTGACCACCGGCCTCTGATTTCTGAGAGGGTTTTGGAGCCGGGTAGAGTTGGCGGACTTCGCATGTCATCGAAATATTTTTCATTTCTCATATATGCAGATCCTCGCGATGTTTCGTTCACTGCCGATCACGTGGTAAATCAGCACCGGGAATCGAACTCAAGTCCCTCACGTACTATGCTGAAGGCAAGCGCCCGCCCCTGTGCCACGGCTTATAATAATAATGATGAATTTTTGTTGAGCTGATTTACGGGCTGATTTACTAGATTTACGGGCATTGACAGACGAGATGAGACGGGTATATTACGAATAGGTAGGGTAGACAACATCTAGATATAATAAAATATGGGTGTTTCAGATAAAACTACTAGATACACATATTTGCTGCATAATATCATTAAAAACCTATATATAATCGCTATAGAATAATATTTATTTGTTCCGAATTTTTGACAACCCGTCAAATTGACGGGTTACGTAAATCTAGTGTTAAATTAACTGTCGGGCTATTACAATAGGCAGACAGTTAATTTAACACTAGATATATATAAATAAAAGATATAAGAGAAACTTTCATATTTTCTATCTACAACTGAGATAGACTACATTTGTATTTTATTTCATGATGTGTAGTGACGAATGACGATCACGGAGTTTTCGACTGATGACTTCTAAATTATACTAAAAAGTGAGGACTAGTGCATTCTCCCTAATAAGGACATTATAATAAATGAAAAGAGTGGTTTCAGAAGATCTTCTTTAAATGCATTACAGCATCTAAAAATATGCCAATTATTTTTTGGCTGATTATTATTATCCGATAGGTGTCTGGCAGAATAGCACCTACCTCTTTTTTAGCGAGGTGTCGCAAGAGGCGACTTCTACAGGCAGCCTTTAGTCGTGCAGATAAACACCACATTACGGAATGCTGTTACTATACTGCTCGCGGGAACGCAACGGAGAGTCTGATTTTTTGTTGCCTCGTACCGAAATGGCGGCGACGAGGTTCGCCACCCGTCACATCTCGTTTCACGTGAGCGTGAAAATATATGTGTGTTTTTCATAATTAAAATTGTCAATTTTTTTTATATATTCAATAGCATAGTGTTGTAGATAAGAAAGATGCTAACAATTTTTTATATATTTACTATTTCTAGTGAGATTAAATATTGCAATTTGAGATTATTTTATTAGACTATTATCTTATTATTGTGCAGGTGCGCCCGCTATACTTGTATTTTATATTGTGACTGCTTTTGCTTAGATATTTATGGCAGTCAGGTGTAGTAATTATCAAGGTGTGTCGCTGGAAAAAGCGCTTAAATAATTCCTTGGGATATTTATAATCATCATTATCATTACCGTCCGCTATAACCCACTGTTGAATGTGGGTCATCTAAATATAACCCTATTATATATACCACCCATTTAATGGTAATCAACTACCACAGTTGTTTCGCTTGTCAATCGGAATGGATACACAGTATAAAAAAATCTATAAAAGGATGTTTCTAGCGATACCCTGTTATATTCATTCCCTTAGTACGAGTATACAATAAATGGGGTAAAGATTATTCTTACTCCACCATTAGTGTCTTACTGTCGGTTGGCATGACAGAGAAAAGTAGGGACCGCCTATTAATATCCCACTGCTGAGCACATCATCATCATCATCATTTCAGCTTATCACTATTCCACTGCTAAACATAGGCCTCCTCCATAGATTGCGACAAAAGTTTGTAGCTCTCATTTTGGGGGGATTTACCATAGTTGCCACGATTGGCAGGCGGGTTGGCAACCGCAGTTTATTTATTGAGATGTTCCAGGAAGATGCTGCTGCCCATTTCCTGGTTTTCATTCTCACTCTGTCGACTTTTACGACACCTACGGGATGAGATAGGGCCTCATTTTATTTCTGAGAGGGTTTTGGAGTCGAGAAGAGTCCGCCACGCCAGCATTCAAGCTATCTCTGTGCTGAATTCCGTCAAGATCGGTCCAACGGTTGAGTCGTGAAAAGGTAACAAACAGAAAGAGGGACAGAGAGAGAGATATTTTCATTTACTTTATTCTGTGCTTTCTACACATAGTACGTATTATTTAATTTATTGTTATATTCTTTCGATGGGTGATTTCGTTATGAACTACATGTACACGTAAATTCTGATTCTCCATTGACACACGGAAGGCACCTAGCGGTGTCAGTAGAATACCAGCGTTGGCTTTCTTGCCAACATAATGCTGAGCTGAAACCATATCGATCCAGCATCGCAATTTTTCTGTTTTAAACTTAAGGTATATAGATTTAAGGTAATAATTATTTTCTATTGTGTTACATTTTTCTTTTGTGTTTTATGTATCATCTTTGCTGGATTGATTAAATGAGTTATTATTATTATTATTAGTATGGAATAATCAGTGAAAACACTTAAAAAATATCAACAATTTACATGACAAATGGCAAGTTTAACAAATCACTGTGGATATTCCCAGTGGGGGGTAAAATAGCTCCAGTCGGTGCGTAAGTCACCGTCACCTATAATTACAGCTAACCCAAATCCCGATCCCTGCACCTGATCCCGCGGGCGCGCACCTGCGGCGAATCCTTTCGTTTTTTTTGTGCACACACCTGCACCAATCCTGCGCCGCTGCGCTATTGTGCAATCGCTGACTGACGAATCTCATAGACATGAACACAAATATTATACAAAGTGTTAGGTAAATAAGGTAACAAGCTGTAAGGCGGAGGAAGTACCTGCCAATACAAGTAACTTTTACTTTATAGGTAGAGTCAAATACGTTATCGCAAAAAAAACCGTTTTGTCCAAAAAAAGACCGAAATGAATGGAGCATATGATTTTTTGCGATTCGCTAAACAAATTGCATGTGAAGATTGCGCGACTACGTTCCCGCTTGTCATTCGATTTACCTAACATCTTGTACATCTACATAAATACGTATAGTCACGATTTTTTTTCCCATATAAAGGAGTAGGCAGAGGCCACACACGTAGCCCACATTTCGCCCCTTTGAAAAACGAGAAGCGACGGATGGCGAACCACGTCGCCGCTAATTTGGTAAGAGTAAAAAAAATTTTTACTTCACATTGCGTTACCACGAGCAGTATAGTGACAGCAATGGCTATTATGATATTATTCTGTACGAATAAATAGTCCTTAGTCGCCTCGGTAGGTGCTAAAATAGTACTCTACCGGACCTATTTTTGACATAAATAGTAAACGCACATGTTAAATGTAATTCTTTTGATTGTTCAATAGAAAGGGTGTGGTCTTTCATCATGACAACGCTAAATCAAACACAGGTTTAGCCACTCAGCAAAAATTAAAAGAGTTTGGCTTGGAGGTGGTAATGTATCCGCCATATAGCCCTGACCTTGTACCTTAGGATTTCCACCTGTTTCGTTCTTTTCAGAATTCTTTAAGTAGTTTTTTTGCACAGAAGTCCCAAAATGTCTACAGCAAAGGGATCATGTCACCTTCAAGATGGCAAAAAGGCATCGAACAAAATGGCACATATGTACTGTTATTAAATGTAACTAAACCTTGAAAAAAAATGTCTTGAGTTTTCATATAAAATGCGAAGAAACTTTTTTTTCCCCTGCCTATTACTTTTTGAGTAAGCAGTCACTATTTTTTTTAATATTAATGAAACAATTTTGAACGCCACCTTTATAGTTTGTACCTTCTAGTATCTTGAAGCTCTATGGCATCCAACCTCCTAGACTGTGTGAAGGTCGATACTTTAATTTTTTTACATGAAAGGTGTGATTCAGAATCCGATTAAAAAACCTTTTTTATCATACAAATTGCCCGCTCGGCTCGTTACCCGATACAACTGGAAAGGATGTATTGTCAAATGCCATCTAGATAAATATAAACCAGATGCCGTGAAGATAAGCGCTATGTAGGTCATTTTTTATTCATACATACATAATATATTTGTAAAGAGTGTTTCTTTTGTGTCAGTTTTAGGTACAGTTAAAAACTGTGATAGTTAAATAGCTGTTTGTAAATTTATCTTAAAATCTGGTTCGTTTTGCACCGAAATATAAATTAAGGAAAATTTGTCATAGTGAAAATCTTTTCATAGGTCAAACTTACTCAAAATACTTCATGGTCACGCAGAAGAGAATTCTAGAAACTCTCGGATCTGACCCCTGGGGTCATTAACGATCCTACACATTCTTATACATCTGTTTATGAACTATGTGTTTTGAGGAAATACATATTGATCTAATGATATTAATTGGATTGGAGTTCTGCTTTTTGAATATACACTAATTGTTCTGCTGTACAATATAGTGAACTTGCGAAAAAAAGAGTCAGCACAGCATCCATGTAACTAATTGATGAAAAAAAAATAAGTGTATATAAGCGTGTGTTGTATAGTTAGATAGACTTTAAAAAATGATAACGAAATTTCAATTTAATTAAACCAATAGATAGAGAGATATGCGCTTCTCAAGTCGGAACAAGTGTCGTAACAGCAATGCGATGGATAATTATGAAAAAAAATTAAGGTGGTAGAAACGACCGTTGTTCAATGATGTCTCTGTGATCGCTAGCAAATGGTAAGCTCGAAGTTGTCGACGAACAAATTGTCCGACTAGGTAGGTCCAACTCCGAGCACGAGGTCAATCTACGGATCCAACTCGGCAGCGTTTGGGAAAGTGCGTCACATCTTCTCTCACCAATGTCTCAAAACGAAAGTCTACAACCAGTGCGTGTGGCCAGTGATGACACACGGAACAGAGACGTGGTCCTTCATTGCAGACCGCATGAGGAAGCTCAGAATCGCTCAGCGAGCTTGGAAAGGGCTATGCGTGATAAAATCAGTAACGATGATATCCGCAGCAGAACTAAAGTTACCGATATAGCCATAAGTATTAGCAACCTGAAGTGGGAATGGGCCGGCCATATATCTCGTAGAACCGATAACCGTTTAGGAAGAAAGGTTTTCGAGTGGCAACCTCATACTGGCAAACGTAGTGTAGGACTAGATGGAGCGACGACCTGCACAGTTTTTCGGAAAGTCGATGGATGCAGGTGACTTAGGACCGTGTTTTATGGCAATCTATGGGTGAGGCCTATGTTCAACAGTGGATTAAAATACGCTGAAATGATGATGAGGTAGGTCCAGCTTCGAGCACGAGGTCAATTAACGGATCCAAATCGACTGGGCATCGTTCGGCGTCACATCTTCTCGTCGAGTATACGTCAATGTCTCAAAAAATTGATGACTTACGAAACCGGAACGTGGTGAAGCTCAAAGTCGCTCAGCAAAGCTATGGAAAGAGCTATGTGTTTTTCTGCAAGATAAAGTCCGTAACGATTATATCCGCAGCAGAACTAGAGTCACCGACATAGCTCTTAGGATTAGTAAACTGAAGTAGCAATGGGCCGGCCACATCGCTCGTAGAACTGATAACCAGTTTGATAGAATTGAACCTTACCCAATAAACGGGTTATCTAATGCAAAAGTATTTTTTTAAATCGGATTAGTATTTCCTGGACGCGTTCAAAAAAAAAAGAGTAAGGGCGGATTTTACCGTTGAAATTAAACGCGATCAGTTCAAGCTAAACGAAGTTTACGCGTTTAACTGAGTTCAATGCTACAGTTTCCATTTTATCAACATCAAATGAACGCAGTTTAAGCTAAACGCGATTAAAATTCAGAACGCCCAATTTTTGGACGTTTAACTCTATAAACGCGTTTAAAGAGCTGTCATTTGTCAATTGCAAAACTATGTAAACCCAATAAATATTTTTATTTCGTTTTGTTTATTGTTTGCGTACGCATATGTAACCTTTAAATAAAAATAGGCTGTTTGATGTCGCAAAATACGATATACACCGAGTTTTTCTTTTTTCTTAGATTGTGACGATATTTCATGTAAACTTCGTTTTCCTAAACGCGATCAAATTGGAGCTGGTGAAATCGGTTAGACGATAATAGAGATTAAATTATACATTTAAACACAGTTAGGTAAAACGAATAAAATAATTAAACTTGGTTTCCTAAGCGTGAAATGACTGTAACTGTTAATTATAAGGTTGAAGATGACTAAAGCTCTTCGTGGTAATCACCTGGAGACATCGGTTCTTATGTCTCATACGACTTGTTATTAAACGATATTATAAGCCCTTAAACCCGAAACATAGTGCCATTTTTAAGAAGATGTGAAGAGAAGATTTTTTAAGAAGGGTTATTAAAATATTAAAGAATATCCATGTATTCTTTTCATGTATCATGAAAACCCCTGAATGAAGATCGACGAAATGAAGTGACAGCTGCCAAGCTATTTATTTCTATACTTTTATATTTATGAATTAGTTTTTGTAAATTAAATTGTATTTAAAATGATTGAAAAGAAAATAAAAGCCCTTTAGGGGTTCTTGCTAATTCATCCCCAGACAGAGGTGTTTTTTTTCGAACCAGAGTAGTTTAAAAAATTGAGGTTCAATGATTATTATGTAAATAATCTGTACGAATAATATTACGATGGCGGATTCTGTGAAGGGACCACTAGTTCACTAAACGTAACTCTCAAATGTTGTGTACTAGTCGATGATTTCATTTCAAAGATGATTTCTCCAATTAATGATGGATTCCAAAATGTTTCTTAATATGTTACTTAAACGGTTTTATTTAAACATACATACATACTATCACGCCTTTTTCCTATATACGGGGTAGGCAGAGACCAATCACGTAGCCATCTTTTAGCTCTCTTGGGAAACGAGACGTGAAGGGTGGCGAACCACGTCGCCGCTGTTTTGGAGTTATGACGCTGTTATGAGTCAAAAACTTCTTACATGCATATTATGGTGCATATTATGGTGTTATTCTGCACCAACAAAGGCTGTCCTTACAATACCTTAGTCGCCTCTTACGACACCTCGGTAGGAAAGAGGCAGGAGCTATCGGCCTAAAGGTTAACATGACCAATAGGCAAACATGAAAGCCAAATAAAACATAGCTAGTGTTTTTTTTTAGATCAGTTACTATTGTGAACTTAATTTTTAAAAGAAAATAAATAGTAAAACCAAACTGTCTAAAATGAATTAAAAGATGTTGTTGTTTTGTGGAATGAAGCTTAACAAATATTTGCCATTAAAACAATCGTAAATAAAACTGCGACGCGCCCTCGTACGCTTTGTGAGGTCCAAAAGAGCAGTGATAGCAAAAAATTCCTCTTCATATGACTAATGATCTCATCAATTTCTCGGCAAATTCCTTCCGAGAGATGGCAACACATGCTCGGGAGCCAGCGACACATGTCATCGGCGTATGAAATAACGACTTGCATTTCCGGTGCGAAATCGAGAAACGTTAGACATAACAGTGGTACGCTTTTTTTTTTAATAAAAATTAATATAATCATATTTGTCCAAAATAAAATTTAATTATAAATCATTATATATTTCAGTACTTTGAAAAACCCACACGCTTTATAATTGAAAAAAATATATATAAAATTTAACTTTTTTTTATTAGATAAAGTGACGAGACGAGCAAAACCTGATGAGAACGGCAATGCCTGCCCATAAGAAATGCTGTATCACCCCTAACTCTTAGCAGATCCTCTAAATTACTTATCTTATATACTTCTGGCTTCGGGAAACATCAGGAGATTTTCCTGATGTTACCTATAAAACGAGACGTGACGATGGATTATTTTCTGCCAATATCAACACACATCAGTTGTCAGTACTAATTAAAATATAAAAATCACTATTAATGAGTCATACTTTTAACATTGTGTTTTAATGTTTTAAATTATTAAAAAAAACACCTAAAAATCTGAAACGTGGCTTAGCATTATCCATATTACTCTTGCAGCACAACTCATGCACCTCCACGGAGTGTTGTCACTAAACTGTATCGTATCTGCTTACGCCGCATGCGGGTTCAGAAAAAAAACACTAAAAATACGTCGATTTGACAGTCAATGAGCCGGATGCCGCATTTAATTAGTTCAAAATTGGTCACACGTTTAACTTGCCTTTAGACGGCGTGAATACGTAAAACGAAGGGAGACTTTCTCTGCGACCCACAAAAACCTAATTAGGTATGAGGTATTTAAAACGTTCGGTAATGATTTTAATTGACTTCCAAATTACTGTCGGTAGTAAACTAAGGACTAATGTTATAGTAATCGTATATATTTTTTTTATCCATACATACTTTATTTTATAGGCGTGGGGAAATGTCAAAGTATATTAAAATATGTACAATCTGGGCCAACAATTTTTTTTGTGGCTGAGAGTCTATCGCAGACCACAATGAATTCAGAATTGGGTGACTAAAAGCTGAGATTATTCAATTTAATAAAAGAAAGAAAATTTATTTGCATGATAAAATTTTAAAAATTTAAATCTAAATTTAAAATTACCTAGATTTGAAGAGCACCATCCGCCCTCACACAATAGCGTGCTTCGGGAATCGCCACCAGATACTCTCCACCACTAAAACACTACCACTAGGCAATACACACCACTGAAGTCGAGAACAATACACGTGTTATGCAAATTAACTTTTCCTTTATTATAATGGATTTATGTAAAGTAACGCCTGATTCTATTATTCAAAACTTATTTATAAAGTATAACTTAATGATTAAATTTAAAAAACCTTACATGAGAGCGTTTTTCTAGTGATGACCTAATACCGCGATTTCACTACTGACCATATGAAGAAACTCCGTCTCTTATTAAGCGATAGAAAGGGCTATACTCGGGGTTTCTATGCTCGACACAGTCCGAAAGATATGTAAGCTATAATGGCATTAGGCCGGCTACAGAACTCGAAGAACTGACAATCGCAGGGGGATTTTTTTATTTAGTGGTACCTCGTACCTCGTGTTCACTTCGCAACGGTATGCGCAGTAATAGAGGACACGAAACATGCTTTGCCACAATCTATGAAGAAGCTTGAGTTCAACAGTGAGTTTTACTACTGAAATCATGCTTCCTCAAAGTTAACATTAAGTATAACAACGAGGACGAAAGTTAGGTACACACAAGATATACAAGCCTATTTCACAACATCAAATATTTTTGAAACACTACACTTTGAAGCAACACTAAATATTTTTTTATTTAACTTAATAATAAATCTTGTAATAAAAATTAAAAAAAAAATCACCTGACATTTGTGAACTTCTTTTTTTTTCACAAGGGCACAGACGGCATAAAATCGTGAATGGTACAATTTTTTGCTTGTCGACACCGCGTCGATATTTGTCAAACATCCCCAAGGATTACAGGAAGCGACGTGTATATTTAGTGGCCGTAACAACCTAATAAGCTGGCAACATGTCTCCGGAGAGATCTTGTTCCAACCTCCGCTTTATTTCAGTTCATTATGCGTGATGAGATGTCGTTAAGCAAAAGGGATATAGTTCATATCTTTTTACGTTCTTAGGAACTGGTTTTTGCACAACATACTTCAAGTCAGAATATGACTATTTTATCTTAAAATTAAAGATTAAATTTGTTTTTGTATTCTGATATACATATCTTTGGGGCCTAAACGGTGGAAGGTAAACAATTATTTTATTTTTAAAGCTTTGAACATGACAGTTCCGGCCTAATGCTAAACTTGCAAATTTCCAGATAATCTTATTTAGTAAAGTAAAAATAAAATAACAGCTTATAAATGTCCGACTACTGAGCATAGGATTCCTCTCATTGTTAAGAGAGCCGCCACTCTGCTCCAATGCGGGATGGCGGACTTCACATGTCCTCAAATTTTTTTTATTCCACAGATACGCAGGTTTCCTCACGGTGCGATTCCTTAAGGGTGCACGTAGAATCGTAGAACAGTGTTAGAGTTGCTGGAACTGGAAATCGATTTTTTTTATGGGATATAGTGACGAAACGTGCCAAACATCCACCTTATGGTAAGTGCAACGACTACCCAAAAGAAATGCTGTGTCACACAGAATATTTCTGTGTGACCACACTGCGCCCTGAGATTATGACTGTCATGTCACCCTGAGACATCAGTTCTTAAGTCTCATATGCCCAGTGATTCCGCTAGCTCTCAGTGCCCTTTAAATCGAAACACAGTTATTTTTGCACATTACTGCTTCACGGCAGAATAACTGGCCCTGGGTTGGTACCTACCCAGACGGATCCCTGCATAGAAATCCTAACACCATCCGAGTCTCTGACATACCATGAAATTTACGACGAGCGCCCGGCATCTAAAATACCTCTTTTTTCTCCTTCATTTGTAAATTACTAAAAAAAGTAAAGTAAAGTTTCAGCCTATAAATGTCCCACTGCTGAGCACAGGCCTCCTCTCATTTCTGAGGGGGGTTTGGAGCTAGGAAGAATCCGCCACGCTGCCCCAATGCGGGTTGGCGGACTTCACATGTCTTTGAAAATGATTACTGGTTAATGAAAAAAATTACTGGTTAATGAAAAATAAAAACGTATTAAATTTTCTGTAAAACGTCCTAACCTTTAAAATTTGCTTTAATTTTCACCTTCACACCATTGACAATACAACCTCTGAGCTTCGCAGCCAGTGAAATAAAAAAATATCGGTTTATTTTATCCCTTTCTAACTCTGAACCTTGACACGAGCTAAGTAGACTTTTACTAACGCGCGTTATTTTTAACACAAACAAACTGAGACGCCATCATTCATTGTCTAGTAAACTCCGAGCAGTTGTTTCGGAAGTCCGACATCCTGAAGCTTGAGTAAGGGGTACACAACATTTTTCATTATAAATGTAAATGATTATAAAAGAAGCGTGTGCAACTCACTAAAAGTGACAAAAATGAAACTTGTATATATTACAAATTTGATTAAAATGAAAATAAATATAAATTAATATGACTCATTGTAAAATAACTATTTAGTCTATAAACAATTAGTTAATCGATAAATATTAAGAATAACAGAAACATTGCACGAAAACGTGAGTGTTGCGGCCTTGAAAATTTGCTCTCATCGCGCCTAAAGAAGTTTCATTTCATAAAAATCATTATTTATTAACAAACTGAAGAAAGGGCGAGGAACTTTTTTTTACATGTATTTTGGTAATTTTCCAAAAAGCAAAGAAATCATTAAATATTACAATCGTCCCAAGACGGTAGTAGTTGTTTCACAATTTCTCTAGTCAGTATTTTTATTTTAAAGTATCCGTCAACATTAATAAATTGTATTGCATTCGAAATTCTGATTCTACAACCGTATTCATATAAAATATGACTACACTATTATTTCAACCAATATTCTTATAAGTGGTGGTAGGATTCCTGTGCAGGAATCCGTCTAGGTAGGTACCACCCCAGGGCCAGTTATTCTGCCGTGAAGCAGTCGTGTGCAAACATTACTGTTTCAGTCTGAAGGTCACTGAGAGCTAGCGTAATCACTGGGCATATGAGACTTAAGAACTAATATCTCAATGTGACGGGCGCAGTGTGGTGCTACACAGAAATATTCTGAGTAACACAGTATCTGTTATGGGCAGACGTTGCACTTACCATCAGGTGAACGTTTCACTCGTCTCGTTACTTTATAAAATAAAAAAATAAAAAAGTCAATCTATTGGAACCAAATTCAAAATTGTTGCTTACACACGTAAATTCGACAAATAACCGTGAACGGAAGCCACACACACACACGCGAGCTCTAAATTTGTTCGTATTAATGAGAGGGATTATCAACATTGACATTTGTTTTTTTCTTGATTATTCCACACGTTACAGACAAAAAAAAGCTAAATGCATATTTTTTTAGAATTTGTATAACTAATTAGTTCAATTAGTGTCTTTATTTCGGTTGATGTTAAATGAATATCGTCCTATTTGATAACAAAAAGGACTAACATGAAAATTAAGCTCTTTGAACTTTAAAGAAGTTAACTTAAGACAACTTACTCATAATACTAGTTACTGCTAGGAACAGCGTTCCTGTCACTATTTGAGAGGGCAAAATCCTATTATACAGCTGACTAAAGTAATTTAAAAGACTAAGTAAAAGCGTAATTAATACTAATACATTATTTTTAAATTATTATGATAGTTTCAATATAAATTTAGACTAGAATAAAATACTTTGTAACAGAATAACCTAAATTGTACTTTAAGTCATTCAAAACTTCTTTTTAAAATTCTAGTAAATGTTAAAACTATATAGACTTAGTTCGGATTTGACGACACGATCCTGGCGATCAGCAGCCGAGTGCGATGATGTTTTCCGCACGCGTCACTCAGCACTACGGCCACCACGTCGCTGGTATTTGTCCAGATAGTCTATTCAGTAATACCTTATACAAGCACCTGATTTTATGCGACGTATCATACATAACCGTTGGGGTACAAAAGTCCTCTCGTGACAACCTCTTCCTGAAACACTGTGCACAGTACAGGAGGTCGCCGTTCTATTTAGAGAGGTGCACTATGTAGATAGAGCGGCAACCTACCCAATTTTGTCGGTGGACAGAAGTAGCTCAAGACCTTGTTTTGTGGTAATCTATTGGCGAGGCATATTGAACGTTTCTTGCTGGTTCTTCCTAGGACAGAAACTTTTTTAGAGAACCGGTGTTGTCTAAAAAATGACGTTTAATAAGTATTATGTATATAATATATATTGATTAAAAATTATTCTATTTTAATAACTTTTAACGGTAGATTATGTTCCTGCTAAGATTTGAAGTAAAATCGGTCGGAGAGCGAACCCTATCATATGAATTTTTTTTAAAACTTAAGTAGAAATTCCTGTTACATTGGTCAGGTTAATAATGACATTGAATCTCATTTTCCATCACACCGGCGTACCATTGTAGGGATTTACACATCACAGAGACATTGTCAATTGACAATGGTTAGAATATGCTACATATACTCGTGGAGAAGAATATGTGAGGCTCTTAGTCTTCCGGAAAATGATATAATGGAGAAATACAGACAATTCAGATTACCAGCCGAAATTAGACTTTTCGAATCATCAACAGTAAAAAAGAAATACAGGAATGATACGGCAGAAGATACTTTAAACTGGCTGCAATGTGCTGAAATATATTTAACGACTTCATATAATAAATTAAACTCTAGCAAGAAAACGAATAGAAGTTCAGTAGAAACTACAAACCAAGAGATTAGAAAACATGATTTAGAATTTACTGTTAACATTTGACCGGTTTTTTATAAGATAAAGTGAAAAGACGAGAAAAACGTTCATCTGGTGGTAAAGTGCAACGTCTGACCATAATTCATATGCCCAGTTTACACTAGCTCTCAGTGCACTCAGACCAAACACAGTAATATTTGCATACTACTTACTGCTTTACGGCAGAATAACTGGCCCTGGAGTGGTACCTATCTAGACAAAATTTCACACAACAAATTTCCTGGTTGGAATTTTATTGAATTTTCGTTTGTGTGGTCTATACTTACATATACATATTTTGTTTGTGCGGTCTATACTTCTAAAGTCTGGGACAGCAAGCAGTTTTTTTTAGTCTAAATCGTAAACACTTAAAACTACGAATGATGATGATGATGTGATGATGTGATGTCATCATCATCAACATCATCATCACTCAGGATAGTAAAAACTCAGGATAGTAAAAAATTGAAATAAATTTAAAGAAAAAATAACTACATATTTATATATTACACATCAATGTTATATATTACATATTAGCTGTGTCATAAAAGCCGAACACGTGATTATATAACAAATGTTTATATTCATATCTTCTGAATCCTGCAAGAGATATCGAAATAGAACATTCCCAGATATTTCAAATTTACTTTAAAATTCCTGTTTTATTTCTAAAAGTTTTATTGAAATCCGTTGAGCTGTTTTAGAGTCTATACATAAATAAACTATCAAAGACACAGACAAAAATACTTAAAACGGACATTTATCATTATCGTATAAATAGCTGTTTTAACTTAAATTTTGGCATTTAGTTTTCAATTACAGAAACACTTCCATTTTATTATAAGTATTTATTTTATTATTTATATGATAAAATAAGAAGAATATGGGATGGCATGAAAATGACATGCAGTTACATACATTTTACATTTAAACGCTTTTTAATATTATTTGTATATGTGCGCATGTATAGCATGTATAAACATTATTGGTCAATACGTCCGATATTTTTGCAACAAGAACTGGTAACCCTATACAATGCCTATAATTACTCGCTTGTGCATCAGGCAATGTGCTACTCTCAGGATATCCTCGGCCATCTGGTGGAAGTGTCTATTTGGATGTTTGGGAACGGACGAGTGCTTATTTATAACTGCATAATGTCTTGTATATACTTGTCCGTTGCAGGCAACGACGAATGTTTTCTCTGAGGTGAAATGTAAATTAGTTGCGGCCAGGATTTATTTCCCTCACGAGTTCCGAAATAAGATTATAAAGATTTCGTTGTTTCTTATATTATTATATTTTTTAGCCATGCAACACATAATAGTAGCGATAAAAAATATCTCCACCTCATCTCATCCCGCGGATGTCGAAAATGTCGACAGAAGGAAAATAAAAACCAGGACCGTTAAAATGAACGCGATCATTTCAAGCTAAGCGAAGTTTAAGCGTTTAACTGACTTTAATGCTACAGTTCGCATTTCATCAACACCAAATGAACGCAGTTAAAGCTGAACGCAATGCAAAATTCATAACGCCCGAAGTTTAACTCTATAAACGCATTTAGGGAGTGTGAGTGTGTGGCCTATGTATAAAAAACGAAATACACCGAGTTTTTGTTTTAGATTGTGACGATATATAAATTAAACTTTGTTTTCCTAAACGCGATGAAAATGGAGTTGGTGAAATCGGTTAGCTGGTGAAAACCGAGATCAAATTACACATTTGAACTCAGTTAAGTAAACATGATTTTATTAAACTTGGTTTCCAAAGCGAACGGTGAAATCAGTTCTTAATAATGGTAAATGTAGTGGGAAGACGCAGCTAAATTGTCTTGTTGACGGAGTTACTCTGACTCAGAGTATCTTGTAAACAATAACAGATCAAGAATGTGTAACTAAAACTTTGAACATATCTTATTGAATTTCACTATTGTAAAATAAAGTATTTAGAGTTGAGAAAAAACCAAAGATAAATAAGCAGTAGCGAATGGGAATAAATATTGGTAGTAAAGTAAAGTTTAAGCCTATAAATGTCCCACTGCTAAGCACAGGCCTCCTCTCATTTCTGAGAGAGTTTTGGAGCTAGGAAGAATCCGCCACGCTGCTCCAATGCGGTTTGGCGGACTTCGTCTTCGAAATATTTTTTTATTTTTCAGACATGCAGGTTTCCTCACGATGTTTTCCTTCGCCGCCGAGGACGCGCTAAATCAGCACTTAAAATTGTAATCAATAATTTTAGTGGTGCTGGCACCGGGAATCGAACCCAGGTCACTTCCGTACTATGAAATTTAAAGCGGGCGCCGAGTCCCTGAGCTTACTGATTTTTTACTTGTATTTACTTGGTAACTACTATTTTAATAAAAACACAGACATGTAAGTCAATTATATTCGTGCACATCCATAAAAAGGCGGTACTCCACAATAAATCTTATTCCTTCGTTAAGAGACAATTAGAAGTTAACACAATAGATGGCGCCGTGCGCACAACACGCGTTTGACACACGTCAGTCACGCGCCAACCTCGAGAAGGGTGGGAAGTATTGTTCTGTACATGCTCAAGAATATAAAAAAATAAAAGGGTGGGATAAGTACTACTCTTGATATATTGTTTAATATCTATCTGAAATGAATGCGACTTAATGATTTGAATTTACATAATTTAAAAGATTATTCAACGTTAGTATATATAATCCTATTCAAAGTATTTATTACGAAAGGTCACAAATTAGTCAGTATGAAAAGTAGGAAATGAATAGATAAGAAAGCTACGAGGCTGCAGCAACGAGGGGACCTAAGAAATGTGTGAGCCATTGTCTGATCGACGTAACGCGCAATGCACTTCTCGCCGGATTTCTGTGATTATATGTAGAATTAGATTTTACTGGGTTTAGGATTCCTATCCTGTCTGCCTACCACTTTCATGGGAAAAGGTGTGACTGTATGTACGTATATAATATAAGTACAATTCTAGAGTATAACTAAATAAATTATAATAAGTAAAAAAAAGATAAAAAATCTGAAATAACTATTATTATTATAAATTAATTTTAACTTCTCACATTGTTGGCAACAGTGTATTGTAGAATAAGGAACGAAAATAATTATAATAATAGAAATATTAATACTACTCGTATGTTACAATGTAAAGCTACATTGACCAATATTTTTATTTTGTTTTGTGGGCGGACGTTGCACTTACCATCGAGTGAACGTTTTGCTCGTTTCGTCACTTTATACAATAAAAAAAAAAAAAAAAATTGTACTATCAACGTCAAATCTAACGACATCTTTTTTATAAAGTAAAAAATAAAAAAATAAAAACAACAAGGCCTTACTATGTATTATGTTGGCATCCAGAAGTAATAATTTATACTAAAAAAAATGAAAAGTAGGTCTTGGTTGAATTTTACAAAGTGGTAGTGGAAGATTGTTCCAAAATTTATTTACTTCACCCATATACAGCTGACTCGGAAGCTTCTAGATTATATGAATTGTAAATTTGACAGGAGTTTTTAAGAAGACTAAAATGGCGTCGACAATAGCAATGCTTTATTAAATCAACTGAAGACACGTGTAAACTCGACCAAAAACGGAAAATTATGCCGCTTACAAAATTGATTTGCAGATTGACTTTGATTGAATTGGATGCTGCGGTGTCGTCGATCAGGTGAATGCTATAATGGATTTCTATAAATCATGATTGTTTTTCCTATCGTGACACGAATGGCGATATAACATTTACGCACAGCATTTTTTTTTTTCAGAATACAAAGCCTAGAACGTAATGATTTCTCATATTTCGCTTAGTCATTTGTATTGATTGTGCATACATACTCAATAATCTTATGCAGGGACCAATCTAAGTAGGTAGTACCCCAGTTAGCAGTTATTCTGCCGTGAAGCAGTGGTAACGTCATCTACATCGCATGGTGTGCAGACATCACTGAGTTTCGGTCTGAAGGGCACCGAGCTAGTGTAATCACTGGTATTCATCAGTTTTTTTATATAGCCGTGGTAGCTCAGGGGCCAGGCGCTCGCCTTAAATTTTAAAGTACGCGAGTGATCTAAGTTCGATCCACGGTGTCGGTTTTTAGAGAACAACACCGTGAGGAAATATATATATTATATCCCGGTCGATTTTCAACCACGGTGACAACTTCCAAAACCCTTCAACTGAAGCAATCAACTGTGTATCAGATATTTAAGTGCCACTAGTGTAAGCGTAGACACATAAGCAGTCACTTTTAACCGCTTCAGATATAACGCTCAAGAGATAAGATAAGTAGACTAGAATGCAGTCTCTGACACTTCATTCTAGTCTACCACAATCACAACTAGATGCGAAAACACATTAGTGGTTTGGCACAAAAGTTGGCTGCGGCTGGGATTCGAACCCAGGAACCACGGCGTAGAAGTCAGACACTCTGACTACGTCAAGCGTTCGTCATTCTGTATGATGATGGTGTGGATTTCTATCTACGAAGAAAGGGAGGCAGTGAACAGTAATAGCCTATTCGTTTCTTCAAGGTCGGCAACGCATCTGCTAATCCTCTGGTATTGTGGACGTTCATGGGCGGTGGTGACCACTTACCATCAAGTGATCCACTAACTCGTTTGCCCCCTCTATTAAAAAAAGCATACAACAAAAAATACAAATTACTTTTCACTTATCTAAAATTATTGCGCACACTAATTCTTCAAAAGAATAATGCATATATTATTTAAATATTCAGTGTACAAGGCCGTCTATCGTCTTTATTGCTTGTTAAAACTGCATTCTATTTAAAAAGACATAGCTCGTTCCGCAGCATTCAAAGCGCCCATATTTCTTCGGTCTGGCATCGATAACGTCCAAGACAAATATAAAATGACGCACAGGCTGAGAGCGACCAGATGTTTCTCTACGCATCCCATCTTAATATTTAGCTGCAAGCTGTGAATACAGTTTTAAAAATAGAGACAATTGAAAGTTATTAAAAGTGATGTACGGTAGGTATTCAAAATAAAAAAGTAAAGTATCAACATCATCATCATTTCAGCACAGAACTAGTCCGCTGATGAACATATTGCCTCACCAATAGATTGCCACAAAAGCTTGTAGCTCTAAATTTGAGAGATTTTGGCATAGTTGCCACTCTTGACAGGCGGGTTGGCAAACGCATTTTATTTAATCAGATGTTCCAAGACGGTGCTGCTGCCTGTCTCCTGGTTTTTTTATCCTCCTGTCGACTTTTACGACACCCACAGGATGAGATGGGGGGGATAGATTCTCTCAAGTCAAGTAGTAGCCAAAAATGTAAAGTAATAGGTTATTTATGTCCCACAGCTGAGCCTCCCCTCATATTTTTGAAGGGCGTTAGAGCTGAGAAGAAACAGTCACGCTGCTTCAGTGCGAATTGGTGGATTCCATACGTCCTCGAATAATTTTTATTCCTCAGACATGCAGGTTTCCTCCCGATGTTTTACTTCACCGCTAAGCACGTGGAACGCCAGCACTTAAAAGTCACGAATAATTTTAGAAGTGCCGGCACTGGGGGACCGAATCAACTTGCCTACTATTGAAATTAGCCCCAGCCTTGGCTACCCCGGCTTACACATATTTAGATCAAAATCAGGATAAAATTTGTGTAATGGTTTTTATTTAATTTGTTTAATATTTAATTACAACAGCTGTGAAGTAGCGGCAATACTGCTACTCCCATTTCATCCCATGGGCATAGTATAGTAAAAATGGCTTAAAAAAATTAAAAATCTCAAGATCTCCGATTAATGGCGGAATAACCATTAATTAAGCCGCAAAGAAATTACCAGACGGGTAACGGGAAGAAGGTGTTCCATCGCCATTCCACCTGCCAAGTTTGACGATTATGGTAAACCCTCCACGCTTGGGAGATTCGCATGTCCAGCAGTGAAGAATTCTAACAGGCTGATGATAAAGATTATTTTACCAATTTCACGTTCTAATCACTTTAGAATTTTCAAATTTCGACCCATTATTTAATTAAAAGAAATAACACAGTTCGTGTGTTTTTGATTATATAATATGTACATAAAATGAAACAGACTACTATCTTACGATAGGGCGAATATTGGCCCAACAAGAGGAGAAGACAATAATTATCACATATATTATAATTATCAGCCCGTAAACAGAGCACTGTAGATCACAGTCCCCTCACAAGTTGCAAGGAGTGCTCATACTTAATGAAAAACAGAGTATGCTTGGCATCGCTGTTACGTTCTTCGTAAATTTCTACGAAAATGAGAATAAAATTTGGCAGATAGTGCCAAGGAAAGGGTAATCTATCCCGTCATATCGTGTGGCCTGATCTGAGGACGCCTCTTACCAGTAATCTTTGGATGTAGCATACATAGTTTTCATCTCAGAAATTTAATAGCGCGAGGTTGCACGGATTAGATATTTCTTGAGCTTCTCATGAACCGCACTTCACTACGCCGCTAATTCTGGAAGTCGTAGATAGCGTGGAGATCTTGTGACGTCAGGTGATGATTGTGCAGTCTGGCGATGGTGAAGCTAGTTTCAGGGTCTTCAAAGCGTCGAAACCTATGAACATAGTGTTGATGCCGAAGGAGCCAGACTGGCTGAGGGACTAGGAAGTAGTTTTTGTTGTGCCGAAACTAGTGGTGCTGTGACTGTGATGGTTGTCAATGACGTTATTGCTGTGGTTGGGCTGAAGCAAAAATGTTTTATCAAATTGAATAAGTATTTCCTGAGATAACTGCGTTCAAACATACAAACTCTCCGGCTTTATTATAGTAGTAAGTTAACATTACATTATATTGTCATGAAAGTAATCAGTCAGCTGATGATAAGTTTTTTGTTTCAGGAATCCGTCTTCAGCGCCAGTTATTCTGCCATAAAGCAGTACTGTGCAAACATTACTGTGTTTCGGTCTAAAGGGCTCTGAGAGCTAGTGGAATTACTGGACATATAGGACATAGGAACTGATATCTTAGGGTGACGAGCACAGTCTGATGCCACACAGAAGTGTTCTGGGTGACACAACATTTGTTATGGGTAGACGTCGCACCTTCCATCAGGTGAACGTTTTGCTCATCTCGTCACTCTCTGCTATAAATAAAAAAACACACTAGGTTCAGTGCAATTAAGACCGCTTATTCTACTGCTTGACCGCCACCCTGGTGGTGATAACTGGCACCCACCTTATATACTTACACGAATTTCTGCACAGAAATCCTAACACCAGTAATGAGTCCACAGTCAAACAGACCACGTGATGGTAACTGGTCACTGAGGTCCATAAACACCTGCATCCATTCCCGATGAAAAATTAAGATAAGGATCAGATGTCGCCTCTGAGTACTATGATGGATGATATATGGATTTTTTTGCCAGTACTGAGCTCCCTGGTTATGGCATAGTTTTGCCACTATAGGAGCTAAATCCTTCTTCGGCCGAACCGATGCATTTATGTGCTACAGACAATAATTAGCTCCAGCATGATATTCCCACCTAAAAACAGCGTGGCTCTTCAACGAACGTTTGTTTTTTAATCTTAAAGGTAACTTTAAACATTTACAAATCTTACGATCTCGATGTTCATTTGTCAGTGACAAGGTTCCCTCGATCTTGTCCTTTTTGGTGCATTTTTTAAATTACAATGACTAATATGTGTATAGATAATAATTATGAATAATTTATGCACTGTTTGTGTTATTAAACTTTAGTTGCTGTTAAGTCTTTGTAGTCTTCCTAGCTCCAAAACCCTCTCAGAAATGAGAGGAGGCCTGTGCTCAGTAGTGGGACATTTATAGGCTGAAACTTTACTTACTTTACTTTAAGTCTTTGTACAATGCCAGGAATATTATTGGCGCATTAGACATCACTAATGAACTAACTCATCCGTTACCAAATTTTGACACGCTTTGAAATTATTTTAAATGTTAATGAATGAGGAATATATTTGAAGTCTGAACATGATTATGCTTAGGTGTAAAAGAAGGACTTATAGTTTCAATTTTTCTTATACAAATTTGTGTAAACACGAACGTCTAAAACTGGAAAAAATACTACATGAGGTTGTAAAGAAATACATGTTGAAAAATATATTTGTGTTTTAATTTAATTTTGTATTGTATGCTCGTATCGAATAGTTCTCACTCTATCTCAATTCATTCCTAATTTTGTGAAGAGGTATACAAAATTAATTTGCCAAGATGCGCATGAAATTATAAAAAAAATAATTATGAAAAGCATCTTTAAGAACTATGACCGCCAATCGGAATCACTACCAGATACACCACAACACTACAGCACTACTACTATGCAATACTGGTGGTGACCAAAGATGAGAATGTGTCTTGTGTTCCGCCGGGTAGGATGTAGTGTCTCTGACACAAGGCAGCTTTTAATTATCAGCTTCTAATTCAACAGTTTTTTTATTATAAACATTAGTTCGATCTCCGAAAAACGAGTTTACAGGAGCTTGAAATAGAAACAAACATTGAAAACGTTACTTATGATCACCCGTAATCACTGGTGGTAGGATTCCTATGCAGGAATCCGTCTAGGTAGGTACCACCCCAGGGCCAGTTGTTCTGCCGTGAAGCAGTAGTGTGCAAACATTACTGTGTTTCGGTTTGAAGGGCACTGAGAGCTAGCGTAATTACTGGGCATATGAGACTTAAGAACTGATGTCTCAGGGCGACGGGCGCAGTGTGGTGACACACAGTAATTTTCTGGGTGACACAGCATTTGTTATGGGCAGACGTTACACTTACCATCAGGTGAACGTTTTGCTCGTTCCGTCACTTTTATGAAATAAAAAAAAAGGTACAGTGTAACCTTTGTTAATTCACTTAAAAAAAAATTATCGCCACCTTGAAAACGACATTATCCCGACGGTTGAAAAATCACATTAAGCTCACTAGCATATTGTTATAAAGATTGCAGATTGCAAAGCGTCTAACATGCGAGCGTCTTCATTGGCAAGATAAAATTCATTTTTTATGAGGGCACTTAATTTTTCGTACGTGTCACTCTTTGATGCGGCCTTCTTTAAGCCACCGATAACGCCTCTAAGCAGGTTTAAGTCAAGTAATCGCTTCAATGAAGTACAGGTGTGCTGGACTTTATTTAGGAGCCAATGCGCACTGATAGGCATCGTAATTTCGTTGACGAGAATCGTCAGGCGGCTTTGCATTTTAATATAATATTTTGCAAGTGTTTAATTTTTGAATGTCGTTTTAGACTTCCAGCTGGATTAAAACATTGTATCACCTGCTATTGGACATTTTCTTATTAATTTACGGTGACATTATACCGAGAAATGCGTTTTTCTAAGTGGATGGATTAATGATAATAAACTAGACAAGTCTTCATACCTACGTAGGAATGAGATTAAGTAATTTTTACCTTTCCGTTTAATTAAGTTAATAATTTTGGACGAAAGTATACAACTTAATGAATTTGTCTTATATTATGCGTCATCATCATCATCAACATCATTTCAGCCAATTTTAGTCCACTGTTGAACATAGGCTTCCCCCATAGATTGCCACAAAACACGGTCCTGAGCCACCTGCATCCATCGACTTCCCGCAAAACCGTGCAGGTCGTCGCTCCATCTAGTGAGGGAAGCGCTCTACACTGCGCCGGTACGTAGTTGCCACACGAGAACCTTTCTTTCCCAACGGTTATCGGTTCTACTAGCTATATGGTCGGCCCGTTGCCACTTCACCTTGCTCATCTCAAGGCTACGTCAGTTATTTAAGTTCTACTACGGATATCGTCGTTACGGATTTTATCACGCAGCGGAACTCCGAGCATAGCCCTCTCCATCGGGGCTATAGCGTATCCAAAGAATATCTGTCAAATAATTGTCTGAATACTGGCTATGATTAACAAAAATGACGCCATATGAGACTCCCTTATGATCCCACCAGATACATAACAGCTGTCTCATTTGGTGTGAATCTAATTTTCGGTGTCGAAGGCGTAGATTTCCTGGTTTAAAAAACTTTCTTTCTTAATTCGTAGTTTGCTTTCCATAAACCGTAACCAATCTATCTCAAAAATGGCTCAGTTTTGTAACGAGCAAGATGTGAAGAAAATACCATTATATGATGCGTAAGTCCTAATCTTTTAATTTGGTCTGAAACGGTTTACTGTGGCACGCCTAGACCCTTCCCAATATCTGATGACGTAAGAAATGGATCTTGTTTTAATATCGCTTCCAAAATGTCGTCGTCGATGAAAGGTGGTCTTCCAGAAGGAAATTCATCGTTAAGACTTAAGCAGGTGCAGCTTTAATTCCCTTCTGAAACTCGTAAAGTGCGAAATTCCTTAAATTTTGTAGTAGGCGGTTACTCTACATACATACATACATAAGATCACGACTGTATCCCATAAGGGGTAGTCAGAGACTGGGCACTCACTGCAAAAGCAGATGACTGCCACAATCCACGTTTCACCAAAACAATATAATGCAATTGGTGTGATAGGTGGTGAGCCCATCGCCACTTACAGTAAATGAAAATTATTCCGCAATGTGCCTATCTACAGTCCGTAGCTCAGACATTATGTTGCAATCCATACTCAATGTAATAAATGCTAAAATAACTCTCTCTGTCTGTTTGTTACCTTTTCAAGACGACCGCGTGGCCTAGTGGTCAGAGTACTTGACTTCTAAGCCGCGGGTCCTGGGTTCAAATCCCAGCCGGAGCCAACATTTGTGATGAAACATAAATTGTTGGTTTTCGGGTCTGGTTGTGTTGTGATTGTCCCCGTGTTTCTGACACTGCATCCTAGACTACCTCCGATCTTATCGCATCAGCGTTACATCGGGCGCGTGTAGGTTGGGACGAGTGAGTGCCTCTGTGTTTGCGCGTACACTCGTGGCACTATAATATCTCCTGCGCAGTTGATGGCTCTCGACAGTAGTCGGAAGTTGTCGCCGTGGTCGAAATCGGCTAGGAGAACATCAATACCTTTTCACGGCTCAACAGTAGAACCGATCTTGATTAAATTCGGCTTAGGGATAGCTTGTGTCATGGAGACGGGCATAGGATCCTCCTTACTTCGGAAAATCAAAGAGTTCTCTCCCTATTTTTATAAAAACCTAAATCCAGTGTCCTCCTAGTGGCAGGCTTCAGCTAGTAATTCAATATTATTAACCCAATAAATAATCGAGAAATTTCTGTGTACTACCAAAGCCGACAGAGCTTTCCGTTAGACCCAATACATTTCGTTGTAAATGCCTGGTTGTTTTGTATGGTGAATTTATTTTATCTGGACTCATATTTATTGCATTTCCATTGTTAGAGTTTAAGTGCAAATTACTGTAAGGTATATTAAAAAAAAAACATTTCACATCTGCCAATAATCATTAATGCATAACCTTTTTATCGTTGGAATTAATTATTCGGTACATCCATTAATAAACAAGAAGGTCGTAAACAACTTAGTACAGTAATTATTTTCCAAGGTTTTTTTGTTATCATTGCGATCTTCAAAGAGTTTTTGAGTTCTTATTATTAAAAATAAATGCCATAGAATGTATATACCAGTCATAAATTGCAATTAATTAAACGATTACCCTGGCATGAACTGCGTTGTATAGCCATATTACTTTCATCACATCATTGTTCGTAATGGATTAATTTGAAACTGATCATACGTTTTCCTCCCGCCGATTTCAGCCGTCGCTATAATTTTTCGATAAACAACAAGAACTTGTATTTCGGAGATAATCCTAAAAGTGCTAACCCAGCGAAACTATATCGAAACAATGCCATCAAATCGCTGTTGCTCGAGTACAAGTGGTAAAAAAATTCGCGTCTACATTACCTTATGCGATGATATAAGACACGGACAGACGTATTTATTTTTTTACTTACATCGCTACACCGGCCAACGCTCGGCTTAATGGGTCAGTGGCAAAGCTGCTTCACAGAGCCTTTGCGGCGATGATTTTGGCGATGTTTGAACATACATTTGCTAGCTTCGATAAGTTAAAGGGTGCGTACTTTTTTTCGGACATTGTGTCGTGCTGTTAGCCAGGAGGCTTTCACAGCTTCTATGCTTGCGTCGCTTTCGCTCACGCGACGGGCAATCAATTAAAGAAGTTACAGAGCGTACAAAATTCGATTCTTGCGAACTGCCACCGGAGCCGGTTGGTATCAACGCAATGTAGATCTTCACAGCGACTGTGAAATGCCTTTAATCTCTGAACACTTCAGAGAATTATCACGGCGGTTTTTCGAAAAAGCCGCGGTTCATTCAAACCCGCTGGTGGTTAAAGCAGCAAATTACCGACCAAACAGAAACGCGACCGAACGCAAACGTCGCCCGCGAAACGTGCTAGACGACACGGACGTCTCAGCTCTTCCTGACCACGATTCTGTCAGTCACGATCCAGGCCACACTGTACACACAGTCAATAGCTTTAATATAACACGCACCACGACGCGCGACCGCCGTAGAGAGCGGCGCGCAATAGTCAATAATCACATCGCGTACACAAGATTCACCCGTGTTCCAGGGCGGTTCTCACCGCCCAGAGTTACCGACACACAAGTCGACAGTCCGAATGGACGCGCGCAGCCTCCTTCGGACGGTCAGTAGACGACTTAAAATGTTTAAGATTTTCGAAATCGCGAAAGCACGCAGCGAACGCGACACAGTCCGAACTTCGAGGGTTTTGTAGGAGTTTTATTTATTTATTTATTTATTTATGTTTGGGTCAAACCAAACCTGGCACACGGGCCCCTGGCCCGCGAGCACAGTATCCGATGAAGCTGTAAAAGCCGAGAAGGCTAACAGCAATTACATCACCGAAAATATATATATCACAGCTTCGTCGATAGACTCGCGAGCAGAATGCCCGCAAGTAGGGTGCGTACGTGCGTAATAAACGTCCCGCTGTCGAGCGCAAGACTTTTTTTAGTTCCAAAATTGAAAACCTTAACTTTGTTATGCTAATACCCGTAGAGAAGTAGAGCTTATTTAATAACATTTATGGAACTAATGTTTAAAATGTCATTAATGGAAATCAAATTCCGTATTCACTAAATGTGCTTCAATTATGCTATACGAGGAATTCTGCGTCTTCAGGTATATTTTTTTTATTGTATACTATATACTAACGAAAAGATGAAGTTTTTGTGTGTCAATGTGTGTGTTTACTCACTGCGCAGTGCTAATAAAGTCAGTCAGTTCAGTCGTCGACGTCTGTATCCTATATATGTATATTAAAGAAAATAGGCATCCTGTGCCAAAATTTCAATATGGCGAAATACACGGTAGAGATATGCTGAGTCGCCTCTTACGACACCTCAGTAGGAAAGAGGTAGGTGCTATTCTACTCTGCCGGAACCCATCCGCTCTTGGCTCCCTCTACCTGACTTCTCGCTTACCACGCGTGAAAAAATACCAGCGGGTAGTAAATCATAACGCTGCAGCTTTTTTTATTGACGTATCTTTTTTTAATGGAAGAAAGTGACGAGA
The DNA here is from genome assembly GCA_019845155.1 of Luehdorfia chinensis. Taxonomy (NCBI): domain Eukaryota; kingdom Metazoa; phylum Arthropoda; class Insecta; order Lepidoptera; family Papilionidae; genus Luehdorfia; species Luehdorfia chinensis. The sequence continues at coordinate 4,593,739 of JAHVAK010000003.1, read as the reverse complement.
CGTGCAAACCATTCACCTGGTTGTAAGAGCAACGTCTGCCCATTACAAATACTGTGTCGCCCAGAACATTTCTTTGTGGCACCACACTGCGCTCGTCACCCTGAAACATCATTTCTTAAATCCTATATGCTCAGTGATTACACTAGCTCTCAGCTCCCTTCAATCCGAAACAAATTGGCTGCTAAATTGGTGGCTAAATTGTTCTCTACTGCACTACAGACTACAGGTCGCAAGTTTTATCCTCACACGGAAAAATCTTTATATGGCTTACAGATAGTCTATGGGCATCCTGGTGTGAAATAGCTATTCATTAATAAAAAAAACATTGAAACTTTATTTTTAGTTTATTATTTGTAATATTTTATTAAAGAAGAGACATACGAGCAAACAGCTCAAAAAGCCACAGGAATCGCTGGTGCGTTGCGGCCGTTTGAAAAAGTTCTTTTCCTAAAGGTCCCTAAGTCGTATCAGTCCGGAAAAGCCGCTAGCGGCATAAAGTTCCACATAGTCGAAAAAAAATCCTGGAAAAGCGAACTGTGGTGCAATGCCAACAATCAACGTGTTGTAGATGGAATTTTGTGCTGTGCCGCGATGTACGATGGTGAAACTTAGGTGCTGAAATAATTCTGAACAATTCCTCGGAACATTCCTCATTGTAAATGCGAAAAAATAATGCAGAGCCTAAACGTCTCTACTCTTGGACAGTGGATCGATCTGATTGGAAAGAACCTGGTCTTCGACGATTCGAGCCTCTCTTCGCTGGATGCGGTCATATGAAATGAGCTGACACTAGGGTGGCTGATAAGAACCCTCGCCCATAGATGAGAATATAAATCCAGGTGTGGCCAAATTTGTGTCTTGTGCTCCGCTCTACTGATCGTGCCGAGCTTTTTTGAGCCCAATTTGGCCTTCTCTTCCAAGTGGCCACGGAACTGAACGTCACTCGATATGTCAACGCCAAGAATGCCGTCACTAGCAGAGGCAAAAAGGGGAGTGCTTTCAAAATGAGGAGACAGGACAAAGCGTTTATTTTTAGCGGTTGTAAAATATCCGTGGCGATAATTTTATCTATCTGGTGTAGACACCGGAATAAACGGATCAGAAGTAGATTAATTAACTCGGTGGCTATTAAGCTCAACAAGGTGATGATTGATAGCCTCAATTATCTGTAATATGTTCTTTTTAAAAAAAAATATCATGATAAAAACGTTTAACGTCATCTTAATGAATGATTATAATCGTATGACATTTTGCGTTTAAAAATAGTCAGATTAAAAAATGTAAATAAAAAAACAACATTGTATTGTACCAACGCTTAAGCTATGAATATAGGCTGGTAAAAATCGATTAAGGGCAATGGCGGGAAAATCATATGGTCTCCGATTGATGGCGGAGTCATCTCTACTATGCAAGACCCAAATTATCCAGACCGTTGATCGACAATAGTGTCTAATGGGTGATGTGTTCGGTATCCGTCTGCCAAGTGCGGCGTCTGTCCATAACAAATACTGTGCCACCAAGAAAATGTTTGTGTAGCACTACGTAGCGACATCTGTGTCGCCACATTAGAAGCTTAAGAAATATTCCCATACGTCCATAATCACAATATGAAAGTTTTCTGAGATGCGAACTATATATAAAAAATCTAAATATTACTAGTTGGAGGAGACGTCCACCCCAGATCAGACCATTCGATCTAGCGGGTAGCTACCCTTTTCCTTGGCAATATCATTCGCCAAAACTATATTGCGCCCTGTGGTTCAATGACCCGTGTGCGATCCCCGTTGCCACTGCTACTAAAAACTGTTCTTGTAATTTAAGTACTGATTTACCACGTGCTCACCGGCTACCAAAAAGATGGTGATTAAACCTGCATATTTGAGGAAAAAACAATATCGAGGACATATGAAGTCCGCCAATCCGCGTCGGAGAAGTTCTCGCTCTCTTCCTCGTACCAAAGCCCTCTCAAAAATGTGAAGAGCCCTGTGATCGGGAATAAGACATTCATTTTAACTTAACGTCTTTTTAGCCGACTACTTTAGAAGGAGGGTAGTGTTGTTCAGGTGAATCCCAGGCCAGGCAATGCAGAAAGTTTTGCAAATTTTTATTTGTATTTGGCGCTGGTACACGAGTATTTACAAGTAATAATACGAATGTTCCAAATTAAAATTTCTCTTCATATTTTTTACGAGAATTGAATTTATGAGAATTGAAATACCGTGTTTTATCCAAAAATGGATCTGCGTCGTGAAACATTTTCGCGCGATGATTTATTAAATTTCAAATGTTGTCTAAAACCGGATCTTTCAAACAGCTTATATGGCAACCGAGTACCTCTGGTACCACAAATTTTAGCACGACCGAATAACTTTGAGAGATGAAGAAAGAAGTGGTCGCCATTTGACGGCTGTTACAGAAGGAAACGTGGTAGCAGTGAAATATTAAATTGAAAAGAATATGCGAATTACTATATAACATAAAGAAATTCAGCACATATTGCAGATTGGATCGGGAAGCGTTCGCGAGATTTTACAACAAACAATTTCGCGTGAGGAGGATAGTTTATTAGTAGATCAAGCGGGCTCATAACAGCATGTTTACGACATTATTACAAGTAATGAATCCTGGATTAATCAATACGACCCAGAAACGAAGCGCCAGTCGACGGTTTGGCTGTTTCAAAATGAACTAAAGTCTACTAAAGTGACGTCGAGAAGAGCTGGGAAGAATTTGATCGTTAGTCTGTTCACTTTGACGGGGCATCTGGTGACAATTGACCTTTACAAAATCGAAGTAGTATCAATGCTAAGTGCTACCAAATGCTTGCCAGAAGTGTTCGCTGCTGTGAGGAACAAGCGACCGAACACGGGGCTCTGCGAGCTACTTTTGGAGTCCAAAAACTTTCCGAGTGGCCCCCGAATAAGATGTCTTTAGATTCGTCTTAGTGGTGGTAGTAACATAGTGTAAAATATGGCGCCTGCGAATCAAAAGAGATAAGAAAATACATTTGTTGATATTATAACAATATATATCCGCAAGGATGATATCCGCAGCAGAACTAGAGTAACTGAAATTGGTCTTGGGATTAGTAAGCTGAAGTGGCAATAATCTTGCCATATAGCGCGTAGAAACGATAAACGTTAGGGAGGAAATTATCTCGAGTCGCTAACTAGTACTGGTAAAGGGCGACTCGCTACTAGATAAAGCGACGACCTGTACGGTTTTGCGGAAAGACGATGGATGCAGATGACTCACGACCGCTTTTTATGGCGTTACGTTTACCGTAAGGGCAGTACGTTAATTATTCGTTGGGCTATCACCGTCCCTAATTTACAAAGCCACACTTAATCGGTCCCTTGTGAGTCTAAGCTCACATACAGCGTATTTTCTTAGAAATACTTAACTGAACAACTCGTTTATTAAAAATTTAAAAGTTTAAAATAACTTTTTTTTATATATACATAATAAAAACAAGAAACTTTTATTTTTTATTATTAATCAGTTATAGATGCTATAGATGTTATATATATTTTTGATATTACTTATTTATTTAATTAAAGTCTTTATTGCTTACGTTACAAATAAAGGACACAAAGGACGGAGTTTTATAAATAAATTCGAATTTCTTCAGTCGTAATATAATACTTCCACATTGTAGTGTAGGTTATGCTTACATTTAATGAAACGATACATAATCTAAATCGTACGTAAAGACATTAAGTCTACATACATACTCGTACATTCTGCAATAATACTAGTTGCCAGCAGTAAGTTAAAAAATACTTTAAGCCAGCTGTACAAACATGTCGTTACCACAAGGTACGTCTAATAACATTGTTAGAGGTACGTTTTCATCACCGTATTCCACGACAGCAGAAAGTGTATTGAAAAGAACCATGGCCAATAGGTACTGGCAAAACCTGTAGCCCCGTCATAAATTGCTACAGCCATAGAAAAAAATATAACGGGGCTATGTTTTGCGCACGGAATGACAATATTGGTCCCCAACGAGCCCCTCTCTGTCAAAGGCACGTTCCTCGTTATGCGTACAACGTAATCCGCATTACATCCAAATAGCCGATCGCGTTCAGCTGCTAACGGCACAGATGTCCCGCGCAAATTAATTGGAAATGTCAAGTGCACGAGGGCCGACGCCATCTTGTTCCCTCTTATTCTTTATTTTTTTTTTCGCGCGCACGTGGCTCTTATTGCCAGACAGCTGGGTGAAAACGCGCCTTAACTTTTTAATGCTTTGGCTATAATAATTGTCTTGTGACATTTGACATTCGCGCGGGAAGGTGTGTCTTAGATGGGCGTTTGGATAATGCAAATATAATGGACTAACCTATTTTAATGCGTAATTAAATATCGCCGTCTGTTTCCGGCAATTAGATCGACCACGATCCACCGATCGGTGTTGTTTCTTTATACAAAATTTCATTTGGCGGGAACACCTTTCCACCGTTCGAATTTCGAACACCTGATGAGCTTGCAGCTGATGATGATCGACTTCGGACTGGGACTACACCTTGTCTTTTCGTTACGGAATTTCCTCTTCGTAATTACACGCTGTTTAAAGTTGCGGCCGGTGGCATCCGCAGGTTATAGGGTTGCAATATCGATTAGTGAATTCGCTATCAGCCACTATGCCTAATCAAAGATGGACACATTTGATCAGACGTAACGAATGGACGCTAGTAAGTCTCATCTTACTGTGGCGAGTTTGTTCTAGTGAATTTTAAATTTAACGCAAACTAATAATCTTTTTAAAACCGAAACTATAACCAAGTTAATCCCAAAGTCGCTATCTACCACCCCTATCCCTTTTTATTTATGTCTATGGATGATATTGATTTGCAATACATATTTCAGAACTATCCACCATACATGGGTTTAATATGAGATAGAAAAAATATTAAAAGTACAAAAGTAGGACAATACAAGTTTTTATAATATCTTCTTGTCTAATGATGCATACCGCACAAAATTATACGAATCCTGAAAGCTTAAAATACAGTTGTTTTAAACCGGGTCAGTGTGTATTGCCAGCTCATTTCACCGGAGGCTCATTTGCGGAATCTCCAAAATAATGAGTCGTTAATTCCCCGTGCCAACATTGCCGTGCGAACAAGGCAGCCGTTCAAAGGTTTGCGTAAGTGCCAAATGTAAGTTCCACTTCTGTATCCGATATGAACTTTGTTTCGTTGTTTTACGTAAATATGACCGTCAGCTTCTTCAAATCTTTTGTTTCTTCTCTCAGATTAATCGGAACAATTATAAAAATATTTCATGTAGGAGAACAAGTACTGCCTACTAACGTAGGTTAAGTATCTTTTTTATATATACGGGGTCATCCTTTAATCTCGTGGTGATACGTCAGATACGAGGTTTTAGGCTACTCCTCCCCCCTCCTCTCCCAGCATCATGTCTATTTTTTATTATTGTGACGACAATTCAAATCTGTTCATTATTAGTAAAAAATATTTTTCACACATTAAATTAAATTTTTTCATCGCACAAAAAAATTTGATTGTCACATTATCTTATGCCATTAGTCATTAATCGTGATTGCTTCTGACCCCCTCCCCCTTTGTTCGAACCTCGCGTGATTAAAGGCCGACCCTATGCGAGCAAGCAGCTCACCTGTCACTAAATTATCTCCGCCGCCCAAGAACATCTTCTCTTCTTCTGTTGCCTTTCAGAAAGGAGTAGGCTCTTTTCTTGTCAAAGTCAAATTGGTTGAGTCATTCAAGTACCATTGTATTTTGTCATGATATACAGTTTTCTGCTTGGGACTCGCGCGAAATTGATTGCATTTGCCATAATCACTTAATATGGCAGTATTTGCAGAATTACTAATATTGCCTAAATTATCCAGATCCGTGACGACCGGCAGTGTCTAAAATGTGAGGAGGCCTCCCATCTCCCCCATCCTCGCATCTTAGAACATGCCCATGTCCTGTTGTCAGCTGTTTGAAGACTGACGACGTCGATATGACTAGAACTAAAACCGTTTTCTTAGCCTTACGAAAGAACCTCTGGAAAAGTTGACAGTTCGTTTTTATTGAAGAATTCTTGGACTCTTAGTAAAAGGAAAGGAACAGCCTATTAATGTCCCACTGCTGACCACAGGACTCCTGTCATCTCTGAGAGGGTTTTGGAGCCGGGCAGAATCCGTCACGTTGCTCCAATGCGAGTTGGCGGACTTGACATGTTATCGCTTAGCATCTATGCATTATATATCATACATATAACATTATATTATTAGTTAAAAGTGATAAATATACGGCTCATACAACTTAAGATTCATTTTCGTACAAACAAATATTTGCAGCGGCGTTCATCATACCGACGGTAGATCTGAAGGCGCCCTAACACTTGTATTTTATTGTGTAAGCATATTCCGCAGGTAGCCGGTTAAATCAAGTTTGAAAACAATAGTTCGGTGGGATGCGCTGGCGCCTTTTCAAGCGCGCAGGGCTGACAGTGACGGATTACTTTTGCCTTATTATATAATCGGAGTTGTTATAAATCGGTCACTTCACTAAACAGTTGATTGTAGCATTGCTGTGGGATGCGGTGTTATACAGTTGGATACAATAAAAAAAAACTTTGAGGATTTCGAAAATGAAATTGCCGTGTGGTGGCGGCTCGTTAGAAGAATACTACTACTCCATCTCATCCAATGGATCTCGTAAAAGGCGAGTAAGTAATAAAACTGCACTGTACACCCAATAGCGCATGATGGCGATGGGCTCACCACCTATCACACCAAGTGCATTACATTGTTTTGGTGAAACGTGGATTGTGGCAGTCATCTGCTTTTACAGTGAGTGCCCAGTCTCTGACTACCCCTTATGGGATACAGTCGTGATCTTATGTATGTATGAAAATGAAATTTGCGAAGGAAAATAAGTTCGTTTTTAATTCAATAGTCTCGGTATAAACATTTTTTGTCTCAGGTGCAGGTTTACTCACGACGTTTTTTTTAACCGTCAGCGCGTAACCCAACATGTCTAGAACCTTGACCGCCATTTCCTCATAGTCGTTCCCTCAACATGCTGAGGACCGTGACCGTCATGGCTAAGTGTATTAAAAACGCCCATTATTTTCCGTTACTGACAGTTTATAATGATTGGTGCAGATTAAGATGCACTGAATCTCATATTTGATCACACCACCTCTCTTAAACGCCTCCTTTCCACCTTGCCGTGAGGATCTGCTTCTCCAGATTTTCGAGTCAACATCGTGACCATTACGGCCTCTAGTAATATAATTGCACTATTAATATTGCAATTATTTAATTGCAATATTAATATTGCAATTATATTGCTATATTAATATTGCAATTATATTGAAGAACTTAAGAACCGATTTACTTGGTTATCTACGGAAAAGGAAAAAATCATGAGATAACTTGCTTGACAAATACAAAAAACGAAATATGAAATATGTTAAGTCCTCCAAGACCCACTGGACCAGAGGGCGAATTACCACAGATGACCCACAACCCACTTTTTGGGCTGAGGTCGTTTATAGACTGTCTTTTTACCTGTTACTTGAAGGTTGTATCGCCGTAACACTACACATTTAAAAAATACATAAGCAGGAGGTAACCTCCTGCTTATGTATTTTTTAAATGTGTAGTACACTGTCAGCTCGGTGGCATTCACAGCTTTGTTGGAAGAGGCTGGCAAACAACCGCAGGTCTTATCTTATAGTAAAAAGTGGCGAGACTAGCAATACGTTCCTGATGGTAAGTGTAACGTCTGCCTATTACAAATTCCGACATTGCCACCAAAAAAAATTATTTAATTGTCACTGTAGATTATTTGAAGTTCCAGCCCTACGTCTGCGATGCATTCCAATCGTCTCGCGTGCTCCTTTGTGTGACTTTGTGCAATTGATGCTTTATGTATTTTTATTTGTATTTTTTAAACCTTAATTATATAACTACTAAAATGAAAATATTTATTTATAAATTATCAGACTTATTGTAACTAGTCATATTTCTGTACTAACAGCGTAACATTAAAAACATAGGAAAAGGTATGTTCTCCTTTTTAATAATAATAATCATTGTCATCATCTTATCAGCCTATCACTGGTCCACTGCTGAACATAAGCCTCCCCCATAAATTGCCACAAAACCTCTCATTTTTGGGGGATTTCTTTTCCTTTGTATACGAGCAAATGCACATACGTGTGCTGTGCGTCAGTTGCCTTGTATGCGGTAAATAAAGGGGGTTATCTGTGACTCTGTCAAAAGTTATGAGTATTCGAAGTCAAATTGTAACGGTCCGATGTCTGTACATAAGATATATATAAGAAAAAATTATATGCGGGTAGAGTTTTTGTTTGTCTGTATGTTTGCACGCACATCACACAAAAACTGCTGCACGAAATTGATACAGTTTTCACTGTTGTTTTGCTGATAATTATCTGTTGCATGTTTTATCTGGATGCGCCGCCTAGGAGCCGAGTTATTTATAATAAATCTGGAGAGTTAAGTTCAGGAAAAACGTATCCGATTTGAAAAAAATATTTTTCCGTTAGATAGCCCATTTAGTAAGGAAGATAATAAGCTACACAATTGAATGCTGCAACTTTCAGGTGCCGCACGCTGAGAACAGAAGCAGGGCCGAACTGTGATATGTCTAATAGTCTAGTAGTAAGTGGTAATAACGTATAGTCATGAGGTACCACGCAGTACGGCGCAACCATGTGGTCGGCTTATTTTACGAAATGAAACCGCGGGGCTCAGTTAGTTATAAATAAATGTAAATGTCAAAACATTTCAGTCCAACTATTCAGCGAGAGTGGCGCACGCGGCGCGTTTGCGTCGGCTCACCGCCGATTTGAGTTCGCGCGGTGCTCATTATTTACTTAGCGGGCTGTGTGAAACTCAGACAGGTTTTTACTATTTTCTGTGCAACCTTTACTTAAGAAAATATTTCATTCTATGCCACACATTAATATAGTCGTTATTTAAAAAAAAAGTGCAAAAATTACAGAAGATGTAAACAGAGAGTGTTTGTATTTTTGGCATTATCTCACTAAATTCTATACAAAATTCTATTCAATCTTGTCTGAGATTAATATTTAGGTAATACATAATTATACACCAGTCAAATTATATTCATTCTTACATAATCATTATCAAAAAACCGTCGTTAGTTTACTTTTGAAAAAACGCTCTCTCAAATCGCTCGATATAGGCCTTTACGAATCCAGTTTCTTTTCATCCTACGTCCACAGATAGTCACGCCATCTAGTGGGCGGAGTTCGACACAATTTTTTTTATCCGTGGACTTATTTGTTTTGTATATCATTCGTGCTGCGACCATTTGACACGAAAATAAGCCATACCAGTTGAATTTACATTTTATGGTTGTTAGCAGACATTTTTTTTTGTCAAAATAGGATTTTTGAACACGGCAACTATTACCGAATACTGTTGTAAGTTACCAACTGCGCAGGATATTACAGCGCATGTGGTCGATTTATTTTATGCGGCTGAAACCGCGAGCTAGTCAGGAAATAAATGACTCGGCATTAGATAAACAAATCGAATCTAAGGGGGGCTGCTCCTCCCCCGGCGACGCCCTTGTAACCAGATGATGTCGACAGCGTAGGAAATATAGCAGTGCCAATATTATACTAAATTAACGAAACGGTTAACATCGTAAACTATTGTTAATTGACCACAGAAGAAAAAGCTGCACTAACTGCACTCGATCAGAATAATGGTCTAAAAATACAATAACACTCGTAAGTGGATCACAAATGTAACGGTTCAGATGCAACACACATTCATTCCGCACCAACGAATCCAAAAGATCCGAAGCAGGTACCGTGCATACAGGTAGGTGGAAAAAAATGCTGCCGAAAATAATAGGGATGACTGGGTCTTACTGAGTTTCACTAATGTCTGTTAAATTAATTTAAAACGGCGATTTAAGATTGCATATTAGAATTTAATAAATCACTTAACCTTTAGTAAAGTAAAAAATATTTATTTCCCAAAAATACAAAATTAAAAAAAATTGTTATGTGATTACTTTTCCGTGCTTCATTTTATGAATAAGCCCACTTTTACGCATAGACATTATACTCGTACTTAGATAAGAGGAGATAAATGATTTCATTTATGTAATGTTTTAAAAATAACAATACTATTTTGGCTATAACTATGCTTGCACATTAATGGTCTAATTCATAAAATAATACTTATGATAGATTTTAACACTGACTAAAATTCCGCTATGGATTACTTCAACTTGATTACGAGTATGTTGTCGTCCTAATCAAATTTCATATTCATAAAATAATACTTATGATAAATATATAGCACTGAATAATTATAAAGCTAATTAGGCCTATAAACGTATTATGAAATTCCGCTATGGGATACTTCAACTTGGTTATGTTGTCGTCCTAATCAAATTTCATATCTACATAGGTGAAAAATCTGTGAATTTGTATATATTTGGCTGCAAAGTTCTGTCAACAATGAGTAATCTCTTTACAACAAAGCTATAAACCTTCTATATTTTTATGAATAAGACCGATAGTCTACGTGATAAAAATTACTGATATAACATATATATAGTACGCCCGTTTCAAATGTTCATAACATTATGATTTAATAAACTTTTGATGAATGAAATCACTTTGAAACATAATTGATCTTTATCTTTGTCTTTGTTTCCAATGGCGCCAGAAAAAAAAACAAAATTATTACCAGCCACTCCGTGCCATTCGGATACTTTGTATTCAACACTCGGGATAGCCGAAGCGCCGTCATAAAATGTTTTTTCATACATTTTGCACCTGCAAAGTGCAATAAAAAAAAATCAAGAGCTTTGAAACCCGTGAACATTGGTGTTTTGACAGCGGATCCCTTTGTAGCGTTCTTATATGATTGAAGTTAAATGAACTGAGAATTATGTCGCGAATTGGCAGTTTCTTTCTCATTTCTGAAGATTTTTTAAATGGATTTTTTTTAACATTAACAGTTCTTATTCATTCTCTCCTTTAATTGTCAAAAATAAAACTTTAAAATTAAATGCTCTCTGTAATTGTATTAATAGGGTTGAATCGAACTATTATTTTTGTCTGCCTGATTGCATCAGTTCTGGAAACATGTCATAAACCTAGCGTATATAGATATAAACCAAACTTAAATATTACACGAATAAAATGACTTGCTGTTGAATGTTGCGCACAACCAGGGAAAATAATTATTTGCTGGCAGCTGTCTTTTACGAGTGAAAAGGCACCTTCCGGGAAAAGATGCTCACCACGTTTGATATTGATTTTTCTGTACGTTTATATGTGCTACTAGCTATGCCCCGCGGTTTCACCCGCGTAAGAAAGCGGACACCGATCGATGATATACATATATACTTCCCTATTTGAATCGGATTTTCGGGTTTTAATTTTTTTAAGCGGAATCCTAATTGTCTTTCTCATGTTATTCGCTTTAATATCAGTTATCTTGTAGTAAAAGTCAAAACCCGTTAAAATCGGTCCAGCCGTTTCGGAGATTAGCCGGAACAAACCGACACACTAACTGTTCAAACATTGCTTTTTTCTTTTAAGTACCGTACATACTTTCATAAGCATTGAGTAAAAAGCTGATATTTTATTATTACAAACAGACACTTCAATCTTATTTATTTGTATAGATAAACATTTGTTGTATTTCGGACAAATATTAGTAACTTTTTAATTAAAAAAATACTTTACATTTTTTAAAATAAATTAATTTGATCTGTGATATTTTTAAATAAAATTTAAAATATCACTTAAACGTTCTACTGCCGTGGGTTGGGTACAGGACAGGGTAGTGGAGTTGGGTAGCCATGAAAGCATGCTCCTGTGGACATTGGGAGACTACAAATTTTGGACTACAAACAAGATTTCCTTTTTTAGTTTTTGCAGTCTAGCACGTGGCAAATCAACTGATAAAATTGCAATTAATAACTGATGGTAGGATTTCTGAACAGGAATCCATCAAGGTAGGTACAACCGCAGGGCCAGTTATTCTGCCGTGGAGCGGTAGTGTGCAAACATTATTTTTCGGTCCGAAGTACGAGTATTACACTGGTTCTCAGTGACCATTCTCAGTAACATTTGTACACTGTCTAATTTTATGAGACTTAAGCACTTATGTCCTAGGGTGACAGGCGCAGTGGTGCCATACAATAATGTTCGGGAAGACACAGCATTTGTTATGGGCAGACATCACACTTAACATAAGGTGTGTGTTTTGAACGTCTCGTCACTTTCTTTTATAAAAAAAAGTTACAGAGAAGCACTCATCATCAATTTTCAGTCTTCCGTAATCACCAGCCCTGGCCTAACATATTTTAATGTAAGACTATTTAAGTTGATGCAATAATAGTAATGTTTTTAAATTTTGATTATGCATATTAAGCATTTCTGATATTCTAGACAATTTCCATGAAGGTGTTATCAGTTGGATATTATGCGGAATTATAATCCGTTACTACGATGTAAATTTAATTTTATCTGGCGATCGCTTTCATGATGGCGTCTTTTTCGGCATTTATAGAGCGTGAGACATTCGGCAAACAATGCATGCATTACGGTGTTGGATGTTGTCGAGATTATTACCGAGAGATATTGTAAGCTAATCATCGCTTGCGAAAACACTTATAAAAACACTCACTCACCTCAGCCTGTCATAAGTCCACTGCTGAACACAGGTCTCCCACATAGATTGGTGGGATTTTACCATAGTTACCACAGGCAGGCGGGTTGTCAACCGCAGTTTATTTATTTAGCCGTTCCAGGAAGATGCTGTCGCCCATCCCATGGTTTTTACTTTCCCTCTGTCGACTTATACGACACCCACGGGATGAGAAGTTGTGGTAAATTCTCTTAAGCCGCCACAACCCGGTAATATATGTGTGTGAATATAATATATACCTGTGGTAGCTCAGGGGCCGGGCGCTCGCCTTCAATTTCATAGTATGCGAGTCGGAGATGCCTGAAGTTCAATCCCCGATGGCTTCGAAATTGTTTCGCAATTTTAAATACTGATTTACCACAGGCTTAGCGGTGAAGGATAACATCGTGAGGAAACCTGCATGTCTGAAGAATAAAAATATTGAGGGCATGTGAAGTTCGCCCACCCGCATTGAGGCAGCGCGGCGGACTCTTCCCGGCTCCAAAACCGTCTCAGAAATGAGAGGAGGCCTGTGGTCAGTACAGGGACATAAGAATAACAAAAATTCCACGAAAACGGTGCCCAAATTAGACCTTGAAATCTTCTCACATCGCATCCAAAGAAGTTTCACTTGAATAATTTCTTAAACACTTATAACTGACTACGCTCTACATATCAGAAAACAACTAAAAACAAAACGTATTCATGCAACGTTAATTCCAACTTCGATTCGTGTGAGAACTAAGCCTTAAATATGTCACGATATAACTTTTCTCGTGATTCACAAATCCCGCCTGCGGCGATAATGCTTTGAGATCTCGGGGCATTTGAATAACCAATTCATTAAGACCCTTTTCATATCCCCCTTGCCTTTGCAACATCCAATGATCGCATGATTTATGAGGGACAGCAAAGGTTCATCTCTAACTAGATTTTAAGAAACTCTTTTGAAAGTTATGTGGTTCATATTAAAAAAGGTCAGTAAGTATAATCCCAGTCTTTAGACGTTCGCGACTTACATTGGTTTTCACTTATTATGTAAGAATTTGGTAATCGGTAGCATTTGGCAGCACGCAAAATGTTCCAAATTTGAATTCGAATGTGTTCGTTTTTCGAATTCTAAATTGCATGGAATGCAGCTGCCGATCAGTAGCCCTCTGGTTATAGCACCTTAAGAAAACCTCTTTGATATTTTTGTACATTATGTTTCAGTTTTGGATTAACGAAGATTTTGAATTATAACGTATTAGTAACTTTTAATAGAATCCTACTTCTGTAAGTGGTGGTTATTTTAGATAGTTTGTCATTATGACCTTTCTTATTTAATTTATTTATAATGTTTTGACTAAAATAATTATTAAGCATCTAAATAAATAAACTGCGGTTGCCAACCCGCCTGCCAAACGTGGCTAGTACAAAAATTCCCCCAAAATCCACCCAAAATGAGAACTACAAACTTTGTAACATTCTATAGGGGAGTACCATGTTGGCGGCTCGTTAAAAGAATACTACCATTCCATCTCATCCAATGGATCTCGAAAAAGGCGAGTAAGGGAATTAAACTGCACTGTGCACCCAACAGCGCATGGTGGCGATGGGCTCACCACCTATCACACCGAGTGCATTATATTGTTTTGGTGAAACGTGGATTGTGGCAGTCATCTGTCTTTGCACTGAGTGCCCAGTCTCTGACTACCCCTTACGGCATAAAGTCGTGATCTTATGTATGTAGTACCATGTTCAGCGGTGGACTAGTGATAGGCTGAATTAATGGTGAAGATAAAAAAAATTGCGAAAAAGAGGATACCTTCAGACTTTCCGTCGTCCGTTTCTTCACCGTTATAGGATCTATAATACAAAACGGTGGTAGAATATAAAAAAAATAATACATTAAACATTAGAATTTTTTTTACATTGACTTCTTTCTTACTTCATTTCATTTCACAGTTTCTCATGAATATATTAATTAAATTACCAAATGAAATGCACATACAATGTCAAATATTACGATTTCTACAGTTGCTAACTTAAAAAATTAAAGCATAGACAACTTTAAATTTAAGATGCCATATGAAGAATGCGAATGAAAATTTGCCACCCATCTCTGATCGCGTAGCTGTCGTAAGAGACAAGTGTAGCGACATACATACAGTCACGGCTCTTTCCCATTGGGTTAGGCAGAGATCCGTAGCACACTTTTTGCTCCCTTGGGAAAAGAGACGTGACGAGTGGTGAACCACTCCCACGCTGTCGCCATTTTGGTACGAGTTAAAATTTGCTGCTGGTAATCTGGGGTCGCCCGGTCCCAGAGCAGATCGGCACGCTAAGGAGTTGGCTGGCCCCTAGCCACGGCTCGGCACAACAACCACTGGCTTGGCGGAGAGGAAGGGAAAAGGGATTAGGTAGGAAATGGACAGGATAGTAGAAGGAATGCGGAAGTTTGGAAAGGAACTATTGATATCTACCACGGCGACAACTTTCGAATATTGTCGATAGCTATCAATTGCGCATGGGATATTATAGTGCCACAAATGTACGCGCGAACACAGAGGCACTCACTCGTCCCAACCTACCCTCGCCCGATTTAACGCTAATGCGATAAGATCGGAGGTAGGCAAGGATGCAGTGTCAGAAACACGGGGACAAACACAACACAACCATACCCGAAAACCAACAATTAGTGTTTGAGCACAAATGTTAGAAGTCAGGTACTCTGACCACTAGGCCACGCGGTCGTCGCTGGGAAAGGAACTATAAGGGTAGGGTACTACTATCTCGAAAGGAGCAGGCGGAGACAGCAAGTTCTCGTGAGGCCGGGGTCGCTTACCCGGTACTCTACCGTATTCGCCGGACAAGGCAACTAGGTCATGTACTCTCTGGCCTGCACTTCGGATGGTTGGTGGAATAGACATCTCTAAAAATGCCAGACTGAAATTACATGGAGCGGTACTAGTGATTAAGGAAAATATTCCCTTTCTGTGAGAAACCTAAAGTTATTGCACGTAAACGTATTCCAGACATAGCTGTATAGATCTCTTTTTAAATTTCATAGTAAGGGTGACTTGAGTTCGGTCCCTGGTGCCGGTACCTCTTACATTGTTCTACAATGTTAAGTGCCGATATACGAAGGTAAGCATCGTGAAGGAACCTGCATGTCGGAGGAATAAAAATATTTCGAGGAGATGTGAACTCCGCCAACTCGCATTGGAGCAGCGTAACGAACTCAAGCTGGGGGCTAGATCTGGTGAATAGGGGGGGTGTTCCACCAGCTCAAAGCCCGCTTCCTGAATGGCAGCCATGGCAATTGCAGCTTTGTGAACCGGTGCGTTGTCTTGATGGAACAGCACTCCAGCCCGCAGTTTGCCTCGCCTTTTCTCCTTAATAGCCTCCCGCAATCTTCTTATTTGTTCTGCATAGTAGGAGCCTGTAATAGTGGCCCCCTTTTCCAAGTAGTCCACCATGATTATTCCTTCAGCGTCCCAAAAAACAGACGCCATAACCTTCCCTGCTGAGCTTGACACTTTGAATTTCTTCGGCGTCGGTTCATCGGATCGTTTCCATGTCATCGATTGTTGTTTTGTTTCAGGATCAAAATGGTGGATCCAGGTCTCGTCCATGGTCACAAAACGTGACAAAAAATTATCCTTGTCTGCCTGGAACTTTTCGAGATTTGCTCTTGACATGTCGACTCGTTTCTTCTTTTGCTCGTCGTTTAACATTTTCGGTACCCAACGCGCGGAGACCTTTCTCATATGCAATTCGTTCGCAAGGATTCTTTGAATGCTGCCATATGAGATCCCTGTGACCTCAGCTACATGCCTGATAGTCACTCTTCGATCTTCCAATACAACTTCTTCAACTTTTTTCACATTTTCTTCAGTGAGGGACGTCGATGGGCGTCCTTCGCGGTGTTCGTCTTCCGTCGATGTTCTTCCCAACTTAAACTCCTTAGCCCAGCGTGCAACTGTGGAATATGGAGGAGAAGAGTCCCCTAATGTTTCCACCAAGTCGCTGTGTATGTCTTTGGTAGACATTTTTTTCAAGCAGAGGTATTTAATGACAGCTCTGATTTCGTGTTTTTCCATTTTGATGTTCACTCCTTGACAGTCCGTATTCAAATGAATGTAGCTCCCGGGAATCGTGGCCTATTTATATGATTTTTTTTCCCTGAACTAGTGGTTAACTGAGTAAGTGACTGAAATTTTTTTGTATTTTTGTGTGCACTAGAAATAACTGATTATCATTACTTTTGGATCACCCCTCGTAGGCCTCCCTCATAGATTGAAACAAAAGTTTGTCGCTCTCATTTTTGTGGGATTTTGCCATAGTAGTCACGCTTGGCAGGCGGGTTTGCGACCGCAGTTTATTTATTCAGATGTTCCAGGAAGATGCTGCTGCTCATCTCCCGATTATTATTTTTCCTCTGTAGACTTTTACGACACCCATGGGATGTGATGAGGTGGTAGATGATAATAAGCCGCCATCACACATTGCTGTAGTTCTATCTATATATTAATAGGTTAAGATAAAACTGTACCTTGGGGTACTGTAAGTAGGTTTAAGCATATTCCGCGCCCGAAGGAGTGTGTGAGTGAGATTAGATATAAAGTTTACATGGAGAAGGAGTGCAGAAAGCTAAAATGTGTGTAGAATATGTGTTACAAATATATTAATTTCAATAAAACAATTGAATTTCGACCATTGGGCGACCATTAGTATTGTAAATGTTAAAATATACTGTTATTTGCCGAGTGCCCATCCACCATGAATTGCATAAACAAATAAATTTTATTTCTTTAATTTCTTTATAAAATTTTTATATATGTAACATCCTACTGTGTCTTTATAATAGTAATAATGCGCGACTTTGCAATGTAAGAATCACCTGTTGTAGACGAGTTCTAACGGAATGACATCAACACATTGAAACAGTTGCATTTATTCGAAAATGGGTTCTTTCAGTAAATTAAAATTTCACTAAAGCTCAGAATTATAATGTATTCACGTATTAAATTATCGCACGGTTGACTGTAGGCCAATAAAAACATAGGCTAAAAGTGGGTCTTGTTTTAATTTATCTTCCACAAAAAAAATAGAAGTTATTTTTCTACTAAGATAATCTAACACTAGAAACTACGGAGTTTTAATGTTAGAACCTTATTATATCTATCTAGATATATACCTTATCGTTTTGAAATTCTCTTTCATTTCTGACAGTAGGTCATTCGTCCGTCGGGCATTATAACAATACAAGATATGATGAAGATCATGTAGCGACTATCACTGAGTCTGGGAGAATTATTGCAAACGTATGGGGCTGGATTTCGGCTGATGAAGTCGGTGAACTATATGGATTACCTCCAAAAGCAGCTCTGTATTATGTTAATACTTTAGAAAACGTCATGTTGCCGATCGTCCATAACATTTATCCAGAAAATGAGCTTCCCCAATTTTACTATTTACAAGACAACTGTCGATTACATACGACTAGGCTCACTCTATGACTAGTTCCAAGGACATGAATACGTTCGGGTGATACCGTAGCCTTCAAAATCGCTTGATTTAGCAATTGATACTCTTTGGGGACTTATAGTGCAACAATAGAATCACCACAATGAGAGAACAAGAGATGCCCTTAAAAGTCATTGCAGAGAGACTCAGGCATCTATACGGGGTACGGATATTTGTTCGCGACTTGTTGGTCTTATAAGAAGCTGATTGGTAGCGGTCATTGAAGGGAATGGCGGAAATAAGTATTACTAATTCAGCATTCTTAATCATCGTCATCGTCGTTCATCGTTTCAGCCTATCACAGGTTCACTGCTGAACGTAGGCCTCCCCCATAGTTAGGCACAAAAGTTTGTAACTCTCAGTTTGGCGGGATTTGGCCATAGTTGCCACGCTTGGCAGTCGGGATGGCAACCGCAGTTTATTTATTCAGATGTTCCAGGAAGACGCTGCTGCCCATCTCTTGGGGATGAGATGGGGTGATAGATTCTCTAAGGTCGCCACCACGTTCTTAATAGAAAATGAAAATTCTTTACAAAATGTTTCAACTTTTATGCTGACTATTATAGACCTGAAGTTATAGGAAGGAAGATCGGTTATTGGTACTTTTTTGTATCATTTTTATAACTTGTAAATACAATGTTACCTACGAGTATAAAGAATTCTTTTATTATCGTCTTTTAATGATATGACTCAAATAAGATGGCTTTTAAAGATATGGCGAAAATAGATATTTTAGTTTTGTAATGAGCAAACGAAATTCAACCTATGGGTGGTAAACCAATTTCATTGTTGACTATACAAGCACACGCACTGCGATCGCCAATCCGTCCGCCAAACGTAGCGATTATAGCAAGTCCTCCAAATTTGGGAGAGGCCTATGTCCAGCTTTGGACATTTTGGAACCAGAGAGCGGAGTTTTTGTAATTTCAGTTTGTGCCTCCACTACCTATCAAATCAATCAATTATATCAGCACGTATGTACACTGCAGTTGGAGTTGCTCGCGTACTAGAAAATATAAAGCAGTCATCATCATCATTATTTTATTTATTCAGTTTCATCAGTTTATTTATTCAGATGCTCCAGGAAGATGCTGCTGCCTATTTCTTGTTTTTATTTTTCCGCTGTCGACGTCACCCACGGGATGAGATGGGGTGGTAGATTCCTTTTATGCCGCCATCACACGGCGAGCACTTTAACTTCTACGCTAACATAACCTAAGTTTTCCTCCAGAACTTAACGTAATTTTAATGACCATTAAGGAAAACGTTTTCCTCCAGTGCTGAGTGAGATTAACTTTTTCTTTAATGGTCTTTCTAATAATACATTACTGAATCGTGTACTAACAACACAAGTGTATTGTCCGTCTGTTAAGCGTGCGAACCACCTGGAGGCAGCACGCCTGCATTCCTTTAATGAAATATACTATAGTAATGAATTGGATAAATTACATTACTTATATGTACATTTAATAACAAAATTCTAGTGATATAGTATCTGTGATCAAATAAGTATAGCTTTGTTAGTCACAAAAGTGGGTTCTCATAGAGCTGGAATTACATAAAAAACATCTTCTACTTCGACAGAATAACCCGAGCATTATTAACCAAATTATCTTTCCGTCAGTTAATACGAGACTGGGTTGTTACCCGAGGACACACCAGATGCACAGTTTGGAGCGTGCGAACCGCCCCGCGGCTCCACGCGAGCATTCTTTCCGTGTGACGAAAGGTCTCATAAACTATCCAGGAATAAACTTATGGCTAATTCATGACCTTGTTTTTTTCTGAATTTAGTCTGTTATCAAAACATATAATAAAAAAAGTAACAGTAAAGTAACAGCTGTAATTGCTGTTAGCCTTTTTGGCTTTTACAGCTTCGTCGGATACTGTGCCCACGGGCCTGGGGCCCGCGTGCCAAGTTTGGTTTGACCCAAACATAAATACATAAATAATACTCCTACAAAAACCTCGAAATTAGGACTGTCGCGTTCGCTGCGTGCTTGCGCGATTTCGAATATCTCGAAATAATTTTAAGTCTCAGGGAGGCTGCGGGCCTCCATTCCGACTGTCGACTTGTGGTGGGTAACTCTGGGTGGTGAGAACCACCCTAGAACACGGGTGTATCTTGTGTACGCGGTATATATTTTCGGTGATGTAATTGCTGTTAGCCTTCTCGGCTTTTACAGCTTCATCGGATACTTGTGTACGCGGTGTGATTGTCGACTGCTGCGTGTCGCTCTCTACGGCGGTCGCGCGTCGTGGTGCGTGTTACGAGTATGTTAAAGCTATTGACTGTGTGTACAGTGTAGCCTGGAGCATGACTGACCGTATCGTGGTCAGGGAGTCTTTTGATTTCTGAGAAGGTGGCTTGGCGCACTTCCCACGTTTCTGTTTCGATCATCGCTATTTTTTATTTCGAAATTTCTTAACTGTTAGATCGATTTATAAAACATCAGTTTTCTAACCGGAATCGTTCAGTAATCTCAACCGCCCAAAAAAAAAGTAAATAAATCTCTACGTGCTGCACTAATGACCTACCACAAACCGGTAGCGGAAACACAAATCACAAAGCGCCTATTATCGAAACAGATCGGTAATAAATCGGTAGTTAGTATCGAAGCGACGTAACACGCTTCTCTTCTATCGGCGATCGCCAGGAAACACCGTTTTTGTGTTATCTACGAATTGGGATTTCGTATTAGTTGTAATAATTAGACATCTTTGCACTTTTTACAGGCTTTTATTTAACTTGCAAAGTGTGTATGTTTGTTTAGGTCAAAATTTGCAACTTAATTTTGTTGATTCTCGTAGTCCGAATGGGTTGAAATTTGGTATTCATGCATAAACCTGATGACAAAGCAATATTATGGTAAGTTGGACCTGATACCGTTGCCAGGGCCACCTGCAGACCACCCAACTCCTAAATAGCTTACAGCAGCCGTTTCGTGTTTAGGATCTAGCAACATTTGAAGTCCACTACTGGATAAAGGTCCCACAAATAAAAGCTTGTAACACACAAATGAATTTTGATTAAAATTATTTAAGAAGCAGTTAGTAGAATTCCTATGCAGGAATCCGTCTAGGTAGGTACCACCCCAGGGCCAGTTATTCTGCCGTGAAGCAGTAGTGTGCAAGTGTTACTGTGTTTCGGTTTGAAGGGCACTGTGAGCTAATAACAGGGCATTTGAGACTTTAGAACTGATGTCTCAGGGTGACGGGCGCAGTATGGTGTCACACAGAAATATTCTGGGTAACACAGCATTTGTTGTGCTCGTTTTGCTCGTTTCATCACTTTATACAATAAAAGAAAATAAGTTCTTAAAAGTGTTTGTTCGAGCAGATTATTATATACATCTAAGGAGGTTATTTTACGAAATATAACAATAATAAGATAATACCGACGATTTTCTTTAATCTAATAGAATCTATTAAAAAACTGAACGTATGCAGAAAAAAAATTAATGATATAAAAAAAATGTGGGATACGTTAGATTTTAATCTGTATCTTGGGTCACAGACATGTCATTCCTCAACACAACCAACCAAAAAACCAACGATTTGTGTTTTTGCACAAATGTTTACTCTGGCTGGGATTCAAAACCGTGAGCTGCGACGTAGAAGTCAATCTGACTACTTAGCCACGTGATGGCTCGCTTAATTCTGGATATTATTTTTTCTGACAGAATTGACATATGTACACGTTTAATTAAACTATTGTCTACTTAATATTTTCTTTTTATTTTTTTTCTTTAGCGCTAGTTTATAAATAAAAACCCTTTGCAATATTTATTACCGATCGTAATATCTTTGACTATGAATGATTTGTCATTTCTTTAATACTCTTCTATATACTGTTTTGGTATTACTTATTTTGAGATGACATTTACTACTTTTCTATAATACTTGGGTGGAATAATATCGCTTTAAAATACTTTTTTAATAATTTGTAATATACGAGGGTGGATTGAAAAGTACTCAGCCTAACACAGATCCATTCAATTCTAAAAATCAAATCTACCCACATTGACGAAACTTTAGCTGACGAAAATATTAAAAAAGTACTTGATTTAATAATGGGAGACCGCAGATTAAAAATTAGAGAGATAGCCGAGATTATAGGCATCTCTTATGAACGAACTCAAAACATCATTGTCAACGAGTTGGGTTTCCACAAGGTGTCTTCGAGGTGGGTTCCGCGACTGCTTTCAGTTGAACAAAAAAGGACGCGATTGACTATTTCACGCGACTGTTTGGAGTTATTTGAAGCCGATGCAGATGATTTTTTGAATCGTTTTGTTACTATGGACGAAACATGGGTTCATTACTGTACACCGGAAACAAAACAACAATCAAAACAGTGGAGAAGACCTGGTTCACCACCCCCTAAAAAGGCTAAGTCGATTTTGTCGGCAAATAAGGTGATGGCTTCAGTATTCTGGGACTCGAAAGGTGTGATTATGATTGATTATCTTGAAAGGGGTCAGACTATAAACTCTGATTACTACTGCACCTTACTACGTCGTTTACGAGAGGAAATAAAAGAAAAACGTCGAGGAATGCTCAGAAGAAAAGTCCTGTTTCATCAAGATAACGCCCGTGTTCACACGTCAGTACAGTCAATGGCTGGAATTCACAACTGTGGCTTTGAACTGTTACCGCATCCGCCGTATTCACCTGATCTGGCACCATCAGACTTCTTTCTGTTCCCTAACCTAAAAAAGCACTTGGGAGGTCAAAGATTTTCGACAAACGACGAGGTCAAAGCAGCTGTAGACGCATATTTTGACTCTAAGGAAGAATCATGTTTTTTAACGGTCTAAATGCTTGGAAGGGGAGGTGGCAAAAGTGTATTGAACTTGATGGTGATTATGTAGAAAAATAAAAATATAACTGATTTAGTATGTGTTTATTTTCTTGGTTAGGCCGAGTACTTTTCAATCCACCCTCGTATGTATGACGTTTTCACTTCATTTCTTTTCATTTCTTAACTCCAGTACAGAAAATGTAAATCGGCCTTTAGATTACTCGGGAGATTCGCAGTTGTCAAAGTTGCCAGTATACCTACTCGTAGGCCGGCAGGTTTGCAATTATATTGTTATTAATTTCAACAGACACGTTTGCTACGAATCCGAGGGAATAAGAGTGGTAGCTCAGGGGCAGGACGCTAAAATGACGGTCCAAGCCGAGGTCCCCTTGTGCCAGTCATCCATAAATAAAGGTTTCGGCTAAGCGCCCTCAGCGCTCTGCCACCTTTCATTCCGGCGAAGCTGCGAAAGCCTTTGGGCTAACAGTGATTATCAGTCCTAAAAAACAACAAACATATATGAGTCATAATTACCAGCGCAAAACTTTACGGATTTACATAAAATTAAATGTATATTTTTGTATGTGTAATCTAAAAAGTTTAGTTTCCCTATAAAAAAATGCGACTCGTCAGATATTACGTTCTCCTTGATTTCCTCTTGGTCAATTTTCGACCATGGCGACAACATCCGAACACTATCGTCAACTGCGCAGGAGATTCATATAATAGTGCCACAGATGTACGCACAAAGACAAACACATTCACTCTCTCTTACTTACTCGTGCTACCGCGCATGCGTTAGATGCAGCATCATGAGGCTAGGATGCAGTGTCAGAGACACGGGACAATCACAACATAACCTAACAACGAACAGTTGGTGCTTTTAAACAAATTGGAAGTCAGGTACTGTCAACCCTAGACCTAACTGTCGTCCAACATTAGAAACACAATGAAAGACCACGCAATTGGATAGTGAGATTTTAAAGGTGAGTTAATACAAAAGAAATATTTGCCTAAAGCTAATACACGCTTTCGAAATTACTGAAAAAAATCTCTTATGACCGTACCTTCTGACCTCTTCTTACGAACACGCATTCAATACGTGGTCCGTTCGAAAAAAAATTAATAAAAAACTCCATAAGTACACTGTGCAATGTCGCCAACGGGCGTTTCTCACGATCCGTCGTTTCTCTATACTATTGCCGACCATCACGAATAATTTAATTTATTATCTATACATTACCTTTTGACCAAATGACGTGAAACTGTACTGCCAAAAGACCCAGTAATGGAAAGAGCACTACGGTTTTTATACCGTTGTAATATCGATTTTAGTTCACTCGAACTGATTACAGGTTTGCCGGACAATATTTTAGATGCTATGATATTGATTTCTCTGTCGGATTTACAGTTCAATTGTAGCTCGAGGCGGGTCAATAGAAGCATTAGAGAGGCGCAATTAGCTTTGAACGTGTGAATGTGCTTAAATTGCTAACGGTTGTACAAAAATGGACGTTTCATTGCGTCAAAATTGATATTTCACGAAATAAAGTCCTGATGGGAAGGATTTTCCAGATACCGTAGCGACATCTATGTCACCACATGAGAAGCTTAAGAAGCTTATACATCTTACATCGCCGTATTGTCGTTCAAAAACTAAGAAAATACCAAAGTAGTCACTCTCCTTTACTTAATGCATTTCCTCAAAGTTACAGTTCATTCTAGTAACTACCAGATTTTGGGTACTGTCCCCGTATCTTCGTACACTGCAACCGATACAATCGCAAGATCGACGTTATAGTCAAATTATTTGGGAAGTTAACAGTATTATTTTTAAGTTTCAGCCCAAGATTATTATTTCATTTACCATGACAACGGTAAGTATATAACAGGTGATAGGATTCCTATGTGGGAATCTGCCTAGGTAGACACCACGCAGAGACATTTTTACACATAGGAGTACATAGGTAGCTTCGATAGCTGTCTTAATCGGTCACGAAAAACGAACTAGGCCCCAAGCGACCGATAACTCATCATCGGAGCTTAAACAACTGTTGGATATAAGATTCTCCTAAATCAGAAGGATTTGCCGTAATCGCAAAAGGGTTAAAGGTTTTTCTGGTGGTAGGATTCCTATGTAGGAATCCGTCTAGGTACCACCCCAGGGCCAGTTATTCTGTCGTGAAGCAGTAATGTATACCATTGCTGTGTTTCGGTTTGAAGGGCACTGAGAGCTAGAGTAATCACTGGGCATATGAGACCTTTAAAACTGATGTCTCAGGGTGACGGGTGCAGTGTGGTGTCACACAGAAATGTTCTGGGTGACAGCATTTGTTATAGGCCGACGTTGCACTTATCATCAGGTGAACGTTCTGCTCGTTCCGTCACTTTTATCAAAAAAAAAAAAGATTGTCAGTCGCAGTATCTGACACCTCGTAACTTAGACGCTGCTTCTACTTATTTGAGACAGTTATTTCGCCGTCTTTCGTAATCAACGATATTCTTCTGGAATTTTCCTGAGTTATTTTATCGAGGAGAGGCGAATCGCTGCCACACGGCGCGTGGTTAACGAATGCGACATTGAAAGCTTCTACAGCCTGCGCGTGCAACACAGTGCAGCTGTGGACTCCGCAAAACAGTAGATCACATACAGTTAGTCTATTACACAAAAAGCAGTAACACGCGATGTTGATCTTAGCAATTAGCGAATGAATCACAGTATCATGAAAAGAAAGGCAGCATGTGAACCCAGCGCGGTCAACGCCGCAAGGCGGCCGTGTGGTCTAATCCATAAACGGTTTATGTACGAAAGATATTCCATTAATTAAAATATTTTTAACCAAAGTTTGTAAAATGAAGAATATGTGTCATTGTTTTTTATGTAATTAAAAAGTAAACCATATATTATTATGTCTCTTTAATATAAGGTTCAATGTAATAAATATTCTCATGGTTGACTTTATTTGAGGCGAGACGAGCAAATCGTCCACCGAGATACGATGATAAGTGTTCCGCTGGTCTAAAACAGATACGGTCAGAAATGCTTTGGAAAATTTGTGTGCGACAACATGTGACACTGGTTCTTAATCCTCATATTGACTGTGACTTACTTTAACACTAGTCATTCGTTTCTTTACACTTCAAACCGAAACGCAATAGTGTCTGCAAACCACTGCTTGATGGTAAATTAAACGGTAAATTAAAATTAAAATTTCATGGGAACTACTTATTACTTACTACATTTACATTAACACAAAATTTGTATTAATAAGGCAAAAAATATATGATTGCTATAATTTTTAAATAAATTTATCTGTGTATTTACCTCATTTTGACAAATATGACGTAACTACGATTTTAAAATTGTATCACTATTCTTAAAAATTAAAATGATTGTGATGATGATGATGATGATGATGTTCTCCTAGCCGATTTCGACCACGGCGACAACTGTCGACTACTTTCGAGAGCCATCAACTGCGCAGGAGATATTATAGTGCCACAAGTGTACGCGCAAACACAGAAGCACTCACTCGTCCCAACCTTCCCGCGCCCGATGTAACGCTGATGCGAAAAGATCGGAGGTAGGCTAGGATGCAGTGTCAGAAACACGGGGACAACCAGACCCGAAAACCAACAATTTATGTTTTAGCACAAATGTTGGCTCCGTCTGGGATTCGAACCCAGGACCCGCGGTTTAGAAGTCAGGTACTCTGACCACTAGGCCACGCGGTCGATGATTGTACTCGTATATTGAATTCAGTAGCCCTTACTTTATTCCAATCTTTTTAATTCAATCTACACCCATATTTTTAAATTTCTCGCGACATATATGTCGCCTCATGAGAAGCTCAAGAAATATTCCCATACGTCCATAATCGCACTATGAAAGTTTTCTGAGATGCGAACTATATATACAATATCTAAATATTACTAGACGGAGGAGACGTCCGCCCCAGATCGGACCACTCGATCTGGCGGGTAGCTACCCTTTTCCTTGGCAATATCATCCGCCAAAAATTCATCATCATCACTTCAGCCAATCACTAGCCCACTGCTGAACATAGGCCTCCCCATAGATTGCCACAAAAGTTTGTAGCTATCATTTTGGGGGGGATTATGACATTTAAATGAAACTAATTTTTACGGATTTTATCGCGTTTAATATTTTACTATTTATAACCCGACGTTTCGGGCGCTTTACAGCTCCCATGGTCACGGGGGGACTGAGGTGACAGTTGTCCCAATGTCATAGTTACCCCGGAGTACCTTCAGCTTTTAATTATTATTTTTAGTCCGATCTACGCAGAAAGAGCTTACTGTGTCTTGAAGCCTTGCAGTGGTATGCTTGGTTTTTGATTTAATTTTATTAATAATAGGATCCCAAGCCGGTGGTAATACCCAACCATCTTCCCTATTGAAATTAGGATGTTTTTTAATTTCAATAGCCTCGCGAATCATCCTTGGTAGGAATCGGTGTTCTTTTGCAAGGATTTGTGGTCTATCAAATCTGATGTAATGGTTGGGATGATCCAGAACATGGTCACAGACTGCAGACTTCCTAGAACGACGATGCTTCACGTCAGCTATGTGTTCTTTTACGCGGGTTTTTATCGATCTTCTTGTTTGGCCTATGTAAACAAATCCTTGCAAAAGAACACCGATTCCTACCAAGGATGATTCGCGAGGCTATTGAAATTAAAAAACATCCTAATTATTACTCCGGGTACTCCGGGGTAACTATGACATTGGGACAACTGTCACCTCAGTCCCCCCGTGACCATGGGAGCTGTAAAGCGCCCGAAACGTCGGGTTATAAATAGTAAAATATTAAACGCGATAAAATCCGTAAAAATTAGTTTCATTTAAATGAGTAGTGTTTGCGTAAATATAAGAAAAAAGGATTATGACATAGTTGCCACGCTTGGCAGACGGGTTGGCAACCGTAGTTTATTTATTCAGATGTTTCAGGAAGATTCTGCTGCCTATCTCCTGGTTTTAATTTTCCCTCTGTCGACTTTTACTACACCCACGGGAAGAGGTGGGGTGGTAGCTTCTCTTAAGCCGCTACCAAAAGGCAGTACTACACACTGGAAATTAAAACTAACACCTAACCCCACATTACATTCGGAAAGCTTTTTCAGAAAACTTCAAAACGCTTTCCGCCTGTAAAACAGGCTGCGTTCTAAGCGATCAGTCGGTACGGCCGGCAAAAAAATGCAAATTGTCATAAGCCACGGGCGATTCACGAGCAGACATTCCCACAGTGTGCCCGACACGCCTTGGTACTGTCGGCAAACACGACCAGCGTCCGCCTAGAATATAACTTTCCAAAGTAATTTACTTATAATGCGTGCATTGTATGATGAAGCGATGTTTGATTATCTACAATATCAATGGCACTGGGGATCTGTTTGATCATAATTGTACGTTTATTATGTCCACTTGTAAAACGTCAAAAACTGTTTAAGTGCGTTTTATTGTACGGTTGAGATTGGGTTAATTTTATTTTATATATTTTACTTTTATATGGCCTTTAGCAAATTAGGTTTGGCTACTATAGTTATTCATTTTTAAGAGAGTTAAGCTGCGACGGTGGATATCTCGCACAGGGGCCGTGTGGTAGCGGCCTAAGAGAATCTACCACCCCATCTCATCCCGTGGGTGTCGTAAAAGACGACAGAGGGAAAATGAAAACCAGGAGATGGGCAGCAGCATCTTGCTGGAACATCTGAATAAATAAACTGCGGTTGCCAACCCGTCTGCCAAGCGTGGCAACTATGGCAAAATCCCCCCAAAACGAGAGCTACAAACTTTTGTGGCAATCTATGGGGGAAGCATATGTTCAGCAGTGGACTATGCTGAATAAAGAAGGAATAGAGAAGGATAGGCTGAAACGACGAAGCTGCGACATATGGTCATCACAGAAAATCAGTGGTTTGGACTGCAACATTGTATTGCGTAAAAACCCTATCGGCATGACCCGCTACATACAACTGCGAAACGATTTATAACTTACTAGCTGATGCTCGCGACATCGTCTGCGTGAATAAAGGTTTTTTGAGTATCCCGTGGGAACTGTTTGATTTTCCGGGATAATGTCCGTCTCCAGGCCACAAGTTATCGCTGTGTTAAATTTCGTCAAGATCAGTTCAGCGGTTGAGCCATGATAAAGTAACAAACGGACACGGGACAAAGAGAACTATTTTCGCATTTATGATATTAGTAAGGACATTTATATTAGCAGTAAGAATCTACTTTGATGTTTTTTATGGTGGTGGTTGTGTGAAATAAAGTATTTTTTCCTTTTTTTTTACCCAATTACATGCAGAGGCAGACTGGAACCTCAACGATGAAAGTAAGAGTCCAAATACTGTAGCAGGATACCTATGCAGGAGTCCGTCTAGGTAGGGTGGTACCTAGAGCAAGTTATTCTACCGTGAAGCAGTAGTGTGCAAACATTACTCTGTTTCAGTCTGAAGGGCTCTGATAGCTAGTGTAATTACTGGGCATATGAGGCTTAAGGATGTCTTAAACCGATGGCCGCAGTGTAGTGTCATATAGAAATACCCTGACACAGCATTTTTAAATAAGGGCAGACGTTGCACTTATCATCAGTTGAACATTTTGATAGTCTCGTCACTTTCTTCTATAAAAAATGCCAGACTTTTTTTCAAGCAAGACGAACACAGTTTTAATATTTGTGGAATATTTCCGACACCATTATAATGTCTTTAAATCTCCCCGAGGCCTTTCACAAAGCAGCACGAGTGTAGATAATAACAATGACCGGACGAAAGTTCATAGGTCCGCAGATTTTCGACAATCATCACATTTCCTGTTGAACCGTTTACGTCGCGGCGGCCAGCCTGATTCATTGTTATAACTCACATTAGCTTTTGAATTTTAAGTATTTATAAGTTTTTTTTTGGAGTTTTAGAACTGCTATTTGCCTTTCTTCGCTTGACAGTTCATCAACGACAGTTGACGGCACACTGTATAAAGAAAATAGTCACTACTAGCCAACAAGCCTTCTCTAACTCATAATTATCTTAATACTGTAATGTATCTGGAGAGTTTGTATGTTTGAACGTGCTAATCTCAGGAAATACTAATTCGATTTGTAAAATTATTTGTGCACTATATAGCTTGTTTATTAAGAAGATTTTAAGCTATAAAACTTCATGCTATTGTCTTAAAGAGCTGCGCGATGAGAGTCGAACAATACCAAAGGGCTGAACTAAAGTAAGTAATTTCCCGCCGAGTCATTGAATGCCTGACATCAGATACAGAAAGGTTAGGATAAATGTGTGTATCTATATTTTGCTCCACTATAAAAATAAGCATCCAGCGCAGATGTCACCTTCTTAGGGTTAACGTGAAATTTTCCGCGTTCGAGTCGAGTTTTTAATATTGTATATTTTTTTTTTATTTGATAAAGTGTCGAGACGAGCAAAACGTTCACCTAAAGGTAAGTGCAACGTTTGCCCATAACAGATGCTGTGTTACTCAGAATATTTCTGTGTAGCACCACACTGCGCCCGTCACCCTGAGACATAAGTTCTTAAGTCTCAGATGCCCAGCGATTATGCTAGCTCTCAGTGCCCTTCAGACCGAAACACAGTAATGTATGCACACTACTGCTTCACGGCAGAAAAACTGGCCCTGGGGTGGTACATACCTAGACGGATACCTGCATAAGAATCCTACCACCATATTCGTTGCAAGCTTTAAATATATCTACGAAAGTCAACCTAGTACCCGTTTGACTTTTTAGCGACAGACCACAAAAGGCGTTTAGTTAGTTACGAGCCAGTCGGAATGTGAACCGGAAGACCTTACTTTTTAAAGGAAGGACTCATTTTATCAAAGCACCGCGTTCATCAATTGACATAGATGCGTCCAGTAATTCTGACATCCTGCTTTCGGTCATTAGTAACCTACGGAGTAAGAAACAAAACAAAAGTGGTTTTATGTAACAGTAAATAAAACTAAAGTTTCGTAGTTTGTGATGCTTTATTGTAACTTGAATTTAAGTAAGGTGGTAGGATTTCTATGCAGGAATCCGTCTAGGTACCCCAGGGCCAGTTATTCTGCCGTGAAGCAGTAGTGTACAAACATAACTGTTTCACGCCGGAATAACTGGCACTGCGGTGGTACCTAGCTAGACTGATTCTTGCATACGAATCCTACTACAAAATACGGAAAAAGCGCTGGCGGCAGCAGATTCCCTAAAGTGGATGTGAGTGTCAGAAAATTCCGCGAAAAATGCACTGTGGTGGAACGCCAAACATCACGGCGGTGACGATGGAATTTTGAGCTGCAAGAATGAGCAAAAATTGCTCATTCTTGCCGTCTTCAAAACCCTCTCGGATAATCGCGGAGGCCTGTGCTTATCAGTACATTTATAGGCTATAATTTACTAAAAAGATATTATATTCTTATTATAGTTATATATTATGGCTTGGTAGATGCGATGACCGGTGACTAAATTACTTCTGTTCTACGACTCACGGGTTCTATTCCTGCATGTAAGAAATTTTTGTATAGACTACAGTGCAATTTTCAAACAAAGTTTTTATTTTGATCTTTAAACGTAACGTTTGTTAATACATGAGAAATCCTACTGTAAGACATTACATTACGGAGTCTTAAATATAATATTATATAGCGTTTCTTGCTTCTGTATCGCATAAAAAGCGGAGATCATAGTCAAGCAGGAAACAGTGATAAACAAACAAGCGTTCTAATTAATGCTAATAGATTAATGACGGTGCAGCACCGCGTGATGGCACCAAACCACTTTCTATTGTTGTACGGTACTGATATTTCGGCCTTATATATCATCATTATTAGCTAAAAAGATTTAATAATTTGTAAAGTTATTTAAAAGACTAACTCAAAATTTCTTTACTAAATTTAGGCTTTTCTAAAGCTCTAATAAACGTCGAATTCTACTATAACAATGTTTTTAACCGATTTCAAAAAAGGGGTAGGTTCTTAGTTCGCCGGTATATTATACATATATTTTATGCCGATACAGTCATAACTTCTTTGATTATAAACCGATTTTAATGATTCTTTTTTTATTATGAATGGGGTACCACAAGGATGGTCTCATATAATTTTGTTTAAGAAAGTCTCAAATTCGCATAAGCATGTTTTGAGTTGCTGCGTTGAAGTCGGTTTTTATGATAAAAAGTTTATTCAGTGCTATGTTACATAATGTTATTTTTATTATTCTAGTCTTCTTATATTCTATCTTATATTGCCCTCTTATATTGCGTCTGTACTGTTATAAATTATGTCGGCAGTTATGTATAAATATTGATGTATTTTGTCAATAAAGAATTTTGCAACTAGGTTTACTGTGTTATTTTCCGTGTAGGTTTTCGGGTTACGTCTTCGTTTTTTTTTGTTACTTTAAAGTACACTTGTCAACGCTCTGTATAAATTGGGTACCTTATTTTTAAGATGATGAGAGCTACAGCCTAAGTATTTCCATTAGTCGACTCTTACGAATCCCACGGGGTGAGACCAAGTGGGAGATGGTCTGATTCCGTAACTGTACTTTTACATTATTTTGAATATATTTTTTCTATTTAAGAGACGATGCTCCACAGTATGATTTCTCTTGTGTCGTGGGTGCGTTTTACAGACTGTGTAGTGAAATCCACATGCAAAAAAACCCAGATTCAAATATATGTCCCGTGCGTAAATCGAACCCGCGTCCCAAGAGCCAAGCCAAGAGCTTAACACCTGCGTCAAACGAGCCATCAAATATAATATCACAAAACAATAAGTTCCTCAATGTTAATATTACAAAAATTTTCCAGAGAGAGCCAGATACTACACAAAAAAAAATCATACCCATAGACAATAAATACCAGCGTAACTGTGTATGTAAAGTAAAGAAATGCTACTAGCAAACTTTCCCGGCCTTTCTAACCGACGCCTGACAATTAGCCTTACAATCCCGAACAATGGCTTCCTTGTGACCCTTCACCTACACGATACACCTATTGACACTGCCCCAACACGATGTTGGTCAAACAGAGTTCAAGCCAACATTAAACAAACAAACAGAATGCTTTCGACCAGGGCAAATGGTAACGCTCCGACACCTACAGCGTTTGAACAGGTAAACATTTAAATTGAATAAAAACTGACATCCGTTTTGACTTCCCGAAATGTTCCCATGGTAAATGTGTCGTCGTCCATAAAGAACGCGTTCGCATGAACTTATATAAACGCTCGCTGTCTCGTTCGGATTTAAAGTAAAGGCGTAATATATGCTCAGTTTTTGAGAGGGAGATCGCCAAGTCGAATGTCGAAATTAATCGCCACTGAAGTTGAGAACACGACTCGTGTGTCACCTCAAAACGAGGCATTCAACCGCCGAGTCTCTCTCTCTCCTCTCGGCTCGGACTCGGCGGTTGACTGTCGTAGATTCAATATCACTTGATAATGCTTCGTTTTAAGGTGAAACACGTATCGTGTTCCCGACTTCATGAGTGTGTATTGCCTAGTAGTAGTGTTGTAGTGGCGGAGGATGGTGGCGGGTTCCGGTGGCTGTAATGGTTTTCTTGTGCACGCTGTTGAGGGCGGGCGGTGCTCTTCAAAACTAGGTACCATTTTACATTTTGCATGCGGATCTTAACAAATTAACTTTCTCTCCTTTACTCGAAGTATTTCATAATGCTAAGGTTTCCTCACGATGATTGCCGTCATCGCCGAGGACGTGGTAAATCAGTACGTACAATTAGAATTAACAATTTTAAAGGCACTGGTACCGAGAATCAAACTAATATCGCTCGCGTCCTTTTTGAGGTAAGCTAAAACTTGAAGTTAGTTTATACAAAAAAATTAATTTCATACATCAAGTCACGCATTTTTCCTATACATGGGGTAGGCAGAGGCCGCTCAAGTAGATCACCCCCGAAATGAGACGTGACGAGTGGCGAACCAGGTCGCTGTCTTTTTCGTACAGGTCAAAAAATTCTTACTGTCAATTTTACCATTGAACTGTATTATGACAGCATTGCATATTACGGTATTACTCTGCACGAATAAAGGCTGTCCCTACAATACCTTCGTCGCTCTTACGACACCTCGGTAGGAAAGTTGTGCTATTCTACTCTACCGGATACCTATCGGATTAATATTTCAAAGGCTCATTAAGTTTCCGCTAGACATACTTACGAGTATACTTTCGAATTTTTTTATTGCATTAAGTGACGAAACGAACAAAACGTTCACCTGATGGTAAGTGCAACGTCTGCCCATGACAAATGCTGTGACACCCAGAACAGTTCTGTGGCACCACACTGCGCCCGTCACCTTGAGACATCAATTATTAAGTCTCATATGCCTAGTGATTAAACTAGCTTTCAGTGCCCTTCAAACCGAAACACAGCAATGTTTGCACACTACTGCTTCACGGCAGAATAACTGGCCTGGGGTTGTACCTACCTAGACGGATTCCTGCATAGGAATCCTACGACCAAAAAGAATAGTTACAGTAAGAATCATGAAATGAAAATCCTTTATTTTTCGACGTAAGAAATGTAAATTTCGTTTATCAAACGTCATTTCTTTACAATCTTTCGCCGTTTCGTAATGAGGTTACTCTGACGGAGAAGAAACAGGTGAAAGAAACTCCGTAGGTATAATAGTTAATAGAATCAGGCGTTACTTTGCGGAAATCAATTATAATGAAGGAAAGAAAGTTCATTTGCTAAGATCCGCATGCAAAAAAAAAATGGTAATACCTAGTTTTAAAGACCACCGCCCGCCCTCCCACAGTAGCGCGCACGAGCAAACTAATACCGCCACTAAGAACTGCCACCAGATACCCTCCACCACTAAAACACTACCACTGAGCAGTATACACCACCTCAAAACGAGGCATTGTGAAGTGATATTGACTCTACGGCAGTCCGCCGCCGAGTCCGTAGGTATCCTCTTTTTTTGTTAATCCTTTTATTATCTTATCAAAAATACATTATAATCATATTTACAAATAATAGTCTCAAGGAAAACCAAACGCTCCATGTTCAAATTTTAGACAAGATTAATTTAATTAATGTATAAGTATATTGTCTCGAGCAGACCATGATTGCATGCTTGACATGAGTTATGCATAGAACTAACCGTCATGTGAACCGTCCTTGGAAAAGACGAGCCTCCTCTAGGGTGGTCTAGTTTTAGTTTGCTCGTCGACCTAGGCGATGGGAATCGGGGACCGTGAAAATAAAAAACGAATGAAATAAGGAGCACGTAGATTTCGTGCTCGCATAATGCCGCCCGATGTTGACACAAAGCTGCTAATGCGACAGTGTGGGCGCGTTCTTATGAGAAATAACAATCTTGATATTTACACAATAATGATACTTCATAATCATCATCATCATTTTAGCCTATCACTAGTCCACTGCTGAACATAGGCCTCCCCAAATATAGCTACAAAAGTTTGTAGCTCTCATTTTGGAGGGAATTTAGCCATAATTGCCACGCTTGGCAGGCGGGTTGGCAACCGCAGTTTATTTATTCTGATGTTCCAGGAAGATGCTGCTGCCCATATTCTGGTTTTAATTTTCCCTCTGTAGACTTTTACGACACCCACGGGACAAGGTGGGGTGGTAGATTCCCTTAAACCGCCAACAAACGTCACTAGTTTATTTATTTTGATGTTCCAGGAAGATGCTTATGCCCAACTTCTGGTTTTAATTTGCCCTCTGTAGACTTTTACGA
Source organism: Luehdorfia chinensis (assembly GCA_019845155.1). Taxonomy (NCBI): domain Eukaryota; kingdom Metazoa; phylum Arthropoda; class Insecta; order Lepidoptera; family Papilionidae; genus Luehdorfia; species Luehdorfia chinensis. Next base: position 4,557,974 of record JAHVAK010000003.1, on the reverse strand, counting down.
CACCCACGGGATGAGATGGGGTAGTAGATTCTCTTAAGCCGCTACCACATCATCATCATCATCATTTCAGCTTAGTCCACTGTTGAACATCGGCCTCCCCCATAGATTGCCACAAAGCACGGTCCTGTGCCACCTGCATCCATCGACTTCCCGGGGCCGGTAATAATATTTAGTATTTTCTTATTGGAGTAAGGGTCTAAACGTGCAAAACGTTTACCTGTTGGTAAGTGCAACGTCCGCCCGTAACAATACTGTATCACCCAAAATATTTGTGGGTCACCACACCACACTTCGCCCGTCACTTCATTTCTTGAGTTTCATATACTAGCTCTCAGTGCTCTTCAGACCGAAACGTTATGTTTGCACGCTTCTGCTTCACGGCAGAATAACTGGCCCTGTGCTGGTACCTACCTAGACGGATTTCTGCATATTAATCCTAACACCAGTTGTAACGAAACATTTTTTTCTCATACCTGAGAAATGGCACAATGAAACGTGAAATAAAAAAAAATGTACTAATGCTTTCCTTAATATAGATTACATTTAGACAGCTGACTTTTCGCTTACTAAATATTATTTTTGAGAAATGCTTTGTCACGATTTTTGTTGTAGGTATTTGTTAAGATTTTTATTTAATAAAAGTTATTGCTAAGTTTTGTCGCTTATTTAAAAATGTATCATTATATTATTTTATTAGATAAAATGAAGCCCCACCTAGCCTTTATTCTGTGTTTTGGAGTCGTGGATGCTTTTTACGTTAACAAATTGCATACGCACAAAAACCCCAGACCCAGAATATCTGTAGGTCAACAAAAACTTGTGGCTTACGGTAATCGAACCGAAAACGTGTCCCATAGAGCCTATCAGGTAACTGTTGCGCCGAACGAGTCAGAAATATGTAATCGCGAATTTTTTTTACATACATACATACATAAGATCACGACTGTATCCCATAAGGGGTAGTCAGAGACTGGGCACTCACTGCAAAAACAGATGACTGCCACAATCCACGTTTCACCAAAACAATATAATAAATAATGCACTTGGTGTGATAGGTGGTGAGCCCATCGCCACCATGCGCTGTTGGGTGCACAGTGCAGTTTAATTCCTTACTCGCCTTTTACGAGATCCATTGGATGAGATGGAGTGGTAGTATTCTTTTAACGAGCCGCCATCACACACAATTTTTAACTTATCATAATTAAGTATGTTATGAGACTTATTTGCCGTGTGGTAGCGGCTTAAGAGAATCTACCACTCCATCTCATCCCGTGGGTGTCGTAAAAGTCGACAGAGGGAAAATTAAAATCACAAGATGGGCAGCAGCATCTTCCTGGAACATCTGAATAATTTAACTGCGGTTGCCAACCCGCCTGTCAAGCGTGGCAACTATGGCAAAATTGCCTTCAAAATGAGAGCTACACACTTTTGTAGTAATCTATGGGGGAGGCCTTGTTCAGCAGTGGACTAGTGATAGGTTGAAATGATGATGATGATGATGAAGTATGTTATTAATGAATTACGTGTGGCATGTCATTTAGGTAAGTTCGTTAATAGACATACTCGAATATAACAAAATAGCGACGACGTGGTTCTTCACAAGTCACGTCTCGTTTCCCGCGAGGGCGAAAAGTGGGCTGCGTGTGTGGCCTCTGCCTAACCCTTATATGGGAAAAAGGCGCGATCGTACGTGTGTGCACGAGAAATCTAAAAAAAGTCTGAAAACTAACTAGTTAGTTTTATGGTGCACTGTTGCCGAGAATCAAGTATGTTTAATCCGACTTAAATCGGTAGTTGATAATGGGAAATAGATCCCATTTACTACCTGTTATACTTTTAACGGAATGCCTACCCGCGCCCGAAGTAACGGTCATGCGATAAGATCGGAGGATGGTTAGAATGCAGTGTCAGAGATACGGGGTCGATTCCAGCGCAACCAGCCACGAAAACCAATAAGGTTGGTTTTTGCACAATTGTTGACTAATAAGGTGTAACCGAGGTGCAATAACAAGGTACTCTGATCAGTAGGTCACATGTGCGTCATGAGTAGGTATTATGTACTATAGGTAGGCTTTAGTTAAGTTTCATATAAATATATGATTATTTTTACTTACACACTTGACCGCTGGCCGTGACTAAAAAAATCAAATATTAACACAGACTGCACTATACTGAGTGGGTGTTACCCCTTGAGTAGCCGTGAGAAAATTGAACCCGACCTCTGGGAACATTTCCACGCGTCTCCGAACCACTTCCCTGATAATTGGTTGGAAAGACTTCATTAGCAAGAGCAAACATAGTTGTAAATTGTAGTGCCGGTTAAAAAACAAGATTAATACAATTAGTTTGAATTATGACTCAAAATGATATAGTCTTCTAGTATCTAAGTCCTTTTTTTATAATTATTCTGTTAAAGTTTGTAATTGTTCTGTTCTCAATTTCGGGCTGGGAAGAATATCACCAGAGTACACCACGTGTGTGAATAAGTTCACTGCTAGACACTTTTGTCTAAGCTGAATGGTAAATTTACTGGTGGTAGGATTCCTATGCAGGAATCCGTCTAGGTAGGTACCACCCCCGGGGCCTGTTATTATGCCGTGAAGCAGTAGTGTGCAAACATTACTGTGTTTTACTTTGAAGGGCAGCGTGAGCTAGCGTAATCACTGGGCATATAAGGCTTAAGAACTGATGTCTCAGGGTGACGGGCGCAGTGAAGTGTCACACAGAAATGTTCTGGGTGACATAGCATTTGTTATGGGTAGATGTTGCACTTTACATCAGGTGAACGTTTTGCTCGTTTCGTCACTCTATCCAATAAAAAAAATCAGATATTATTAAAATTTAATCTGTACTTATTTATTTATAGAAACAGTCTTATACTATTTCCCAGTGTAAAGTATAAAAAATTCGATCGACTGTAAAATGATAGTTCACTTTCACTGAAGAAACAACAAACATTAAAACATTGCTCTTGAAATGAAATTTCCAATAACGGTAAACTTTCTCGAGCATCTGCCGCATAATAAACTATCAATGTTAAACATCAAAACTGAAAATATACACAGAAATTACAAATATCAATAAAAAAATCCACCGCTTTTTTTCGTGATGGCGACAAAAGTCTAACCTTTACTTTTTTTAAATTGCTTTTAGACAAAACAACTTCTATTATTATTATAACCACCACGCTTGGCAGGCGGATTGGTGATTACAAAACCAGACACCTTGCACCTCAGAAGCTACTCGGCACGGCTCTGTGTTCTTTAAGCTTGGCTGTTTACGAGATGGTTATTCTGTCATCTATTCGGAAGCCATGATATTACCCTGCTATTTCCCTATGTCGAATCTTACTCGTATTGGGCCCACGGGACGAGATGGGATAGCAGGATTTCTCCTTTATTTTAATTTGAATAAACGAAACTGGCAAAACGTTCACCTGATGATCCGCTTATGTCTGCTCATAACAAATGCTGTGTCACTCAGAACATTTCCGTCTGACACCACACTGCGCCCGTCACCCTAAAACATCAGTTTTTAAGTCTCATGTGCCCAGCAATGTGCACTAGCTCTCAGTGCCCTTCAGACCGAAACACAGTAATGTTTGCACACAAAAAAGAAAAACGCCCACTGGGATTCTTGCTGGTTCTTCAAAGGAGGTATTGCGAACCAGAGCTTAAAAAGCTATGAATAAAATTAATTGTATTTTATTCTATAATAACCAACAAAATTTCTCTTTGCGTTAATTATATTTATTTATCGCTTTACGCCATAAGCTTATTGTAAAGGATTACCAAAGGGCGGACTAAATGCCTTTTAGCATTATCTCCCATTAAACCCAAGGCATGGAGAAATATTGTGATGATAACTTTACTAAATACTTTCGTACTAATAAAAACATTTGACCATCGGAACTAAATTAATATTATAAAACCTTATTTATAAAGATCAAATTCTCTCGCGCTCCATAACAATTGGACGAAAAAACCGTCGAACAACATAAATGATTATTCATAAATATGCATACATCAATGTGCACATCATCACGTTTGTATGTAGAATGGTTCATTTTTATGTTAGTTTTATGAAGATAATATTATGTTTTTTAAATAATAAAAAGATAATAAAAAGAAATAATAAATGTGTAAAAGTTGAATTAATGTACGTAAACAAACATATATACATATTTAATGACGTATTTATTGAATTATAATTTAATTCGCTAGTCATAAGTAACGGCGGTTCAACACGGTTCGGTTCATGTCCAAAGGTAATTTGAAGACTACGGGAATAACCAATTGACTTTTGAACTAAAAAAAATTAACCAATTATCTGTACATTTATTTTCTTTGCAAACTTAAATAGAAATGATGCTCAATTTTTTTAATGATGTGTTATGGCGATGGTATGGTTCGTTTTTTTTTATCGCTAAGCTACAAAAAGAGAACATCTGTAAACACATAATAACACTGGCTGAAATTGAACCCGGGGCGCAGTTGCCGGGCCTCTAATTAGAGCGCGCGCAGCGGGTTGTGTGCGCAGACGCCGATTGATTTGACCGCTGTCATTTCGTATTTTATTGCTTTTAGGGTTTTACGTTGCGAAAGAAAATTGTGGACCCCACGGGTTACGCATTGAATTAATTATAAAAACTTATAGGGGATGGAAAATAATAAATATGTAATATGCGATAAACCGGTACTAAAGATCTATAACGCCACTGAAAGCCGGCATAGTTCTATTTTCGAGAGTAATTGTTTTATGACCACGGCTCGATCAGTTGCTTCGATCTTGAGGACGTTACAAATCTATATTTACAACCAATTCGGAATGCGCAGAACATGGAGAAGAAATGGTGCAAGAATCTCCAGCGACGCTAGTGAAGTCATTGAGAATCGTCTTATAAGCAGCTCTAACTCCCAGCTTCGCGAACTAATGGGTTTCCGAAATGACTTTAGTACCATAGACCACAAATACATACTCTTCGCCAGATTGTACAGAAGACCAAGGAGTACAATCTACTGCTATGCGTATGTGCAATATGAAAAGCCTTCGACTCTGTCAAAATTTGAGCGGTGCTGCAGTCACTTCAGCTATGCCTGTTTGACTGTCGGTATATCAAATTGTTGAAGTGTTTTTGCAGTAAAGCTTCGATGATACAATGATCGTACATTGAATCCAGCGCTGCTGAGCAGCGTTCGGTAAACTGCGTCATATATTCTCGTTGAATATGTCCTCGTTGTATTAAAACAAAAGTCTTCCACCAGTGCGTGTTGCCAATGATGACATATGGAACCCAGACGCAGTCTTTCACTGTAGCCTACACTGAGGAACCTCAAAATCACACATTGAGCGATTCACGGTGTTTCTCTGCGAAATTCAATTTGATTTAACTAAATTCTAAATTCCTAACGATGATATCATCAGCAGAACTAGAGTTACCAACATAGCGCTAAGCGACTTAGATCAACAAGCAGAAGTGGCAATGGGCCGACCATATAGCTTGTGGAACTGATAACCATTTGGGACGACAGGTTCTCGAGTGACAACCTCGTATCAACAAATGCACGAGTGTGTGGCAACCCCTCACTAGATAAACCGACAACTTGCACGGTTTGGCGGGAAGTCGATGGATGCTGGTGGCTCAGGAGCATATTTTGCCGGTAATCTATGCGAGAAGGTCTTCTACTTAGTAAAAGTAAGTTTCAAAAATGCGCATTCCAAAAAGAACTTGTTCAAGTGTATTTATCTTCTACTGCGATATTAGCCGCCCTGTATAACGCCAATAAGTGCTGTTATTAAAATTAATATTTATTTATTTATTTGTGACATTATTATACAATTATTTTACACAACTCACATAAAACACATTTATTACCATCATTATTTACATCGTACATATAAAACAAATAATTTTCGTTGTATTTCTCGTAATCGGGGATAAAAAACCTTTACATACCTAGTGCCTGAGTTATTCATGCGTATTATTTTATTTAGTTCTTTGTTAAGCATCTCAAACTATAGACTCTTATTTATACCGAACACCAAAATTGAAATTTAAAGGCCTTCAGTGTCGAATAATTCATTTAAAAAAGTACGTTCGTAAATTCTTTCAAAAAACTAAATGTCATTTACAAATTTATCGCGTAATTTTTTTAAAGACTTTTAAACAGAGACATTGAAAAAGTTAACTGTCGTTTACGAGCACAAGTGGCGAACAACTATGGAAATGGCGCTACTTGTTTATGCCGAACTGTCAATTATTGACATATCGTCGTATCCATATTATCCTCTCGTTTAGGTGCTGCATTTTGACAGATGATTTAGTGAACCAAACCAGAGTGGTGATCAGATTTTTTTAAATTAACGTAAAAAGTTAACCTTAGTATCACCTGTTTACATCAGCTTCTGTCGGTCGCGTAAAGCTAGCCACCGTTTTGTTACTAATATAATACTATAGACAGCAAAGGCATATTGTTGTGTGTAAATGTCTCTATTTCGTTTCTCTCTTTTTGTGCTTACTTATTGTATTATTGCGTAATTAATCATAACATTCGTTATTCGTATATTCGATTATATATCCGGGCCCCAGACCACGAGTTATAACGAAGGCGGTTTTTTTTTTATAATAACACAGTGTTGATGTTATGTTATAATGAAGTATAACCATATCAAAAAAAAAACAAACCGTCTAGGTTGCTACCACCTCAGGGCCAGTTATTCTGCCGTGAAGCAGTAGTGTGCAAACAATGCTGTATTTCGATTTGAAGAGCTCTAAGAGCTAGTGTAATCACTATACATATAAGACCAAAGAACTTATGTCTCAGGGTAACGATCGCAGTATGAACGCACAGACTTTACACTTACCATCAGGTAAACGATTTCCTCATTTCGTCACTTTTTCCAATAAAAATAAAGAAAGGCACTACACACTTTACACGTTAGTTTTACATGTTGCTGATTTAAAGTGTGTGTTGGGTACTGCGATCACCAATCCGTCCAACTCCAAAAGCCCAGCGCTGACATGTTTATAGTCTGATGGTAATAAGGATAACATGGCGACAATTCTTTGTCTTTAAATCTGGAATAATAATATGGTCGCATTCAGGCGGTTACAAAATTAATATATAGTAAATTTATGAACATGAACAAAAATCGTGCCTCTTAACTATTTCTCCTTATAATTTATTTTCTGATCAAATGATAAATAAAATGGCGTGAATAAAACTGTAATGTGTATCTGAACCAATATTGGGCGGACCCGTACTGAACTACGAAGCTGAAGAACTCCCAAAACAGAGAGAAAAGCTTTTTTTTAGGTATTGTATATGTTGGAACATAATGACATCCTCCTTTGTAGCTGTCAATGAATTTATTTCTTTTTTAATTATCTGTATAACTTTGACAATGATTCTTTTACATTACATCAGGATCCGAGCATCGATGCATTTTCATTTAATCCATGACAAAATTATGTAACAGTATAAAAAACTACATTCAATAAAATTATTCTACTATATTATACACCCACTCCGTAATAATAATGTACTAATATACTAATACTAATATTATGAATACGGAAGTAACTCTCTCTGCTCTACTGTCTTTTACCTTTTCACGGCTTAGCCGATGAACCGATCTTGACGAAATTCAGCGCTAAGATAGCTTGCGTTCTGGAGTCGGTTATAAGTTTCCTTTAATTGCGAAAAACAAAGACTTGCCACGGTATTTAAAAAAAAACCTTAACACAAAAACACTGCAGTTATTTTGTGATGGAAATAATATGAAATTTTTCATTACCTGTACAAACGTGAGCAAAGTGCAAACGTTTGTATAATGTAAGTTTAATGGATAATTTAAAGACTTTTAAAAACAGTTAACTATTTTAAACAGCTGAAATTCAATGTCAGTTTTATACGCAATTAAAGAAAAAGGTAACAAGGCGTAGGTAACAAAGATAGAATAAATTCACACTGTTGCATATAAAATTGATTCGTGCCTTTCAAAATAATGAAGTTATAAATTAATTCCGTAATATTCTTTTGTCCGAAGCCTAATTACAAATTTGCTTTTAAAATGCTCGATAAATTTAATAAAAAGCGACATTCGTCGTGACAAATATACGTTCGTCAATTTTTCGCGCAACAAGACTTAAAAATAGCTATCGCCTTATCGAGACGTGTCAGCTGCACAGACAACATATCATGCTTCTTATTTTAAAGTTTTGATGACAACAAATAACTAGGATACGCATATCCGAATTAACAAATGCGGGACATCGACATTGTAAAGGAACGTACACATATGCACGCTCGTCTCTGTAATATAAAGGATTCATCATCATCATCATTTAAGTCTATCTAGCCAGTGCTAGATAGACTTAAATGATGATGATGATAGGTCCAGTGACCTAGTCTTCTGCTGAACATAGGCGTCCCCCATATATTGCCACAAAAGTTTGTAGGTCTCATTTTGGGAGATTTTGCAATAGTTGCCACGCTTGGCAGGCGGGTTGGCTACCGCAGTTTATTTATTCAAATGTTCCAGGAAGATGCTGCTGCTCATCTTCTGGTTTTAATTTTCCCTCTGTCTACTTTTACGACTCCCACGGGATGAGATGGGGTGGTAGATTCTCTTAAGCCGCTACCACACGGAATATAAAGGATTAAAATAAGTTTAATTTCTATGAAAGTATAAGACTTCTCTACACTCTTTCCTCTGTTCTCTTTGACGCATCTTCTCCTGAATATTTAAAAGCTAAATTTCAGTTTCTTCGTTCTGGTATTACTTTTACTATCTGCATTCCTCTTCACCATTCAGGTTTTATGTCCTACTCTTTTACTCTCCAAGCTGCAAGACTCTGAACGAACTTCCTGACGATATAAGGACACCTATAAGCAAATTTACTTTGAAACATCGGCTCCGTAATTATATTTATAATGCAAACTCTCTATCGGAATAGATAAAATTAGCATAGCTATGTATATGTACCTGTATGTATGTGTATATACACATGTGTGTGTAATTTTTTAGGTGTATCTGTCATTATATAGCATTAGGTCTATTGTAACTATGCTTATACAGGGTCATTCGTAATGTCCTATACGTCCCGGCAGGCTGGGCTTAGGGACGACGTGTATATGCCCCAAAAAATATAATGAGCCTCGTAGCGTGATACCTGTAGGAGATATATCGACTTAAAGAATTTGCTTAAAACTCATAGGTGACCCTGTTATACAGCTGATCGAGGCTATGAACTAATTAATTTAATTGGGCGTTTTTCCATTGTGCTGCCATCGAAAGAACTCGCAAGTACTACGATAACATGAAGCTTAAGAAAATCTGTTGCGAAGTAAATCTGTTAGAATGACGCCGTAGTAGGGTAACATAAATTAAATGGAAAAGAAAACGTATTTTGAATTTGTATGGTTCGAGGCAACGACTTTCTGAGTTAGAGTCGCGAAAAGTTTTTCAAAACAATTAATTTTAAAGTTTTGTATGGACAATTTCAGTATTTAATTTTGTCATTAAAGCTGCACCGTTGTGTTTATCAGATCAAAGTACCATTGGTTGTTGCCGGGATGTTATACCAATTGTAAATAACGTTGTATATGGTCAATAAAGATTAAATAAATAAAGTAGATGAAAAACAAAAATCCTGTAATATTTTTCAGATACAGGAGAAATCCTGCTGTGGAGCAATTTTTTTTTAATTAAAAAAAAAACGTAATCAATGATTTTGTTATCTCAAATATTGTGAATGTGGTAATGGTGAAATTAATTTTTACTACGTTTACGCGAGGAGCTATTTACTAAAATATCGAACACTGAATAACTAAAAAAAAATTTAACTCTCATTTCCTTTATAGCCGAAAAGTGTCCAGCAAAGCAGAATTTCAGACGACTTAGGTATTTTACAGCCTTAATTCGTGAAAAATAATACCATCATATGCAATGCTGTCATTATACTGTTCGTGAGAACGCATTGGGGAGTAATCTATCTATATATCTATATATATATAAGGATATATCTTCTATCTTCGTTCGTCTTGTTTTACGCGAAGGCGAAAAGTGGGCTACATGAGTGGCCTCTGCCTACGCCTTATATGGGAAAAAGGCGTGACTGTATGTATGTATTTCCTTTATCTAAATGGACCCTACATTTCGTTATACGGTTGCATTACATATACATGAGCCGTGTGGTGGCGGCTCGTTAAAAGAATACTACCACTCCATCTCATCCAATGGATCTCGTAAAAGGCGAGTAAGGAGTTAAACTGCACTGTGCACCCAACAGCGCATGGTGGCGATGGGCTCACTACCTATCACACCAAGTGGATTATATTGTTTTGGTGAAATGTGGATTGTGGCAGTCATCTGTTTTTGCAGTGAGTGCCCAGTCTCTGACTACCCCTTATGGGATACAGTCGTGATCTTATGTATGTATGTATGTACATATACATAAAAAGCTCCTTAACTGGGTAGTGTATCAGTCGAAGTGTGTATGAAAACTCGGAATTATTACATGCAGACCTCAGATTCCCGCACGGAATAAATATTTGTCCCGAGTCGTTTATGCATGTGCAATTTATATCTGTAAAAGCGCATACAGTGATACAGTAAAAATTCTGAAGTGTCCACATGATATAAATACATAAAACACACAAAGCAGAATTTTTATTTATCATCACCAAGATTTGAACATTTCATGCTTTTTTTATAAGATAAAGTGATGACGCGAGCAAAACGTTCGCTTGATAGTAAGTGCAACGTCTGCCCATAACAAATGCTATGTCACTCAGAAAATTTCTGTGTGACACCACACTGTGCCATAAGTTCTTAAGTCTCATATGCCCAATTATTACGCAAGCTCACAGTGCCCTTCCAACCGAAACACAGTAATGTTTGCACACTACTGCTTCACGGAATAGCTGGCCCTAGGGTGGTACCTACTACCTACTTAGACGGATTCCTGCATAGGAAACCTACCACCCGGCCTACCCCAAAGACTGACACAAAAGTTTGTACATTTTGGGGGATTTTGTATTTAATTCCAGAAGATTAGTTCTGCTTTGGTGGAACTGAAAAATTTATTTGTAATTTTTTTTAAGCCTTTGTATAATGTCGGCAAGTGCATTATTTATGTCATTTTCGTAAATATTTTTATCTTTACATTCAATAATTCTAGTACTGTCATCAGCGAACAATATCATTCGATGCCTTATATATTTCGGCAGATTAGTAATGTAGATTAGAAGCATCAAAGGTCCGAGGATACTCCCTTGAGGTACTCAGTTCAAGATTTTTCTATATTTTGAGAAGTTTGTTTGTTCTATCTTTGTTCGACGACAAATTCTCATTAGTTAGGTGCATTGTTGCCTGTTTGATAGATATGATTCCATCAGCAGTAATGCATTATCTCTTATACCTTATATGTCTAGTTTACATAACAGTCGGCTATTATTTACTAGATCGAATGATTTCGTCATATCTGTGAATACTGCACAAACAGATATGCGCTTATCTACATTAATTGTTATCGTTTTTTTGAGATCATATATAGCTAATACGATTGATTTGTTTTACGAAAACCATTTTTTAACAAAAACATCATGTTGCTCTTAAAAGAAATATACCCTATTATATTGCATATCTCTATTATCTTACAGAATACTGGTAGGAGAGCTATTGTCTATAGTTTCCTAATTTCTGATTATCGCCTTTTTTATGTAAAGGTTTTATGATTGCTTTCTTGAGATTATCAGGGAAAACATTTTTTTCTAAAATGAGATTAAAGAATAATGTTATGCTAACTATTCTGTACCAATTTTATTACTCTAGTATTCATCTGATCGTATCCACTGCTACCTGAGTTTTTAATTTTTTTTTATTGTTTTATATATTTCGCATGGCGTGTCTTAAATATCGCGCTTATTGGCCCAGTGAAAGTTGGTTGAAACGAGGAACTTGGAGTATCATGACTTCGGGAATCGGTTAATGCCAACCGGATATATGAAGAAGTCATTTAATTTATTGCCTATATCCATAGATTTAGTAAATGTGCTGTCATCTTTCAAGATAATTTTTTGTACACTTTCCTCAGGTTTTGTTTGCTTGTTATTTTTTTTTTATTATATAAAGTGACGAAACGAGCAAAACGTTCACCTGACGGTAAGTGCAACGTCCGCCCACAACATATGCTGTGTCACCCAGAATATTTCTGTGCGACACCACACTGCGCCCGTCACCCTGAGACATCAGTTCTTAAGTCTCAAATGCCCAGTGATTACCCTAGCTCACAGAGCCCTTCCAACCGAAACACAGTAATGCTTGCACACTACTGCTTCACGGCAGAATAACTGGCCCTGGGGTGGTACCTACCTAGACGGATTCCTGCATAGGAATCCTACCACTAATTGTTATTGTTAATTGTTTCCCAGTTGCTCGTCATTTATTACCCGAATTCGTTATAAAATTATTGTTGTGTGCCTTTTGTGTCCGTGCATAACTTTTTTAAACATTTTCTATAGTTTTTTACGTTATTCGATTTTCTGAAGTGGGTTGAAGTCTGTAATATCCCTTTTCTAATAATCCCATTTTCTTTTAGAAAATATTCTTATACCTTGAGACACCCATTTCATCTTTTTCTTATTAGTGATATAACATCAATGAAAGCATTATATGCATTATAAGGATTTGCTTTGTTAAATACGTCAATAAAACTATTGAACATTTAAGTTCAACTTTATATTCAGTCTCTATTCTTTTATCATATATACATATATTATTATAGCAATCTAATCATTTGATATTGACAATGATAATAACAACGTATGTAAAATTTAATTACATGTACTCGTAAAATAAAATTATGCTTATGAATATAATTTTAGGTTACACTAACTTACAATAAATTAGTTATGATAATAATTAACGAATGCTATTTCATTGATAATTTATAATACGTCCATACAATATGTTTGATTAGAGTGTTAAATGAGGTTGATTAAATAAAGACGAATGCAGCGATATGGCACAAAAAATATTTCTTATCGGACAAAAAACGGACAAGTGCGAGTTTAACTCGCGTGGAGAGAGTTCCGAGAGACCAATCTACACACAAATATTGAGAAAGTTATAATGTTAGTTTCCTCACGATGTTTTCCTTCACCGTCGAGCACGTGGTAAATCAGCACTTAAAATTGCAATTAACAATTTTAGTGGTGCCGGCACCGGGAACCGAACCGAGGTCACTCGCGTACTATGAAATGTAAAGCGAGCGCCTAGCCCCTGAGCTACCACGGCTCTCAATAATTGAAATATATTTATTATCTATGGTAAGAAAGTATTCTCCTACTTTTCAAATGATTATTGAATCCTAGATCCTTTTTTTTAATTCGCAGGTATTCTTTTCAACATTCTTTTATAAAAAATGATTACATAAGGAATTAGTATTTATAAATAGCCTTTTATAATTGCATAAAATGACGAAACGAGCAAAACGTTCACCTGACGGTAAGTGCAACGTCTGCCCATAACAAATGCTGTGTCACCCAGAAAAATTCTTTGAAACTGTGTGTTTTTGACTTTCAAACCGAAACACAATAATGTTTGTACACTACTGCTTCACGGCAGTAATAACAGTAACCTGGCAGCAATCACCTCATTCCAAGGGCTATTGAAAGTTAATATTATGATTCTTATTTCTTTAGATTTATCTCTAAGGGACATGGCAACCATGGGGTATCGGCCAACCGATACTGAAGTACAGTGACGAACTCTCCCTACTCTACGAGTAAGCTCTCTTTTAGTTTTATTTTTTTGTCCCACTATCAATTCGTAAGTTTCTTGGATCTGATGAACATTGGTTTACAATCGATTGCTTTATTCCAATTTAAATATATCACGTGTGCATTATTTTATACGTACGATCATGACCTATTTGTAAATAAATCGACTCGGCATATGCGGAGTAAACATATCAAATTATATATCTTGAGATATGTTTATTACACTTAAACCCAGTGTACATTTCATGTGAATTCAACACCTGTTGACTGATCAGGTGTTGTGAGCGCATCCTTCATTCGTAGCACGAAAATTTAAATTAACGACTAAAATGTACAGCACCAATTCCATTGACCGATCCTATACAAAGTTTCGAAATATAGCGATGGTTAACAAGCAATGCTATGTAAAAATTTTCAGTGCCGACTTTGTTTCATTCAACAAAAGTTTTCGCTATCTACAATGATATTATGTTTAGTACGACAGTTCCAATACATTTTTTTTTTAATCTAAATACACTACGGCGTTCAGTAAATGTGAACATGACGTACAAGCAGCGGACAATGAATAATATATTAATGTGGCCAGTTATGGCGAGCGAGTGTATAAAGTACCGCGCGTTAAAAATATTTATTATGATGCCATGATACTTGATGTTTAGGAGCAATTTATCTACTGCAATTAGAAACATCGTTAAACGTGTCTGGGATAAATATATAACACATACATAAAGTAAGAATAAAAGCCCGTTTAGGGCTGATCACTGGATCACCACTCTATTCGAATATTCACAAGTCACACACATCATTAGCTTGTTCAGCCCACTGCTGGAGAGATGCCTTTTTAAAAATAAGAGGATTTAGTAATCAACGCAGCACTAAAAGCCTTGACTCTCTTTTAGGTCTAGAGCATTTGACGCATTGGCGTTAGGCTGGGTAGCGTAAGTCGAGGTATTACTGTGTCACTTTGATGATTCTGTAACTTTACAGTTAAAGAATCACTTAGCCGGCTTAGCAGCCGGCTTAACACCGTCACTTACTTATTTACTCTTTCTTATTTTGACTTACTCATTTAGTCACTAAAATCCATAAAAGAACGTCTCCATCATCATCATCATTTCAGCCTAATTTCATTTAAGTCCGCATCTATCGACTTCCCGCAAAACCGTTCAGGTCGTAGCTCCATCCAGTGGGGGGTACACGTCCCTCCCACCTCAATTGTTTTCGCTCAGAGAAAATATCTGAATAATTATTTTATTCACAAGGACTACTAAGTTTTAAGTTCAAATCTGTTAAAACAGACAGACAGTGAGAAAAGTTTATTTAGTTAGAGCTAAATTATGGCAGCATTTGAGCAGTTTAGAAGAACTTTAGGAAATATCTCATTTGTCAAACGTCGCCCTATTGAAGTTTCTGAAATGCAAACTATATATACAACATCTAATGCTTACTAGTTGGAGGAGACGTCTTCCACATATCAGACCACCCGACCTAGCGGGTGTAGCTACCCTAAGAGCCTTGCTATAGCCATGCATACTATAACATAGACTACTGTCCACCACGACAACGGCGACTACTTCCGAATACTGTCGGAAGCTATCAACTGCGCAGGAGATATTATAGCGCCACTTGTGTACGCCCAAAAACCGAGGCATCCACTCGTCTTTACCTCCCCGCTCCCAATGTCATACGATTATAATTTCGGTGATGTAATTGCTGTTAGCCTTTTTGGCTTTTACAGCTTCATCGGATACTGTGCTCACGGGCCAGGAGCCCACGTGTCAGGTTTGGTTTGACCCAAACATACATACTTAAATAAACTCCTACAAAAACCTCGAAATTCGGACTGTGTCGCGTTCGCTGCGTGCTTGCGCGATTTCGAATATCTCAAATGATTTTAAGTCGTCTAATGACCGTCCGGGTGTCATACGATTAGATCTACCTCCTAGACTGAGATGTGGAACACGACCAGATCCGAAAATCAACGGTTTGTGGTTTTTCGCACCAATGTTAGTTTACGACCGCGTGGCCTAGTGGTCAGAGTACCTGACTTCTAAGCCGCGGATCCTGGGTTCGAATCCCAGCCGGAGCCAACATTGGTGCTAAAACATAAATTGTTGGTTTTCGGGTCTGGCTGTGTTGTGATTGTCCCCGTGTTTCTGACACTGCATCCTAGCCTACCTCCGATCTTATCGCATCAGGGTTACATCGGGCGCGGGTAGATTGGGACGAGTGAGTGCCTCTGTGTTTGCGCGTACACTTGTGGCACTATAATATCTCCTGCGCAGTTGATGGCACTCGACAGTAGTCGGAAAGTTGTCGCCGTGGTCGAAATCGGCTAGGAGAACATCAGTTTCGGCTGGAATTCGAACCAATGTATGCCCGACGTGAGTATATCTGCATGTGAAGTTTATATGAGTGAAACAGATTCACGATACGGGATAAATTCTTATGTGCGACAACCCTTTAAGAAAAAGCATCTTTCTGTGTCGTTAGCGATCACAGAAATGATGTGGCTAACAAATTGCATTACAGTACTAGACTAGTCGTAACAGATCTAGACGGAGAAGTGTGTCAGCGCGCGCACCTGGCGCAAGGTGCAAGGCATGTGCGTGTAACTGCCAAATCGTCGCGATCGAAGGGGACTAGACGATTGAAAGGAAGTATTTGGTTTTTTATACAATTATAAACTAATGTATGATGGTTTCCGATAGTGTAGAAAACCTTAAGGTGTGGGTTCTCAAACTGGTGTAGCTTATAAACGAAATATGCAGTTAGAGTTTAGAATTTTGAAGGTGAGGGAGAGTGGGGGAAGATTCGATTAAAAAATTCGATAATACTAACGTTTTTATTGATTTATTTATATAGAATAGAACGACACTCATTCACAGTGGACAGTATTTCTCACGTATCTATACAAATTAATTAAATTGAAGTGTCTGTTTGTAATAACAACATAACAGCTTTTTACTCAATGCTTATTAAAGTATATACGGTACTTATAAGAGAAAACAATTTTTAATTTTTTTGTCTGTCTGTCTATTTGTTCCGGCTAATCTAGTGGTGCCGGCACCGGGAATCGAACCCAGGTCACTCGGGTACTATGAAATTTAAAGCGAGCGCTTAGCCCCTGAGCCACGGCTCTTGTTTGATTAAATCAAATATAAAACAAATAAGTTCTGGAGACGCTCAAACTTGTTCAGTTGCTAATCTAATATGGGTACCAAAACTGGGCTAGCGCAATTTTCGTGGCATGCGTGTTATCAAATAATGAATGCAAACGATGGTGACCCGAAAGGTCGATTTTGTAGATGGCGACAACTTCCGATTACTGTCGGAAGTCATCAACTGCGCAGGTGCTATTATGCTGCCACATGTGTACGCGCCAACACAGAGGCGTCCACTTGTCCTGGCCTTCCCCCGCCCAACAGAGGTAGGCTGGGATGCAATGACGGAGACACGGGGACAATCAGAACACATCTAGACCCGAAAGTCTTCTCAGGAGAAACCTGTGTCTAGTAGTGGTATTTTATGGGTTTTTACTGGTGGTAGGATTCCTATGCAGGAATCCGTCTAGGTAGGTACCACCCCAGGGCCAATTAATCTGCCGTGAAGCAGTAGTGTGCAAACATTACTGTGTTTGAAGGGCACTGTGAGCTAGACTGAGACTTAAAAACTTATGTCTCAGGTTGATAGGCACGGTGTGGTGTCACATAGAAATTGGCTGGGTGACGCAGCATTTATTATGGGCAGACGTTGCACTTACCATCACGTGAACGTTCCGCTGGTTTCATCACTTTATCCAATAAAAAAGTGGTCTTTTTATAATCAAAAGGCAGATATAATCAAAAGTTGCCCCTTAAAAGAATTTGTAACAATATTGCAGTGCAACATAAAGACCGTTATACACAGAAGGCTACGTCACAAAAACCTGTGTGACCTATAATCCACCGTTATTATTCTAATTCCTAATACGCGGTAACGTAACAACGCCAATACGTGACGCAACTGTCGCTACAGGTGGACGGTCAGGTGTAAACACACCCTTAACATGCATCCAACTCATGTCCTTCCCTCTTAAGTCAAAAACACATTTCTCTACCTTATAGAAAAGAATTAAAGTATTTTTTTAATTATTATAAACTTAATTACAAAAGTCGCAGATCCATTGTCTTCGAACGAGGAACACCTTTTCAAACATTTGCCACAGTTTAAGGTAATTTCGTTTGTAATTATAATTAAAATGTTAATTTACGGCCGTTGTAACAAAACATATTTTTACTGGTGGTGCAATCCGCCGAAGTAGCAACCATGGGATTGCCATTCCGTCGTTGAACAGCGGTATACGAACACTGTATTTTGGTTTGAAAGGCTCTGGAACAAGTGTGGCATTGCATATGAGACTAAAGAATTGAAGTTCAAAGGTGCTGAGTACAGTGCGATACTACATAGTTCACTTTTACAATTCTAGATGCCACTGCAGTGAAAAATATTCTGCCGTCAAGCAGTAGTGTACAAACGTTACAGTGTTTCGGTCTAAAGGTGGTGATGAAATGAATCAAAGAAATATGATTTAAGAGAAATTTGATTTAAATATAAAAAAATTCACGTCGCATTGTGCCATTTCTCAGGTATGAAAAATAAATGTTTCGTTACAACTGGTGTTAGGATTCCAATCCAGGAATCCGTCTGGGTAGATACCACTCCAGGGCCAGTTATTCTGCTGTAAAGCAGTAGTGTGCAAATGCAAACATTAGTGTGTTTCGGTTTGAAGGGCGCTGAGAGCTAGTGTAATCACTGGGCATATCAGAGTCTCAGTGAGATACTACATACTTCACTTTTACAATTCTAGATGCCACTGCAGTGCCAAATATTCTGCCGTCAAGCAGTGGTGTGCAAACGTTACAGTGTTTCGGTCTAAAGGTGGTGATGAAATGAAACAAAGAAATAAAATTTAAGAGAATTTTGATTTAAATTAAAATTAAATTTAAATTAAATTTAAAAAATTAAATAAACATGAATTAAAAAAAAAAATACGGATTTCTGTACATTAATTGATGAGTATTAATTCTCAATAACCGAACCATGTGGTGGCGACTTAAGAGAATCTACCACTCCATCTCATCCTCGATGTCGTAAGAGTCGACAAACCCACTACTGGTGGTAGGATTCCTATGCAGGAATCCGTCTAGGTAGGTACCACCCCAGGGTCCAGTTATTCTGCCGTGAAGCAGTAGTGTGCAAACATTACTGTGTTTCGGTTTGAAGGGCACTGTGAGCTAGCGTAGTCACTGGGCATATGAGACTTAAGAACTTATGTCTCAGGGTGATGGGCACAGTGTGGTGTCACACAGAAATTTTCTGGGTGACACAGCAGTTGTTATGGGCAGACGTTGCACTTACCATCAGGTGAACGTTTTGCTAGATTTATCGTCTTATAATATAAAAAAAGCAGCAGCAACTTCCTGAAGCGTCAGAAAAAATAAACTGCGGTTGCCAACCCGCCAACTACGGCAAAATCCTCCCAAAAATAGCGCCGCAACTTATGTGGCAATCTATGGGATAGTCTGATATGATGATGATAATGATGTTATTCATCAGACACGCTGCACGAAAATGCTGCACTCAAACTCGACTTTGAAATTTGACTCTCATCGCGCCGAAAGAAATTTCAATTCCTTAAAGAAGATCGTTCGATAAGCAGCTTGGAAAAATCCCGTTATTAAGATCTATAAATATAAAGAACTTAAATACAAGATGGACTTGATGTTGGCTTTTTTTTTAATTACGAGCACGGACAACAACGACCACGCATTCTTACGCCGGCTGCCATGCATCTCGTAATAAACGCATTCGTTACTAGGCAGAATGGCCAGGTGTCAAAGGCGAGTGTTTCACGAAAAAAGTAAAAAACCCGTAGGATCACCCGGCTAAAAAATCAGTGCAGGTGCGCATGTTTTAACTTATTCAAGCGAAAAGTCAGCTGTCTAAATGTAATCTATATTAAGGAAAGCATTAGTACATTTTTTTTTAATTTCACGTCTCATTGTGCCATTTCTCAGGTATGAGAAAAAAATGTTTCGTTACAACTGGTGTTAGGATTTCAATCCAGGAATCCGTCTGGGTAGATACCACTCTAGGGCCAGTTATTCTGCCGTGAAGCAGTAGTGTGCAAATGCAAACATTACTGTGTTTCGGTTTGAAGGGCGCTGAGAGCTGGTGTAATCACTGGGCATATCAGAGTCTCAGGTTGACGTTCGCAGTGTGGTGTCACACAGGGTGTGGGGTGTCACACAAATGTTCAGGGTTATGGACACACGTTGCACTTACCATCAGGTAAACGTTTTGCTCGTTTCGTCGTTTTGACCAATAAAGAAAACGCATTGTCGTTGCAGAGTAATAATAATTATAGATTGACTTTTTTTAGGCTATAGAGACTGTTTGTTGTGATCATTATTGGATTAAGTAACTGCCCGCTTTAAAGAAATACTAGTCGTCGTCGTCGTCGTTTCAGCCTATCAATAGTCCACTGCTGAACATAGGCCTCCCTCATAGATTGCCACAAAAGTTTGTAGCTCTCGTTTTGGGGGGATTTTGCCATAGTTGCCACGCTTGGCAGACGGGTTGGCAACCGCAGCTTATTTATTCAGGTGTTCCAGCAAGATGCTGCTGCCCATCTCCTGGTTTTCATTTTCCCTCTGTCGACTTTTACGACACCCACGGGATGAGATGGGGTGGTAGATTCTCGTAGGCCGCTACCACACGGCCAGAAATACTAGTAATATTAGTTAAATATACCATGAAAAAGTAACAAATGGTCTATAAACGTTCCAGTTCTGAGCACAGCGCTCCTTTTGAAAATGGTTTTGGAGCCGACAACAGTCCGCCAATTTCTCGACATGAGTTAGTAATTACAGTTGACATTTAAATAGTATTGCTTCTTCTGTTTATTATCCTTTCGTAGAAATTGTGCGGATGTAACTATTTTTTTTATAAAATTCAGTCTTTGGTTATACCAGGATAAAGCCGTGGCAGCTCAGAGATATTGTGTGTATTGTGATTTTGTACCGGTACTACTAACGTTATTATTTTTAGTGCCGATTTACCATGTGATTTGATAAAAAGAAAAACATCGCGAAGAAACTTGACAGTCTGAGAAACAAAAATTATTCAATGACGTCGGACTTCACCCGCCAACCCGCCTTGCGTGCGTGACTCAAAAACTATTTGAAAAATGGGAACGGAGCACAACTACTGAAAAAAGAGAAAATTAGGATGGGGATACATAGACATTTCGCTTTCCACCGGCTTCCATCTATCAAACCCACATCCCACCAATCAGTTTTGTGTGGTTACCATTTTATACACTATACAGTTTTAACGGAATAATGTTGTAATTCCTTCATTACTATTATACATTGAACATTGCTAAAGCGATTAAATTTAAATAAGGATTATTATAATTCAAACACATGTCCATAAATAATTCTATTCCCGTAAACAACAATAATGTGCCAAACTAAAGGTGCAAGCGCACCGGGCGGGCACTCCTCCGGTCTTTCTTAAAGCGATAGTGTTAAAACAGTTTGTCACATTGTTGAACATTATTTGCCTAAGGGCAAAACAGATGCGACTTTATTGAATTCTAAAAAAAAATCAACAGTGTCATGATAGCACTTGTAGCGACATCTTTGTCGCCACATGAGAAGTTCAAGAAATATTCGCATTCGTCCATAATCGCGCTATGAAAGTTTTCTGAGATGCGAACTATATATACAACATCAAAATATTACTAGTAGGAGGAGACGTCCTCCCCAGATCAGACCACTCGATCTGGCGGGTAGCTATCCTTTTCCTTGGCAATATCATTCGTCAAAATGGTGACCCCGGTATGAACATCCGCAGCCGTCTTCGCCGAACCACAGGAACAACCTCATCGGCTGCCATCGCAGTCACAGCACCAGACTACTGTCGGCACAACGCGTGCTTCCTAGTGTCTCAGCCATTGACGATCTACGGCGGCCCCTTGTCCTCAGGCTGCCTCCTGCGGCATCAACACTTGGCTCATCTGCGTTGCTTTCAACAAATCAGGGATAGGGGCTAATTCTTGAATTGTATTTCAAGATTAATTTGTTTGCTTATCCTTATATTGTCCATATCCATCATATCCATTTGACGCTTCTGTTCTTCTACAAGTTGTTGAGCTTGAAGATATTTAACTCTAAAGTCTTGGAGCTGGTCGTTCTGTTCGTTCATCAATGTTCTCAGTTCATTTATTTCTTCTTTAGCTTCCCTGTAGAATTGCTTTAATGTTCTAACGTTTACTTCCTGCTCCAGCGCTTGTTTCTTTGTCCCCAACAACATATTTATGTGAGTCGTCCAGCCTTTCGAATCTCGTTTCCAACTCCCGCAACTTATTTTCCGTTTCACGGTGCTGACATCGCTCTTTTTCTAACTCTTCTCTCTTTTTAAGAAGATCGGCACGGAGCATTACACACTCTGCAACTTTAGTCTTGAAGCATTCTTGTGTTGGATAGACAGCTTCTGCACTTCTTTTTCTGCTGACTTCGGAGGAGCGTGTGGATTGCACGGTGAAGGACACGGGGGGCGTACTCCACAAGTTCTTGTCATAGGAGGTACTGGAGGGACACCATGCGGTTGTTGAAAACATGAATTCGGTCCAGTGCCGCTGCCGCCTCGACAAACGCTACCCGTCGCCCCTTTCATTGAATCCATTTCAGTTCGTAGGTAACTGACCTGGAACTCCAATTCGCCTAATTACTTTTCAATTTCCAATGTAGAAATTTTGTAATTCTCAAGCTTATCTAAAAGTTCTTGGCAACTTTTAACATCAATTTTGCTTTTGTTATCTCCAAACTGACTATAAGAAATAAAATCTTGTTGACGTGGAACCTTTACGCTCATAACAGTCGCATCGCCCTTATTATCCATTTTATTTTATTTTTATTTCATCATTATAAAAATAAATTTTGCAAGTAATTTCGAAAATAAATCGAGTATTTCCCGTAACCGACGAGCTTGTATGAAAACACTAATGAAAGTAGAGGAAGCTAAAGATGTGTGTCAGGATCGTAGCAAGTGGAAAGATGTGGTCTCTGCCTACCTTAATTTTTATTTTATCATTATGAAAATAAACTTTACAGGTAACTTCGAAAATAAATAGAGAATTTCCCGCAACCGACGTACTTGTATGAAAACACTAATGAAAGTAGAGGAAGCTAAAGATGTGTGTCAGGATCGTAGCAAGTGAAAAGATGTGGTCTCTGCCTATCCCTATGGGAAAGAGTCGTGACTCTATGTATGTATGTATAAAATACAAAAATACAGCATCGATACAGAGTTCATTAAAGATAAGTCGCACATTCGTATACAGCCTTAAATTATTGACTATCAGATATACACAATTGCTTCTCTAATTAAATTCAACAGCTTAAACGGAATGTTGATAAACACGTCACATACAGTACAAATTGCAATAAACGGTTAAATTTACAAAACTACTTTATTCACAATTAAAGTCGCAAACTGCATTTGTTAAAAACTTCTTCATTAATTTAATAAAACTAGTTTTACGGATTTTATCGCGTTTAATTTTTAAACTATTTATAACCCGACGTTTCGAGTACTTTACAGCACCCCTGTGACCCCGTGACCATGTGTGCTGTAAAGTACTCGAAACGTCGGGTTATAAATAGTTTAAAAATTAAACGCGATAAAATCCGTAAAAGTAGTTTTATTAAATGAATGAAGAAGTTTTTAATTACACATGGTCACGGGGGTGCTGTAAAGTACTTGAAACGTCGGGTTATAAACAGTTTAAAAATTAAACGCGATAAAATCCGTGAAAGTAGTTTTATTAAATGTGTAATATTCGCGTAGATATAATCTAAACCTTCTTCATTAATGATAATTACTCGAAAACGATGACAATGAAAAGATTATACTACATCGACTTAAAATATAAAGCAATTGAGCATCATGATATACAAAAAAGCCTTAACGGCTGCCGTCCTGTGAGAGATGTGACAGACGAACATTGAGCGCATACATTATATAGCCGAAATAAGGGCGACACAACTCCAGAATTGATCAGTGATATAAATCACTTGAGAATCTCTAAAACAATGCGTCACCAACAACTGACATGTGTGTTACGACTATATATATATATATTAAATCTGAGAATTCCTAAGAAATCGGTCAATCGGAACGCGGTAGTCGCCCTGGTGATTTGACGAAATTGATTTCAAACTCCGTGTGGTGGCGGCTTAAGAGAATCTCATCCCGTGGGTGTCGTGAAAGTCGACAAAGGGAAAATGAAAAACTTGGAGATGGGCAGCAGCATCTTCCAGGAACATCCGAATAAATTAACTGCGGTGCAAAATCCCCTCAAAACGAGAGCATAACTAACTTTTGTGGCGATCAATGGGGGAGGCCTATGTTCAGCAGTGGAGTAGTGTTAGGCTGAAACTACGATGACGAGGGTATGTGCTCGATGCACACAAAGAAGAAAAAAATTAAAAAACCTGTGTAAACCTTAAAACCTTTTCGTGGTTTTATTTTTTATGAAAAAAAGTGCTGAGACGAGCAAAACGTTCACTTGATGGTAAATGCAATATCTGTCCATTACAAATACTGTGTTACCCAAAAAAGACCCGTGTGGTGGCGGCTCGCTAAAAGAATACTACCACTACATCTCATCCAATGGATCTCGTAAAAGGCGTGTGCGACACCACACGGTGCACGTCAACCTGAGAACATCAGTTTACGTCTCATATGCCCAGTAGTCAGCATCGTTCAAACCAAAACACAGTAATGTTTGCACACTACACGCTTATTCTATAAGTCACAATTTCTGATTCAGTTATTCTATACCTCCCTAGACTGATTATTGCATAGGAATTCCTAGCGCCTGTGACAACACAAGTACTTTACTGGTGGTAAGATTCCTACACAGGAGTCCGTCTAGGTACCACCCCAGGTCCAGTTATTCTGCCGTGAAGCAGTAGTGTGCAAACATTACTGTGTTTCGGTTTGAAGGGCACTGTGAGCTAGCGTAATCACTGGGCATATGAGACTTAAGAACCTATGTCTCAGGGTGATGGGCACAGTGTAGTTTCACACAGATATTTTATGGGTGGCACAGCATTTGTTATGGGCAGACGTTGCACTTACCATCAGGTGAACGTTTTGCTCGTTTCATCACTTCGAGTCTCCTCTCTTCGTCATTATCGTCAACACACAGGTCAGTAATAGTTCAGTGATTCACAAAAGCCACTTTCCCACTTTGAGAGGATTTCCTCGTTATCGCATCGCTTGGCAGATGTATTGATGTACCAGCGCCTTCTGTCTCGCCTTAGACAATGGTTATTCCATAATTTAACGAAAATCGATGAATATGCTTAGCACTAACACCTATTATAATTAAAATAGAAACCGTACTTCGGACCCATGACTCATAAGACAGATACACTGACGACTGAACCATGATTGTCAAACTTAGCTGTTACAGTTTCAACAGTCAACATTTAGATTAACACGAAATGCGCAAATTATTTTAACCGATTGCAGACCACAGAAAGAATATGGATCTAGAAAAGGCAGTTCGGCTTGAATTGATTATAATTTGATACATACAACATTCACGCCTTTTCCCATAAGAGGTAGAGGGTAGGCAGAGATCACAACAGAACACCACTTTTCGCTCCCGTGGGAAAAGTGACGTGACGGCGAACAACGTCGCCCCCGTTCCCGCGATTAGTACAGTGACTTTGCATATTATGGTATTATTTTGCACAATTAAGGCTCGTTTCCCTTGGGGGCGAAAGTGGACTGCGTATGTGGCGTCTGCCTACTTATATGGGAAAAAGGCTTTACTATATGTATGTATGTATGTATGTATGTATGTATAATAGTACGGACAGCCTTTATTCATACATACATCCCTTAGTCGCCTCTTACGACACCTCGGTAGGAAACAGGAAGGTGCTATTCTATTCTTATATGCCATCGATTTTTAATTAATCTTTAACAGCTGGTTATAATTATACTGTAAAATAATCACATACACTTGCATTGTGTACAATATGTGCAGTACCGCAGTGCCTTTAGTTATGGTACATATATTTAGTGAAGTGGAGTCGACGTAACAGCCGCGGACGCGGCGCCGACTTGGCGCCATTTCGCATTTCTTCTCTCGCGCTGCATCAAATTGGTGTCTTGGTCGCCATATTAAAAATTTAGTTGAAATAATCACGTTATAAAAATGAATTGTGGTTGTTATATGAAATATTGCCGTAGACGCTTATACATTTATTTATAAAAATGTTTCAAAAAGATGCAGCCTATCTACCGGTTTCCGGACAAAATTTTGAGACTATCATTATTATACATCTTTGTTATCTATCGCAGTGACAGTATCCTTGATAATGCCTCGTTTTGAGGCGAAATATTTGCCCAGTGGTAAGTAAAGTAAAGCAAAGTTTCAGCCTATAAATGTCCCACTACTGAGCACAGGCCTCCCCTCATTTCGGAGAGGGTTTAGGAGCTAGGAAGAATCCGCCACGCTGCTCCAATGCGGGTTGGCGGACTTCACATGTCTTCGAAATATTTTTTATTCCTCAGACATGCAGGTTTCCTCACGATGTTTTCCTTCACCGCCGAGCACGTGGTAAATCAGCACTTAAAATTGCAATTAACAATTTTAGTGGTGCCGGCACCGGGAATCGAACCCAGGTCACTCGCGTACTATGAAATTTAAAGCGAGCGCCTAGCCCCTGAGCTACCACGGTGGTACTGGTGGTTTACCCAATATTAGTTTGCTTGTACACGTTATTGTGGGAGGGCTGGCGCTAGTTTTTGAAGAGCATTTAAAAACTATGTAACACACAATGGTGTGTCAAAGTAACTTTCTTTCCTTCATTTTAATTGTTTTACGCAAAGTAACGCCTGATTCTATTAACTATTTTAAATTCTATATTTTAATTATTCATTAGGTTTATATATTTTTTAATCGTACCCTCTCGACATCGATAAATTTCATACCAACTTCACTGTTTGTTGGAAATTGATGAATTCATTTGAATTTCGTTGATAAAATGCCAATACTGTTAGGGCGCATTAGCCGGCGCGTGCTAATCGGTGACGAATCTGTGAAATTGGCTCGTCGCGGCCACTCGCGCCACTTGTGCTCACTGCACCTCTCTACTACTTCATATGGTACAAGCGTCGGAGATCAGCGGGAAGGGCTTAGACAACATTTTTCAAAGTTTTATTTACTTCGTCACTTAGTCTTTGTCACACGAATTTTAGTTAATTACTATGGTTCTTTTCTTGAAGGTCCCTAAGTCGTATCGGTCCGGAAAAACCGCTGGCGGCAGCAGATTCCATAAAGTGCTTGTGCGGGGCAGAAAAATGCGCGAAAAACGCACTGTGCTGGAATACCAACCATCAAGGTGGTGACGATGGAATTTTGCGCTGTGATTGTCCCCGTGTTTCTGACACTACATCCTAGGCTACCTGCGATCTTATAGCATCAGCGTTACATCGGGCGCGGGTAGGTTGGGATGAGTGAGTGCCTCTGTGTTTCTGCGTACACTTGTGGCACTATAATATCTCCTGCGCAGTTGATGGCTCTCGACAGTATTCGGAAGTTGCCGTGGTCGAAATCGGCTAGGAGAACATCATTATCATCATCACATCACATCATACTGCCATGAAGCAGTAGCGTGCAAGCATTACTGTGCTTCGGTTTGAAGGGCACTGTGAGCTAGCGTAATCACTGGGCATTTGAGACTTAAGAACCGATGTCTCTGGGTGACGGGCGCAGTGTGGTGTCACACAGAAATATTCTGGGTGACACAACATTTATTGTGGGAGGACTTTGCACTCACCATGACGTGAACGTTTTGCTCGTTTCGTCGCTTTCTGCAATAAAAAAACAGTTATAGAACTACAGCAGCTCAAAGGCCGGCAGCAAGAGTGTCCTACGTTCGAACTCCAAAGCTGGTATCACTAAAATTGTTAGCTGTAATATGTGCCTAAACTTACAGTCTATAAGTGCGTTGTCTGGTTATCACTGAAGACTACGATGGCCGTATTGTGAAGCAGCCTTAAGCAAGCACTTCGTGCTGGTGTGCTGTCAGAATGTGGCCCTACCGTACTCTCAGATCGATCAGGTCTCTGCAGCCGTTATATATGTTGTATCTGAAGCATGGATCTTCCACAATCTGAATATTTGTCAGTATCTAATAAAATACTTAACTTATACTGTTAAATAAGAACTGCTACTTTATTCTTTTAAGATTTTTCTGAGAGCCGTGGTAGCTCAGGGACTAGGCGCTCGCTTTAAATTTCGGGTGGTAGATTCTCTTAAGCCGTCACCACACACGTTTTACGCATGTTCGGTGATAATTCTTTACCACATGGGACCTACTTAGATAATTATATTTTAATTAGGAAGAGGATGATCCATGAAAAAAATCTACAAACTCTTAAATTCGCATATGCATGAGCAGTTACGAGATCTGAAGTCGGAATTTTTTTAATTAAATTATATTTCTATAGCTTATAGTACTCGTAAGTTTACGTAATGCAAAAGTTATGAATAACAAGAATACAAGAAATCTTCAATCGACAATAATATTTAAAAGTGACTTATCGCTTTTATTTTAGACCACGCACCCCAGGCCGCCGCCGCGCGTATACCCGTCAGTTCATATCACACACACGTTTTATTGCAACTGCGGAACCTTCGGCCGCACTGTCAGATTACACCAATAAACTTAAACCGAATTAGTTCATGTTTTCATGCCGCTTCTCCCTCGAGCCACCCAACGTCAAAAACATACAGTCACGCCTCTTTCCTATTAGGGTAGGCAGAGAGCACATCTTTCCACTTGCTATGATCCTGACACATCTTTCGCTTCTTCTATTTCCATTGGCTTTTTCATACAAGCTTGTCAGTTGCAGGTACTATTAAGTAGCGTTTCCTTAAAACGCTTAAACGTCAAAAAGCTATGTACGAGTATGTTTGTATTTACGGATGTTCCATCGTAGCGCCTAAACTACACGCACTTATCCGAATGATTAGGATTGATAAATGAGGTTTCAGTCGATTCGTTATTGTGTTCCGTGTGCCATTGGTTACATTTTTTACGAACAAAATCAATATGACTACCAATATGTCACACCTCAAAAATTAATGGGCCGAAGAAAGTTCTTTTTTGCTATCGCATCGAGTGGGAGGGATGTCAAATGAAAGAGGAGAAAAATCTGGATTCATAAATATACACGATCATCATCAACATCATTTCAGCCCATTACTGGTGAACATAGGCCTCCCAATAGATTGCCTCAAAAGTTTGTAGCTCTCATTTTGGAGGGATTTTCCCATAGTTACCACGCTTGGCAGTCGGGATGGCAACCGCAGTTTATTTATTCAGATGTTCCAAAAAGATGCTGCTTCCCTTGGTTTCTGGAAAGAATACCGAGAATAGATATATTTTAAGTTTAATATTGTACAACCGACTGTAGAATCTACATTCTACAGTCTCTCTTAAGCCGCCACCGTGTGATGACGGTTTAAGAGAAATTGTAAAAAATTTAGGTGCTAATTAGTGTTGCCAGGTGTCTCGATTTTCAGGGGTCTAGTGACACGTCCCGATTCACCTTTGTTTGGGACGCCAAATGTCCCGATTTTTCACTAACCTCTTCTTTCTTGAACTAACCAATAGTAAAATAAATAAATAAAATAGAAAATAAAATTTTTATTCATTTAAGAGCAACTGCAACTGTCTGTTACTCTAGTTCTGCTGCGTATATCATCGTTACGGATTTTATCGCGCAGTGTAAAACCGAGTATAGCTTTTTCCATAGCTCGCCGAGCGACTTAGCTTCCTCGTGCGGCCTGCAGTGAAGGTTCGTCTCGGTTCCATAACTCGAATTTCGATAACCATCGATTGACCTCTTGGCCGAAGTTGGACCTACCTAGTCGGACAATCTGTCCTAGGTATACATATTCGTCGACAACTTCGATCGTAGTGTTCCCAACAACAAGCGGTATAGGTGTGACATTGACATTCAACTTGTTTTTGTCTTATCCATGTTCATCTTAAAATCTACCCGTTGACAAACACTAGTGACGTCATTGAGCATAGTACCAAGCTTCCCCAACAATTGTGCCACTATGTCGTCAGCAAATCGAAGGTGAGTGATGTAATGACCATTGATGTTAATACCGTATCCTTTCTAGTCCAGTAGCTTGAGACATCTTCTAATGCATCGGTGAAGAGGAATCCGGCTTGTTCGGGAAGCTGGAAGTCGACAAGTCTGCTGGCAAGTCGATTCCTAATGGCTCTCGAAAATAGCACATAGACGCGGCTCAGAAGCGATATCGGTCTATAGCTCTTCAAGGGGGCATTATGGCCCTTCTTGAAGAACAGGACAACCACCATTCTACTCCACGCTTCCGGCATAGCGTCACTCCGAATAACGGATTGAAATTGCTTCTAAAGGACTATGGTACCGGTTTTTCCCAAGCTTTCCGAAGCTCCGCTGTAATGCCGTCATCGTTTTTGACAAGGGCGCGAGATGGACGGAGCGTGAATATCACCAGACTCTCCAGCTTAACGTTTAGGTTCAATGTGCCTCTTACCATTCATGCTGTTGTTATGTAGATGATGTCGATCTCATTTTTTGTAGAACATCGGGCTCATCCAGATCCAATTTATCTGGGTCCGCTTTTGGAAGAAGGAGCTCATTATAAAAAGTACCTCCTTCTCCATAAAGTCTCTCAGATGTTAACCCCTTGGGCTCCGTTGCTCTATTCCAAATTCCTCCAATACCAGCATCGTCATTCTTCATGCCCAGTTTTGCATTAAAGTCTCCTTCATTGCATCAATACCGTGGAGTGAGTTTTGGTGGAATGTATGGCTCTTGTATGTATACCTGTATGACCTTCAGCGAATACCGTTTTGTAATTCTAAGGCATGCTACTCTAGTCAACACACTTCCGATCTTGTCAACTTTGTTAATGAGAGACTTGTGGACGATAAACCTCTCCGTTATGACAGATGGTTGCCCTCCTGGTGATAGAACAAGTTACCGGATTCGAGGATTACCGTGTCTTCCCCTGTCTTCGGATAATCAGATAATGTCATAATAACAACGAATGGAACGATTTACCGCCACCGCTTCGAGAAATTCGTACAAAGCCTTATTTTACTGTTCGTTACAAGTCTTATCTTCTAGAGAACAATGACACAAAGTAATTTTTTTAATTCGGTGCCACGTATTAAAGTAAACGTGTCAACTATATAATTGCACAGACTAAAAATCTGGTTATTACGCATGATAAATTGAATAGTGACAGAGATACAGAAACTTTTTTTTTCTTTTTATTTTTTGTTATCTGTTTACACTGCATTTGTGTTTAATATTTAATAACTTTGTTTATATGTAAGTATTTCAGACCTTTTTGTTTTTTTTGTAATTTGCGCATGCATTTTTATTCTATTTTATATAATGCATGCGCATGTATGTGTATATGTGTGTGCATGTATGTATATGTATGTGTATATATATGTATATGTGTGTATGTATATGTATGTATGTATATATATGTGTGTGTGTGTGTGTGTGTATCCGTGTACATGTGCGCATATTTATTTATTTTAAATTAAACTAAGTCAATTAACAATATGTCCGGAAGCTGCTCGTTAAACCTGAGGCATCGACAGAATAACAGCGCTGTGGCAACTCTGCCATAGCATTATGCTGAGTCGACAGCCTTTTCGTTGCTACAACCCAACGTACGTCTGACAATGTAATACGTCGTATTTTTTGTTTACTTATTTTTTGTATGTTGTGTTGTAGTATTGAATAAAAAATTTTCTTTCTTTCTATAACAGCGTAACTTGTTCACCTTTCTCTCCCATCTCCAAGATCTTCCCGGCGGTCCTCAGCGTGCGTGCGTTGAAAGTTGCCAGGTACAGTCCTCGTTGGCACGATCTCCTCCTTTGGAGATTCTTCGAACGTCTCGCTCCGCCGTAACCATGACCGCTACCGTATCCAGGACTAGCGAGGCCGCTGGAGACTAGAAGCCGTTTTTATTTTGTACAGTTGGCAATCGAAGTTTATTTATTTTGATGTTATAGGAAGATACTACTGCCCGTCTCTTGGTTTTAACTTTTCACGGTCGACTTTGACGACTCCAACGGGATGAAATGTGGTGGTAGATTCTCTTAAACTGCCACCACAAGGAAAAATAAATGATTAACAAAAACCTTTTTTTACCTTCCGTCCCTGAAATTTGACACACTGGACCTGGAAACACTAGCGCTAATTGCTGTCACCGTCTTATTGAGTAAGACAAATATTTTAATATGTTAGATACTCCCGTTTATTTAGTTCTATTGAAGTCTTCTGGCAGTTTCACATTAATAACGCTATAATTCAATTTAAATGCAGTGGTCGTGCGTTGTCAACTAAAAAATGCAAACGTTATAATTTTACAGACAAATAAACACAGTGCAGACCGCAAATGAAAGATAAAAAATACGCACGGCATACGGAATTTGAATTAAATTATATCGTTATTAATATAAAAATGACTACTAGAGAGTGAGATCTACTATAGTAAGTAAATAAACAGGAATATCTAATACCAAAAGACTTGTCTTACGATGACAGCAATCAGCACCTAACTTGTTTCTTAGTTTTTTATTTTGTTTTCTCCGTAGTCGGGTTACCTAATACATGTTGTTGTTAACTATATTCAACAATAAGATAAAGACTGGAAAAAATCACCGGCTGAAGTGATTAATTTATTTCCGTCATGATGATGTATCATTAACCCACTTTGACGACTTATAACTTGTTTACATAAATTCTTCAGATAAACAACAAGAAGATGTAATCGATGCAGATTATATTATAAGACCCGTATGTATTAGCGAAAAACTGAAGCACACACTCGTCTTGCCTTCCCGTGGTGTACCGCTTTTGCTTTGGACGTACGGAATACTAAAAATGAGCTAATTACGCAATTAACGGAACAAAATGCTGGAATTTAGTGTTCGGTCACTGTAGAAATATTTCTTAGTTGCGCTTCTTTAATATAGTATTTGTGTTTCGTCCTTCTGTGGTCGAGTAAATACATACATACTATTTATGTGCTACAGGCAGTAGATGCATCTTTACATACGTGCCTTACCTAACTACTATGCTAGAATCCTGGCTTCGAATCCCAGCCGGAGCCAAGATTTGTGCAAAACCACAAATTATAGTTTTCCGGGTCCGATGGTAGTGTGATTGTCCCCGTATCTCTAACACGACATCCTAACCTGCCCCCGATCTTACCTGCATGAGCGTTTCTATCTGCCGACAGTATTCGGAAGTAGTCGCTGTGGTCGAAACAACGACAAGCGGAAGTCAGATAAGTAAAATGGCTTCTGCATCGGTGTACTACGATGACTTGAGAATATTTTATTACGAAAACACTTTTATCGACTGTAGATTCAAAGACAGACTTAATGACGTGGCCAGCGGGTAGCTTGTCAGAGATATGAATAAAACTATGTATATGTTTTTTTATTTTAAAAACAAGATGTTCATCTACAAAATTTACATAAAACAATTTATCATTATCATCATCATTTCAGCCCCAACTAGTAATTTGCCGATCATAGGCCTCCCCAACAGATTCCCACATAAGTGTGTACTTCTCAATTTGGGAGATTTTGCAATAGTTGCCACGCTTTGCGGGCGGGTTGGCCACCGCTGTTTATTTATTTAGATGCTGGTACATCAGGAAGATGCCGCTGCCCATCTTACAAACATTGAATAATTTGAAAACATTGAATACATTGATTATATTCAAAATAATAGCCTTAACAGATTTACATTTTTTAACAAAATTTTAATTTCTTTCGTTTTCAGTTTTGTTGAACATTATTTACCGAAATGGAATACTTTAAATATAACAATATCATTATTCTCAAAGATAACAAACGACACATCAAATCATATTGAAACGCAAAACAGGCCTTACTAATAGAATATTTTTTGTTACTAGAATTTATACCGGTGCGATATATAAAGACAAGTAATAGCCCTATTTGTTTTAAATAAAACATTCACTGCTCTTAAACAAAGACTGCCAATTACTTTTTTATCCACTCCGTACCGTTGATGATGACACCTGTCAGATATGACACCGGAATAACCGACATCATTACCGAAAAAAAAAAAATGTTTATTAAAATAGCGTCGCCGAAACAGGCCTGCAAGTTATTAAAAAAACAGGACTTCAAATTAAGAAAAAAACAGTTAGCGCGCATTTTGTTGTTCTCACTTTTTCACAGCCAAAAAAGGGCAGACGGTTTTTAAAGAAACAAAGCAGGGCCCTTCCGCGAAAGTAGACCGAGTTAATTAAAACCATAAGCAATTAAGTTAATTATCAGCAAATGGATATTATCGAATTATCCGCTAGAGACCGGGCACATATTTTCAATTATACAAACGTATACCGCCCGCATTGTTAACAGCTATTGTAATGTCTGGAAATTAATGTTCTGTAGCATTTTTAAGAAGAAAACGTAATTAAAAATTAGCTTTTACAAACAAGTATAGTACAATTATCGTAAGCGGAGTGAATTTAGCTGCTGGATGCTTACGCGCAGGTTCATAGAAGAATGTCCATTCAAGTAGCGCTCCCACTTCTTTCCTTAACATCTATGCACATCTAATTTTTGTTACTGATAATCATGTCTTCCTATCCTATTATGGACTGTCAGAAGCTGTCAACTACGCAATAGATCTTACATTGCCGTAAATATACGCGCAATCGCTGAGGCCCTCACTCATCCTTACCTTCGCGCCCCCGATGCGCATGGAATAGATCGAAAGTAGGCCAGGGTGCAGTGTTGGAAGCTCGGGGCAATCACAACACAACCAGACCCGACCACGAACAATTTGCGTTTTGTTACTACACATATATCCACTCAAACTTCACAGCCGCTTACTTATGATACTTTATTTGTAATTTGGGTATCATTTATTATCGACGACCGCGTGGCCTAATGGTCAGAGTACCCGACTTCTACGCCGCGGGTCCTGGGTTCGAAACCCAGCCGGAGCCAACATTTGTGCTAAAACACAAATTGTTGGTTTTCGGGTCTGGTTGTGTTGTGTTTGTCCCCGTGTTTCTGACACTGCATCCAAGCCTACCTCAGATCTTATCGCATCAGCGTTACATCGGGCGCGGGTAGGTTGGGACGAGTGAGTGTCTCTGTGTTTGCGCGTACACTTGTGGCACTATAATATCTCCTGCGCAGTTGATGGCTCTCGACATTCGGATTCGGATGTTGTCGCCGTGGTCGAAATCGGCTAGGAGAACATCATCATCATTTATCCACATCCTGAAGAAACAAACAGAAAATCTACAGCAGTACATAAATAAACGTAATTTTTTATAACAGAAAAAGTTAAAAACAGCTAAACTAACACTAGCAGTACCGTCTGTGTATTTTGTTGACACAACTTTGTGTCACCGAAGGGTAAATAAAAAATATAACTAACGACCTACAGAGGCTGCACACGTGTGTTCCTTTGACTCCATACTACGGAAAAAATGTAAATCTGTTAGATACGTTTTTCAAATATACACTCAGATTCCCAGTCATTTAAGTTTGAATTCTGACAAGGGCTATTTTAAGATTTTTTATATCAAATGCCAAAGCTGTTAACTGTAAATTCTAGCTAAATATTTCGTGTCATTAGAAAAACACAAACTTTAACATATCGTTGTAAAATAAAGTATGACATTTTTCGACTTTATTCCTTGTACAGTAAGTCGAATTTTCACGTTACACGACCGCAAGGATAATCTGAGACGAGAACTTGTAATCTATGACCTCACGACTATTTGTCTCAATGTTTATTTGGCGAAATGTCACCATTTTAAACCATTATAATTTCTTGACAAGTAAATATTTTTTAATTGACGTCGATGTCGATAACAACTAGCCTTTTAAAACTGTACTGACAGCAGATGTGATTAGAAAGATTAATATGGCTGAGCTTTATGTTTTTGGTGCGTCTTTCTTTTAGCACAATAAATAATATTAGTTTGCTGCCATCTGTTTGTAGCGGCGACACTAATGAACATACCATCTGGTCCTATTGGTACGATGAATATATTAAAGTGGATAAAGAGATGTGCTAGAAAAATCTCGTGGACTCCGTCAGATGGAGGAATAACAATCTCAAATATGGAAGACCTTAAAATATCTCCGATGACGAGCAACGATGTCTGATAAGGGTACTAATATACGCCTTATACATCGCGAATAAAATGAAATAGGTAAAGTTAGCCATCGGTGGCCACCAGCGTTTCTAGCCCAGATTAGATCTATCGCAGAATCCTAATCTGTGGCTCCACTGCCAACAACGCAGAGCGGCCAACCCTCCGTTTCTGTTCTCCAGCGGCCACCTCGGGCCGCTACTTTAGGTCAAACGATTCCTTGTTAACTTCACCGTGAGTCACTAAGCGCTTCCGCCACGACCAGGAAACCCCCCGGATTTGGGTCAAAGTTCCCTTCCAACCTTGAAGGATGTGTCACAAACACGCCACGCTAGCCATGTGGATAAATGATACGAAGTGATTTAAAGCTTTTTTTTTAGTTCATATATTTTCATTAATCCCGGAAGTTTGAATACTAGAAACAAAGAATCATATTTAAAAAAAGAAAGTGTTCATCATATCAATTAACACAAACACAATTATCTTTAAATTATTATGACGACATACGAAAAGTTTGAGACATGGTAATTTTGTCCTTAGAACTCTTCAAAGCTGTATTAAAAGATATCTTCAAGCTATTGAACCAGGATACGTTATTAATGTCAATAGCGAACACATCACCGCCGATTTGCTAATCATTATGGCAGAATCGTATGCCAACGTAGATGAATAATAACAAGACAAAGTAATCTATAA
This sequence comes from Luehdorfia chinensis, assembly GCA_019845155.1. Classification (NCBI taxonomy): domain Eukaryota; kingdom Metazoa; phylum Arthropoda; class Insecta; order Lepidoptera; family Papilionidae; genus Luehdorfia; species Luehdorfia chinensis. The sequence continues at coordinate 4,521,170 of JAHVAK010000003.1, read as the reverse complement.
AAAAGTAGTCCTGATAAATTTTCAACCAAATTTCAATAAACTTCCGTATACTATCGGAAGCTATCAATTACAGAGGAGATATAATAGTACCAAAAGTATACGTTTCCGTGTTATTCCTGTTAAATCTCAAGTTATTCTAATCCAAGTTATTCTTAATTTATATTTATCGATTAAGTAATTAATAATTCTTTATATATTGATCAGTTTTTTGACATTGAGTAATAGAGTTAATTCATGTTTCGTCGTCGTCGTCGTTTCAGCCTATCACAAGTCCACTGCTAAACACAGGCCTCCCCCATAGATTGCCACAAAAGGTTGTAGCTCTCATTTTGGAGGGATTTTGCCATAGTTACCACGGTTGGCAGGTGGGTTGAAAACGCAGTTTATTTATTCAGATGTTACAGGAAGAGGCCACTGCCTATCTCCTGGTTTTAATTTTCCCTCTATCGACTTTTACGACATCGTCGGGATGTGATGGGGTGGGAGATTCTCTTAAGCCACCACACGGCAATTCATGTTTATTCGTTTTTATTTGATAAATCTTTTATATATTTTTACTTCTATCACGTGTACTGAGTTGCACGCGCTCTTTTTTATTTTAGCTACTTAATTGTATGACAACCAATGTTGTTAATCCAAATAATCACGAAAATTGGTCGCCCTAGTAAAAAAGTAAAGTTTAAGCCTATAAATGTCCCACTGCTGAGCACAGGCCTCCTCTCATTTCTGAGAGGGTTTTGGAGCTAGGGAGAATCCGCCACGCTGCTCCAATGCGGGTTGGCGGACTGCACATGTCTTTGAATTATTTTTTTCTGAGACATGCACGTTCCCTCACGATATTTTCCTTCACCGCCGAGCGCTTACCACGCGCATCAACACTTAAAATTGCAATTAACAATTTTAGTGGTGCCGGCACCGGGAATCGAACCCAGGTCACTCGCGTACTATGAAATTTAAAGCGAGCGCCTAGGTCTGAGCTATCACGACTACACAGCCGTAGTACAGACTGTCATTAGTATCCGATGAAGCAGTATCCGATGAAGCTGTAAAAGCCGAGAAGGCTAACAGCAATAACATCACCGAAAATATATATACAGACTGTCAGTAAAACTAATAAGTAAAAAAATCACAGAGTTATCTTATTGTTTAACAATATATGTGACAAAAACAACAGCATTATATTTTAAGCTAATCCAATAACAAATGCCGCTTTATCTAACAAGTTAAACAAAGCAAGAAAGAGAAATTACTATGAGATACTCGGATAGCTATGTTTTACCGAAAAAAAACCCATAAAACGTATTATAATGCGACCTTAACGTCTACACCACCTGATGCGAGTTTTTTTAGGTACAGGTGTGGTTTGGGCGTGCAAAATGGCGGGCACGCGCGGTGCTGCCACCTTGCGGCCGCGACAGGTGAGCTCGCACGCGCCGCGCCGACAACATTCGGCAAACGGAAATTCCGCATGCTATCTATGACAATTACTTTCACATTTGAAGTATCTAATTACAAAGTTTATTGTATTACAACATTACTACATCCATTCTTATAATAAATGCGAAAGTAACTCTCTCTGTCCCTCTGTCTGTTTGTAACCTTTTCACTGATCGACCGCTGAAACGATCTTGACGAAACCTGGCACAGAGTTGGCTTGCATCCTGCAGACGGACATAGGTTACTTTTTAACCCGGAAAATATAAAAATTCTCACGGGATATTTAAGAAACGGACGATGTCGCGGGCATCAGCTAGTTACTTATATTTTTGTAAATTAGTTTACAAGAATTCTTTGTCCTCATGGATTTTTAATTTCTATTATACGATTTCGTAGAATGCAACAAGAGCCATGCCAGCCAAACATATTTGTTAGTTGATTTGGTAGGTTTTTGATTACGTTTTAAGCCCAATCTCACATGATGTAAGTAATGAAGTTGAATGGCAAGGGGATTAGTATTTCATGTCTAACAACTAACAACTAACTAATGTCTAACTAACAACAGAAATGTTGTGCAGCACGGCGACAACTTCAAAATACTATCAGAAGCTATTAACTGGGCAGGAGACATTATAGTGCCACAAGTGTACGCGCAAAAACAGAAGCACTCACTCGTCCCAACCTACCGCATGTAATGTTGGTGCTATGTTACCGGAGGTAGACTAATATGCAGTGTCAGAGACACGGGGACAATCACAACACAACCAAACCCGAAGACAAACAATTTGTGTCTTTGCACAAATATTCGATTCAGCTGGGATTTGAACCCAGGGCCAGCGGCGTAGAAGTCAGGTACTCTAACCACTATGCCACGCGGTCGCCAAATACACAAAATACAGGAGAAATCCTAGTGCGAGCCTAAATATTATATGCAAGTTGTCACCGTGGTCGAAAATCGACTAAGAGGACATCACTCAACATGACCTTTATCGAGAAAGGATATATATGATGTTCTCTTAAAATCTACTATTTACTGGTGGTAGGACTCCTATGCAGGAATCCATCTAGGTCCACCCACCACCCCAAGGCCAGTTATTCTGCCGTGTTTCAGTTTGAAGGGCACTGTGAGCTAGCGTAATCACTGGGCATATGAGACTTAAGAACTGATGTCTTAGGGTGACGGGGGCAGTGTGGTGTCACACAGTGATTTTCTGGGTGACACAGCATTTGTTATGGGCGGACGTTGCACTTACCATCATGTGAACATTTTGCTCGTTCCGTCACTTTTATGAAATAAAAAATAATCTATTTTCGACCACGGCGACAACTACCGATTATTGTCACAAGAGTACGCACAAACACAGGGGCACTCACTCGTCCCAATTTGTCCCATTCCATCCCATCGTCCCATCGTCTAAATTTGTGTTTTTGCGCATATGTTGGCCTCGGCTGGGGTTTGTACACAGGACGAGGTACCCGCGGTCGTCAAATTGTAATATAATAGAAAGAAAGAAATAACGGGATATTTGAAAACATCCATATAGAATACATATAGCTTTGTAAAACAACATACAAATACTAAACTACAACAGATAAAATAAAACAGTCATAATATATACAAAAAATAATTAATAATAACAGAATGCAGAAAAAAAGGATACGAATACTCTAAATTATAACAACAATATGGTAAATGCCACAGGCCTAAAATTAAAAAAGGAAAAAAAATGTTTAAAAAATCCTATATACTTATGCAGCTGTACACGGATGAATGCTCCAAAAAGGAACACTAGCAAAAATAAATTCATTCTAAATACGGTTCAGTTATTACTAATTTAAAACAATTTATACAAAGGTAAGACGACACTTAAAACCGTATTTTTGCTTATTATAATATACGGCAGTACCCCTTATTAAGTACATTTTAAGTTATTTCTATTTTTAACAAGTTCTAAAAGAGCGAACGTTCCTACATAATTTTAACATTACGAAAACAGAATATATTTGCAGTACATAAACAGTGCATTTGTCATTATTAAAATTTAAATTTGCAAATTACTGGCCTTTAACAAAGCTATAAATAATTTTTAGGCTTTTGCTCTCGCCAATTAAATACATTTTGATAAACGAAGACTCAACAAGGTCCTGTATCAAAATGCTTATTACAAAAAAGTATTGTATATACGTATTTTTAATACTTAGCCTGTGCCTTTTAAAAGTAAAACTTATTTCCAACAAGTAAACTCAACGTCGTGATTGTTAAAAACTTAAAGCTCAAGCTCAAGATTGAATAAAACAAAGATATGACAAGATGGCTTCGCGAGTCAATAACCAGTGCTAGATTCTGCTAAGTTTTTTTTATGGGATAAAGTGACGATACGAGCAAATCTTTCATCTGATGGTAAGTACAACGTCTGCAACATTTCTATGTGGCACCATACTAGGTGACAGTGCCCTTCAATCGTGTGGCCGTATATCATATAAATCGTATGGCCCTGAGCGAGATGGGGATTTTGAAGAATTGAGGGCGGCCCGCGTCAGTTTCGACATTAGTTGTCCTGTAATGTGTTCGATTATCATTATCATCTATGCATAAGTCCACTCATTACTGTGCTAATTGCCGTGATGCCTCTTACAACAGTTCTAAAAACAATATTTTTTTTCCTTTTTCTTTTAATTGGCAGTTGTAGCTTGTAAAATGTTTTGGTTTATGTTACATACCTTCGATATGTGAAGAAATATTGCTTCTTTCTGCTAGTTGTTATATTATTTCCGTCAATGAACCACATCTCCAAGTTTATTTTATTTTTATTCTGTACGTATCTACTGAAATCCTTTGTTATAAAGATGCAAACAACTATATACAAAATGGCATCGATAAGAACATCTTATAGAATTTAAATTTTATTGGTAAGTTTTGCTTGCACGAAATAAGATTCGCCATGATGAAATTCATTGTTTTCGACGAAATTAATTTATCAGAAAGCTACGATTTTACTACTATTTCATAAATTATTACAGTAATATTATAATTATTTATATATTACATTCTAATATATTTTTTTGGTTTAAACGACATCGGAGTGCAACGTGGGTTGACACTGAAAAACAGTGCTGTGACGGAATTCGCTTCCGCCGCAGTGTATGCTGAGTTGTCAACCTCGTTTGCTAGGAGTACGGCGTACAATTTCTTTACTTTTATTTTAGGTAATAGTGGTGTTTTAGTTTCTTTTTTTTGTATCGTTTTGTACTTTACATATTTTTTTATTATGTATTACTTTTGTGTACATCCGTTTCTAGCAAATAAATTCTTTTTCTTTCTTTCTTTCAATCGCAATACGATGTTTGCACAATACTGTTTTACGGCAAAACAACTGGCACTGCTGGAGTGATCCCGCATAGTAATCTTACAGCCAGTAAGTTTATATATACCTTGATAAATAATTTTAGACTGGACTCGCAACCGCTCGTTGCTCTTGCTCGTTGATAAAGGTTACTTATTCAAGTAATCTTTAATTTAGAATTGAAAGAAAGTGTATTTTTCATATTTCGTTGTGAATAACGGTAGCGAGTAAAGTACAGAATAAAACCTAATTGATAAGACTCAAGCAGACTGTACTATGAAGTTGTTAAGTACAATAAATCAAAACTCCTCTAAGAAAAAAGAGGAAGATTATTTATTAACTGTTTTATTAACTTCACTCTATGATAATAATAATAACAATCTTTATTAAAATTGTACACTTGGCTACATGTATCTTATTAAATCTAAAGCCTGCGGTAGAATGAACTGTGCTACAGGCTTTAGGTTCTTCCCAACTATATGTTACATTACAGTTTTAATAATACAAGGTGTACGTGTGTGTGTGTGAGTGGGTGTGCGTGTATATTGATGTGTGTGGATGTGTATGTATGTACGTGCGTGTGTTTGATTGTATTGTATGATGTATAATATGATGAAAGCGTAATGCAAAATAAGATGATCTCAATGTCGTCTTTTGCTGTATTATGGATATGAAAAGGTCGTCTTTATAAATTCTGCGGCAGCAAACATAACTTAAAAGTAAATATATGACAAGCGCGTTCGACAATAAATGTATTGGCACGAATCGATTATGCAACGGGTCAGTGATTTAGTACAAGTCAAAAACAGCTCGCTCGCGTAGTGGACACCGCCGACAAAACGGCGCCCGCTCCGGTCGATGCCGCCTCTAACACGGGCAACTCGAACGTAACTCGTCACTGTTTCAAAATTCATTAATTGATAAATAGCATATTCACGGAACATCTGATGGAATAAACTGCGATTGCCAGCCAAGCGGGTCAACTATGGCAAAATCCCCCCAAAATGAGTGCTACAAACTTATGTGGCAATGTATGGGGGAGGCCTATGTTTAGCAAAGGACTAGTGATAGGCTGGAAGGATGATGATGAGCATCGAAAAAGTTGAAAATGGCAGTGAAAAGTCGATTAAATTCCTGGAAAAATAAACAGGAAAAGGAACAACCATCTCGAAAAATACATAGACTGGTGTTGAGCAGCAGTATCATAGATGCGAGGCGTCTGGTGCTAGGATTTAACAATCCACCTGCCAAGTGTTTGACAAAGCATCCATTCTTGGGAGAGAGCTACATATGTGTAGCAGTGGATTATAAACAGGCTGATAATAATGACTGGTATGAGTATTCTACTATACTGTCACGTGGCAGTAAGCAGCATAATGATGTAGTTATCAGTATGATACCACAATCTTAAGGAAATTACTACAATAGTGATGTATAAACATGCTCGTATAAAAAAAGTAAAGTTACAGCCTATAAATGTCCAACTATCGGGCGCAGGCCTCTTCTCGTTTTTGAGAGGGCTATGGAGCTGGGGAGGAGTCGAAGTGTCAAGTGTGTGTGAAGAGTGCGGGACAACGGGAAACGAACTCCGGTCACTCGCGTACAATGAAATTTAAGGCGCGCGCCCGGCCCTGAGCTATAATGCCTTTTGTTCAAAAACTTAATACAGTACTTCTAGCTTATCCCCGAATTAATAATAATAATAACCTTTATTCTAACAAGCACAAGACATTATTCTGGATATTGACTTTGCCTCGACACCCTGTCTGTTTGTCTCTTTTCACAAAGGCCTCCACAAATTTTGTCTATTTTTCTATATCACCGGCCACTCGTTTTCTTTCCCTGCTTCTTGTACATTATTATTTTAGACCATTTTTCCTTGCCCCTGATCGTATGCCCTGCCCAATTCCACTTTAGTTTTCTGATGGTTACTGTATCATTGATTGTTTTTATGTGTTTCTTTATAGTTGTAGTTCTTAGTCTATCTGAGAATCTTTTCCCCTTCGTGCTGCTTTTCATGGCGTTTTGGCTCATTACAAGTTTCCCATTGTCAGCTGTAATGTATTACCGTATAACATACATTGCATTGGTGTAAAATAAATAATATATTGATATGTTAATTCAAACTGCATAAAGAATTAAAAAAAACATAAACACTGAATATGTAAATTAGCTTACCAACTTGTCTGGTAAATATCATTCATATATTAGATTTTTATTTAATTAATCAGATGTAACTGAAACTGTAAACAATGGTATGGGCCGCCGGTAGTTGTGATTCCGCCTGTTGCCAGATGTTAGTTTGTTTACTTTCCTTTGTATAAAATCCATATGGTAACTGCAACTGCTGTGCAGAGAGTTACAATCTTTGTTGTTTTTACAATAAGCAAAATATACAAAAAGAAAATTGATTTATAAAAGCGGTAAAATCTTTTATTTGTACATCGCTGTATCCGGATCATTTTGTTATCTCTTTCTATCTTGGGAATAATTATGAATAAGTTACACAAAAATTCTGCCAATTCCGCTGCTTATTTTGAAGGCTCATGGCCAGTGGACTTACCGGCTGCGAGACGTGTTCGAATTTTTAATTGCATAAATTGATGAAACGAGCAAAACGTTCACGTGATGGTAAGTGCAACGTTTGCCCATAACAAATGCTGTGTCACCCAGAAAATTTCTGTGTAACACCTCACTGTGCCCATCACCCTGAGACATCAGTTCTTAAGTCTCATATGCCCAGTAATTACGCTAGCTCACAGTGCCCTTCAAACCGAAACACAGTCATGTTTGCACACTACTGCTTCACGGCAGAATAACTGGATCTGGGGTGGTACCTACCTAGACGGATTCCTGCATAGGACTCCTACCACTAGTTCAGTTCAGTTTTATGTTTAATTACATACTTACACCACTGTTAACTTAATACAGCCGTACACTTCCTAGCAATATATGACTATAGCTGCGTCTAACAGTGCCATATAGGACCAACGCAGAGCTATTTGGGAGTTTAATAACTATAATTATAAAAGGTCTAATCTTTTCTTAAAATCACTGCCTTCTAGCTCTGTTTTGACTGCTTGACTGATTTTATAGAATGAATGATGAAATAATGAAAAATTTAGTTTAAAGCATTGGCTTCTGCAATTTTTTGCAAATCGCAAGCTATAATTTTATCTTAAGTCAAAAAGAATGTAAATTTTATGTTGTTTTTTTTTATTGTATAAAGTGACGAAACGAGCAAAAAGTTCACCTGATGGTAAGTGCAACGTCCGCTCACAACAAATGCTGTGTCACCCAGAAAATTTCTGTTTGACACCTCACTGCGCCCGTCACCCTGAGACATCAGTTCTTTATTCTCAAATGCCCAGTGATTACGCTAGCTCACAGTGCCCGTCAAACCGAAACAGTAATGCTTGCACACTACTGCTTCACGACAGAATAACTGGCCCTGGGGTGGTACCTAGACGGATTCCTGTATAGGAATTGCCCGTCAAACCGAAACAGTAATGCTTGCACACTACTGCTTCACGGCAGAATAACTGGCCCTGGGGTGGTACCTAGACGGATTCCTGTATAGGAATCCTACCACCAGTAAGTCTTGTTAGACAGGATTACTCTAATAGTAATAATCATAAGCAGCATGTTCTCAACAATTGTCGCTGATGTAGGACATCAAACACGCGGATAAGTTATTGATTGGCATAAAACGAACAAATCGTTCGCCTGATGGTAAGTGCCACGTCTGCCCATAAAAAATACTGCTTCACACTGCGCTCGTTATCCCTGAAACATTTTGTTCATTTGCCCAGTAATTACACAAGCTGTCTGTTTCCTAAACCGAAACAGTAATGTTTGCACACTACTGCTCGAGCAGCGCCGGCTTTAGCTATCCAGGCGCCCTAGGCAAAATATTTTTAGCGCCCTTTATTTCTTTCTTTTCGTTAGTATTCTCAGTTAGTCTTATGTGTATTAGGCTCATGTGGCCACTGACCCCGCTGTTAAAACCAGCACTGGCTTGACAGCAGAATAACGGCACTGCTATTATGCTATCATGGTATTACCTAATTGGATTCTTGCATTGGAATCCTACCACCACATATTGAAAGAAAACCGACTAAGGTGAAAGAAAACCACGTAAGAAATTCATATCCGAGAAAAAATATTAAGAGAACACGTGAAGTCCACCAGCTTTCACTGGAGCAGCGTGACTGACTCATTCCCGGCTCCAAAACCCTCTCAGAAACGAGAGATCTGTGCTCTGCAGTGGTACTGTATAGTGGTAAAAGACTTAAACTTTACGTTTCATAAAATAATCGACAGCAATAACAACTAGTCGCACTCCTGCAATCGTTGACAATTTGCCAAAACGCCGCATATTGGCGCCGCACGGCGGCCAGACGAAGCGAAGGACGATTTATAATTAATCAACTCGCAGATGGCCAATTCGTTACACGCCTTTGACTTTTAATTGTGATCGTATTATAGATCTGAATCTACTCCGAGCGATGATTACTGGTAATCGCTCGGTTTGTTTATGTTAATTTGATAATACACGCGTTGAATGCAAACGAATTATCAAATAATTAATCGCAGCCCTCCTGTTTTTTGTTTTTCAACATTTAAAACGTAATATAATCTTAGATCTCTAGTAATATTTGTTGGAGGTATGAATCAAACGCGATATTAAAAAAAAAGTTCATCGCTCTGTTCTTATTTTTCAGTCCTTTCGTTTTTTTGCTCCTTCAAACATCTGCATGTAATCGGTTCAACAGTCGTCATTTTTACAGTTCCAAAGTCCAAAAGGGAGTACTCTTAAAAGCTCGTACAGTCCAACCGTCCGTCCCAGTCTATCACAGCGTAATTGCGGTAAAGGTCTGTTTAAAAACTAGCTGTGGTAGTTAAGGAGCCGAGCGCTCGCCTCAAATTTCATAGTACTCGTGACCTAAGTTCGATCCCCAGTGCCGGCACCACTCTGCAATTTTTAATTCAGATTATCCACGTCCTCAGCAGTGAAGGATAACATCGTGAGGAAACCTCCATGTCTGAGGAATACAAATATTTCGGCAACATGTGAAGTCCGTCAACCCGCATTGGAGAAGCGTGGCGCACTCTTCCCGGCTGCAAAACCCCTTTCAGAAATGAAGGGAGACCCGTGCTCAGCAGCTGAATGCTTTTGTTATTTATATTCCATTGCGGAACATAGGACTGCAACCATAGATTGCCAACAGTTTGTAGCTCTCATTTTGGGGATTTTGCCATAATTACCACGCTTGTCAAGCGCGTTGGCAACCGCAGTTTATTTATTCAAAAGTTACAGGAAAACGCTGCTGCCCATCTCCTGGTTTGCGATCGCCAATCCGTCTGTCAATCATGGCGATCGCGGCAAATCCTCCCAAACTTGGGAAAGATCTACGTTCAGCAGTGGACTGTAAGAGGTTAATGTTATCTTATAAAACAGTGACACTTCTGGGTTGAATATGTTTACATTATTTGTTATCCATACTAACATTATAAATGCGAAAATAACTGTTTTTGTCCCTCTTTATGTTTGTTACCTTTTCATGTAGAGGAAAGAAAGTTAATTTGCTAAGATCCGCATGCAAAATGTAACGCCGAGCACTCGGCGGTTGACAGTCGTAGAGTCAATATCACTTGATAATGCCTCGTTTTGAGGTGAAACACGTGTCGTGTTCTCGACTTCAGTGGTATGTATTGCCTAGTGTTAGTGTTGTAGTGGTGGAGAGTATCTGGTGGCGGCTCCCGGTGACGGTATTGGTATTCTTGTGCACGCTGTTGAGGGAGAGTGGGTGCTCTTCAAAACTAGGTAATGCAAACCATTTTACATTTTGCATGCGGATCTTAGCAAATTAACTTTCTTTTCTTTACTATAATGGATTTCCGCAAAGTAACGCCTGATTCTATTAACCTTTTCATGTTCCAACCGTTCAACCGATCTTGACGAAATTTGGCACAGAGATAGCTTGCATCCTGGACACATGGGATACATTCTTTTCCGGAAAATCAAATTGATCCCACGGAATATTTAAAAAACCTATATCCACGCGGGCGAAGTCGGGAGCATCAGCAAGTTTAGGTACTATAATTTTAAAATTCTTTAATCTGCAGAATTCCATTTTAAAAAACAAATAATTAAAATACGGTAAGAGAGAAATTAACGAAAACAGAATCGCAACTTTAACTTCTCAGTTGTACAACCATCCATTCAATATTATGACACGCGTATTTAATTTTTTTAATGATTGTTTATGTGATTTTAGAGCTCCGTGACAAAAACGGAACCCTTAGAAGTTTCGTCCTGTCCGTCTGTCCGTATGTTACAGCCATTTTACATGCACACTGTTTAGCCGATAGGTGTCTAGCAGGTCTTTCCTACCGACGTGTCGTAAGAGGCGACAAGGGGAAAAGTTGTACGGACAGCTTTTATTCGTGCAGAATAATACCATAATATGCAATGCTGTCACTATACTGCTCGCGGGAACGCAATGGGGTGTAAATTTTTTTTTGACTCGTACCGCAATGGCGGCGACGTGGTTCACCAGCCGTCACGCCGAACAGGACGTGTGTGCGGAAACATCCCGCGAGGGCGAAATGAGGGCAACGTGAATGGCCTCTTCCTACACCTTAAACGGGAAAAAGGCATAATTCTATGTATGTATGCATGAATTGGCACCGTAGCGATGAAATTTTGAAAGGTGTTTTTTTTATGAACTGCTCCACAATAGTATAGTGAAATTAAAACAAAAAATATTGGTGGCACACAATCCATACAACCAAAAAAATAGAGTTGCGCTGCATATAAGAGTGAGTAATGAGTATCGTCAGATAGGTCTTGAAAAATTATGAAGAAGAATCATCATCATCATCATTTCAGCCTATCGCTAGTCCACTGCTGAACATAGGCCTCCCCAAAGATTGCTACAAAGAGTGTAGCTCTCTTTTAGGGGGGAATTTAGCCATAGTTGCCACGCTTGGCAGGCGGGTTGGCAACCGCAGTTTATTTATTCTGATGTTCCAGGAAGACGCTGCTGCCCATCTTCTGGTTTTAATTTTCCCTCTGCCGACTTTTACGTTACCCACGGGATGAGATGGGGTGGTAGATTCTCATAAGCCGATACCACACGGCGTTGAAGAAGTATGAAAGTGACTAATCATTTTCAATCAATTGTCAGATATGACCTTCCAAATCGATAAAAACTGTGTGTAGGGTGATGGGCACAGTGTAGTGTCACACAGAAATTTTCTGGGTGGCACAGCATTTGTTATGGGCAGACGTTGCACTTACCATCAGGTGAAAGTTTTGCTCGTTTCATCACTTTATGCAATAAAAAAAATATTTTTGGTTACACGCTATTCCTTTCGACCCGCACTTCGCTGGTTTTATTGTGTAAAACTAGTTTCTTATAATTAAGTATGTCATCTTTAGATTATCAGTATACGTTATGTCATAAATGCATCAATTTCTAAAAGAATATACTTTGTGGGTAACGGTGCTGGTTACATAATAATTACAACTTTGTAATAAATTAATATATTGTACAGTTTAAGCTTTATTATGTAATTATTTATTGTCCCGAAATAAATTTAAATAATTTTCTGCCGATGGTTATCACTTCCTATACAGAGGCTTAATAGCCATACTAGCAAGAGCTAAGAGCAGCAAATGCTACGGACCCTGCGCCTTGGGGCCCCCACCAATACGCCCAAAAATCTATTTCGCCCTATTTTGAATACTAGGTACATAAGTCTTAAGAATTTTGTACCTAGTATTCAAAATAGCGCTATTCTTAAAGTGAACCCTGGACATTCTGTAATTGTATTTTTTATTGGATAAAGTGTCGAAACGAGCAAAACGTTCACCTGATAGTAAGTGCAATGTCTGCCCAACAACAAATGCTTTGTCACCCAGAATATTTCTGTGTGATACCACACTGCGATCGTCACCCTGAGACATCAGTTTTCAAATCTCATATGCCCAGTGATTACACTAGCTCTACCCTTCACACCTGAAACACAGTAACGTTTGCACAGCGCCACCTACCGGGTCCAATTCTGAATCTAACCCATCCAGGGAACCACACGAACACACACAAAAAAATTCATCAACATCGGTCCAGACTATTAAGAGGAGGCCAATGACATACACACGCACAGAAGAATTATATATTATAAAGATATTTATTATATATATTCCTTGTGGTGGCTTTGGAGAATCTACCACCCTATCTCATCCCGTGGGTGTCGTAAAAGTCGACAGAGGGAAAATATAAATCAGAAGATGGGCTGCTCCTGGAACATCTGAATAAATAAACTGCGTTTGCCAACCCGCCTGCCAAGCGTGTCAACTAAACTATCCTCAAAATGAGAGTTGCAAACTTTGTGGCAATCTCTGGAGAGGCATTGTTTAGCAATGGACTAACTAAAATAGGCTAAAATGATGATCATGATATATATTTCATCATCATCATCATCATCATTTCAGCCTATCACTAGTCCACTGCTGAACATAGGCATGGGGGGATTTTGCCATAGTTGCCACGCTTGGCAGGCGGGTCGGCAACCGCAGTTTATTTAATCAGATGTTCCAGGAGATGCTGCTGCCCATCTTCTGATTTATATTTTCCCTCTGTCGACTTTTACGACAACCACGGGATGAGATGGGGTGGTAGATTCTCTTAAGCCGCTACCACACGGCTATATGTATATATACATACGATATATATTTATTCTGCAAGAACCCCTCTATAGGTAAAGGACTCCTCTGAATATAGACATTCATCTCTACTATTGGCTTTACTGCTGTTGGCAACCAATTAAGGCCAGCAGTATTTTAGATTTGATCGTCTCGTCTAAGGTAGGGTCTGCCTGATGACCTTAATGTATATTACTATTCTGCTCTTCTTCTTTTTTTCATGGAGAAATGAAATGTTTCGAGTCTCTCAATGGAATGAAAGAGATCTAATGCACGTTAAAACAGCACGTTTGTCGTTATTTATGGTGATAAATTACCGCGTAATGTACAATATTAATGTATAAAAAATCACTATATCGGAGTAACGAAGGCTAGTCTTTAATTAAAACATTTTAAATTGACTTCACTTTGTATTTTTTCTATTTAACGTGATGCTATGATGATATTGAGCTGCGCTCCGATCTTTAGTGATAAATAACCCGGTCCCGCTGACGGAACTACCGGGCAGAGCAAAAGCCAGAGCGCCGCGCCGACGCCGAACGCATGGACAAACCGTTGCCCATGACGCAAAAGAGCGCAGCCGCCTCACGGCCCGCGCCTCAAATCGCAACGCCTAAAACACAGGGCTCGTCAAATTTCGCCGCAGATTTCTCACTTATTTGCGGCTTCATGCGCAGCATAAATGTTGCCGAACTTTCGACTTTAGCACGCAAAATCCGCGAAGCAAAGTCTCCTCAAGACCGACTCATGGCTACCGTAGAGCACATGAACGTCATCGACGCGATTTGGACGTTTCAATGCGCCTAAACATCACGCGCCGCGTCGAATATAAAATCTTTAATTGTTACCAATGGCGTCCCATATAGGTAGGATTAAACCACGCTCTCTGACTGTCTCGTATTTTAACGCAAACGGTCTTAAGACGCAGTTAGTTGAAGTCGCGAATTTCCTTCGTGACCACGACATCGACGTTATGCTAGTGCAAGAGACTTTCTTAAAACCTAGTATGCGCGATCCGAAGATAGCCAATTACAAATGCATCCGAAATGACAGAGTGACCGCGAAAGGCGGCACTCTGATCTATTTTAAAAAGTCCTTGCACTGTATCGCGCTCGATACACCCGACTTAGTCAACATTGAAACTTCCGCGTGTAGGTTAGCAATGACCGGCCATAGGCCGCTTGTACTAGCATCAGTCTACCTCTCGCCATCCAAACAATTATTAGAATCGGACTTAAAATCCCTACTAGATTTAGGCCGTTCTGTTATTCTCGCCGGAGACTTGAACAGCAAGCACGGCAGTTGGAATTCCAACGTAAATAACACGAACGGTAATATACTGTACAGATTAGCGGAGAGCCATAACGTAAACGTTATAGCTCCCGAAACACCAACCAGAGTTCCGACGCAGTTAAATCAGCAGCCGGACACTCTCGATGTAGCCATTATTAAGGACGTGAACTTAGAAATAGACTCTATAGTTACGCTTCACGAACTTGAGTCGGACCACCGTCCTGGTCATTTTTAAGCTGGGCCCGGCCAAATGGTGAGGTCACACAGACCAAAACCATTGTGGACTGGCGTACCCTCTGGGTCAAACTCGAGACTACGAGCTCCCAGCACTTGGATGAAATACCAGATATTATCGACTCGCCAGAGGTAGCCTGTCGAGCGATAAAATCATTCTCAAGTCATCTCGAAACAGTCGTCGGAGAATCCTCCCGGACGGTTACGGTGTCGAGCGATCGACGCTGTAATCTACCGGCGGACCTCCGACGCCTGATTAGAGAAAAGAACCGTGCGGCCAAAGCGCACGATAGATATAGAACAGACGCAAATAGACTCAGACTGCGCCTCCTACAAAGGGATGTTAAAGAGCGCTTATCTGAGTACACTAAAGACAGCTGGGACACTATGCTTGGAGAAATCGAGCCGTCGCACACTGCCTACTGGCAGTTGGCACGATCTCTCAAAGCAGAGCCGGTCTCACCCATGCCGCCACTTATTAGATCGAACGACAACTCGCTCGCCTTCGACGACAGCGAAAAAGCAGAATGCCTTGCAGACAGTTTAGAGAGCCAATGCACTCCGTCTCTCGCGCCTGCGGATCCCGACAACCTGCAGCAGGTTGCCGCGGAACTCGAACGCAGGGCTGCCATACCACCAGTGGGCGAACCACTGACTCCAGTGACTCTCGACGAAGTCACGAAGATTGTTAAAAATCTTAAAAACCGATCCGCGCCCGGCCTCGATGGCATAAACAACAGGGTGATCAAATGTCTAACTACGCCGCTATTGTGTCTGTTAGTCAGTATTTTCAACGCGCTCCTCTCCAGCTGCTCCTTCCCGGACGACTGGAAGGAAGCCGACGTTATAGGCATTCCGAAGCCTAATAAGCCTAGGAACATTCCGTCTAGTTATCGCCCAATAAGTCTCCTCAACTCGATGGCTAAGATTTATGAGCGAATTATACTCAGTCGATTAAAAGACTATGTCCTTACTAATAATATTCTTCCAGACGAGCAGTTCGGCTTTCGCCCCGAACACTCGTGTACTCATCAAGTGCACCGCTTAACGGAGCACATCTTAGAGAATTTAAACGACCGCCCTAAGCCTGTAGGCACAGGGGTCCTTATTTTTCGATGTCGCAAAGGCATTTGACAAAGTCTGGCACGACGGCTTGTATTACAAGTTGTATCACACTAAAGTGCCAGACAGACTCGTGAACATCATACGAGCCTTCTTGTCTAACCGCCTATTTCGCTTCCGGGTAGAGGGAACGCGCTCCTCAAGCCGCCCTCTCCGAGCGGGGGTCCCTCAGGGCTCCTGCCTCTCCCCACTCCTTTTCTCGCTATACACTAGCGATGTTCCTAAAGACCCGAAAGTAAATCTTGCGCTTTTCGCAGACGACACGGCCTTGTACTATTCCGACAAGCACAAGGGCCGCATAACGATTCAGCTCCAAGACGCAGCCGATCGCCTAGGCGAATGGTTCCGGAAATGGAGAATAGAGGTAAACCCCGAGAAAAGTGTAGCGATATACTTCTCGAGGAGCACACCAAAGCCCGCTAGACGATGTCACCCAATCGGCAACAATCAGCTAGGCACGATCACCCTGTTCGGACGCCCTATTCCCTGGGAAAAGAGCGTCAAATACCTCGGGGTCACTTTAGACGCAGCGATGTCGTTCGCTGCACACATTAAAAACATACGCAATAGAGCAGCTTTTATCTCAAGCCGTCTATACCCATTAACTTGCTCCTCAAGCAAAATGTGCTTAAGACACAAACTTCGCCTCTATAAGACTTGCGTAAGACCCGTAATGGACTATGCTTGCGTCGCTTTCGCTCACGCGACGGGCAATCAATTAAAGAAGTTACAGAGCGTTCAAAATCGATTCTTGCGAACTGCCACCGGAGCCGGTTGGTATCAACGCAATGTAGATCTTCACAGCGACTGTGAAATGCCTTTAATCTCTGAACACTTCAGAGAATTATCACGGCGGTTTTTCGGAAAAGCCGCGGTTCATTCAAACCCGCTGGTGGTTAAAGCAGCAAATTACCGACCAAACAGAAACGCGACCGAACGCAAACGTCGCCCGCGAAACGTGCTAGACGACACGGACGTCTCAGCTCTTCCTGACCACGATACTGTCAGTCACGATCCAGGCCACACTGTACACACAGTCAATAGCTTTAATATAACACGCACCACGACGCGCGACCGCCGTAGAGAGCGGCGCGCAATAGTCAATAATCACATCGCGTACACACGATTCACCCGTGTTCCAGGGCGGTTCTCACCGCCCAGAGTTACCGACACACAAGTCGACAGTCCGAATGGACGCGCGCAGCCTCCTTCGGACGGTCAGTAGACGACTTAAAATGTTTAAGATTTCGAAATCGCGAAAGCACGCAGCGAACGCCACACAGTCCGAACTTCGAGGTTTTTGTAGGAGTTTTTATTTATTTATTTATGTTTGGGTGAAATCAAACCTGGCACGCGGGCCCCTGGCCCGCGAGCACAGTATCCGATGAAGCTGTAAAAGCCGAGAAGGCTAACAGCAATTACATCACCGAAAATATATAGTGATAAATAAGTACGTTAACATAACAAAATATTTCCGCAGGTTTCGTGACAATTTATGTAAGACTGAATATTCAATATAATTGTAAAACTTCTTGTAAGAGCTTGGAAATGTAAATATTGCGGTAATTGACAATTTTATTAATTAAGGAGTAATAGATAAATTCATAAATATTAATTTACTGGTGGTAGGGTTCCTATGCAGGAATCCATCTAGGTAGGTAGCACCCCAGGGCCAGTTATTCTGCCGTGAAGCAGAAGTGTGCAAACATTACTGTGTTTCGGTTTGAAGGGCACTGTGAGCTAGCGTAATCACTGGGCATATGAGACTTAAGAACTAATGTCTCAGGGTGACGGGCGCAGTGTGGTGTCACATAGTAATTTTCTGGGTGACACAGCATTTGTTATGGGCAGACGTTGCACTTACCATCAGGTGAACGTTTTGCTCGTTTCGTCACTTTTATGAAATAAAAAAATGTATTCATTTTAAGCTGGTCGAGTACGACATCTGGTGCCCAGTGGCTATAGTTGGAAGTAACATCTATGTAGTTCTGCTTTTAAACGCTAGATGTCACTAAAATTAATAAGGTTTATGGGCACTTATATTATTTATAATTAATTTTAATTTTATTTCAGTTAGATGGAAAACTTACAGCTAAATTACACAACATAGGTTATTATAAATTATGAAATCTGAAATAAAACAATGTTTGCTTATAAAAATAGTAGTTTACTATTTCAGTAAAAGGACAAAAGTCTTACTAGATTAACTTAAAAAACACAAATAGTATTTAAAATACTTATAACCTTACTAAACACGAAAAGAGAAAGCTTTAACAGCAGAGAATTATTGTAGAAATGTCAATGATATTTGTCGTTTCACATGTCGGCAATATTGCTGTGAAAGATGTCAAATCTATATACATATATTTAAATTACAGTTTGATTTACACAAAAATAATATTTTGGTGTATAAGTAGTTGTCAGTAATGGGAATTGAGAATGGAAATCTAAATAATTGTTGAGGAACACCGAAACAGACTATCCTGCCTATTCCTAAAAAAAAAGCTTTATTGCTAAGAATTTTTGCACCTCACTTTTCAGTACATACATAAAAATAGACACGTCTTTATCCCATATAAGAGGTAGGCAGAGGCTGCACATGTAACCAACTTTTCAGCCCCGCGGCAAACGAGACCACCGCCATTTTGGTACGAGTCAAAAATGAATTCTGACTTTCCGTTGCGTTCACACGAGCATTATAGTAACAGCATTGCATATTATGGTGTTATTCTGCACGAATAAAGGCTGTCCATACAATACCTTAGTTGCCTCTTACGACACCTCGGTAGTAAAGAGGTAGGCGTTATTCTACTCACAATAGCACGTTTACAAATACATAGACAAAAGAAAAACACGTATAAGATCACTATCCCGCAGCATACTTCTGTATTCTTTAGTTCTTTTACTGTATTGTCTATACTACTCTGGAACGCCCTCCCTGATGATGCCAAGAAAGCTCCTAATAATATAATATAAAAAAAAATAGTTCGATATAATTTAAAGAAAGAACACATTTGACAGATTTGTTTCTTTCACTTTTATCTATTTGTGTGTGTTATTTATTTTATTTATATATACTTGTATTTAGTTTAGTATGTATCTATTTATATCATATATATATTGATTACGTTCATATATATCTTAAGTTAGGCATCTTTCTTTTAAATAGATAACACCTGCCAATTTTTTTTTACCATCAACCAGGGTGGAATGGTAGAGAATGCCGCAGGGCATTAAGTCCGCCCATTGTAGCCCTTAGTTTAAAGAGTCAACAATTAAGAATAAATAAATAAAAACACCAGAAATCGCGCGTCATTCGAGACATCACACCTGTCAAAATTAGATAAATTTTTCACCGTATGAAAAATTACGTTTAAAAGGGCAGAAAATTTTAGCCCCGAGCGCGAGTTTAAAAAGGTGACCTTTGTATGTTATTTCTGTACTCCCCAGTGCTTAATGGTTCCCCGTGATTCAATGCTGTCAATAACGCCTTTCCGTTTACTTAAATTTACACATTTCTATGTTGCAGTTTCACTTCAAACTAGCATTAGTGTAAAATATGATGGAAATAAAAACTTTACTTTGGCATATCCACATTTAGAATGTGATTCTTTACCTCGATCTTGATGGCCTTAACTAATAAAATTAAACAATTTGTATTTGTATTTTGTAACAAAAATCTACATGCAATGGAATCATTTTCGTGGGTTCGTAGTAAAAACGTAACCGTTATAGTTTCGTCTGTCTGTCCGTATGTCGCATCCATTTTACTTGGAGACTATTGGCACTTTATACATGAAATTTTGAATGAATGTGTGTAGCGGCTTAAGAGAATCTACCACCCCATCTCATCCCGTGGGTGTCGTAAAAGATGACAGAAGGAAAATTAAAACAAGAAGATGGGCGTCAGCATATTCCTGGAACATCTGAATAAATAAACAGCGGTTACCAACCCGTCTGCGGAGCGTGGCAACTATGGCAAAATCCCCCCGAAATGTGAGCTAAAACTTTTGTGGCAATGTATGGGGAGGCCTATGTTCAGCTATTTGGACTAGTGATAGGCTGAAATGATGATGATATATATTTTCGGTGATGTAATTGCTGTTAGCCTTCTCGGCTTTTACAGCTTCATCGGATACTATGCTGGCGGGCCAGGGGCCCGCGTGCCAGGTTTGGTTTGACCCAAACATAAATAAATAAATAAAAACTCCTACATAAACCTCGAAATTCGGACTGTGTCGCGTTCGCTGCGTGCTTTCGCGATTTCGAAAATCTTAAATATTTTAAGTCATCTAATGACCGTCCGAGGGAGGCTGCGGGCCTCCATTCGGACTGTCGACTTGTGTCGGTAACTCTGGGCGGTGAGAACCGCCCTGGAACACGGGTGAATCGTGTGTACGCGGTGTGATTATTGACTATTGCGCGCCGCTCTCTACGGCGATCGCGCGTCCTGGTGCGGGTTATATTAAAGCTATTGACTGTGTGAACAGTGTGGCCTGGATCGTGACTGACGGTATCGTGGTCAGGAAGAGCTGAGGCGTCCGTGTCGTCTAGCATGTTTCGCGGGCGACGTTTGCGTTCGGTCGCGTTTCTGTTTGGTCGGTAATTTTCTGCTTTAATCACCAGCGGGTTTGAATGAACCGCGGCTTTTTCAAAAAACTGCCAGTGATAATTCTCTGAAGTGTTCAGAGATTAAGGGCATTTCACAGTCGCTGTGAAGATCTTCATTGCGTTGATACCAACCGGCTCCGGTTGCAGTTCGCAAGAATCGATTTTGAACGCTCTGTAACTTCTTTAATTGATTGCCCGTCGCGTGAGCGAAAGCGACGCAAGCATAGTCCATTACGGGTCTTATGCAAGTCCTATAGAGGCGAAGTTTGTGTCTTAAGCACATTTTGCTTGAGGAGCAAGTTAATGGATGTAGACGGCTTGAGATAAAAGCCGCTCTATTGCGTATGTTTTTAATGTGTGTAGCGAACGACATCGCTGCGTCTAAAGTAACTCCTCGGGGTCTATATAATACCTCGGTATTTGACGCTCTTTTCCCAGGGAATAGGGCGTCCGAACAGGGTGATCGTGCCTAGCTGATTGTTGCCGATTGGGTGACATCGTCTTGCGGGCTTTGGTGTGCCCCTCGAGAAGTATATCGCTACACTTTTCTCAGGGTTTACCTCTATTTATGATGATGATGATGATGATACTAGTAATGTAAAAATACGAAAAGAAATAGGGATGGCACACCATCCATAAAAGTGCTACAGTGCGTGTCTTGAATGAAGCCAGCCAGCCGCAGTTTATAAATGTCCCACTGTTGAGCATAGGCCTCCTCGCATTTCTAAGAGGGTTTTAGAATTCAAATGTCATCGAAATGTATTTTATATCTCAAGTATCGCAGGTATACTCACTACTGTTTTCTTCACCGCCGAGCACGTGGTAAATCAGCACATAAAATTACAATTTTATCTGGGAATCGAACGCACGTCACTTGTGTACTATAAATATTCTATACTAATCGTATATATATACTATAAATATTATGATAATTGACGCGTGTGTTTTACCTCCTTATTTATAAATTCATAGTTTGTGTTTAATTTTTGGGCGGGTGACGACAATGCAGTCACTATCTCGCAAGCCGCATCGTTTCTTGAAAACTAATACAAAATATAATGGTTACTTAATAGCAATCCTTAGTCTTAGTAGTAGAAGTAGACTTTGATGACTACAGGTTTAATTACTTATTTTCTTGAACAAATAATTATTAAAACGCGAAATCCTGTTTGTAGATAATATAATATATTCATAGATACAACACTACTAAATACATTCGCTTAATGAAAAAGGCGTCAACTGTGTTACGCAACAATCAGCAGTGTTACGTATGTGCCTGGTTGCAGTTTAGTTAGATAATAATTGTCGGAACGCACGTGTGGCATCTGCTTCAATATTTCAGTTATTCAACTCAGTGACATTTTCAAATATAATATTAATTTAATTTGTCTGTTTTTCCTATTATTTTTCAGTACAGTGTGCACAATAGAACCGGTTACATAATTATATCTACACTTCGAATTCCAACCGTGAGTGCCTATTAACAAATCTTGATGTCGTGAATATTCAATATTTCTTTTATCAAAATATCGTATACCTACGTAACATTTATTTTAGATTTCAGATAAAAAAATTAACGTAATCCGTTGAAAAATAGTCAATTCTCCGAAAGATGGCGCTTAAACGAGTTCTGATCGTTAATAAATCATTTCCGTCAATTGGCTTGGAAATATTAAAAAAGAAGTAAGTTTATTCTTAATATAATACTTTTTTATGTATTCGTAATTAAAATTTGTTACTCAATTTTTTTTTTATTTCATACAAGTGACGGAACGAGCAAAACATTCACGTGATGGTAAGTGTAACGTCTGCCCATAACAAATGCTGTGTCACCCAGAAAATTACTGTGTGACACCACACTGCGCCCGTCACCCTGAGACATCAGTTCTTAAGTCTCATATGCCCAGTGATTACGCTAGCTCTCAGTAGCCTTTCAAACCGAAACACAGTAATGTTTGCACACTACTGCTTCACGGCAGAATAACTGGCCCTGGGGTGATTATTATTAAAACTCGTATACAGTATTTGCCTAGTAGCAATATAGAAAAACAATAAAAAAAAATTAAGCTTTGTATAGACAATTGCTTGAAAGATTTAAAAGAGAATGCGTTTGGATTAAGAGTGTATGTAGTGTGATGTTCTCCTAGCGGATTTCGACCACGGCGACAACTTCCGACTACTGGTGAGAGCCATCAACTGCGCAGGAGATATTATAGTGCCACAAGTGTACGCGCAAACACAGAGGCACTCACTCGTCCCTACCTACCCGCGCCCGATATAACCCGAGGTAGGCTAGGATGCAGTATCAGAAACACGGGGACAATCACAACACAACCAGACCCGAAAACCAACAATTTATGTTTTAGCACAAATGTTGGCTCCGGCCGGGATTCGAACCCAGGACCCTGTCGTATCTGACCATCAAATGCCTCCTATATGCTGATGATCAGGTTATATTAGCATCGTCGGAGGAGGATGAAAATTTATGAAGTTAAGACTAATATTTATAAGGTAATGATTTTTAAAAGAGGAGAAAGTATTACTCAAACTGATTGCAAAGTTCTGATTAAAGGAGAAAGAGTAGAACAAGTTAAAAAAGTGTAAAGACACTTGGGTTTAAATGATATGAGAGACGGAAAGTAGAACTGACCTGAGCGAAGAGTCTTGGCAGTCTATGAAGAATTAAGTGTACTGGCTACACATAAAGGCATGAAGGGCATCTTCATGCTTTTATGTGTAGCCAGAACGTATCTAACAAAACACGACTGGCCGTACATAGAAGAGTACTGGTCCCCATACTGTTGTATGGAAGTGAATGATGCGTGGAAATGAAATGTTAAAGAAGTATAGCTGGAATGACTTTGATGGACTAAGTGACGAACAGTGATAAGGTGTTAAGGGACAGTGATAAGGGACCTTGTGGTGTGGCAGAAGATGTAGTGACAAAGATAGAGAAAGGGATGCTTAAATGGTTTAGACCCCTTGAATGGATAGATGAAAGAAGGTTGAAGAAACAGATTTATGAGTCGAGTGTGAATGGGCATATCGGTAAGGGTTAACGTGAGTGAACGTATCACGATCAGTTCGAAGTGGTAGTCCTTACCTACTAACTAGATACTTTTAATAAAATCATGTAAATATACATATGGGAAAGTGCGTCAGTTGCATAAATCATTATTTGCTACTTAAGATGATCGTCATCTTAAGAATCCTGGCCCCCTGGCTGATTCTACCACGAATATGTTCCGATTTAGAAAAGAAGATGTCATCTGCTCGGAATATGTTAGTGTTCTTAGTATTCACTAAAGCACAGAAGCGCAGAGTGGTTTTTACCGTCAAATCTTAACAATAACATTAAAGGAGGGTTAACAGTTTTTACTGGTCACAACGTTGTGATTGAATACCGCGGTGGTAAATAACTAGTCGGATTCCTGCATATTTTTGCTGGTAGTTCTATGCAGGAATCCGTCTAAGTAGGTACCACCGCAGAGCCAGTTATTCTGCCGTGAAGCAGTAGTTTGCAAACATTACTGTGTTTCAGTCATATGAGACTTAAGAACTCATGTCTCAGGGCGACGGGTGCAATATGATGCCATACGATCTAGTGGGGGATCGCACTACACTACGTTTGCCGGTACGAGGTTGTCATTCCAGAACCTTTCTTCCCTATCGTTCGTTTATTGTTTCTACGAGCTATATGGCCGGCCCATTGCTACTTCAACTAATCTTAAGGACTATATCGATTACTTTAGTTCTGCTGCGGATATCATCGTTACGGTTTCTATCTTGCAGACAAACACCGATCATAGACCTTTCCATAGCGCGCTGTGCGAATGTGAGATTACTCTGTAACAAATTAATTTAATTATAATTTACTTTCAATGTCGTCAATCATAACATTTTAAACTTTTAAGAACGGAACCTATCGTTTTATCATATGAAGACTTTGAACCGGAATGCTTACCTAACATTAAAAAAGCAATTCAAGGTTGTGATGCTTTAATATGGAATACGAAACATCGACTTACTGGAGAAATACTAGAAATAGCAGGTAAGACAAAATGGCTTCTTTATACGGTTTTGATAGATGGATAATAGGATTCATTGGTTCTAAAATTCTGGTACGATAGCCGTCAATAAGACAACCGTCCTTAGGTTCAATACGATTACAATCTAATCTACAGTCGTTAAGAACCACAGTTAATCAAAAGTCGTAAAATGTATATTAATTAATACGTAGTACTCTTCTTTATAATAAAATCCAAAATATACACAGAAATTACAACATTTTATAAAAACATTACCACCCATGTTCTAGCTGGCGCCAAACGTCCAAAATCAATGTTAGAGACACACCAAAATCACTTGACTCAGTTTTTTTTTTAAATCTTTAAGTAAAAAAGACTTGAGTTCTGCAGTCTCTTAAGTCCAATAATTACACTAGCTATCAGTGCCTTTCAAACCGAAACACAGTAATATCACACTGCTGACTGCTACTGCCTGACTGCACAATTGCTGGCACAATAACTGGCACTGCGGAAATACCTACTTAGGCGTGTTCCTGCGTAGAAACCCAGTTAGTTCAAGATGTAATGTCGAGGTATTAGGTAATGCACTCTTCTTAAGTATGCGTAGCTATAACGCCAATTATTTTTATTTGGTTATAGGCTATTTTTGTTTTGGGTCATATTAATACAACTTTTAGGTCCCCAACTCAAAGCCATATCGACTACGTCATCGGGCACTGATCACATAGATGTAGATGAGGTGTCCAAGCGCAGCTTGCCTATTGGTAACACACCCCACGTGCTTGACAACGCTGTGGCAGATATCATCATTGGCCTTATGATAGCCGCTGCAAGAAGATTTAAGGAAGGCATCGATGATATTATAAGGTAACCAGGCACGTTGTAAAAGCGTTAAAATAATGCTTAACGACTTCTACATTCTCTTCTCATTAAATGTTGTCAGGTAAAGTTTAGTGTTTAGAGGTTTAGGATTCTTAATGTGTTGTGTGTAGTATAATTTCTAATCGTATCATCTAGAAGAGACGCAAACGTGTCTTTTTGGTCAACTTTTTTGTATTTTTGGATCACACAAAAGATCACAACAGTAAGAAAGAAAGAATACAGTGATTAAGTAGTTGGTTAATTTTTTGTTTTTAACATCATTGATTTCAAGAGAAAACTATTTCATTTACATAAACGAGTAAAATATAATAGTGTCTTAATAACACATAACTAATTTCATCTACAGTGGCAAATGGAAGTACGGTGTGCAATGGACTCTGGGTCAAGACATCGCTGGGAGCACGGTGGGTGTGGTGGGCTTAGGCGGTATCGGGCAAGCTGCGGTCCGCAGACTGAAAGGCTTCGACGTCGCCCGATTTCTTTATTCGGGACGTAGTGACAAACCTGAAGGTACGTTTGGTTTACAATTATTTCCATATAAACACTCGAAGAAGTTTGTAGGTTTTTACAGCTGCATAAAAATCAAGCCTACGAGAAAAGCTAGTTACATACATATAATTGACGAAGTCTATGCAGTTTAACACAGGTGCCTTTTGTAACCGAGAGGGTTTTAGAGCCGACAAGATCCCTTCACGCTATTGCAATGTTGGTTGTTGTGCATGTATTTACGTGTGCTCAAAATATTTCTATTCCTCAGACATGAAGATTTCATAAAACACGTGGTATATCACCACCTAAATCTGCAATGCACCTGAGGACTACGAACTGTCTAGCGAGCGGCACTTGAGCTCAAAATTCTTACGATTCTCTGCAATTCTCATCTCCCACAGCTCTTCCCAGCCCATAAGCACTGTCAAAAATCACATGAGGCCTGCTCGGCAGTACGACGTTTATAAACGATAACTTTTTTACTATATCAATGTTCTATATTGAGTCTTACCGTATTGTTTATTATTTTGATATTCTGAATCTAAAACAGACTACCAATAAGACCATAAAGCTGTTGCCTTTATTTTTTTGAATTTGCATTTGAATAAGCATTGTGAAGTGTAAGGAGAATCAAAGACCTTACTGGCAACGAGTCATTTTTGCCAGAATGGTAAAAATACTGGTTATTTTTTTTATGAAAGAAAGTAACGAGATGAGCAAATCGTTCACCTGATGGTAAATGCAACGTAACTCCCCTTAACTCTCCATAACAAATGTTGTGGCACCACACTGCTTTTGTCATTCTGAGACTTAAGTCTCATATGCCATGTACTTACACGAGTTAACAGTGCACTAAAGACCAAAACACAGTAATGTTTGCACACTACTGCTTAACGGCAGATTAACTAGCACTGCGGTGGTACCTACTACCTACCTACTAGACGGATCCCTGCATAAGAATCCTACCACCAGTATTTTTATATTGTCATTGAATGGCAACATACCTTCAAATCTTTTAAGTTTTTTGAAACAATAATCGTCTCTTTATTGATACACATAAAAATATGAACTTATTTATATTTTTTTGTGCTTAAAGTTTTTCGATCTTCATAGCAGTATTTAGCAGCAGTATTCGGTATTCATCGTTCATGGAGCGCGTTAAAAGCTAAACATTGATTGGAAGTTGTTGTTTACAGCAAAGACTCTAGGTGTCCATCGAGTCCCGCTAGAGCAGTTGCTGAAAGAGAGTGATTACGTGTTGCTGTGCTGTCCGCTTACTAAAGAAACCGAGCATCTGATCAACGCCGACACTTTGAAGATAATGAAGAAAAACGCAGTACTTGTCAATATTGGGCGAGGAAGTGAGTTTACACCGAAAACCTTGATGTTCTCTAGTATCATCATCGACCAACGACGTCCCTGAGTAAAAAAGTAAAGTTACAGACTATAAACGTCTCACTGCTCAGCACGGCCTCCTGTCTATATTTAAGAGGGCTATCAGTGTTCGGTGGCTCCCTTATTGTTATTGTTTGGTTTGGTTGCAAGTTGCAACCGGTTCGTAGTAAATTAATTTGTTTTGTTTTTAGTTTGTTTGCCAGAGTTGTTAAAGTTTGTATTTTATGGAAGTGAGTAAAGAAACGAGCAAGTCGTTCTTGTGATAATAAGTGCAACCCCTGCCCATAAGTCAGTGGAACTTTGCATTGAAAAGTTTTGTACGGCACAGCACTGAGCTGACTAGCTGACCCGACAGACGTTGTCCTTTTCTTTTATTTTTTATTTTCGTGGGGAAATCCTGCATGGATGCATGCATTATGGCGGACTCCTACCGGCCAAAATCCCACGGTATTCCTATCGGCGCCAGTAGTCGGGACTACGGGAAAGCTTCCGCACACTACCGCAGTCCCGTCGGGGATGGCCCTGTGCGGGCCTCTCCTTTGTGGGGGTGCAGCTGGATTTCTCCGCCCATTCTCCAGGTAGAGGCGCGCGGGTATCGCAGTTCTGAGCACCTATGTGGTGCTAAGAACGCCGCGTGGCGTCTGTGGCGGGACCCCAGTGGCGGCGCTCTCCGAGGCTTTTGGAATGAAATAGCCTCGGACTTGCGCCACCTCGAGTCCCAACATCCCTATCCTACCGTCAACCTATGCCACAGACACGGCGGAAAGATGGGCAGCCTCCTCATATGTGTCCCCCGGGCGCAAGTGTGATCTGTTATGCTGACGACACTCTGGTTACTGCCAGGGGGGACACATATGAGGAACGTCGCCCCTCAACACCCGGTCGTAGCCGATGTTCCACAGGAGTGGCCGTAGGACCGATCCCAGTGGAACACCGCACGACATAGCCCTCCGTGTCGTTCCGCCTTCCCGCCCAGGGTACGAAACCGAACCAATCAGAGAGGTAATCCCGACATTCTATATGTGAATTAGAGAAATAGGTCATGCCGTTCACGCGTGTTGCCGTGACCAATGGAAATAGGGATTCATTTATATATATATGTACACACATACATATATATGTATATTCATCAGTTTTAAAATATTACGACGAAACGACTTAAGTGAGTCTTAGGGTTTACTATCTATTATCTGCACATATGTAATTTTTCGAGTTTTAGTAGGCTTTAAATTCAATCCCTTCGAACTGACAGACACACAGAGAAGTATTTATTAATAAAGTTGTGATTTCATTTTGCAATTTTAAATTATTAAAGATTTTATTTTCTTAGGCATCTTTATTGTGCCTTATTTAATAAATAATCACAGTTTAATAAATTGTTCTTCCTTAATTTTTGAAGTAATTTTATTACCAGATATTGTGGACCAGGACGCATTGTATAATGCTTTGAAAGAGGGAACAATTTTTTCTGCTGGACTTGACGTGGTTACTCCCGAACCACTTCCTAAAGACCATCCTCTGCTTTCGCTGCCAAATTGCTGTAAGTATTATCGAGAATAAAGAAACTCACTGAGGTATTATTATTAGATTAGATTTTCGTTTAGCGATTTAAACGATATAAAAAATTTAATTAATAAAAAACACCTAAAGTAAACATACCTATTTCCAATGGATTCTCAAAGTTGAAGGTATTTCCAAGCTTTTTTAGAAAAACAGCGTTATCTTTGATATAACCACATTATTATGTTGGAAAAATATTTCAGAGAAAATATTTTGATCATATAATTTATATAAGCGTGTTACCATTAAACATTTCGAAATATGAATCAGTTGTCATGCTGCGGCCGATAAGCTCGCACGTGTTATACATTTTTAACCTTGTGCGCCTGTAAGTTAACTGTTTTCTTAAATAAGGTTTTTCCCTGCTATTTATCTTTATTAGGTATTTGTTTGTGTATTTATCAATAGGAGAATGTGTGTCTCTAATGAAATAATTATTCGTTTACTGATTTTTAAGGGTTCCGTAGTCAACAAAAAACCCTTATAGTTTCGCCATATCTCACAGACTCTTAGTACCAGAAAACTGTGATTTGGCACGGGTATACATATTTATCACACAGTCAAAGTGGTAAAACCAAATATCGAAAAAAAAATTAGGGTATCTCCCCACACGTAAAGTGGAAACGATTTTTTTTCTCGTCATCTCATGGTGTGGGATGTCGTTGGATAGGTTTTTAAAAATATTGCGGGTGCGTGAAAATCATTTTTCGATTCAGAGATCCGTTTGCGAAATATTAAGCTTCAAAGTGTTAATTTTTGTCTTATTACAGCGCACTGAAACGACGAAGTAAATGTTTTATTGAAAAAGATTTGTTGTTTATAGTAAAGGAAAATTTACAACAATAATTTTAGGTTATTTAAGTATTATTACTTTTATAATTTAATAAGGTATATTTTTATGTAAATTTTAGTAGTATTACATTTTATACTCGTAAATAGAAACTTGATTTATTTAGCATGAAACGTTTTTCCATGGCACGGTATAAGAAACATATTTCCGCGTAGTGTATATGGCATAGAGGATTAAAGACAGGTTATAAATACCTTTAATTGTGTTACCCTTGGAAATAGGAACAACATACCACAGAAATTTACAAAAAAAACTCGGAAATAGGGGAATAATTTGTAATCCGAATTGAGATTACATTCTTTAAATTTGGATATATTTTAAGATATACTGAAACTGTACAAATGCTAAATATTTAAGATTCAATACACATCATTATTTTGTTATTTGTATAGGAAATAAGATGCATATACATACTCATGTGTTATTGGCACAAAGCGTAGAGCTACAATTTGAACTTTAATTCTCTTGAATTTCTGGCGAATGTGACAAAAGTATTGCCGTTTTTCTCTAGAGTATAAATATTTACCTTTAACTACAACTTAATTAACATTTTTATTCTTTATGCTCTTAAAGAACTTGCTGTTAAATTATCTTAAATTTAGTAATTATATTAAATTGAGTCAGATTTTTTTCAATTATCCATCTATTATGACATTGTTAACCTAATGTTACACTGCTCTCATTCTCTTGCGGGTTGCACACCTCTAATGAAGTTAATAATTTACTTAATTTATAAAAATCATAAGGTACGGTATTCTTTGCAGTCATAGTGCCGCATCTAGGCAGCGCAACAATTGCTACAAGAAATGCTATGGCCACTATATCAGCCAACAATATTCTACAGGCGTTGGAGGGAAAACCAATGATGTATCCGGTATCCTGATTTATCGATGTATCAGTGTTTATTTACAGACATCACTATCAAAATATAAAATGTAACAAAGTACTTTTTAATTCCTGAGATGAACTATGACTTACATAAATAAACACATTTTAACTATATTCCTCTTTTATTCTTTTTTCATTAACATTAAAATGCAAATTAACAATTCTCAAAAGCAATTGCGTCCTTTTTGACTCATTATTGTCTCTGATGTCCAAAGCGCGATGTATGATCTAGGATTACTTTCTCAACAAGTACAATCTTATTATCATTTTATGAATTAGATAGATAGATAGATAAAAGTTTATTTGCATATCACAATACAGTACACGCATAGACAAAATATAAAACACAATTTAAAAAAAAACTAAGACACAATGAGTAAAATGTAAGAATTAACAAAAACAAAATAAAAAAAAACTATTTATATACATACACATACGCACATCAAAATATAAAACTATCCAAGGTATGCCTGCACTGCAGTATGACAAAACAAAAGGGTCTACACTCAGCATGAGCTGCGATCATACGCAGCGCTGATTTTCAGTGCAACCCTCGGCCCATCTCAGACAGGTAGTGTACCTTTACTAAAATACTTAAAATTAGTTACGAAATTATTACAAAAACCAAAAAAACCAAAAACAAAAAAACGCAAAATGCTATAAAACAGAACATCAACATGCAAACATAATTATATTAAAGACTGCGACAAAAAACAAGATTTTTTTTTTTTTTACGTCTGCTTTTGTATGTTTAGGAGCCAAGCCTTATACTTACCCTAAAGTTATTTATTGTCAGAACGTTTCGTAATGGTGGAGGCAGATTATTCCAGCATTTTGTCGCATTGTATTTGAAACTGCCTCGAAAAGCAGCTGAACAGTGTAAAGGCATAACCAATCTACACATTGATGCTCTTGTTTGATAAGCAGAGTTCTGATCGCTCAACTTGTGTAATTTTGCATACAGATACGGCGGTTTTTTATTTTTAATGATTCCAAATAACAAAGTGGCAAAATTCAGATTTCTGCGATTGTGCATATTAAGAATATTTGAGTTGTTCAAATAGGGTGTTATATGTGAACGTGGTGGAATAGTGAAACAGTACCTTGCACAAGCATTTTGAACTCGCTGTGTCAATTTCTTTGTTCGCGAAAGCAGACATGAACCAATAACCGTATCCGCATAATTCATTTTAGATAACACGAGAGCATCACAGAGCCTAATACGAAGATTAGTACCAATGTTATCTCGTATTCGGTATAGTAATTTAAGCCTGTAGAAGCAATTACGGACTACATTAGACATATGATTTTCAAATCTTAAATTTTCATCGAATATGACCCCCAAGTTTCGACACTCATGCACTCGCTCAATTCTCTCACCTCCAACATAAATATGTGGGTTATAATTACCTATTCTTTCCACTTGTTTAGGTGAACCTATAATCATGTATTTCGTTTTACTTGAGTTTAATACTAAAGTGTTGTTTACTGACCATAAAGCTATTCGCTCTAGGTCAGCATTCATTTTGTCGATCGCAACTTGTATCTCATTCGGCCTAACAGAAATATATAACTGAGTATCATCAGCATATATGTGATACTTAGAATGTTTTATATTTTGTGTTATATCGGCACTATAGAGAATAAAAAGTAGAGGGCCTAATATAGAACCCTGTGGAATTCCCCTTTTCAGCTGCTTACAAGACGATACCTTTTTCGTACCATTCTCAAGTTGCAGTTCAATGAATTGCTTTCTATTACTTAGATAACTGCTAAACCATCTTATTGTCTGAGTGCTGAAACCGTAATATGTCATTTTAGACAGAAGCAATGAGATATTTAAACTATCGAAAGCTCGAGAAAAGTCTAGAAGTACTAACAGTGTTCCCTCTCCCGCATCCTGTGCGGTTAGTATATCATCAACAACATTGATTAAAGCTGTAGACGTGCTTCTGTGCTTTCTGAACCCTGACTGCAATGAAGGGAGATGTTCATTTGTCTCCAAATACTCTACTAATTGAAGGCTGATAATCTTTTCTAATACTTTTGACATGCAGGGTAAGATGCTTATTGGCCGTAGGTCTTTTAAATCTGAAGGATTACTTATTTTTGGTATCGGTCTAATAAGTGCAGTTTGCCACTGTTGCGGAAATACACCTGTTCTTAGTGATGTGTTAATTATATCTGTGATGGTTTTTACAGTGTCTGGTAAAGTCATCACAAGCATTTCCAGCGAAATACCATCAACACCTATAGCATTGGAGTGAAGTGATTTTATCGCTTTTAGCACTGCAAACTCATTTACTTCTTTTAATTGAAATTGGTCGGCTGCATTATGATTAAACTCATAATAGGTCAATTGAGAAATTGAGACGCTACTTTTACCCGGGACTCTAAGAAAGTGATCATTAATCTTATCAGGGTCATCAAAACAATCAGGCAGGATCATATTCTCTTTAGATTTAACTGTGACTTGCTGCTTTATATGCTTCCATAAGATCCGAGGATTTTCCAAGTTATTATTAATATATTTTGTGAAATAAGCATTTTTTTCCGTGAATAAAGCCTTAGCAACAATTTTCTTAATTTCCTTATAAAACATTAAATGCTTATCCAGTTTAGTAGAACGGGCCCTGGAATATGCCTTATCACGTCGTTTCATCATTAACATAATGTTATAAGTTATCCATGGGTAGCAACGTTTCTTTATATAAAGTGATTTTTTGGGAGCATATTTATCGAATAAGTTTAAAATAGTCTCGTTGAAGTGTGCAACTTTCTGGTTTAAATCTGGTAAAGAAATT
The DNA here is from genome assembly GCA_019845155.1 of Luehdorfia chinensis. NCBI lineage: Eukaryota > Metazoa > Arthropoda > Insecta > Lepidoptera > Papilionidae > Luehdorfia > Luehdorfia chinensis. Next base: position 4,487,520 of record JAHVAK010000003.1, on the reverse strand, counting down.
ATGCGATCCCATTCTATGTTTTTCATGTCATAATTAAATTGATTCACGTCAATGTCATTTATGGGTCTTAATAATATTTTTTTAGGTGTAAATTGATCTTTAGCTATATTTAAATGACACGAAATAAACGCATGACTGCTCAAATCAGGTATGTAGTCCACACAAATATTATTAGTAGTTACATCAGAACATACAAGATCTATTAACGTCTCATTGCGATCTGTGAAGTGCGTGGGTTGCTTAATTAGTTGCATTAAATTAGTTAAACTTAAGAACCGGTTCAACTTTGTCTTACTGGAGTAATTTTCCTTAAGCATGTCTATATTAAAATCTCCCAATAAAACTGTACAATCTCGCCATGAGAAAGACCCCAGAGATTCGACCAACGCATCAAGAAATAACTGTATGTCTAACCATGGTGGCCGATAGGCCGTTCCAATTACTACCTTTTTGCCACACAAATTAACACAGAGCCACATCTGTTCAACTGAATGAGTAACTGGGTGACTTAGTGTACGCGCAGAAACACCAGTTCGCAAGTAAAAACCGACCCCTCCCCCACGCGTGCGTACATCACGCGGCCTAGGTACATGTCGCAAATGATATGCAGGAAGGAAAGGCGCACGACTATCTTCACCTTCTCGTAACCATGTCTCGTTGATTGCCATGATATCGACAGCATGACGCTCCATCGCTACTATAAATTCTTCGTGCCTGCTACCCAGAGATCCTGGGTTTAAAAATCCAACTTTTAAATTATTTAGGACCGCCATTAGAACCATGTTTTTTTTTCGCATCGTAAATATACATACACACTTTATATAACTTGCAGTTAATATTATTATGAATTATTATGAAGTAAAAGCATACATATCTTTTAAGAAAATAACAAATGGGGAAAACAAATTTAACCGATTCACTACTACGAAAAAACAATAACAATAACAATCTCTGGAAACGATTTAAAATACTATAATTACAATGGGAATAGGCCATACTGCAGCGCAAACAAGATAGTAAATAAAACAGAAAATATAGTCTAACAACATCTGGTTTACAAGTGTGTTTAACATACTTACTTACAGTGATAACAAAACTTTTATTCTTCAAAAATATGCACATTTTATAAAGAAAAATACAGATATAACAATGAAACAATACTAAACAAACATTGATCAAAATAATAGCGTAACAGCTCAATTTCAAATTAGTTTTATCCTTCAAACCTGTCCACAACCAAAAATCATATCTAAATCCTTATCAATATGGATACGATTACTAGCTGATATGGAGTCGCGCCTGACGTATATGCAACCGTTTCTTGTCCATACATATTTCCAGTTATTGCGTCTAGCTTCTTGCCGTGCCTTATAGAATAGCTGTCTGTTTATATGCGTCAGGCGTTCATTTAAATAAAAGCGACTTGTTTCGGCAGCTATATTCATGCCAGTCGTATCAAGCCCACGGCGCACGCGTGCCGCGCGCAACAGTTCATCGCGAATCGCACGCCGCGCCAGACGTACAATGATAGGTCTAGGTCTTGCCCCTTCCGCATGCTCGCGTTCGCGACGCATGCCTCCACGCTCTGCACTCACTACGTCGCGCTCGTCCAGTTCGATTCCCACTTTTTTCGCCACAAGAGTTAAGATATGTATTGGGTTTTCTCCGCTTTGTTCTGGTAGACCGGTTATCTCCAAGTCATTTAGAAGCGTCGCTTGATCTTTGTCATTAATCTCGCGCTTTAACTGAGCAATTGTTTTAAACATCTCACTTTCCGAGTGCGTATTCACTTCTTCTGTAGACTTACGTTCTAGGGACGCTACACGACTTTCAACGCCGTTTAAGCGAGAGTTAAATTCTACCATTGTGCTATTAAGCTTAGCTATTTCTTGTCTAAAGCTAATCATCTCTGATGACAACGTTTGCAGCTCACTTCTGAGAAGCTTAATCTCATGGACTAAACTTCCTCCGCTGTGATCTTCCACGCTCGCATCAACAAATGTTTCCACTAGGTCTTCAGTCTGTGAGCCGTTCGGGCCTAGCTGCGGTATGCCTGTGTCTTTAGACTTGGAAGATTTTAGATGGCAGCCCTTACACTGCCACTTCGGGGAAACTTTTGCATCAGGACTTATATGAACACATATGCGATGGTAAATAGAAGCACATTTGTGACATTTGGCGCCATCTGTTGACGAGATATACTTGCCGCAGTGAGCACATTTATTAGCCATGATAGATGTGTTGTTCGATAATTGGTTCCAAATGAATGCAATAGATGGCGATGGTGAGAATTTAAAGATTATTTATTAACGTTATTTTATTGTCAATATTATGTTCGCAAAGCACAAATAAAAGATATTACACGGTCTACCAAAAAAAATTAAGCTACTATCACAAAGAACTTATTCACTACAGGTAAACCTGATGAACAATTGCACAGTTTCAGCGGGTACACCAACAGCTGATTACAACAGCTGATTGTCAAAGTTGTATTATAATCGGATTTTATTATTATATTACTTAGTTTTGAACGTTGATAACACTCTTGACACTCTGCACTACAGTTATGAACCGAAATATCCACACTTAATTTTAGTTAACTTGCATTACTATTTTATATACAACAAAATAACAAGAGCATATACTCTCACACACTACCCGCCCTGATGTCTCTGATGAATTAGTGAAATAAGGATGGTTATTCATTCTATTTATTTTAATTTTCAGCAGCATGTATGGATTTTGGTAATGTCCTCCTAGCTGGTTTTTAACGACAGCGACAGCTATCAACTGCGCTGGAGATATTATAGTACCAGATAATATAGCACAAGTGTACGCGCAAACCAAGACGCACTCACACCTCCTAATCTAACCGTGCCCGATGTAACTCTTATGCGATGGAGCGGTTTTCAACTGCCCGGCGACGGCACGGCGATAAGACCGCCGGCGCCGACAGCAAGCTTCTCGCTTTTGCCATCCGGCAAATTTGCACATTTATTGCGTAATTATGTAAGCAGTGGTAGTGTGTGTGCGTGATGTGTTATGAGGGACGCGGGGAAGCGAAGGGAAGCGTTGCCGGGCCTAGTGGAAAGATCGTCGCCGTTGCCGTGCCGGGCAATTGATAAACGCTAATAAAATTGGAGGTAGACTAGGATGCAGTATCGTAGATACGAGGACACTTTTTTTATTGGATATAGTCACGAAACGAGCAAGACGTCCACCTGATGGTAAGTGTAACGTCCGCCCAAAACAAATGCTGTGTCACCCACACTTTTTCCGTGTGACACCACACTGCGCCCGTCAACTGATGTCTCAGCATCAGTTCTTAAGTCTCATATGCCCAGTGATTACGCTAGCTCTCAGTGCCCTTCAAACCGAAACACAGTAATGTTTGCAGACTACTGCTTCACGGCAAAATAACTGACTCTGTGGTATCTACCTAGACGGATTACTGCATAGGAATCGTACCACCACTCATAACACATTCAGACCCGAAAACCAAGTTTTTGTGTTAAATCTCAAACGTTAGTTGCGGCTGAGATTGGGTTCGATTTCCGACTCCCAGTGTAGAAGTCCAGACACTGTCCACCAGAGCACGCGTGTTTTATGTTTACTTAGTAAACATTTTCGTTTAATCACTTGAGCTTCACGGAATCCAGAATATTTCTGTGTGACACCACACTGCGCCCGTCACCCAGAGACATCAGTTCTTAAGTCTAAAATGCCCAGTGATTACGCTAGCTTACAGTGCCCTTCAAACCGAAACACAGTAATGTTTGCACACTACTGCTTCACGGCAGAATAACTGGTCCTGGGGTGGTACCTACCTACACGGATTCCTGTATAGGAATCCTACCACCTGTAAGTGAAGCAGCATTGTCTCAACAATTGTCGCTGATGATGGACATCGAACACGTGGATAATCAGTTATTGATTGGCACAATTTCGCTTGAAATCGTTACTTGCAAACAAGATCGCGAAATGGCGCTACATCACGGAACGAATGACAAATTCGTGCAATATAAGTACCTATTTTTTGTAAAATTGTGTCTATTGTTTTGTGAACCTACCGATTTTTATTTATTAGTTTATTTAAATTTTATTGTTTACCCTTAAAGGATACAGTGATCCGACTTAATGCCAGTTGGCATTCTCTGCCAGTCAACCCAGGGCGTAGTGAAAAATTGTGGCAGGTGTTAAATTAAAAAAAGAAAATAGTAGTTTCTAGAAAGCTATTAAGAAATACAAAATGCAATTAGATAAAATACTCAAAGTATATATTAAATAAATACATAGGAATAAAAGTTATGATGACAATACCATGATACACAAATATGATATACATATAAACTAACATACATACACAAATGCATATACAGAAATACACGTGATTGGACGCCCGCGAAGATAGGAAGAAAACCATTCCAAGACCGAGGGAGCGAATCTAAACTGGGAAAGGATGGAAAGAAGTATATCGTGATCGGCTGTGTTAAAAGCATACAAGTCATAAAAGTCTACAAGCACCATCACGGTTACTTACTATCTTATTTTCCATAGCTTGTCTTATGTCGTCGGTTACTTTTAGTAAAGCCGTGGTGATGCTGTGACCAGGGTTAAACCCATACTGGTAAGAACTCAATAGGTTATATTTATATATGAATACGGAGAGGTAGGTACTACCCCAGGGCCAGTTACTCTGCCGTGAAGTAGTAATGTGCAAACATTATTGTGTTTCGGTCAAAAGAGCACTGAGAGCTGCTGTAATCACTAGGCAAATGAGACATGAGAATTTATGTCTCAGGGTGACGGGCGCAGTGTGGTGCAACACAGACATATTCTGAGTGAAACAGCATCTGTTATGGGCAGACGTTACACTTAACAGCAGGTGAACGTATTGCTCGTCTACTCTCGTCACTTTATCAAATAAAAAAAATACACAAGCTTCCAAAACCTTAGGTGTTTTCCGGATTTAAATTTATTTTTTACCGTTTTTACTAACTGATCTGTCGCTCAGGAGCATCTCGTATAATGTTACGAAATATACATTACAATAATTACAAAGAATAACAAACAAATTATAACCAACGAAAGACGCAATCTTTATCTTTAGACAATAATTCTATGAGCATAGAATAATTTCTTCTTTATTCTACAATCTAAAATAATATGAAAAAAGTGCAAAAGTGATGGTTAAGAAATAATACGCCATAATCGCGATGCTTGATGACGGGCCAACGACCGCAGTACCATACACCATAGACGCTGATGACCGTTACCGGGTCTAAATAATTTAAGTCTGGCATATATGGGATGGGATTGGCCGTGTGGTAGCGGCTTAAGAGAATCTACCACCCCATCTCATCCCGTGGGTGTCGTAAAAGTCGACAGAGGGAAAATGAAAACCAGGAGATGGGCAGCAGCATCTTGCTCAAACATCTAAATAAATAAACTGCGGTTGCCAACCCGTCTGCCAAGCGTGGCGACTATGGCAAAATCCCCCCAAAACGAGAGCTACAAACTTTTGTGGCAATCTATGGGGGAGGCCTATGTTCAGCAGTGGACTATTGATAGGCTGAAACGACGACGACGACGATATATGGGATGTTTACTCCACCATCTATCAGAGACCATTTTGGACTTTTACGATATTTTCACGCTTTTGATTTTTGGTAGGTTAAAAAAAACATTAAACAATCTTAACCAGATTACACCGTTCTAAGGTCCAAACCACTCTTATATTATTTCACTAAATGTTGATATTTGAAAACTGCAAATGTTACATAATTTTTAATCTTAGGGCATGGATAGATCTTCTGATAGATAATCTGTTGGTGTAACTTGAACAGCAAGTTTTTTATATGGAATGCGAAAAGCGAACGCCAGCGTATTTATATTTCTGTTCCCCGGTCAGTTTTAACCCAGACCTTGTTGCGTACACCCGCCGAGAACAATCTCTTAATACATTATTTAACTGATAACGCGTTCGCTATCGAAACGATTTTAGTGCTAGATAAAGCAATGTTTCATAAAAATCAACAAAGAATACTTAATGTCGTGTTTATCGCGGCAGTCTTTCAAACAGTGTCGTCGGCGAATATCGCGTTAAACACGAGCATGGCGAAATCACTAAAAGTTCTAGTTTCATCTAACGATTTCCCTGAAAGTGGAATTACCGTTTTAGAAGAACAGTACGTATTGTTTTCTATTTAGTTACGTGGAATTATTTTTTAAATGTATGTTACTTTTTTATCAATTTATCACTTTAATATGAAGAGGTTATGAAAACAAAGTTATCAGTTTTGATATACATTTCATTTTATAAACCACGAAATTTACATATGTCCATATACAAAAACAACCTGACTATATATATATAATTAACTTATAGAATTTCTGTTCAAATTTGCGTTAAATAACAAAAACATTTTGACGATAAACTCTTAGTTGAAGACGTTTGTGAGTGACAAGTGACAACTAGAGCTAGACTGTGTCGAATGTCGATCAAGATTGATCGAATAACTTTGATTTAATCAATACCCGACCGGGAGAGATCGAGCCTTGAAGCGGTAAAAGATGTATTCGGGAGCATAGAATTTGATGAGTCGGTGAACACACATAACTAAACCCGTAAATGAAAAAAAAAGGATTCAATTAACGGTAATATTGGTAAAACCTGTCGTTGCACAATCCCTAATTACCCGAACGATCCATAATTTTTCCACGATCGACAGATTGGTATGATGATTGGCTGATCGATCGACACAGGTCTAGTGACAACTAGATGGGTTACGGATCGTCATTATAATCAGGCATAGGTATTAGAGCATACAGCCTTATTTCTCTGTCTTACGTCTCAAAATATTTCTGTTTTTAATATAAACATATTATTAAAATTTAACAATATATTATAAACAGTTTTCAACACCACACGATCGACATGTAAATCTTCATGATGAGCCATAAATAATATTTTGATAAGTAATACTAATACAATACTTAAAAAATATACCTAATAATGAAAGTGTTACTACTTTTTGCTTAAAATACTAATTACCATTCCGCATCCAAAATATCCAATTTTTATCTGTGTTTTAGCTTCTAGATAATAGACGCTTGTGTATATTTCATTTTATAAGTATATTATTTTGATAAGTATAGTATGAATGCAACGTATAATACGTAATAAAGTCAAGACTTAAGAATATTTTATTTGTAATTGTATTTTTTTTACTTTTATATACAAATGCCTATAACTTCTTCACCAAGGGTTTTCTAATGTTGAACTTTAGTTTTACAGTTCTGAAAAGTCGATACATTCACTTCGGTGAAAAAGGTCTTACAAATAGCCAAGAAGAGTTGTTGAACCTCATACCAGGATGCTCAGCACTCGTTTGGGTTTCTCACCACCCCATCACGAAGGAACTCTTGGACAGAGCCGGTAAGTGAGCACTGGATACATATAACGTTATTTGAACATTCCTACTCGTATGTTTACTACACACTTGAAATTCATTTAACCGGATGACAATTTTACTATTATGTTCAAGTTGACAAAAAACAAGTCGATTTCTTAAAAGGTTAGCACACTTTTGGTAATCATTAATTATGATGCATACCTCGTAGAACGAGAATTTCAGTCAAATATGAAGAAATTGATAAACCAAAAGTAGTAGGGTCATGGTAATTTTAAGAGGTAACGCATCTTTTTTTTTATTGATAGTTTAAATTTAAAACAGAGTACGAAACAGTAGTTTTTTACCCCGTTAAAAAGAATAAAGTGGATGAGGACCAAAGATTTTTCGTTATTAGTGCCACTAATTCAGGAAAATCTAATGGCAGACAACGAAACAATCTATCTAAAATATCTGTAGTTAAGTATTGCCAGCATTCACTTAACACTAACGCCTACCTTATTCAGTTTTCTTGTTAAAATCTACATTACAGTACAATTGTACTGGTGGTAGGATTCAGAATTACTGATAGCTTCTACTAAATAACAGAAAAAGTATTACCGAAGCAGTAAAAGAAGGCTCATGAACATCTCATTTTAATTCCTGCAGGGCCACAACTTAAAATAGTAAGTACGGCGTCAGCGGGCTACAACCACTGCAACGTGCCAGAGCTGAAGGCACGAGGCATCAAGCTTTCCAACACACCCAACGTGCTTAGCGCCGCGGTCGCGGAAATTGCTGTAGGCCTCATAATAGGTGCCGCCAGACGCTTCACTGAGAACTTGGATCAAGTGCGCAGGTAAAAAATAAACAAGCCTTTTTAAGTTATATTAAAGTAATTAATGGTCCTCTGAACACCTACATCCAGGGACTACAACACACGGACATCTAGATTGTCCGTGTGTTGTAGTCCCTGATGAGTAAGGACTACAATACCTTGTTGCCGAAAATTAAGTTGAACCTGGGGTATATCAACCTTATAAGGAAGATATTCAACAGAATGGGGACGAAATGCAACCAGTAGGAGCTTAAAACAGATCTGAAAAAAATTTGTATAAAATAAGATTTATAATTTTCGCGAAGTCCACTGCGCCACATCACATTGTTTTATCTGGTTTTATTTCGCAAATAAAAATATCTGACAACTGCATGTGATCGATGACAATAAAGATACAGCTCATGCATAGTAACTTCTGTTGCGTATCTATACTAATATTATAAATCTGAAAAGTTTGTTTGGTTAAGCGCGCTAATCTCAGGACTTACTGGTTCGAATTGAAAAATTAATTTAGTGTTGGATAGCACATTGATCGAGGAAGGCTATAGGCTACTATATAACATCATGCTACGACCCTTTTAAATAAACAGCGGGTGAAAACAACTAGTCATTGATATTCTTGATTGTAAAATTTATCTATGCCTACCGCGTCCCAATCACATGTAAATAACCTTCATCTGTTGTCGACAAAAATAATATAGTAATTAACTGTAATATTATATAGACTTTATTTGATAATTTACAGTCAACGATCGACTGGATCTCCGCAGAGTAATTAAAATAAAAAAATATGTAATTAAACATTGTAGTTAAAATTATGCAGTGTGCATAATTTTTATTCTACGTTACCAAATCGCTTTATTTATTTCGCATAATTATGCAAACATTGGGAGACTCAAAAGAATAAAGAGAAAACGAGCTGCATACGTACGGAAAATATCCAAATTGACGTTACTATCAGAAGTGAAAAACTGAAGTGGTGATGACAAGGTACGTGCGTAGGTAAAACAAGCTAAAAAAGTTAACCACTAGTCAAGCCACAGAAATAATAAAGAGCACACCACAAAAAATGGTTTAATGATATTAAAAAATGACTGGTTTTCTGTGGAATAACAAATTTTACAAATTATGGCCAAAGCCCAAGACAGAAGTTATTAAGATATAGTGAAATGCCTGCACCTCATTGACGAGAACGTAACTTATAAATTAAAATCGTTTATTTGCTTACTAGCTGTGCCCTTCGGTTTCACCCGCCAATTTAAAAGAAATCGCTCTAAGGGTCGTAGCGTGTTATATAGCATATAAATGGGCTATCCGACACTAAAATATTTTTTCAATTCGAACCAGTAGTACATGAGACTAGCGCGTTTAACCAAACAAACTCTTCAGCTTTATAGTATTAGTATAGATTTTACCTAATCCAGATCGTTACAATGACAAAGTTAGTAAACCAAGTAAGCTTTTTGTCCGCCCTCTGTAATCCTTTTTTTTTAAATAAGCTGAACACAATAAAGAATAAATAAATTAATAAATAATTAAATAAAGCTTTTATTATCTGAATTTAACGAAGGCTTTTAAAATTCGGACCAAAAAAAAATAATAATTTAAAGCTGAAGGTACCCTAAGTTAACTATGACAACAGGACATCTGTCACCTCAGTGACCATAGGTGCTGCAAAGCACTCGAAACGTCGGGTTATAACTAGTAAAAATTAAACACGATAAAATGCGTAAAATTTTTTTCATTTAAATGTGTAGTGTTCGCGTAAATTTAAGAAATCATTATGAAATCTAAGTATTATATTATAACCGACTTCGAAAAAGGCTAGGCGAAAAAGGATGGGCAACTGTATTTTTTTGTATGTTTCCTCAAATCAGCAGTAGTTTTGAAGCAACTTAAGTTGCATATATATGCATAATTATATAATATATATGCATATGCATAATTACAGTGTATCTAAGTGTTTGGATGGATGCGAACGTTAGTTTAATTAAATAATAAAAATGTATAAATTTACCTCAAAAGACAAACCAAAATTACATTAGTGGTTTCATTGAAAATAATAAGCAAATCATATATAAGTTTACAATATAACACTAAAGATTCGAATACCAAATGAAATATTCTTTCAGAGGTGAATGGGAAATCGGTTTCACCGCGGTACTCGGCCAAGATATAAAATGCAGCACTGTTGGTATTGTCGGCCTCGGTGGTATTGGACAGGCTGTGGTCAAGCGTCTGGCCGGATTTGAAGTTGGCAAATTCATTTACACTGGCCACCGAGAAAAGCCTGAAGGTGAGTAAACACAAAAACTTTTATATTATCTACTGGTGATACGATTCCAATGCAGGAATCCGTCAGTGCCAATTATTCTGCCGTGAAGCAGTAGCGTGCAAACATTAGTGTTTTTCTAAAGGGCATAGAGAGCTAGTGTAATTATTTTTTTATATGAGACTTAAGAACTGAGGTCTCAGGATGAAGAGCGGTGCCGCACAGAAATGTTCTGGTTGACACAGCATTTGTTATGGGACGTTGCATTTACCATCAGGTGGACGTTTTGCCGGTCTCGTCAACATCTTCTACAAAAAAAAACAATCCCAAAATTGGCAGGATATGCCTAGTAATTAAAGTACAACATGACTCGCACCATAAACGCTACTGTCTAACACTATATTCTTATGTCTTGCATACTTGTCATCAGGAGATATTTTTGGGGAACAAGATGGGGTGATAAATCCAATTGAGCCGTCGCAACACGACGGATCAAAAGATTTAAAACAAGTAAACAAACACATACTAAGCTAAGATATTAACTGTGCAGAATAATGTTTAGTAAAAAAATTATAACACTTTTTTATTTAAAGCTGTTCACCTTAATATTAAGGACTTAATGCCAGACGACATTCTCTGACATTCAAGCTTTGGGATAATGAAATGTACTGACAGTAAGGATACAGTTAAAGAAAAAAGTAAAAGTTATCAGATTTTAAATACCTACTATAACAAATCTGGAGATTGTATGTTTGGACGCGCTATTAGCAGGAAATACTAATCCGATTTTAAAAAAATGTTTTTGTCATTTGATAGCCCGTTTATTGAGAATGGTTTTGAACTATAAAACTTAATGGTCATTCTAGAACCTTAAGGAGCCGCACGCTGAGAATCGAACATTACCGAGAATGGCCGAACTGTTAGCGCTCGGTCTGCGAGGTACCACCATGTTGTATAGCGCAGTCACGTCGGCTTATTTTACGCGGTTGAAATCGCAGGCAACAGCTAGTAAAAAAATAAAACATGTTTTTTTATTGCATAACGTGACGAAACGATCAAAACGTTCACCTGATGATAAGTGCAACGTCTGCCCATAACAAATGCTGTGTCACCCAGAACATTTCTGTATGACATCACACTGCGCCCGTCACTTAAGACATGAGTTCTTAAGTCCCATATGCCCAGTGATTACGCTAGCTCTCAGTTCCCTTCAAACCGAAACACAGTAATGTTTGCACAATACTGCTTTACGGCAGAATAACTGGCCCTGAATAACATATTTAGATGATACTCGTACCAATACTTATATTACATAATAACATTCATATATCCATACACAATAAATAATATATCAGCAAGCAAAGATAATCGTTATAAATTACGAGTATATAAATACGCTTGTATCGATATAATACCGTAAAAATCAGCGCGAATGAAGCAATCGCTCGTCTTAACCATCCCGTATCTGATAACATGCGATAAGATCGAAGGAGTTCCATCGCAGAGTCAGACATTGGTACTGTAAGAATATATACCAATATTTTTCACAAATGCTTCCTTCGAGTGAAATTCGAACCCTAGATCCAAAACACAGAAGGCAGGTACAATGACTGCTAAGCCTCGCGATCGTCGCGTAAATACAATTAAATAATTGTTATCTTTTTTTTACATAGCCAAAGCTCTTGGCGCAGAGTTCGTGACCCTGGACACGTTGCTGACGCAGAGCGACTTCATTGTACTCGCCGTACCCCTAACCGATGAGACCAGACATATGATCAACAAGACCACCCTGGGTAAAATGAAGAAGAACGCAATACTTATCAACGTTGGCCGTGGAGGTAGGGTTTGGTCCATATAAAATATTATTCATAATTATGATATATGACGATAAGGCTGCTTACGCTGAAGTTACTTGTGCCCTCTGACTTCTCCCCCACCCCCCATGAAAAAAAATATATTTGTATTAAAAAAATGAGGTTGAACGACAATCATCTGGAGATTCTGGTAAGAATGCCAGGTCGTACTGTAAGAGGTTTTCATTATGTCTTCAGTACGTGTTCGTAATTTTAAATTATTAGGAAGACGTTTCGTGGGTGAGAATTTAATTGGAAGATTCCACTACATTCATACAGGGCAAGCTAAAAAAGAGTGTTAAAAAGGCAAGTAGCATAACATAAGACAAAAATAATCAGCATCATTTCAGCTCAACTTTTCCACTGATGAACATGGGCCGTATTTCGTGCAAGTCTGTGGGCGACTACCCACAAAACACTGCAGGTCGCCACACCATCTATTTCGTGGTCGCCTTACTCTGTGTCTACCAGTTCGAGGTTGCCATTCGGGATCATTCCTTTCCCAAATTAAATTACATTTTAAATATTATACATTTTCTAGTTGAATGAGCTTTTCCGTCGCCATTTGCCAATTTTTTGTATGCCTTTCCAGAGTTGGTCGACCAAGATGCTTTATACGATGCGTTAAAGAACAAAGACATCTACGCGGCGGGACTTGATGTTACCTCGCCGGAGCCCTTGCCCAAGGATCACAAACTGTTGACTCTGCCCAATATTTGTAAGACAACTTTGACTTCTATATTATATTATTCTGAGGTTTTGATTGACGACCGGGAATCGCAACAGCCAGCGTAACTTGAAAGCGAAACTTTGTCAAATCCTGAAACAATTTGGTCCCACAGACAAATATTTGTATTGTATATAGACAGTTTATCCGAGTCTGGTTGCTTGTGCATTTGAAATGAAATCTGTTAACCGCCAACGATAAAGGAATGTACTACTTTATCGTGGATCTTTTTTCTAGCGTGGATTCCAGTTAATTGTTTAAAAAAGAGAAAAGAAAATTATGGCCAAGACTTACGATAATGATCATAATTACAACATTTAGATATTGTACACATGTTTGACTTACAGTCCGTAATTACCTATTAAGCTTGATTTTATTAAATTAAATCTACTTACGTTTATAAATTACATTATCTTGTTTTCAGTTGTGCTCCCACATATTGGCAGTGCGACTGTACACACACGAGACTCCATGGCTGTTCTTGCTGCCAAAAATGTCGTCAACGCCCTCTATGGAAAACCCTTATTGACACCAGTTTTGCAATAATTAATAAAAAAATACTTTATTGATTTACGGTTCTGCACTTTACTTCTTAACGACTCATTTGCTTAAATAAAAGTAGGCATACATATATAGAAATTTTTGGTAAAATATTCACAATAAAATATCTAATTATTTCCTACATTAACCTTCTCTGCTAGACATATTTTGTAATCCAAAATACTAACTAGAAAAGACAATGTATTCTGTAAGAATGTTTTTAAAAATAAATTCTTCTGCATTGATACAGTTTATATACGACAAGGAGATAGACCAAATTCATAGAACAGAAAAAATAAATAGAAGATACGTAAATAGAAGAGACAAATACGCATGTCTGGCGTTCCATAAATATGCGATCTTCCGCGTACTTCCGCCGTCGACCACTTGAGTTGTGTTACCTCTATAACTGTAACATTGCTTGTTTTTTCTGTTCTGTGACAAAATTCGCGCCAATTCATGTCTTACAGATTATGTAATTAAAAATAATGTAGTATTTGTAATTTAATTTAATATTTATATATGATTATATTCTGTGAAGTCACAATATAATTTTTTAACATATTAAAACAGAAAGATAATGAAATTAAAGCAACAATTTTTTTAACAACTTTTATTTTGCATTTTGATTCCATGACAATGCTGTATTGGTTGGTTTGTTAAATAAACCAATTTTAAAAGCATTATCCCTACAATTAATAATGATGAAACTTCACCTCGTGACAACAATTACAAGAATAACTTATAAAAGTATATTAATATTTATTTTCAAATACATGACAATATTTACAATTCAATAGCTATAAACTAGAATCTGTGGCAGTATGCTAGTGTAACATTAAAAGCAAAGTATCTCTTTATATTCTTAAACAGAAACAGATTTTTTCAACTGTGTAAAAATTAAATTGTTTTAAAGCAATTGTTTTTCAAAACATATACAATATAAAATTTATAATTAGAAGATATTTCCTATATCATATTAACAACATATAACATTCATATATTTTTTCATAATTTATGGAGCGTCTGCTACCACTGCTGCCAGGTCTTTCAAGAATGGCTCTATTTGACTCTCCAATGACAGTATATGACCAGTGTTGCAGTTGTCACTTCCTATGAATGTAATGACTAATGGCAGCTTATTCATTTGAATAACCTGAAAACAAATTCATTATTTTTTTAATGGGAATAAAACTAAAAGTAATAAAACCAACATACATGCAAGAACTCATGGCTCTTCAGTAACAGTGAACTATCCTTTTACTTTGGTACATAGTATGCGAGTGACCTGGGTTCGATTCCCAGTGCCGGCACCACTAAAATTGTTAATTACAATTTTAAGTGCTGATTTACCACGTGCTCGGCGGTGAAGGAAAACATCGTGAGGAAACCTGCACGTCTGAGGAATAAAAAATATTTCGAAGACGTGCAGTCTGCCAACCCGCATTGGAGCAGCATGGCCGATTCTTCCTAGCTCCAAAACCCTCTCAGAAATGAGAGGAGGCCTGTGCTCAGCAGTGGGACATTTATAGGCTGAAATTTTACAACAGAAACAAAAGAAATACATTAAATCTAAGGTAGTACAATGGGTGATCTCATCATATGCAATCAATTTAAATTAATATATATATATATAATATAATATTACTCATACAAAAGGTGACCAGTAGAGTAGAATAGCACCTATCTCTTTCCTGCCAATGTGTCATAAGAGGCAACCAAGGTTTTGTATCATCATCATTTCAGCCTTTCACTATTCCAATACTGAACATAGGCCTTCACCTTAGAATGCCACAAAACTTTGTAGCTCTCATTTTGGGGGTTTTTGCCATAGTTGCCACACATGGCAGGCGGGTTGGCAATCGCAGTTTATTTATTCAGATGTTCCAGGAAGACTGCTGCCCATTTCCTGGATTTAGTTTTCCTTCTGTCGACATTTACAACACCCACAGGATGAGATGGGGTGATAGATTCTCTTAAGCCGCTACCACACAGTTTTGTTTTGTATGGACAGCCTGAATTCGTGCAGAATAACAACATAATACGCAATGCTGTCACTGAAGTGCAATGGAGAGTAAGGATTTTTATGACTCCTACCAAAATGACGGCTATGTGGTTCGCCACCCGCCACTCAGGGGTTAGCCACTCTCTCTAAATTTGATAGTATACGAGTGCCCTGGGTTCGATTACTGGTGCTGGCACCACTAAAATTGTTAATTGCAGTTTTAAGTCCTGAAGAGAAATAAAAAATATTTCGAAGACATGTGCAGTCCGCCAACCCGCATTGTTATATTTTACTTTTTACCTGACACATCCCGTTTCCCGCGCGGGCGAAAAGTGGGTTACGTGTAGCCTCTGTCTCCTTATATAGGGAAAAGGCGTAACAGTATGTATGTAATATGAAACTAACAAGCAATTTCAATCATTTGAATATAATTTTATCGATATGAAGCACTGTCATTCAATGTTTGTGGTACAAGAACATGTTCGGCTTTCCGTTCAGGCCACTATATTGTCTTACTTCTGGTGTATGCCTTACAATAATTAAAATAGTGCAAAAATCATAATTATCAAGAAAAGGGTATAGTTTAAAATGCAAAACACAATCAACCAATAAATTTATTTTTATAGGAATAAATTTAAGAAATACCTGGCTGAACATTACTCTATCAAGTAAAGTCAAAATTTCTTTATTCAGTTTAGGCTTGTATAAAGGCTCTTGTGAATGTCAAAATCTCCTGGGAGTTGCATCCTCACAAAAAATACACCCACTCGGCAGATAAAAACAATGTTTAACACATTCCGTGTTAAACATTGTTTTTATCACTTACGAAATTGTTGTTGTTTCTATTGCTTATTGTTTTTGTAACTATTATTACATATCATGAACCCCTACATCCAAGGAAATGAATTCGCCAAAACAAAAACATCAAAAATGTATGTTATATAGTATTGTTGTATTTTGTTTTATGTCTATCTTTTGTATCCATTTTGGTATTTGTATTGTATTATATTTTTTAACACAGAAATAGTTCTTTTTATAAAATCCAAATGTTGCAATGCCCTGAATATTGCATAATTTATTGCTTCTCATGACGGGGACTTCATAAAGTTCATAAGTAAATTTCTCGAAAGTTTCTCAGTAAATGAATCAAAGTGATGTTGTGTATTGTTTGAGATCATTATTATTATATGCCCCAGGATATTCAAACAAAACATTTAAAAAAAAAATACATATACACTAGCTCCACTTAGTGCCAATAATTGCAGTCACTCAACAGATTTTACCAATATATATTATTGGAAACAAAGTAAATTACCATTTTTTTTATTGCATAAAGTGATGCAACAAGCAAAACATTCACCTGATGTTAAGTGCAACGTCCGCCCACAACAAATGCTGAGTCATCCAGAATATTTCTGTGTGACACCACACTGCGCCCGTCACCCAGAGACATCAGTTCTTAAGTCTAAAATGCCCAGTGATTACGCTAGCTCACAGTGCCCTTCAAAACGAAACACAGTAATGTTTGCACACTACTGCTTTACGGCAGAATAACTGGCCCTGGGGTGGTACCTACCTAGACGGACTCCTGCATAGGAATCCTACCACCAGTAAATACCACACATACAAGAACACAAATAGAACGTACCTGATAACTTGAGTACATAGAAATAATAATTTTATTTCTGCCTAAGCCTAGTTTACTTGCTTGATCAGTAGCCATACCAAAAGTTGATATAAAATTAGGCCTTAGGGCCAATTGTGGGGCTCTTTCAGTCACCGCTCGCACAACAGGAACGCCATCACGATCCGTTATTAATATACAGTGAAGACCGTTTACCCTGTAAAGTAAAATTTCAAAATTTCGCTTTCTTCCTTACGAGAATTTAAAATCATATATAGTTGAGCGTACTTTTCCAACAAATGGTTTAGATATTTTCGTAAATCGTCAACCATTGTCTTGTTGTTTTTTTATTACTTATTTTAAAGATATGGCGATTATAATTTTACTATTCAATCCAAATACTTCAACATTACAAAAACCGATAAAAGATAAAATGAAAAAAGCTATTGAAATAATTTCTCCTTTACGAAAATGTCAAAAAACAAAAATAATGACAAATTGACAAATGACATTGACAATATTTCGAATCACATTTTTTTTTAAATTTTGGCACCGCGCGGTTTGCGCATATGCCACTGACAAACTTTTTAGTTAGTAATTCAAATTATTAATGATTCGCATATATGCATTTACACTGACAATACCTGATCCTTAACATTAGACTTTAAATAGATGATCCTTTCACTTTATTTATTTATTTCTCCATATCTTGGCCTGCACGGTTTGTGCGCCAGCCATATATCCACGTATACAATCTTAGAACCCTTGTTAAAATTTCGATTTCGATCAATAGCAAAATGATAGTTGACTTTTACTGAAGATTTGCTGGACTGATGACGACAAAACGAAAAGCAAAATCGTCGTTTCAGCCTATCAATAGTCCACTGCTGAACATAGGCCTCCCCCATAGATTACTACAAAAGTTTGTAGCTCTCGTTTTGGGTGGATTTTGCCATAGTTGCCGCGCCTGGCAGACGGGTTGGCAACCGCACTTTATTTATTCAGATGTTCCAGCAAGATGCTGCTGCCCATCTCCTGGTTTTCATTTTCCCTCTGTCGACTTTTACGACACCCACGGGATGAGATGGGATGGTAGATTCACTTAGGCCGCTACCACACGGCATAATATTGGAGCAAAATATTGGTTTTGAATTGAAGTTTCCAATGACTGTACACTTTCAGGAGCACTTGCTACATAATAAACTATCAATATTAAACATCAAAACTTCAATTACACAGAAATTACAAAATTATATAAAAACACTACCGCCACTTTTCGAGTTGGCGCCAAAAGTCGACAGACACGTTATTTGATATTGAACACCGTAAAAAATATAGTTACTTAATTTTTTTTTTTTAGTTTTGTTTAGTCAACAATAATTTTTACTATATATTGCATATTTAGATCATATACTGTGGCAGATGAAGATGCAAGGGAAAAGAGTAGCTACCCGCCAAATCGGGTGGTCTGATCTGGGGAGGACGTCTCCTCCAACCAAGAATCTTTAGATGTTGTTATATATATATATATCACTGAGCCTAAAAATGTCCGAATCTGCAGCAGTTACGGCACTGTACAGTTGGAGGTTAGTACACTGCAACAGTTAAAGCTGTTAGAAGCAGTCAATTTTTTCAGGCAGTACCTGCTTTTAAAATGAAACCACACTTCTAGAGGGCACCCAAGTCATTAAATCTTCCAACGACCAGTCCGTAGGTATAATTTCTCTCGACTACAGCAACAACGTCATCGGCAGCCATCGCAGTCACAGCAACCAGACTACTGTCGACAAAACGCGTGCTTCACTGACGATCAACGTCGGCCCCTTCTACTCAGGCTGACTCCTGCGGCATCAACACTTGTCTCCATATGTCTCGACGCACTGAAGATTTGGACACAGGTTCACCGCAACGCCAGACTGCACCTCATCGCCTGATTTTTGACTCGTACTAAAATGGCGGTGACGTGTTTCGCCACCCGTCACGTCTCCTTTCCCGCGAGGGCAAAAATATATTTTTAAATATATTTTTGGTCTGGTGGTAGGATTCCTATGCAGGAATCCGTCTAGGTAGGTACCACCCCAGGGCCAGTTATTCTACCGTGAAGCAGTAGTGTGCAAGCATTACTGTGTTTCGGTTCGAAGGACACAGAACTTCGCGTAATCAGAGTTCAAAAACGCTTAGTACAAAGAGCGGAGACTGCATCTTCATAGTCTTAACAGTCTAAGTCAGATCACAGTAGCCAAATTGTGAACTTCTCCGAAAACTTTTAAGTATCTATATGCTGTTTCTACATATACCTAATGGTTGACATAAATGCGCGCAAGGCCTTCTCAAATACCGCAATATCTCGACTTAAAAGCTATATGGCTAAGGCCTGTTGGGTACTTGTGATGTTGTGATGTTAACAATTACTTAGATACAATAGTAACGCCTTTTTTGTTGTAAATTATATTATGATTTCTTATATTTACGCGAACACTACACATTTAAATGAAACTAATTTTTACGGATTTTATCGCGTTTAATTTTATACTATTTATAACCCGACGTTTCGAGTGCTTTACAGCACCCATGGTCACGGGGGGACTGAGGTGACAGATGTCCTGATGTCATAGTTAACCCGGAGTACCTTCAGCTTTTAATTATTTTTTGTGGTCCGATCTACGCAGAAAGAGCTAACTGTGTCTTGAAGTCTTGCAGTGGTATGCTTGGTTTTTGACTTAATTTTATTAATTATAGGATCCCAAGCTGGTGGTAATACCCAACCATCTTCTCTATTAAAATTAGGATGTTTTTTAATTTCAATAGCCTCGCGAATCATCCTTGGTAGGAATCGGTGTTCTTTTGCGAGGATTTGTGGTTTATCAAATCTGATGTAATGGTTGGGATGATCCAGAACATGGTCACAGACTGCAGACTTCTTAGAACGACGATGCTTCACGTCAACTATATGTTCTTTTACGCGGGTTTTTACTGATCTTTTTGTTTGCCCTATGTAAGAGAGACCACATTCACAATCCAGCTTGTATACTCCTGCATCTTGTAGAGGGATGTTACACTTGACAGATGGTAAAAATTGACTTATCTTCTTCGGCGGCTTGAAAAATGTTTTTATGGAAGCCCGCTTCAAGATATAGCCAATCTTGTCCGTGACTCCTCTGACATATGGTAGGACTGCAGGTACACGCTCGACTGTGGCCGGCTTCACTCGGTCACTGCGACGAAGGCGCGGAACCCGAAGCTTGTTGTCTTGCAAAACTTGCTTGACATGCTGAAGCTCGGCGGCCAGGTGTTTACTGTCACAGATCCCTTGTGCTCTCTGAAACAAAGATTTGCCCACGGTAGCTAACTGTGAAGGATGGTGGTGAGATTCACCGTTTAAATACCTGTTGGTATGGGTCTTTTTCCTATACACAGTGTCACAGTGTACATCAGGACATCTGTCACCTCAGTCCCCCCGTGACCATGGGTGCTGTAAAGCACTCGAAACGTCGGGTTATAAATAGTATAAAATTAAACGCGATAAAATCCGTAAAAATTAGTTTCATTTAAATGTAAATTATATTGTTCGCGGCAAAAGTTATAAATAAATTGATGTTATTATACCCACAAATATAATAATAGGCCAGAGTGGGATGGTTAAAGATGTGTGGAAAGTCTACTTACAATCATATAATAATTACAGGTGGTAGGATTTCTATACAGGAATCCGTCTAAGTAGGTACCACCCCAGTGCCAGTTATTCTGCCGTGAAGCAGTAGAGTGCAAACATTACTGTGTTTCGGTTCGAAGGGCACTGAGAGCTTATCATAATATCATAATATATTAAAATTATCCCCACATCAAAAGCTCAACAAATAGCTCATACGTCCTGCATCGCGCTATAGAAGCTTCATCGATGCTAACTATATGTATAGAAAATTTGTAGGTACTTTTTTACTGGAAGTATGATTCCTGCATACCTACCGTCTACCTTCCGTTTCGGTTTGAAGGGCACTGATAGCTTCCGCGTGGTAGCGGCCCAAGAGAATCTACCACCCCATCTCATCCCGTGGGTGTCGTAAAAGTAGACAGAGGAAAAATTAAAACCAGAAGATGGGCAGCAGCATCTTCCTGGAACATCTCAATAAATAAATAATAAATAATTGCCAACCCCCAACAACTGATGTCTCAGGGTAACGAACACAGTGTGGTGCCACTCAGAAATGTTTTGGATGCCACAGCATTTCTAATGGGCTGACGTTGCATTTACCGACCGAGATGAACGACCTGCTAGTCCCGTCACTCCTCTCTTCTCTACTCTTCCATATTTTTTTTATTATAAACGTTAACTTACAATAAATCCCTCTCCTTACCTTAGCACTGTACTCAATCATCTCGATAGGATTCCTAACGGATTGGTCTTAAGGTGAACACAGACAAAACGAAAATCATATCTAAGGTACATGTCACACCTATACAAGTTGTAGTTGGGAACACTCCGCTCAAGGTTGTCGACGAATATACCTAGGATAAATTGTTCCACTAGGTAGTGTCTACTTGGACCAGGAGGTCAATCGAGGGATCCAACTCAGCTGGGGAGCGTTCAGGAAACTACGTGCCATCTTCTCGTCCAATATGGGGTATACTGGACGAGAAAATCTTAAAACAAATCTTTTCAATCAGTGTTTGTCTTGCCAGTAAGTACATACAGAACGAAGACATTGCC
This sequence comes from Luehdorfia chinensis, assembly GCA_019845155.1. Lineage (NCBI taxonomy): Eukaryota > Metazoa > Arthropoda > Insecta > Lepidoptera > Papilionidae > Luehdorfia > Luehdorfia chinensis. The sequence goes on along the minus strand of JAHVAK010000003.1, from coordinate 4,465,562 downwards.
CTTGCACCTGGAGTTCGCATTAGAAAGCACAAAGTCGATTAGCGAGAAAGACCTATGCTAAAATAATGATCACTAAAATACTGTTACAAGTAACGGGATTTTCGTTGAAAATATACATGTTTAAGAACAAGTAATTTTATTAATATGGCAACATTACTGTGCTCAAAAACAAAGTAAAGTTGTCTTTGTCTAATGTCTGTAGCTAAAATGGAAGAATGGTATTGACAAGTATTGCATTATCGTAATTTTATTTTTGGATGCGTTAATGTTTAATGCTTCTGTATTCAAAGGCGAGTTGCTTTTTAAGTGGCACAAAAGGAAAGTAACTGTTTGTAAAAAAATGTTTAAAAGATCCTATATAGGGTGTAATAATTGATGAAATAAATAGCTTTCGAATGATGATAACAAAAGATATAAAAATTCATTCTTGTCTCGTTATGTGTTATTTTTCGTAACTTGTGTGCCGTTAGGAATAACAAGTCATGAAGGTTGACGTAGATATTAGCCGGAGTATGTATACGTAACTACGAGAAAGTGATTTTAAAGATTGTGACGTCACAAGCGAAAGACAATAAATTACCTTAATCCTGTGCAATGTTTTTTTGTCAACATCGGTGAACGTAAGTGTATACGAAGTTGTGGTCAGAGCAGAGTTCGTGGCGGAGAGGTTGGACCCCGCGAGGATGGGCGGCGATGTCTGCCCCCTCCGGAAACACTGCGAGCTCGCCACCGTGTGCGTGTACTAACATATCGCTTATGCAATTATTTCACGAACTGAAGCAAAAGTTTCCTGGTGTCCCTGATCATGTTGTGTCCAATACCATCGAGCTCTACTGCCATGATAAGCAAGCCTGTGAGACACATCTCCATAGCGAAGTCAAAGCCTCCCTAACACACGCCTATCATGCATCTTCGTCGGCTGCTGCGCGACAGCTCAATGAGCTCAAAGTAAATGCACCTGTTAAATGCCGTAATCAGCCCATAATAAAACATGAGGCTGTCAAATCATCAGCTTGTAGAATCTGTAACTTGCCAAGGCCCACAAAAAGCTATTATTAGCTCTAATATTACAACAGAAGAGAATGAAAAGAAAAAAGTAAATACTGATGCTAATCAAAACATTCTTGAAGTTAGTAATGATAGTGAAATAAATAAAATTACATCACCAGTCACAATTATAAATATTGATAATTGTTATGCTAAGTACAGTGCTGGATCACCAAGCGATCCAGAGTTGACAAATGAGAAAAAAAGAGAAGTGAATAAAAATTATGCTAATGAATCAGGCATTCAAAGAGTCAATGAATCTGAATTGAATCAACCTGAGAGTACCAATTACAAAATTTTAAAGAGTAATAAAATTAAATCCAATTTAAATGAAAGATTAGAGAAGGGAAAGGAAAAGAAAACTATAAAGAAAGAACAACAATCATCAAAACCTACTGAAGAAAAACCAAAACGCCCCAATACACTCGATTTTATAAAACCAAATCCAGATGTTGCATTTAAAGAGACGTTAAAACAAGTGGAAACAGAACCCTGTAGGTCAATTTCACCAGCAACCTCTGTGCAAAAGGATAGTCAGCCTAAAGAGAAACCTGAGGCATATAGACGAGAATGTGGGTATCCATTAAATTTGTCAGTGAATGTGAACTGTCATATGGACTTAGGTCGTTCATATATTGATCCTTGGATGGAAGATTATGATAGTCCAAGGGCTATTACTTCAGTAAATTTGACTGTTTGTACTCCAACTTCAAACATGGCTAGTCCAGTTAGAGAAATGAGGGAAGATGACGGAGGTTTTGAAGGACATGTGACTGTGACTGTAAGTCCAAGTACAACACGGCCGCCTCGCCGTAGAGCACCTGCGCCACCGGCGACGCCTCAGCCTCCCTCATCACGGTTGGAATCACCAAGGCCGTCAAGAGTGGCCCCTGATCCACCTAGTGGGATGAACCACATCAACATTGGTATGTATTATTTCTTTGGTGGAGAGATAATTGTTATTATTGAGAATATCTTTTAGGTTGATTTTGTACCAGTACTGCAAGCTGTCAGCAGTGCAGAATCCTTACCAATATTATTAATATGAAATTAACTCTCTGTCCCTTTCTGTTGATGACCTTTTCACAGTTCACTTTTTTTTGCATTCACACAGTTAACTGTAAAAGTCACAAGTTTAGTAATGGATAATTAAAAATTGTGGCACGGTATCTTGAAGACAAGAATGGATTATATATATTTATTTAAATAATTATTTAAAGAGCCGTGGTAGCTCAGAGGCAGGGCACTTGCCATAAATTTAAAGAGTTATTCAAGTGTTTTGCAATTTTAGTGCTGATTTACCACTAGCTCAGCGGTGAAGGTAAACATCTTCAGGAAACACGACAAAGCACACCTACTTGCATTGGAGCAGTGTAGTGGATATCCATGGATAGACTTAGTTTTTTTGAAGCCCTTCTTGAATAGAATAGTATGAAAATAATGTATAATTACAGCAGTATTATACAGATGTAGAAATAGCAATGGCAGCAATTACCTCACTCCCAGTGGTTATCATCATCCAAGTATTCTTTAATGTTATAATAACCCTTTTTATAACATCCTTTTTTAATAAAAAATTTAAACTTTTTGATTGAAAGACTGATCTTTTTGGGATTTTGTTGTAAAAGCATGTACATTGCCCTATAAAAGAGTTCTAACTCTGTGAAATCAAGTAACTGGCATTATTAATTTGAGCTTGTTCCTGGTATTTACATTGTTGTGTTAGTGACATATCAGAATAATTGAAAAAAAAAAACAGTCTATAGTCTATAGACTCTAACAAGGATCAGAATCTGATCAGAACAAAAAATTCGAAATTCCTTTCTCTTATTTCATGAGAAGTGAAGATTTACTAAGTAAGACTGGGAATATAAGTAATTAAATAAAGAAATTTGAACATTTGATTTTTATGGACAGGCTTCCAAGGTAAGCAGTGGAGTAAAATTTTAATGAATTATATTTCAGATTGTTCCCTTATAGAACGTCAAAAAGAGCGCCTTTCTAGACTTGCTACAGCTTTGGCACAAGAGAAGAGTCGAGTGGCCCAACTTAACCGAGAGACTCAGATATTAGCTGCACCACCACCTTCACCAACTGCAACTCAAAGACTTAAGAATTATGTTGAGCGACTACGAGATGAGTGTAACACATTATCTAAAAGACTTGAAATGGCCCATAATGGTAGGTTCTTATAACTTTGTAAAAAATTAAGTACTCTCTTTTTAAGATTTCAGTAATGAACTTCTATTTTAATTTCTATTTTCTAATTCACAACCATTCCTGACTGTATTTAACTTTCTTCTAGCAAATAACACAACTTCCTACATGCAAATGTTGTATATTAATAATTATAATTTCGTTCCCATGTACAAAAAAAATAAAGTAATTTAATTGATATAGGGAATAAAAATATTCAAAAACATTGATTCAAAAGTTAAGTAAAAGATTATCTTTACTTTCTTATTTTTTATTATTTTATATCAAATTGTTTTTAATGCTGCTATTCATGTAACTTTCAATATACTTTCAGTGGAACAGTTTGGCAGACTATGTTCACATATAATGGAGGATAACTGTACTCCCAGAGGAGACTAGTAAATGCTGAAATTAGAAATTAATAAAATCATATCATTAAATTTTATGATATGTGGTTCATTCATTTTAAGGATAAAAAATTTACTAAGTTTTCAAATATGTTTCAGAGCCTGATGACTCGGACAGTTTCTACAGAAACATTTACACAGGACAGAGACCAAGTGCTATGTGGCAGTGCCACATGTGCACCTTCCGCAATCATGAGCTGCTGACCAAATGTGAAGAGTGCGAAATGCCCCGCATACTCGTAGGTACGTCCCCCTCCAGAACTCATGACTCGGGCTTCGGCTCCTTTAGGGACAGGAACCGAAGGGGAGTCCCTCTAGGAACGTCTTTCGATAGAACTGACGTGAATGAGGTGCCCCATATTGTAGACTCAGCGTTCCCTGGCCTGAATCGAGGTTTATGTTCCCAGAGCCTCACGCAGATTCCATAAATAAACCAAATTATTTGACTTTGTCAATTCCTTCCCGTTTGCCTTAAAAAGTGCCTATAACTAAAATTCCAATTCACAGGGATTTGATTAAACGGATTGAGTGTTATAAATATTATAATGTTGAACTTTCTAAGATAATGAGACTGCAGTGTTGTGATGTGTTGTTGGTTTTGAACATTTAACACCAGCATGTTTTTGTAAGCATGCCTTTATAATGTATAAAAGACAAAATGACAACATTTTGGATTTTGTCACTTATCAGTTTGCCGTTCTGTGAAAATGTTCCTGTTTTTATTAATGACATTTCAGAATTCTTTGCATGTGTGTCTGTGTTATATAATTGACTGATTTAACCATTAAGGCTAAGCTTATGTGTATAAATTTGATTTACTTATGATTTATAAAGCATCAATAGGAACAATATAGGGATGCCTAAATGGTGCTTCATTTAAACATACATTTTCTTAAATTTACATGTGCTATAAATATTTTTACATTTTAGTATTTAGGAAAGCACAATTTAAAATATGTTACATAAATAATATAAGGTACAAATTGCATTGAAATTGAAAAATGTTTTAATATTTACTTTGTTAGGTGTTACATGGAAATTACTAGTTCTTATTATTGTCTAAGTTAAATATTTATTGTTGGACTTAATATTTTGTAGGCTGAATTAAACTTAAACATCACCTTTTACTGGTCAAAATATGAGGCATCACAAGATCTCAAGAAGACTACTCCTTGCCAAAAATGATTTATTGATTTTACGTAATGTGAAAAAACTACTATGATGTATAATATTTAAAAATGTTGCTCAACAATGTCTATTGCTCACTTTACACATCCTATAAATGATTTTTTTTTCTTCATTTCTTTACCACCTTTTTATACATTTTTAGACTTCCAGTGCATTTTATTCTATTTTATACATTTTTTTGTATCATCAAGTAGTACGAAACAAAAACATAAAATTTATTTATTACTGGTATGCGAAGTAAAACACATATCTTTTGTTATGCTTATCATCACATTAAATTTGTTCATCGGTTTTGTTAGGATGATTATTTCAGTTAAAATAAAAATTAGTACTATTCTACACAAACATCATAAGTCTAACATTATATTGTTAAAATTATTAATGTTCTTGCAGTCCGTTTTACTGTTCAGGAAGATAATTCTTAGAAATGTAATAGTTTCTTAATGTGATTGTTAATGATTTAATTAATGTTATTAGAACTATGTTAATCATATCAGTAGTATAAACGTAGTATTATTTGACTTAAATCATATATGTTATTATCGAATTTAACTGTGATTGGCATAGGCATTCTTCCCTATTTTTAGAAAAATTATAAATGTTCTATATTGTTACACTTCTTTTTGGTATTATATATATTTAAGTGAAAATGAATTTGATTAATTCAATTTTGTCACTTGTATAATTATTAAATTTATTTGAAAACTATGTGGTAGTGTGGCGCAAATGCAGATAAAAGTATGTCCTAGTTACATTTAATTTTTGCATAATAATTTACTTAGTAAAACAAAATCTTTAAAAATTTAGTATAATGCGGCAGTGATATTAGGGGAGAAATTGGACCTCCTCGTAAAAGCACCCTTGCCTTCGTGTCACAGTGAGGAAAAGTAGACAATTTTCCTACCTGCCCAAACAGGTTCCTTCTCATTGTAGGGATGAACCTGGAGATATCCACCACAACCGCTCGCGCCATCTTGAAACCTAGAGACTTATCACCACAGTGTCTATGCCCCCGGCTCAGTTCAGAAGTGACTACCATCCCTTTATGCAGCCAACCTGTTGATCCTCCACTGTGCCGTTTGCTTATCGCATTGTTAACTAACTGCCAATAAGAAGTAAAAGGGAAGTTACCCACGGTGCATCAGTATGGGGACCAACCACTTGGACCGCAGACAGTTGACTATCCGACGTACCACCTATCTTGGTGGACTTACCGCAAAACCGTGCAGGTCATCGTTTGCCGGCAATAGGTTGCCACTTCTACAAGCTATATGGCCGGCCCATTGCCACTTTAGCTTGCTAATCCTTAGTTTGCATAATATTACCAACTTCTAAGTAGGTTTAGTTCTACTTCGAAATTCCAGCTTAACATTTTGTAACTAAATTGTCTTTATTTTGTTCCAAAAATGCTTTAACACAAAACCACAACTCACGATAGCCGCAAATATCACGCCGCAAGATACTAAACCACTCATGAGGTCATATAGATAGGTGCAATTTCGTAAATTCTTACTGTTAAAGGCCGAATTCAATATACCATAATTAACTTATTCTAACTTTGTTTGCCTGGTCATAGTAATTTAAAAAAAATGTTGCATTCGTACTTGTTGGTGTTTATACATAATTTGCTGTTGCAGAAACGGAACAACTTTGTAGGCCATGCAAATATTTGTCCCGTGCATTAATTGGCGTTTTGACGATAAGAGTTGACTCGGGACGCAATGTACCGTGGAAACCTGCGTATTCGAGTACACAAACATGGTCGATTTTTTAGAATCGTAGTCAACCGCGATTAACTTTTCCGAGTGGATTATTAATCTAACCACTTTTGTCAATGTCGAGTATTAGTTTAATTATAACAAATACTTTTTGATCGACAGTAAAATTCTGACTGACTTTTACCGAAGATTTGCTCGACTGATAGTGACAAAACGAAAAGCACAATTTTGGTCTTGAATTGAATTTTGCTGCACAATAAATTATCAATATTAAACATCAAAACTCAAAATATACACAAATTACAAAATTTATTAAAAACACAACCGCCACCTTTCGAGTTGGCGCCAATTCATTATCACTGTCAAAATATCACTTTATTCGTATCAATCACAAAAATAAAGCTAGAAAAGTGTCTGAGCGCGTCAACTATGAATCTAACGAAGTGTTTTGCAATATCAGATTGAAGAATTACAAAAACAAAGACGCGCTAGTCGTCAGCTTTTCAGGAAATCATAGAAAATGTTGGAATGTCAAGCCTAAGTAGTGCAGAAGTATAACAAAATCTTTTATACTACTGAGATTACAAACTATGAACTATCATAGTACACTAGGATGGAGGTTTCGCTGGCATAGTTAGGTATACTTCTACAAGCCGACTACCTTAGTCAAAACACGTCTTTAATCAACCTGCGACCATGGCATCACACACAAGGGGTACCAAGCGTATGGTAGGGATAAGTTATAGGGCAATCCGCTGAAGTCTCGTAAGCCGATAAAGTCGCGGGTCACTTTAATATGTTATACAATTAATTAATTGTTTTAGGAATACATATTTAAGAATATAACGAAATAAAATGTTTTTGAACCCTGTTTTGTTAACTGTATATAGAGTATTGTTAATAAAATTGCACCTATATGTGAACCGTTAATGTTGTCACTTGTATTACCAACGGGGCACCGAGTGCTGAGTGATGGCACCTACGAGCTTTGCACATTCATTAATTCTGTAAATACTGCCAGCTAAGTGAATACGATTAACACTGCAACTTACTTGATATTGGAATTATTTTAATAGCAATCATTAAATAAAGAAGTATATGGTCTAAATTACCAAAAAGCATTATTCATTGTTTTAAACAGATATTATGGCGTACCGCTAGAGTTACGTCATAATTGGTACAACCGAACAAAACAATATGGTAGGTAAAAATCACGTAACTTTTGCTTATTAAGACACAAAACGAATTTGTCATTTATGATGATAAATGTGGTAATAATTTTGGTTTTCTTTCCGTCACAACGGTTTTCCCGACTATGACCTAACTTTAATTTTGTAGTAATATAAATGACATTTACTATTCTAAGCTGCCGTAGGTAGACCATCACTCGGTCTCGTTAGTACACAACAGTCCTAAGTAATTTTAATTTATATCCGGTAGTAAAGTCATCGGATCATGTGAAAGTAGATTTTAATTAAATTTTTACCGGAACGTGGAAGCTCAGGGGCCGGAACGCTGCCATAAAAATTCCTAATACATGAACAATCTGGACTTCCATTCTCTGTACGAGCATCAATCACTGTTAATTACAATTTTAAATACTAAATTTTCTAGTGTTTGACGTTGAACGAAAAGGAAATGTAAAGGCCGGCCTACACTGCTGACAACCAAACATACACGTTGAACCAGTAGCTGTTTTGCATACTGTCTATGATTCACAAAAAAGACGCCATATAAAATTAATCGTCATTTTTGTTAATGAAAACAGTTACTTGAAGGATATTCGTTCAACACTTTTAGAAGGGATCTGCACTTTGGATGCGCAATAACCCCGCTGTTTCTGAACTCAACACACTCAACATGTTAGGCCTGTGTCCAGTAGTGGGACGTTTATAGATTAATACTATTTCTAACATTTTTCATCTCCATAGTGTTATCTCGAGTAATTTTATTATATAAGTAACAAATGTCTACACTGTGTGATAAAATTTTGAGCACAAAATTTTATTATAGTTATATACGATTCTCACAGGTTTTCTTGTATATTTTGTAGTATATAGAAAATATTTCTGAACATAAGAGCAATGTGATAGATAAAATATCTGTGTATCAGGTAATAAAATGTTGGTCAATAAAATTAAGTGATTTGTTTCCTTTTACAGTTTTAAGATATGCGTAGAATTTTGGTTTTGTTTGCTTGGTAATACTGGTTTTTAAGGTAAGTTTTTTTATTTGAATTAATCCCTCTAACAAGTTGTCACTGGAATGTTGTGTAGTCTCTTTTTTAGATTCATTTATATCATGTTCTTGCTGAGATTCGTATTATTTTTTACGCAGTTCGGGCTCCTGATGGAATAACTGTTCGCCTCATGCCTGGTCGGCGGAGTAAGTATGTCAACATAATCTGAAAATAATCGATCACTTGGTTATATGATAAAAATCTATCGATAATATTTTGTGATGGTAAACAATTGGCACATCTCAACGCGAAATTTTTCATTTCCAGAAATTGTGCGGTCATGGGTTTTATGAGACTCGAAGAAAAAAAATATTTTTAAGTAACTCTAGACTATCTTAAGTGCAGTAGCAAATAATATCGATTATAATCTGTGATATTCGCATTTGGTTTTTTTTTAGAAATATTAGTCTGATTTGTAGTTAAAAAAGTATTTTCTGGATTGACACATTCCAAACGGGGCAATGGCGAAACTATTTCATATAGAGCGAGCATAAATAAATGAGAATGAATAGATAGATGGGCATTTTAGCTAAAATGGCATTTATATCTATGACGGTGTAGTTTTTTCATAGTGTATTTGCAATGAAACAGTCTGCGCTAGCCTCTGTATTATATGTTATGTGAAAATTTTGTTTCCTTTTTCTTCAGTCCTTTCCTATTCTCATTGAGTGCTCTGTTGTACCAAATGCGAATAACTCCCCGTTATTTACATTTTAACACTGCTGCACTTAAGGTGGATAGGAAATTATTAAATTAATTCAAATAAATGTTTTGTAAAGATATTTCTTTTTCCTATATTGCAAAGATAACTAAAATGTCTTTTACGAATTTTATAATCTAAATATATAAAGGCTTTCGAAATGGAACTGAAACTTAACTGTAAATGTATAATGACGAATCCTTTAATAACTGATGAGATTAAAAATCACGTAGACAAAATAGTACGTATTAATTTACATTAAACGAAAAAAATATTTAAAAAAATCGACGAAAAACTACTTATCACATACAAGTTCATAATTATATATAAATGGCGGAATCTTCCGGTTAGAATACAGGAGATGTCATCTGCGCAGTATACATTTCGTAGAAGTAGCAGCAGCCAATTTCATCGCTACACCTTTTTCTTCACCTTACCGTATTCATTGCATCGCTTATGCGATTCGATCGCAGAAGAGACCAAATGGAGTGTTAATATAGCGAGACAAATGAAATACATCCACACTCAAAAACAAATACTTTGTGGATTAAGGTGACTACTGGCTACACGTGTTAACGCAAGCTTTAAAGGCACAATCTTTCTTCACAACACCAGGAGATAGTGACAGAAAATTCCCAGTCATTACTTATAGGCATGGTTACCCTTTGGGGCCCAATTACGTAATTAATGAAACTACAACAGTGGTCACAGCGCTGGTCGTCGGGGCGTAATCGCGAGACGATTAATCGAATTTGTCGAATAAATAAATTACGGGTTCCAAACAATTTGTTACACAAAGATTTTATTCTAGTTAGTAGTAGTAGTTTCCGGTTGTCGATAAAAAATAAGCTCGGCGCTAGCGAAATCCAATACTTATCTGGTTATTGCAAATAAATCATAGATTTTTGGTCTCACGTTACGATTTCTGTATCGTCATCACACCCTGTAGGCTAATCAAATTTGTCCTAAGCGCAAAAGCCAACAACGCTTTACCAATGAGATGTACTAGAGTACGGAATTATACCGGTACAAGAATAAGGTATGTAAATATATGTCATTGTGTCGAATTAGACATATTTTTCCGTTTTCTCAAAAGCCTACCCTCGGTTCTGGCTGATAGGACAATAATCCTTTCGTAGCGTCACAAATGAAAAAAAAGAGTTTTTTGTTAACTAAGTAATACGGAACAGTATGATTTATTCTAAATGAATACGTAACAAAACCCGGGTTAGCAGTTAAATATTTCACACAAATTTTACGCAGTTTTTTTTAATAAACTACATTTTTCTTACGTTGATTTCATTTGAAAAGTACTTAATAAAATAATATCCTAGTCTTTTCTGACGGCTCCGTTGATTCAGTATACAAAATATCAACAATTTAGATTAGCGTTCCAAAATTCAGAAACGTTATTTTACTGTTTCCATTTGCACGGTTATCTACCGTCAATCAATTGTTCTTCGTTTAATCTTATCGATATCACACCGCGAAGAAAATAGCCATATTATAAAATAAAAGAGGTGGATACGTTACCAGCGTTCCGAAAGCGAAGCTGTGAAAACGCCACAGCTGGAGTCTTTTCAAACGTCGCCATGACTACGCAATCGCATGGAAAGAGACTGAGTTTGGAACACTTTCTTTGCTTGTCTTCTACGAATATGACGTATCTACGTATTATATTATCATTGCCCCTAACTAACCCCAATCGTAATATACTCCTATTTTTCATAATAACGGGAAACAGTGGAGGAGTTTAGCATACTATTTAGAGCTGTCCATTTGTATGTTTTTTTCTGAAAGGGCTTTTAAGAGAGCGTAGTAATAAATTAAAATCCATGCATCATCGGACACAGAATCGTTTCTGTGTTTGCAGGGTGTCAAAACTAAAAATTTCTTAGTATCCCTGTGTTGGTGTCCAGAAGAGAGGACAGTATGAGTTAAGAGTGTGATTAACGCCCATTATTTTTTACTGTTCCACACAACTTTCTTTCAAATAGCCTCAGAGCACACGATTGAGGTTTTCCAATTGCTTCTTCAAAATATAGAAAACAGAATAAACTATCCGGCACCACCAGCCATTTTTTATTTTGTAAAGTGTTACTGGTGGTAGTTTTGCTTTTATATACGAATAAATTTAAATTATTTTCGTCAACCAGTTCGACGTATTCTCTATGTAAATATACAATTATAGGAAAAAAGCTAAAGCGCAGATAATACTTTTTAGAATTGTTAGATACTTTCAAATATAATGTTTTCTTATTTGGCTTGGCAACTATACTACTTAAAACAAAATAAGGGCTACTGATTTTTATGAACTTTTGATCGTTTTTATTTATACTTATTAAAAGCCTTAAAGATTCTCTTAGCAGCCAATGAGAATACCTTCAAATATTTGTTATGATGTTGTATTTATTACATCAAACAAAATCTATTGGATTTAAATTATTAGACCGCATGGGATATCGTATACTCAGCGAATTGCTCCTAGGTTTTGTTATAGAAAGTGATAAGACGAGTTAGTCATTGACCTGATGATAAGTTCAACGTCTGCCCATAAGCAATGCTTTGTCACCCTAGGTTATTTCTGTGTGGCATCACACTCCTTATATAAACATACATATTCTAAAACATAACACACATATCGACAATAATATGTGAGTTCCAATTTTTTTAATTTGTTTTAATCAAAGAACAGACGGTGGCCCTCAATGTTTTGAGTAGGTAGCTTACCTAAGCTACCTATTATTTTTAATATTTCGTACCTTCATACACGTGAAGGTACGAAATATTCAAAATAATTATGATCCGAAATAAATTTACAGAAATTACAGAACCTAGAGAATTTGAAATTAGACACAGATAAGAAAAATATTGGAAATTTAATTGATAACAGAAACAATTTACGTTGCAAGTTAAAGAGCATGTAGTAACTTTTACCTTAGTAGTAAATTTCAGTCTCATTTTAGGATGTGGTTATTTTTCTACTGCCTGCAAACTTTCTGTTATTTTTTATCTTATCTATGTATATTTGTTATTTTAAATTCCCCTTCCCTACCAGGAGGAAATGTTGTTGGTGTAATACATACACTTTTAATATCGATGCTTCAAAGAGATACTAACTGTTATGGTAAAAATTGACCTAAAAATCTAATAATCACTTTTTAACTTTGTTTATTTTTTCTTATTGTCGATTAATCGTTATCTAATCTAAGACTTAATATATCCCAACGCAAGACCGAAATCTTTCCTTTTATTTACTTTTTTTTTACATACAGTCACGCCTCTCTCCTATTGGTGTAGGCAGAGACCACATCTCTCCACTTGCTACGATCCTGATACACATCTTTCGCTTCTTATACTTTCAATAGCGTTTTCACACACGCTCGTCGGTTGCAGGTACTTGTGAAGCGACCTTTTTTTAAAATGTCTTCGATCTGATCATTATACGTCGACCAGCTTGCCCGTTCATACTCGCCTAATAAGGCTGTTCGTCAATCTTCTTTCATCCATCCTCTCTACGTGTTCAAACCATCTAAGCGACCTTATCTCTATCTTTGTCACTACATCTACTACCTTACCGCAACGTTTCCTTGTCACGCTGTTCCCTACTTTGACGATCAAAGTTACTCCAGCTATAGTTCTCAAACTTATTATTACCACAGCATGAATCTTTTTTTCGTGCTTCTTCTGCCAGACCCAGCATTCACTGCTATACATAAGTGTGGGGACCAGTACCCTCCTATGTACAGCCAGTCGTGCCTTGATACGTTCTGGCTACTCATAAAGTTATGCAACGCCCCATTCACTTGATTTCCTGCCAATCCTCTTCTCTCAATATCACAGTCATACTATCAGACTCTTGTAAAATTAAAACCCAAGTACACGAACTTTTTCGCTCGTTCCACTCTTTCTCCATTCTTTTCTTTCAAAAACCATTACTTTAGACTTACTTTATTCACTTTCATCCTTTTGCTTTTTAGGGCAACATGCATAATATTAACCATCGCCTGTGACTTCTCCTCTTCTCATCGGCGTATAAGAGGCTTTTGACGGTCTGATTCATAATTCACACGCAATCTCATTCAAATCTTTCAAGCTATTGCCTATAAATAGGTTAAACAGCAACAGCGACGCTGTACATCCCTGTCTAACCCCTGTTTAGCCTCTTTTACCCTGACACAATCTCTGAATTTCTTATAGAGTGATTTCAGTGCTTGTATCCAGCTGCCGGTCAACCCATACACAGACAATGTCGACCACAATTCAATCCTCACAACTCTATCATAGAATTATGTACTATTGTAGGAAATTTAATTTAAAATGCCATACTCCAATGCAAATAACAAATTCTGCAAAGTTGGTACCTATAAACACAGCATAATAAGTATAAAGTTTTTTTTAAATACTGACATACAGAAGGACTCGTCTCTTCGAGTGATCGGTTGGTAGGTGCATAGGGTGGACAACAACAATAGTAGTATGTGTATCAAACATTTAGTCACGGGTACATATTAATATAAAAATATAAATTTTGCAATAAAAAGATATACTACACACATGTGATTAGCCACGCCACGATTATGTAGGTAGGTATTTAAAAACCTAAGTGCAGATAAAAGCGACATCAAAGTCAAACACTATCTTGTGTAATGTAAAAAAAAAATATTTTTTGTTTTTCTTTTGCCTTTTTTTTTCGTCTTTGTAGTTGTTTATAAGCCTTCACTTTCGCGTTAGCTGATAATTATTTTAATGTTTGTGATAGGTGAAAAGAAAAAAGGGAATTCACATTTTTTACAGTACTAATTAGCTCAGAGGTAAGAAAACAGTAAATTTTGTAAAACTTCATTAAACAAGTACCCGGTATTAAGTTTTTTCTAGTACTATATCTCCGAATCAAACTTATTTAAGAAGTCCGAGTTGACAACCCTAGCACTACAGCCGAGTGTAGGTATGAAAACCATACATGAACTTAATTTCTGTACTCTCTATTGTCTATTCCGGGGCATCCCAAACTATGTTCCTTCTAAACTGTATTTGGAAAGAAAAGATTTTCTACTTTATATGGATTGACGAGTGATAGCTAAGTTTTCATTTAAAAAAATGGATTATAGTCAAGTGTTCTGCGAAAATATCCGGGTTCGCGAAGTGTTCCATTAGAACCCCAGATCTATTCTATAATCAGAGGGAGTATGGGCTCCTGGCCTCTGGTATAGACATAATCATGTTAAAGTGAGATAAGGAGCTGTGGGATAATCCTTTTAATTTTAAGAATAGAATGTTATTCAATCACAATCAAAACGTCAATTAGCAATTATTTAATAACCGTTGTTATAACAAAACTGTCAACTGCATCCCTTGTTGATAGCAGACGAAATAATGTTCCACAGTGCCACATTGTTATGGCTGTTTTTCTCCAAATTTACAAGAAATATCAAAAACAGTTAAATATTAATAAACGAAATTTAAGAGAAATTCATTATAAAACGGATTTCTTAATTTTTAACATCATTTAGTAGACATGTTTTATTAGTAAGATAGAATCTAAAGTATCACTGTGATTTCTAGTCGATGCTCCGAATTTCTGGTTACAATACAAAGTAAGAAAAAAGCATTTCTCTCTGTGTAAACTACTCATGCTCACTGTATATATATATATATATATATATGTGTAAGTACTTGTGTAAGGTTTTTCTTCTAATCAACCATTGCATTGGAAGTTTTATCTGTGCAAGTTTTTATACTGACCGACACAATAATGGTAAAAATGTTCATTCAGAATTTAGAAAGATATCAAACTTCATTTTGAAACACCTCTAAAACAATTTTTTTTCAAAATTAAGAACTAGCTTTTAGATATTGTAATAGTTGCCCGTGAATCAAACAAAGCAGCTCAAAACTTGCACAGATATGTATTTAAGAATTTATATTTTTTAAAAACATTACATACTTTATATAGACATGCATATGTATACATAATATCTATTCTATATTTACTGTACTTATTATTTTTATCAGCACTTGAATCAAAATAAACTTGTTATTGAAAATTGTTTAATTTATTTGTTTCAATTGGGTGCCATACTTATATTTTCACAATTTCCATTCTAAATTGTGTAACTGGCTGAAATTCAATCATGGTGACAACTTACGAATACTATCAGTGACAGTTAGCATTGTACAAGAGATATTATAGTGCACAGTACACATAAATGTAGCACAGAATCACTAATCCTGCCATACTCACGCCCGAAACAATGCCTATGGAATATGATTGGAGTTACTGTAGAATGCAGTGACAGAGAAGGGGACCATCCCAACACTACCAGCAAACCAACAATTTCTGTTTTTGGACAAATGTTAGCTCTTGCTGAGGCTTGAACCCACGACAGGTTGTCCAGGTTTTACAATTATGTGGCAAATTTCTTGAGATAGTGTTCGAATATACTTAGAACCTGACTGATGTGCGGTGATGAAAGTGCATGTAACTGTGCGTACTTATGGAACATGCCCCATGCTACTTGCCATTTCTACTTGTTTTTTCTGTTCTGTGGTGGAAACCCATCCACTGCAGTCTACAATTGCAAAATTTAGTTTCTTATAGGCACTTTACTATAAATATAAAATGAAAAGAGACTGCTTACATTTTATTTTAAACATATTATGAAAAGTATAATTTATTTAAAAGCTAAATGTCAGTAAACTTAAATATTAAAAATTGCAAATGCCACTGCCACACTTTCATCACACACCTTTCATGATGAGAGAATATAAGAGCAAAGTCCATGGTGCTCCACTGTGGCTTCGTAGACAGAAACAGTAGTAATAAGAATATTCAATTCTTACAATAATAAATTTAGAAATAGTTTGAAATTTTTCACCAGACTAAGCCAACACTAATCAAGTTCGTAATATTCAACTAATTCAAATAGCAGTTCCTCTTTCCAGATTCTGTTTAATTTCAGCTGTATGCTCTCCATAAAACCTTTCCAGTTTCTTATTAAACTTGGCATTCCTTTCATTGATGTAGTCAATGTCAGCATCATCATTATGTATACGACGGCGTGAGTATTTTGCGCGTTTCGCAATCTGTCCTTCCAAATCGTCTACCATTTTATCGATTGCTTCTTTTCGGTCCTCGTGCATGCCATGTATTATCACATTGGGACCACCATAAAACGCATCGCCATACTTTTGTTTCTGTTTCTCATATTGTTCAATGTCAGTTGCTGGCATATTCTTAACAAGCCTATTGTACTGCCTAACCGTTGCTTGTTCATATGTAGAAAAGCCTTGATCTGGATTTTTTTTCTTTTTCTTTCGCTCAAGCCTTTCAGCTTCTGTGGCAGATATGTTCAATAGTTTTACTCTATCGTATTCTTTACCGTCTTTAACAGCTTCTTCTCGTTTTTTTTGATCCTCTAGTAACCATTCTGCCTGTCGACGTTTTGCTTCATAATTAGGAGGTAGTTTATTTCTAGCCTCCTCTGCTACAACTTCTTGGTGATTGTGACTTCTAGCTTCATTTCTAGCAGAGTGTAGGGAGCGTAGTCTCTTCATACGTTCAGCTTGCTTCTCAGCGAAACTCAATTCCTTGGATGCGGATAACGAAATTTCGGTTGTACTCATTTTTATTTATGTAATTAAAAGAACACAGGACTACATAAATGGTATTTACGTATTTACTTTATGTCACTTGCTATCATTTTGTATGTTGTTACATTGGATGACCAAAGACAACAAGAATAAAAAGTGAAGATAGTATAGCTGTTCTGCCAACTTCGAGACAGGTTTTTGGGCTAAATCATATTTAAAAATGGGCTAGACTTTTGGCGGCAACTCGAAAAATGGCAGTAGTGTTTTTATTTAATTTTGTGATTTCTGTGTATATTTGGAGTTTTGATGTTTAATAATGATAGTTAATTATGCAGCAAGTGCTCCTGAAAGTGTACAGTAATTGGAAAATTCAATTCAAGACCAAAATTGTGCTTTTCGTTTTGTCTCCATCAGTCCACCAAATCTTCAGTAAAGTCAACTATCAATTTACTGTCGATCAAAATTTTGTATCTTGCTGAAATGGGCTAGAATAGTCAAAAATTTATAAATGGGGCTAAATTGTTAACTAATGAATAAAAGTGGTTAATTTTTTTAATATAAATATTTAGTACATAGTTACCTACCTAACAGATAAGGGAAGGGGATATCCCACATATACACATTTAAAAAGTGTGTGCGTTTAGTTTTTAATAAGATTAGGTTTAAAAACTAATATTTTCATGGTTTTGCAGTCGATAATTTTGGGCTAGACTTCGAGCTAGGGCCTAAATTGCTAATTAAGGGGCTGAACAAACAAAAAAAGGCAGATAAAACTCATTAAACGTTTATTTTTTTAATATACTGGTTCTGATATTAACAATATTTGATATTTCAAAAATATTCCATGTCACCCTAACATTCAATACAATCTCTTTTTGTCACAATTTGTTTAGATTGCAAATATTTAATTAAGTTCAGTTTTATATTGCACATACGATTATTATATTATTTTTTTATATTGCAATATTATTTATTTATTATTGATTCATGGTCCAAAATTTTAAAACGGGCCGTGCGTTGGTTTTGTTTGAGACTATTCTTTGTAAATTTATTTGTAATGTATTTTTCACTAAGGTAATAAAAAGGATTTATAAGAATGGGGACTAGAGACTACAGAGTTTCTTTCTTTTCAATTTATAGATTTTCGATTTATACATTTACTAATTGTAACAAAATTACTTTTGACCAACAAAATTTATAGGTATTTCATACGTTGTAAAATACAGAATTCATTTTATTGAGATTTAAATTATACACATTTAAATGAGTCACTGATAGATGCTTTAAGTTATTGAGTTCATGAAAACATTACTTGGAGTTCGTGAGATCCAGTGCCCAAATTATTCGTTTATGTATTACAGGGTTCGTACATTTTACGTAAACGTGCTTTTGGGTTCCTATGGAGAAGGGGAAATATAACTTTATTAATTCAGTCTAGATAGTAGAGAGGAGTAGATGGTTGAACAGCATGCAGTACAAAGCAGAAAGTTTATGAGTATTCCGGCGAAGTCGGATGGGAAGCCACTTGAGTTGCTTACGAAAATCAGGTACATGATCATATTTGCGAAGCCCAAATACGAATCGTAGACACAAATTTTGAATTCGCTCAAGTTTATTAAGCTACTTCTGTATTGTCAAGGTAGCAAATATCAGCATATTCAAGTATAGGCAAGAGTAGAGACTGTGCAAGCGCAACTCAGAGACAGACTCACAATCGAATGAGATTCCAAATATAACGGATTTGTTTAGCAAAAGTATTAATAAAAACATCAACATTCAAATTTAGGGCCATGGAATGTTCGATATTTAAGTTGCGTAACATCTATCCAGGGGCCCCCTCCGGCCGGGTTCCCGTGCCATTTTGCCGTCCTGCCACACTATTGTTACGCCACTAATAGCACTTCACTAGATATAATTACCTAAATTAATTGAACCACCCCATTCCATCCCATGGGTGTCGTAAAAGTCGACAGAGGGAAATTATAACCAGGAGATGGGCAGCAGCATCTTCCTGGAACATCTGAATAAATAAACTGCGGTGGCCAACCCGTCTGCCAAGCGTGGCAACTATGGCAAAATCCCTCCAATATGAGAGCTATAAACTTTTGTGGCTATCTATGGGGGAGGCCTATGTTCAGCAGTGGACTTGTGATAGGCTGAAACGACGACGACGACGACGACGACGAACTGGACAATTGCATGTGCTTTTTTCAACAAATGTATTGCTATTAACATAACCAACCGTCCCAACTTCTGTAATAGTTATAAACACAAAGAGTCCACCATTCTTATATAAATTACATTTACTCTTGAAAGAATACACTAGTCAAAAAAGATTAAATTGGGTATAAATAATTTACAGTAATATGGATTACACTGCATAACTTACGATAATATAGCTTAGACAAATACGTGTTAATTGATTAACGGGAAAACGTAAAATAAAGAGGTATTTTAAAAATATCGACCGTCAATATTTAGATTTTTATAACCTACTATCGATATATCGTTCCAAAAAAATCAGTCACATTAATCGATATTTCAATATATCGATTTTTTTTCAACAGTCCTATCTATTAGTCAGTCAGTGTCAGTCACAAGTATATTTTATTGGACAGTCAGTCGGTGTTTTGATAAAGTGTTGGTTGTGTGAACTTGTGCATTCATTTAAAATATAAATTCGTGTGTTTTGAAGTTCACGATGTCGGATGAAATAGCCGAAAATGGGACAGCCAATGGAGACGTACCTGAGATCGAGCTGATTATAAAGGTAAAAATAATATATACACACGTGTTTATCCGCTAGAAGTGCAACATACACTCGTTCAACACGGCACTACGCGAGCAATCGGCCTTCCAAGATATTGAGGTGTTGGCAAATAATATTGCTGTTAAATTTGAACCGTGCTATTATGTTCTATGGATGCTTCATCGTGTATGGTAAATTTCTTAATCGTATCTAATCGTTGTTAACGACTCATCTGCATGAAAGTATGTTATAAGTACTTTTTTGCTTGATATATAGGTCATTTGGAACCTTTTTTTTTGGTATCAGTTAATTTACACAACATAGTATGATCCCACTTTTATGAGCATTATGATTTTCTTATATGAACCTTATCAGACATTCTTTCGTAACTAAAACTTAAAAGTAGTAATAGGGGAAAGGCAATACACAAGGAAGAAGATAAGCATTAAGAGATAAACAGTTTATAGGCAACTAGATTATAATTATCCTTGATAAAATGAAATTGATATTAGTATTAAATAATCATTACAATTTTAATGCTCTAATCAATAAAAAAATAATATGTGGTATTCATTTTTATGTAATAAATTCTTTCTGTCAGGTAGTGTTGAGTAGCACTTTCTTTACATAAAATACTTCATGACGACTGCCAACTGTAATTTGGTTATCAAATAAAAATCTAAGTAAATCATTTTCATTGAAAAAACTTATGCCTAATTTACGCATCTGATAATTAACACAAACATATGCTTCTATAAAAAAGAGTTTGGATGTCATAAGACACATTATTGATTACTTTAATTGCATTATTGACTTTTGTAGAAAAACTTCCTTAGGGTTGAAAATATCTGTTCAACCCTAAGGATCATAAAAAAACATCTGCACTATAGTTAGAAAAAAGGGCTTTAAATTGAGATGTAATTCCAAATTATTGTTTAAAGAATATTATACTTACATTTTCATAATATTAGAAATTTATGACACTGACTGACTTAGACATATGTACAGACTGGATAATCTTATAAGGGTTCCTTGTCGGATAATAATCCATAATAATCCATTTAAATAATAATTAGGTGGTTTTATTTAATTTTTTTAATGTAATGTTTATAATTGTTAAAAGTAGAAACTTATTTCTCCTGTATGTTATGTGATTAATTGTGTTAGTTTAACTATATTCATAGTAAAGTCATTCAGTAAATTTTAAATATTCCACTTTTTTAATAATGATACACTTAATTTCACTGCTCTTGTCTGTACCGATTTCATAAATGTAGACTAATAAATGAAATTTGATTATCACTATTTGTTTATTCACCCAAACCCTTTTCTTAGTAAAACTTGTCATCCTTTTTCTTCGTCATCAGTCTGTAAACATTCTATTGCTGAATATATATATCTCTCTGAAATTAAATAAAAATTCTTTATTTTTTCAATGTAAGAAATATAAAAACATTTGCTACACTATGCTTGATGGATTGGTGATAGAAATACCAGTTGCCATTTACTTTAGACGCTGCTCTGTCACCAGTCAGTGTATTTTCAGTACATTTTGCGGCCTTTCAGAAGAGATTACATTTTCCAGGCATTCCTCTCAGTTGACTCTTACTATATCTATGGGATAAGATGTCATGCTTACTTGAAGGATAAAATTAGAAGCTATAAATAAACTTTCTATTTTAGAGTCTGTTATTATTTCCTTACAACAAAAATAAACCTTATTACCAGTGAAGCTTATTTTGAATACTGCACAGATCGTTTGGAGTGAAGCCAAAATGCAAAGTTGAAAACACAATGTTTATATTCTGGAACAAATTGAAGAAAGCGGCACATTATGTCACTATGTCAATATTGTTTATTCATCACAAACTAGAAGATTGGACATGATATTTTGTTGACAAAAATACTTGTTTTAGATAAAACTAAAATCTCCCTATTGTGTACTTTACAAGGCAGCTATTTTAAAGTTTATTTTTTACATAGTTTTGCTAAATTCTGTTTTATGTTATTCACTTTTTTTTTAATTTAATATCATATAGTTATTATGGAATTTTCACATAATGTATGAATTCTATTAAATTACTTTTAATTTAGAGAAATAAAAAATTCTTATCAAGTTGTTCACTGATGATTTCTCGACATATTCAAGCCTTGTATGGATATAACTATTGTACTGCAGTTTCCTTATGTTACAAATTAAAAATAATGGTGTTTGCAGTTGTAAACATTTCTGTGGAAGAAATATTTAATATATTTCTATTCCTCAGATATGCTGGTTTCCTCAAGATGATTTCCTTCACCGCTGAGCATGCGGTAAATCAGCACTTTAAATTGTAGAACCATTTTAGAGGTGCTGGCTTTGGGGATTGAATCCTGGTTACTTGCATACTATGAAATTAAAGGCGAGCACCCGGTCCCTGAGCTACCACGGCTTACAACATTACTTATTTATTGGCTTAAAACATTACTACAGACTCAAATTTATTCTGAATTCTAGGTGCCTTTTATAGACAATGATGACACATGGTCAAACAACCAGACTAACTTAAAAGGTCAGATTCAACATAGTATTTGTTGGCCATTTCTACCATGTGGAAATCAAACTGACAATCTATATAATAATATCCTCACAATGCTTACCTTCACAGCAGAGCATATGGTAAATATGCACATAAAATTGCTGAACAATATTAGAGTACCACTGTCAGAGGTGAAAATTAGGTCACTTGGGTACTGTAAAATTTAAGGTGCGCAACTCTATCCCTGAAGTACTATGGCTGTCATTTTATACATACCTTACCTAATATTTAAATTTATGTTCTGTGGAGACAATGGGTATTTAAATTTACAGACAATATGTGACTGACTTAAAACCTTGGATTTCTTTAATACATGGAAATTATAAGTACTACTAGCTGATGCCCGACTTTGTCTGTGTGGATATAGGTTTTTTAAACATCCTGTGTGAACTGCTCGATTTTCCGGGAGGAAAAGTATCTTATGTCCGTCACTAAGCAATCTAATTTGTGCCAAATTTCCTCAAGATCGGTTCAGAGGTTAAACCATGAAAAAGTAACAAACAGACAAATGGACAGAGAGAGTTACTTTCGCATTTATAATATTAGTATAGATTCGTATTCCTTTTATTAATTTGTTATTATTAATATTCTTTAGATAGTACTACTAACAAAACGCTAATGAAAGTAGAAGCTAAAGATGTGTGTCAGGATCGTAGCAAGTGGAAAGATGTGGTCTCTGCCTACCCCTATGGGAAAGAGGCGTGACTGTATGTATGTATGTATGTATGTACTAACAAAATATTTCGAACAACACAGCAATTAAT
This sequence comes from Luehdorfia chinensis, assembly GCA_019845155.1. Classification (NCBI taxonomy): domain Eukaryota; kingdom Metazoa; phylum Arthropoda; class Insecta; order Lepidoptera; family Papilionidae; genus Luehdorfia; species Luehdorfia chinensis. The sequence continues at coordinate 4,442,382 of JAHVAK010000003.1, read as the reverse complement.
TGTTAGATAAGTCAAGTTTCTATCAATAAATTAAGATTCTAAAACCAGTACATGTAACTGATTTTAGGGTCGCGTAAATATTAATTTTGTCAAGGATTCGAACACGGAACCCACCACTCATCAGTATGTTCAGTAGTGTGAAAGACAATCGTTTCGTTTCGTGTCGGTAGATCATATACTTTTTCATTTTGTTTTGGTTATTTATCAGCACCTCATTACTCGAAATGCGCGCGTATTACATAAATTTAATTGCTTTAAAGTATGCCTTGAAATCTAGACGAGTTTATGCTTTAAGAAAATATTTAATTGCAATGCAACGGTCTGCGTAAACATTATGTTTCAATTAGTACAGCATCGAGTTCTACACTACAATTTGTCAGATTTACAGCGCGTGCGCGCCTTAGAAACAGAAACTTGTGCAAGCGTCGCTCGGGGGGAAAGTGACATCGCACGCCACAATCCGATAGATCGGGCCTCTTGTCGGCGACCGACATGGACCGATTGGCAAGCCAGTATCATGAGTATGTTAATTGAAAATCATTATTGCTTCTGTTTCTACGTTGTGAGCGTATGTCGTGTTTGTTTGCTAAAGATGTTTTAATTTACTTTTCTAATACCTAATTAAGAGTGGTAAGTTTTAAAGACAATATAACGTGACTATCACGTGCAAGTGAATTGGTTTCGAAAGTTAACTCTTAAAACGTATTGCATAATTATGGCTTGTACTGAAGCAAGCGACAATTTTAACTCTGCATTGGCGGGAAAATATCACATGTATACTACAATCAAATACATTTATTCAATACGATACATATTTAATACATCAACAAAATTAAGCTTTACTTTTCAGTGCAAACATGTTGCCTGATGTGTGGGTTTCGGTAGACTCGGTATTGTCATTACACGGGCTATTAATGTGGTCTATTATTATTACTTTTGTTCGCATGTTTTTAACTCACAAAGCCTCAGATTTAGATGGTAAAACAATAAAACTTGTTTTAAATTTATAATTTATAAAATACTTATGATATTTAAATGAAACTAATTTTACGGATTTTATCGCGTTTTATTTTATTATTTATAACCCGACGTTTCGAGTGCTTTACAGCACCCATGGTCACGGGCGGACTGAGGTGACAGATGTCCCGATGTCATAGTTAACCCGGAGTACCTTCAGCTTTTAATTATTATTCCTTGTCCGATCTACGCAGAAAGAGCTTACTGTGTCTTGAAGTCTTGAAGTGGTATGCTTGGTTTTTGATTTAATTTTATTAATTATAGGATCCCAAGCTGGTGGTAATACCCAACCATCTTCTCTATTAAAATTAGGATGTTTTTTAATTTCAATAGCCTCGCGAATCATCCTTGGTAGGAATCGGTGTTCTTTTGCGAGGATTTGTGGTTTATCAAATCTGATGTAATGGTTGGGATGATCCAGAACATGGTCACAGACTGCAGACTTCCTAGAGCGACGATGCTTCACGTCAGCTATATGTTCTTTTACGCGGGTTTTAACTGATCTTTTTGTTTGCCCTATGTAAGAGAGACCACATTCACAATCCAGCTTGTATACTCCTGCATCTTGTAGAGAGATGTTACACTTGACAGATGGTAAAAACTGACTTATCTTCTTAGGCGGCTTGAAAAATGTTCTTATGGAAGCCCGCTTCAAGATATAGCCAATCTTGTCCGTGACTCCTCTGACATATGGTAGGACTGCAGGTACACGCTCGACTGTGGCCGGCTTCACTCGGTCACTGCGACGAAGGCGCGGAACCCGAAGCTTGTTGTCTTGCAAAACTTGCTTGACATGCTGAAGCTCGGCGGCCAGGTGTTTACTGTCACAGATCCCTTGTGCTCTCTGAAACAAAGATTTGCCCACGGTAGCTAGCTGTGAAGGATGGTGGTGAGATTCACCGTTTAAGTACCTATTTGTATGGGTCTTTTTCCTATACACAGTGTGACTCAAGGTGTTATTAGGATTTCTAATTATTAAAACATCTAGAAAAGCTAAACAGTTATTTGTCTCTAACTCCATTGTAAATTGTATTTTAGAATTTATGGAGTTAAGGTGGTCTAAAAATGCAGTGACTTTATCAGAAGGTAGTATTGTGAAAGTATCCTCTACGTACCGCTTGTAGAACCTTGGATTTACTGGAGAAGTACGGAGGGCTTTCTCCTCAAAGTCTTCCATGAAGATGTCAGCAACAATGGGAGATACTGGGGAGCCCATCGCCACACCATCTACTTGCCGGTAGTATTGCTCCTTCCACAATAGATAGCCAGATGTTAGGCAATGTCTGAGTAATTCTGCATGTTCTACTGGCATATTGTTCTCTGTTAGCTTCCTAGTTACAATTGAGATGCAGTCTTCAACAGGTAGGCATGTAAATAACGACTGGACATCAAAACTGACCATAGTTTCATTGTCAGTAAGATGTAGGTCTTTTATCTCACTGACAAAATGGTAGGAATCCTTTGTGTGTGCTCTTGTGTGTCCTCTAAGTGGGGAGAGTATTTTAGCCACATGTTGAGCCAATCTGTAAGTTGGTGAATCGATTTGACTCACTATTGGACGTAGCGGAGCATTGAGTTTGTGTAAAGCACTCGAAACGTCGGGTTATAAATAATAAAATAAAACGCGATAAAATCCGTAAAATTAGTTTCATTTAAATGTGTAGTGTTCGCGTAAATATAAGAAATCATTATACTTATGATACTTAGGAACTGCTGTAACATCAGTTCTTCATCAGGGGGACGAACCGTTATGAACAATTTTATAATGCGGGGAACGCAACATAAGCGTATTATATCATATATTTTATATTGTATTTAATATATAATGCTATTAGCGGTAATAAATAGCGGTAGCCAGTCGAAATTTGCAACAATATTATAAATTAATTGAGGCAGTAATAAATAAGTTAGTGTGTAGTTAAAAATAGTTTTTTTTAAAAAAACGGACATAGACCGCTGATGTGGTGCCACACAGGTTTTTTTTTGAGTGGCACAGCACTTGTTTGGTAGTTGGTCATATGTTGCACTTACCACCAGGTGAACGTTTTACTCGTCATGTTACTAATTAACCGATTTCAATAAAAAGGATCGCGTCATTATTAAAATATGCTAAGTAGCTGTTTTATGCAGTGGTAGTTCAAGACTCGCGGGATAACCTTAAAAATGTCGCTGCTATTAAAATGGTTAATTATAGGTACTGTGTATCCGGGGTAGCACAAGGGGCGGGCGATCGCCGAAAATTTCATAATACGAGAGTGACCTGAGTTCGAATCCCGGTGCTGACACCTCTAAAAGGGCCTATTTACCTCGTGCTCAGCGGTAAAGGAAAATATCTTGAGGTAACCTGCATGTCTGAATAAAAATATTTCTAGGACATGTGTAGTCAACCAAGGGTTGGTTGGATTGGAGCAGCGTACGGACGGCTTTAAAATCTTCTCAGAAATGAGAGGTATGTGCATATAAACGGCTATTACTTTAGCTGAATTCCATGCGCACCGCGCTGATAGAAAACAACCCATAGTATGCCAGAGATAAATAATTTAGGATAAGCGAAGTCCACTATCGTGCCCTTGAGCAGGGTGGCGAACTTTCTCCCGCCTCCTTTAAAAAATCCTCATCATTAAAAAAATTGTATTGTTCTGCACAAAAAAGGTATTGTATTTACAATACCTTAGTCGCCTCTTACGACACCTCGGTAGTAAAGAGCTAGGTGCTATCCTTCTCTACCGGATTACAATCGGACGTTTAAAAATGTGCAAAATTCCGTTTAAGTTTAAGCGCATAGAAAACAGTGTGAACAAATAGAACGGGAAGTCGTGATAGCAACATAGTAACTATACCAACAACTGTTATCGCTAACTGCTATTGGTTAGCGTTTTCGCAACGGACATTGTACCGTGTGGTAGCGGCTTAACACATGTTCTGAGTAACCGATTCTTTGTCAAAAATTAGGCCACCCACGTCGTCTTCTTGCATAAGTTTTTAAATTGAAGAATTAATCCGTAGAGGATACGGCGCAGTGATAATCAAAATCAATGTTCAGTTCTCAGGTCGCTGCTCGAATAATGTCATTCGTATTTATCATTTTTATTATTTCACAAAAAAACAATTGATTTGATTAATTCCATAACGATATATTATTTGTTAAAAATGTCGTGGGCTCTAATGTTTTTGTATTATAAAGAGGAGGGGGAAAACGTGCAAACGGATCAATGATGTTAAGTGATCACCGCCGGCCATAAACATTCGCAACACCAAATAAAGGAACACAGCGTCGCTGTTTCGTAAAGTGAGTGAAGAAAATCCCCGTTACTAGCAAAGAATTTTCCATTCAAGTTCTAGGTGAGTTGTAGTAGCTGAGCGGCTGGCTGGGTGCTCGGTTTAAATTTCACTGTACGCGAGTGACCTGGGTTCGATCCCCGGTGCCGGCACCACTAAAATTGTATTTTAAGTGCTGATTTACCACGTGCTCGGCGGTGAAGGAAAACATCATGAGGTAACCTGCATGTCTGAGAAATAAAAATATTTCGAGGCCATGTGAAGTCCGCCAACCTGGATTGGAGCAGCGTGGCGGATCCTTCCCAGCTCCAATACCCTCTCGGAAATGAGAGGAGGCCTGTACTCAGCAGCGAGACATTTATAGGCTGTTCTTCACTTTACTCTTTTTTTTGTCACTGTAACTGGTGGTAGGATTCCTATGCACGATTCCGTCTAGGTGGGTACCACCGCAGTGCCAGTTATTCTGCTGAGAAGCAGTAGTGTGTTTCATTACTGTGTTTTCGCCTAAAGGGCACTGTGAGCTAGTGTAAAAAATTACTGGAATATTGGAGTTAAAAACTGATGTCTCAAGGGACAAGCGCAGTGTGGTGCCCCACTGAAATAATCAGGGTGACACAGCGTCTGTTATTGGCAAACGCTGGACTTCAGGAACCTGTTGGTCGTCCCATCACTTTCTCCTAAAAAAAAGTAAATCGTTAACGTTAATATTACACTTAAAGCTCCGATATTTGTTAAGATTAACAGCTATTGTTATCGTTATATCCTAGCTCATAAAAAATGGTTAGTCTGGTGTCACAACAACCGCATCAATATACCTTTACACTATATAATATAAGACAGCGCCTTTACTTAACAGTGTAAAACTTTAGAAATTACAATTTCCTAACGCAGTGAGCTCGATATATCGCGAAGACGTGATTTTTCAAAGTCACTAACTTGCCTCGTATTACGCAATTCGATGGTCTGTAACGCTTGACACGAAATTATTATTAATATTTATTTATTAATAGAAACACTCATAAACTATTTTCCAGTGTCAAGTAACATATCCAAGTGTACAATCTTCAAGCAGCAAGACTTCAAAATTTTGATCGACAGTAAATTGATAGTTGACTTTACTGAAGATTTGGTGGACTGATGGAGACAAAACGAAAAGCACAATTTTGGTCTTGAACTGAATTTTCCAATCACTGTACACTTTCAGGAGCACTTGCTGCATAATTAACTATCATTATTAAACATCAAAACTCCAAATATACACAGAAAACACAAAATTAAATAAAAACACTACTGCCATTTTTCGAGTTGCCGCCAAAAGTCACGTAATTATATTTTTTATGATTTTCTCTTTTTTTTTTCGTCAGACGTAATAAACCAAGGAATTTTTTTTAAGCGCTGTATTATATCAGTACATCATGTACAGAATCCAATGTTTGTACATACTTTGGATAAAATATTATTTAATAGGCTTTTAAATAGACACCCAAAACAATTAGTTATTTTTTTTTAGTCTATCCTCTTAGACGATAGCTAATCTTTAACGGCCTTATTAATAAACATAGACTAGAGCAATACTAACTTTAAAACATGGTTTAGTTATGATTAAATTTAATTCAGTATTTATAAACACGGAGTAAGGAAGAAGTAAACTACTCCGAGTCTAATCTCGGAATTAAAGGTCATCCTTGTCGGCCACATTTTTTTTTATTGTATAAAGTGACGAAACGAGCAAAACGTTCACCTGATGGTAAGTGCAACGTCCGCCCACAACAAATGCTGGGTCACCCAGAATATTTCTGTATGACACCACACTGCGCCTGTCACCCTGAGACATCAGTTCTTAAGTCTCAAATGCCCAGTGATTACACTAGCTCACAGTACCCTTCAAACCGAAACACAGTATTGCTTGCACACTACTGCTTTACGGCAGAATAACTGGCCCTGGGGTGGTACCTACCTAGACGGATTCCTGCATAGGAATCCTACCACCATATAAATAGTTTAACAAGTGAGTAAGCATATACTAGATGTGCACCGTTGCGCACACCAAAGGTAGGCCATGTTGGAAGGCACGTCGCGTTTTCCGGCGCGCCTTACTAGGAAGGGATGATAGGCGGCCGGCGCCGGTGGGGTCGCGGATGTGTGCGCGAGCGTTCCCGTGGCCCTGCCAACATGCGGCGAAGGCGGAACACCATGGGGTTTTAGTCGGTGCAAGTCCGACATAACCCGTCCTTCCCCCCGTGAAGGCGGGTATGCGTTAGGCATTTCCCCATGAAAAAAAAGATGTGCAATGACATTTTTTTGTGGTAAATTCACAAACGCACTATTTTTTTTTAAATTTTGCTTTTACGTTTTTCTGAACGTCGTTTTATTTAGAAATATCATTCGTATATTATATTGGCATATTTCTTAATACACGGAATTAGACTGTTCTAAAGTCGTATTCTGTAGATCGTACCTCGTACGTTTTTCGTTGTTGCTCTAATATAATGTATAGAGATTAGTTTATACATGATTTGACGGTGATAGACGGAATACATGAGCTGGAGAACCAAATTTGGCGTCGTGAAGTAGTACAAGATCAAAATACAGATTTTCGCGTTCGTTTTGTTTTCGTGATTTTGGTTCATAATAATTGTGTATTATTAACACTAATAATAAATTATATGAGAGTTTCGAATCAATGTCCAGTTTTATTTTAAATTACCAATGACCTGCTACTTGCTTCTTGTCAACTGTCAAGTTTGAAGTTGTCAATTATGTTAACCCCAAAACAATTCAGTCACTGACCCACTCTCTTTACTTTTAAAATAGGGGGGTTGACACAATTGACCCGTTAAACCCGGAGTAAGGAATGTGCTGTTAGTCCGAAATTACTTCGTGGTTATTAATAACATTGGAATTACGAAGTTAATACTTTCTTACTCTGGAATTAACTAGTCCAAGTGTGGCTTCAGACTATGCTTGTAATAAGCGATTTTTATTAATAAGGCCGTGACAGTCTAATTATCTCACTTTGACCGTTAATTCTTACCTGAATGGAGTATTTTGAATTAAAATATGTATTTGAACAAAGCGACAAGGTTCAGTTCAGTTATATTGCACTTCCGTTATATTCTCTGGTTGTAGGATTCCTATGCAGGAATCCGTCTAAGTTTAAAACATTACTGTGTTTCGGTTTGAAGGGCACTGAGAGCTAGATTAATCACTGGGCATATGAGACTTAAGAACTGATGTCTCAGGGGAACGGGCGCAGTTCGGTGTCACACATAAATGTTCTGGGTGACACAGAATTTGTTATGGGCAGACGCTGCACTTACCATCAGGTGGACGTTCTGCTCGTTCAGTCTCTTTTATCAAATAAAAAAAAATATTGCAGTGACTTAATGTAGTTTTTATTTCACATGCACAATTTAACCATACCCGAAAACCGACATTTTGTTTTTGCATAAATGTTTGCTGCAACTCGAGAGTCAAGTAGCAAGCTATGGAAAGAGCTATGCTCGGAGTTTCTTTGCGAGATAAAATCCGTAACGATGATATCCGCAGCAGAATTACAGTAACCGACATAGCCCTATGGATTAGCAAGCTGAAGTGCCAATAGGCCGGCCATATAGCTCGTAGAACCGATGACCGTTGGGGAAGAAAGGGTCTCGAGAGGCAAACGCAGTATAGGGCGACCCCCCCCACTAGATGGAGCGACGACCTTCACGGTTTTGCGGAAACTCGATGGATGCAGGTCCGTGTTTTGTGGCAATCTATGGGGGAGGCCTATGTTCAACAGTGGACTATGATAGGCTGAAATGATGATGATGACTGCAGCTGGGATTCGAATCCAAAACCTGCGGCATAGAAGTACTCTGCAACGTGGTCGTTTAAAAGAGTCCGCATATTAAATATAATCATCAATGTAAATATCTACAAATCGTCTCCAGCTCATCTTGAGGTTTTTTAAATATAAACGGACTACGTGAGGGTACCTACGCCATAACTTTATTAAAATTTAGTTATGACTAATACAATGAGGTAGTTGATTGACGAACTCGTATCGTTCTTAATCTGAACTACACAATAAACACACATATATACAATTTATATCGATATATTATACTCGTATTTTATTAACATCATTCACAACACTGAAATGTACATCTTTATTTCAAGGTAATTGTGTTTAAATTGTAGTCGCTTCACTCGCTTTTCGTAGGGACTTTCGAAAAGGAAACTTAATAAATTTGGGCAGCGTCTGCAAAAAAGGAAATGGTTCAATCATCACCAAAACTCGTTATGTTTATGAAAGTGACCGATGAGCATGTTCGAGTACAAAGACTACAGTAGCAAAAAATGGATGTATGACGCAAATTAAGCTTTAATAGAGTTATGCAAGAATCCGCCTATCATCGCGGTGTTAGTTATATTGCTGTCAGGCTGCAAATAGTTGTGTACAAACATCGCTGTGTTTCGGTTTGTAGTGCACTGAAGCTAGTGTAATTACAAGCCTTAAGAACCTATGCCTTAGTAAGGAACGCAGTGCGGTGTTAATCAGTAGGTGCTTTTGCTTTTACCTCTGCTCGTCACTATGAAAAAATCGTGAAATTTCGAACTATACAACGAATTTTCTATGCAACGAAGCCTACAACGAATCGTATACTTTGTGAAATTTAAATGGCTCTTACATAATTTAGGCAACGTCTCGTGACAGTGGACGATTACAGAATTGCATTAATGTTTTCTTTTATTTACGCGAATATTACACATTTAAATAAAACTACTTTTTTACGGATTTTATCGCGTTTAATTTTTGAACTATTTTTACCCGACGTTTCGGACGCTTTACAGCACCCATGGTCACGGGGGGACTTAGGTGACAGTTGTCCCGATGTCATAGTTAACCCGGAGTACCTTCAGCTTTTAATTATTATTTGTAGTCCGATCTACGCAGAAAGAGCTTACTGTGTCTTGAAGCCTTGCAGTGGTATGCTTGGTTTTTGATTTAATTTTATTAATAATAGGATCCCAAGCCGGTGGTAATACCCAACCATCTTCCCTATTGAAATTAGGATGTTTTTTAATTTCAATAGCCTCGCGAATCATCCTTGGTAGGAATCGGTGTTCTTTTGCAAGGATTTGTGGTCTATCAAATCTGATGTAATGGTTGGGATGATCCAGAACATGGTCACAGACTGCAGACTTCCTAGAGCGTCGATGCTTCACATCAGCTATGTGTTCTTTAACGCGGGTTTTAATGGATCTTTTAGTTTGCCCTATGTAAGAGAGACCACATTCACAATCCAGCTTGTATACTCCTGCATCTTGTAGAGGGATGTTACACTTGACAGATGGTAAAAACTGACTTATCTTCTTCGGCGGCTTGAAAAATGTTCTTATAGAAGCTCGCTTCAAGATATAGCCAATCTTGTCCGTGACTCCTCTGACATATGGAAGAACAGCAGGTACACGCTCGACTGTGGCCGGCTTCACTCGGTCACTGCGACGAAGGCGCGGAACCCGAAGCTTGTTGTCTTGCAAAACTTGCTTGACATGCTGAAGCTCGGCGGCCAGGTGTTTACTGTCACAGATCCCTTGTGCTCTCTGAAACAAAGATTTACCCACGGTAGCTAACTGTGAAGGATGGTGGTGAGATTCACCATTTAAATACCTATTTGTATGGGTCTTTTTTCTATACACAGTGTGACACAAGGTGTTATTAGGATTCCGAATTACTAACACATCCAGAAAAGCTAAAGAGTTATTTGCCTCTAACTCCATTGTAAATTGAATTTTAGAGTTTAGGGAGTTAAGGTGGTCTAGAAATGCAGTTACTTTATGCGATGGTAAAATTGTGAAAGTATCATCTACATACCGCTTGTAGAATCTTGGATTTACAGGAGAAGATGGTGTGGCGATGGGCTCTCCAGTATCTCCCATTGTCGCCGACATTTTCATGGAAGACTTTGAGGAGAAAGCCCTCCGTACTTCTCCTGTAAATCCAAGATTCTACAAGCGGTATGTAGATGATACTTTCACAATTTTACCATCGCATAAAGTAACTGCATTTCTAGACCACCTTAACTCCCTAAACTCTAAAATTCAATTTACAATGGAGTTAGAGGCAAATAACTCTTTAGCTTTTCTGGATGTGTTAGTAATTCGGAATCCTAATAACACCTTGTGTCACACTGTGTATAGAAAAAAAGACCCATACAAATAGGTATTTAAATGGTGAATCTCACCACCATCCTTCACAGTTAGCTACCGTGGGTAAATCTTTGTTTCAGAGAGCACAAGGGATCTGTGACAGTAAACACCTGGCCGCCGAGCTTCAGCATGTCAAGCAAGTTTTGCAAGACAACAAGCTTCGGGTTCCGCGCCTTCGTCGCAGTGACCGAGTGAAGCCGGCCACAGTCGAGCGTGTACCTGCTGTTCTTCCATATGTCAGAGGAGTCACGGACAAGATTGGCTATATCTTGAAGCGAGCTTCTATAAGAACATTTTTCAAGCCGCCGAAGAAGATAAGTCAGTTTTTACCATCTGTCAAGTGTAACATCCCTCTACAAGATGCAGGAGTATACAAGCTGGATTGTGAATGTGGTCTCTCTTACATAGGGCAAACTAAAAGATCCATTAAAACCCGCGTTAAAGAACACATAGCTGATGTGAAGCATCGACGCTCTAGGAAGTCTGCAGTCTGTGACCATGTTCTGGATCATCCCAACCATTACATCAGATTTGATAGACCACAAATCCTTGCAAAAGAACACCGATTCCTACCAAGGATGATTCGCGAGGCTATTGAAATTAAAAAACATCCTAATTTCAATAGGGAAGATGGTTGGGTATTACCACCGGCTTGGGATCCTATTATTAATAAAATTAAATCAAAAACCAAGCATACCACTGCAAGGCTTCAAGACACAGTAAGCTCTTTCTGCGTAGATCGGACTACAAATAATAATTAAAAGCTGAAGGTACTCCGGGTTAACTATGACATCGGGACAACTGTCACCTCAGTCCCCCCGTGACCATGGGTGCTGTAAAGCGTCCGAAACGTCGGGTAAAAATAGTTCAAAAATTAAACGCGATAAAATCCGTAAAAAAGTAGTTTTATTTAAATGTGTAATATTCGCGTAAATAAAAGAAAACATTATGTGAACCAGTACGGACTGGAAATCGCAAATAAAATACGCCGGTTAGAAGATCTCAAGACCAAGCGCGCAAGATTCATAACATCTTTGAATTTCTTGAAGAGATGCAGAGACCATGATCTCATTCCTACGTGTGTCAAAATATCAGCTAAAAAGGACATTCGAGGAAGCGCGAAGATCCTAAGCCAGGCAAGTAAAAAGTTGCTAAGGACGGTAATTCAGCAAAAACGTACCGATCTACACACCATAAATACGGCCATAGACAATTCATCCAGTGAATTAAAATCTATCTTAACGACATTTGATTTTAACAATTGCATTGAAACTTTAAATAAGCGCGAAACAGCTAAATATAATGAATGCAAAAATAAACATATAGATAAATACCAAAAATTAACGAACAAATTAAATGTCAAATACAAATCTCAACGTATGAACGGAAAGTTACCGTTGACAACAGACAAAGATCATAGACTACGCGCGGTCTATAATCTGTCAAAACAAACACTGGATGAACCAACATTAAACGTATTATCGAAAGGAATGAATTTCGCAATAACACCGCGAAAAATCCCGTACGAAGAAATTATCTGTAGTGTCGAAGATTGTCTGTATAAAAATAATATCGGTAAGGAAGATTTGGAGGCCATGCGTCAAGACATTTCGTCTATGTTACGTCGAAGTTCAGTGCCCAAACTAAATCTTCCCAAAGACGAATTTAAAGCGTTGAACAACTTACGGAACAGACCGGAACTCACGATCCTCCGCGCGGATAAAGGAAACGCTACGGTAGTAATGGATACGTCCGATTATAATTTTAAAATTGAACAACTTTTGTCGGAAGAAAATATTTATAAAAAGGTTAAATCAGACCCAACCGCGAACACGCTGAAAACAACTAGCGAGCTAGCAAAGAAATACTCCGAAAAATTGAATCTGGACGTAAATTCGGTAATACCATCATGTGCCAAACCACCGAAGTTGTATGGGTTACCTAAAATACACAAACCAAATGCTCCATTACGTCCAATAGTGAGCCAGATCGATTCACCAACTTATAGATTGGCTCAGCATGTAGCGAAAATACTCTCACCGCTCAGAGGACACACAAGAGCACACACAAAGGATTCATACCATTTTGTCAGTGAGATTAAAGACCTACATCTTACTGACAATGAAACTATGGTCAGTTTTGATGTCCAGTCGCTATTCACATGCCTACCTGTAGAAAACTGCATCTCAATTGTATCCAGGAAGCTAGCGGAGAACAACATGCCAGCAGAATATGCAGAACTACTTAGACATTGCCTTACATCTGGCTATCTATTGTGGAAGGAACAGTACTACAAGCAAGTAGATGGTGTGGCGATGGGCTCTCCAGTATCTCCCATTGTCGCCGACATTTTCATGGAAGACTTTGAGGAGAAAGCCCTCCGTACTTCTCCTGTAAATCCAAGATTCTACAAGCGGTATGTAGATGATACTTTCACAATTTTACCATCGCATAAAGTAACTGCATTTCTAGACCACCTTAACTCCCTAAACTCTAAAATTCAATTTACAATGGAGTTAGAGGCAAATAACTCTTTAGCTTTTCTGGATGTGTTAGTAATTCGGAATCCTAATAACACCTTGTGTCACACTGTGTATAGAAAAAAGACCCATACAAATAGGTATTTAAATGGTGAATCTCACCACCATCCTTCACAGTTAGCTACCGTGGGTAAATCTTTGTTTCAGAGAGCACAAGGGATCTGTGACAGTAAACACCTGGCCGCCGAGCTTCAGCATGTCAAGCAAGTTTTGCAAGACAACAAGCTTCGGGTTCCGCGCCTTCGTCGCAGTGACCGAGTGAAGCCGGCCACAGTCGAGCGTGTACCTGCTGTTCTTCCATATGTCAGAGGAGTCACGGACAAGATTGGCTATATCTTGAAGCGAGCTTCTATAAGAACATTTTTCAAGCCGCCGAAGAAGATAAGTCAGTTTTTACCATCTGTCAAGTGTAACATCCCTCTACAAGATGCAGGAGTATACAAGCTGGATTGTGAATGTGGTCTCTCTTACATAGGGCAAACTAAAAGATCCATTAAAACCCGCGTTAAAGAACACATAGCTGATGTGAAGCATCGACGCTCTAGGAAGTCTGCAGTCTGTGACCATGTTCTGGATCATCCCAACCATTACATCAGATTTGATAGACCACAAATCCTTGCAAAAGAACACCGATTCCTACCAAGGATGATTCGCGAGGCTATTGAAATTAAAAAACATCCTAATTTCAATAGGGAAGATGGTTGGGTATTACCACCGGCTTGGGATCCTATTATTAATAAAATTAAATCAAAAACCAAGCATACCACTGCAAGGCTTCAAGACACAGTAAGCTCTTTCTGCGTAGATCGGACTACAAATAATAATTAAAAGCTGAAGGTACTCCGGGTTAACTATGACATCGGGACAACTGTCACCTCAGTCCCCCCGTGACCATGGGTGCTGTAAAGCGTCCGAAACGTCGGGTAAAAATAGTTCAAAAATTAAACGCGATAAAATCCGTAAAAAAGTAGTTTTATTTAAAAGAATTGCATTAAGTTTGAGAAAATCGCGAGACTTCGAACTGATCTCTTTCGTGAAGATAATCTATCATTACCTACTTATAAACTAAATCTTGGAAGTGAAACGTTTTCTATATTATCTTCAAGGCTTTCTTCGTCATTGTTTTATGTGCATTAGATAATTTATAGCGGTTTTTTTAAGTTTCCTCATTGCCTGCATATATTTTTGCTCTAGATTTGTGTTAATTCTCAATGTTTCGAAGTGTTATTCAAGCTCTAGCAACTAAATGCATTTTGTAATGCTTTGAGTAATCTGTATTGCGTCATATAAGGTAGCAAATTTGGTGCAAACACTTATATTTTTCGTTTATTAATTCGCCACGTTTAAAATGTCGGTCGCGACTGATTTGTGAAAGAATCAATCTGCTTATATTCATCTGTCACGATTTAAACCAGTCGGTTATGTAAGTCGTACGAAAGTCGCGCCATTGTAGCCGTGCAACATTATGCACAATCTGTATAGCCTTGTTTACAAAATGTCAATATTGCCACAGACTATATAAAATATTTAATTTTTTATTTTTGTATAAACCTAGTCTTTTGTTTTAAAGGTTAAGACATTTTGTCTTTTGACTATACTAGTGTGATACTAATTAATATTTTGTTTCGTAATTAGACAACATTATTTTATAACTTGAAGTAGTGATTGCGTGGACTTTACAATACATGTTAACTTGTGGATGCTTCGTTCATTGAGACATAGCTTCTTGATCACCGACGTAGAGCAGCCGTTCTGTCGGTCTTCTATGGGATACATTTCGGAGAGTGCTAATAGGAATTACTTTCACTCGTCGCTCAGTTCCCATTTTGCCATCGATGATACGACGCGCGGAGAGGTTTTAATTCTTACGCGGTTGACGTTCCTAGGACTCGTACAGAGTTTTTTTTCTTCGTTTCTGATGCGCAGCGCTCAAGCGAGGGAGTGGAACTCTTTGCCGTTGTCGTTCTTCCCAGACCACTTAAACAGGAGACTCTTCATGGCAGGAACTCAAGGCATTTTGGACCATGTTACCATTTAACATTAGGTGGGTGTTTTTCATTGGGTATAGCAATTAAAAAAAGCGTTCATCTGATGGCAAGTGCAACGTTTGCCCATAGCAAATGCTGTGTCACCCAGAATATTTATGTGTGACACCACACTGCGCCAATCACCCTGTGGCATCAGTTCTGCAGTCTAATATATGCCCACTGATTACAACAGCTCACAAGGCCCTTGAAATCGAAACAGTAATGTTTGCACACCACTGTTTCACGGCAGAATAACTGGCCCTGGCGTGGTACCTAGTCGGATTCCTGCATAGAAATCCTACCACCAGTAAAATGTCCGTAAAGACCAGTTTGTATTGATCACTTCAGCCAATCACTAGTCTACTGCCGAACATAGGCCTTCCCCATAGATCGCCACAAAACACGGTTCCGAACAATCTTCATCCATCGACTTCCCGGAAAACCGTGCTGGTCGTCGCTCCATCTGGCGGGGATGTCGCCCTACACCCCGTTTTCCGGTATGAGGTTGCCACTCGAGAACTTTTCTTCCCAAGCGGTTATTTATCTACATTCACCTCTAATGAGTCCAATCTAAGTAATTGTCGACCGCGTGGCGTAGTGGTTAGCGTACCTGACTTCTGCGCCACCGGTCCTGGGTTCGATTCCCAGCCGGAGGTAACATTTGTGCAAAAACACAAATTGTTGCTTTTCGGGTCTGGTTGTGTTGTGCATGTGAAATGTATGTTTGTAAAACGCACCCACGATACAGGAGAAAATCCTAGTGTGGGGCTTCGTTTAAAAAAAAAAGAAAAAAAAAAAAAAAAGAATTTCTTTTGAGGTTGTCTCCGGAATGGACATAACTTCAACGGAACGTTCTCGATCTCAAATTGGCAGGATTTGCGGATAGGTCTCAGACATAGAATAGCTTAAATCTATATTCTAATGGACGGCTGTTAATTTTACTGCCTATTTATGTTTAATCGATTTGTCCTGTATTACTTCTTCGGAGATAACGGTTAAAAGTTAAAACGGTTAAATTATAGGCACTCGATTTTCTTTACTTTTCACTGGCCAAAATGTTCGTTTTTGAACGGCTCTTGTTTTTTTTCTGCGGTAAACTATTGTGCAGGTAACATTATTGTTTATGAAACTGGTTTTGTGTAATTTTTATGTATTAGTATATTCGTTTAAATTCCCAAGGCTTCTAAAAAATTCGTTAGAAAACAATTAAGTAATAGTGGCAGGCAGCCATTTCTAATATTAAATTCGTTTTACAGATTAAACATTTCTACGCGATTACAGTTAGGCATCGAAAGTAAGATTGCAACATTTGATTCTCGCATTTCATGACTGTCGAATCGATCTTCACGGACATCACCGAATCGAGACGTGACGGATTTAGAACGAGTTGCGATGCCATTTCGGCATTTCGAAATTAGATTTGATGAAAGAAACTTTTTTTATTTTGACATTATGCTCGTTATATTGTTACATAGTGTAAAATTAGCTTTTGCGCGAAAATTATGTTTGCAATATTTTTAATTGATAAATTTATGTGAGAAATATTATAAATATAAAAAATAAATTACGAGTAGAAAAAACATATTTTTTTTTAAAAACAATATGTTTTACATACATAAATTTCACATGCACAATACAATCGGACCCGAAAACCAACAATTTGTGGCGTGCACAACGTTAGCTTCAGCTGGAGGTCGTATCTTGGACCTGCCGCGTAAGTCTGGTACTCCGACTACTACGCCGTGATGACTTTTAATGGCGACGTTGAAGTAAATTTCATAAAAATATTTTTTTTCCGCGCAGGAATTGAACCGGCGGTATAACTGCAATTTAAATAATGTGCCATGTAAATATGGGAAGAGTTGAGACGCAAACCGTTGTTTTTACTTAGAATAAAATTATCCTGTACAATTCTATAGTAACGAAGTGTGTGCTGGTTCACTGTCGTCGGTCACCTAGTTAATCTTTTTCCTGTAAACTATTCACGACAACTATATATCTGTTTGTCGATTTCAATTAAAATATTATAGAAACTAATCGCAATCGTGGCTTAAGAGAATCTACCGCCCCTTCTCATCCCGTCGATGTCCAAAACCAAAACCAAGAGATGGACGGCAGCGTCTTCCTAGAACATCTGACTAAATAAACTGCGGTCGCCAACCCGCCTGGCAAGCGTGGAAACTATAAGAAAATCCCCCAAAATAAGAGCTACTAACTATTGTGGTAATCTAGGGGGGAGGCCTGATTTCAACAGTGGACTAGTGATAGGCTGAAGTGATGATTCGCACCAAGTTTTATGGTGGTGGTAGGGATTCCTGAGGTACCACCCTAGGGCCAGTTATTCTGCCGTGAAGCAGTAGTGTGCAAACATTACTGTGTTTCGGTTTGAAGGGCACTGTGACCTAGCGTAATCACTGGGCATATGAGACCTAAGAACTGATGTCCCAGGGTGACGGGCGCAGTGTGGTGTCACACAGAAATGTTCTGGGCGACCCAGCATTTGTTGTGGGCGGACGTTGCACTTACCATCAAGAGAACGTTTTGCTCGTTTCGTCACTTTCTCCAATAAAAAACGTAGTTTTACATGTACGAGTTCTATTTAATTCTGATTTTTATTTTGAATATTCGTGTATGTTGATATTGCTTTCTAAGGTAATGTAACCTTTACATCATATTTTTTCAAGCGTACAAGTACGACAGGTGCGCTTAATTGGAACACGACGTTTCCTTCGATGTGTTATTAAAGAGGGGACTGCGCATGCGCTGTTTTAATTTGTTCACCCATAAATGTTAGTGGATGAGAGCTTACTTTACCAATTATCCATTTGCACCTTGCACGATAATAACCAACGTGAACCTCTCGATGCGTCAGATTAATTAATTTGATTCCAGTTTCTGTTCGTGTTTGATAAGTATTTATCGTTTGATCCATACTAATATTATAAATGCGTAACTCTAACGCTTGTTTTCGGTGAAGTAATCGCTGTTAGCCTTTTGGCTTTTACAGCTTCATCGGATGCTCAGCTCTAACGTAAGAGTAACTCTGTCCCTCTGCCTGTTTGTTACCTCTTCACGGTTCAACCGCTGAACCGATCTTGATGATATTTGGCACAGAGATAACTTGCAAGAAATAGTTCCCACGGGATATTTACAAAACCATTTTAATAAATCCGATTTTTTTTATTTGAGAATGTGACGAAAGGAGCAAAACTTTGCTAGTAAGTGCAACGTCCGCCCACAACAAATGCCGTGTTACCCAGAATATTTCTGTGTGACACCACACTGCGCCCGTCACCCTGAGACATCAGTTCTTAAGTCTCATATGCCCAGTGATTGCACAAGCTCACAGTGCCCTTCAGACCGAAACAGTAATGTTTGCACACTACTACTGTTTCACGGCAGAGTAACTGACCCTGGGGTGGTACCTACCTAGGCGGATGCCTGCATAGGAATCCTGCCACCAGTAATAGTATATATATATATATATATATATATATATATATAAATACACACTATTACTGGACACATGGCTTATGAACCAAATTTTTTTAAATTGTAATATATCTACAATACACACTAAGTGTGTGGCAGGATTGAGTTATTTCGATTACGAAGTACATTCTTAGCCCGAGGGTGAGGCATAATGATGCTGAACCACCACATATGGCGCGGCGGGTAGCGTCCGTGCAGCTGTCAGCCGTTACGTCGTTTCCACATTCAAATTCACCGTGATGATTATTAACGGAAGTTATATACCCTCTTTCACTAAATGTCACGTTGACGGAACCTGCCCCGCCGGTAGCAACACTGCGTCAGTTGTTTAATAGCCTTTGACTTTAATTGGCGTTAAACTGTGCGATAGTTTATTTTTGTTACTTTTGTGGTTGTAAGAATTCACGCAAATCCTCCCGTTTTACCTTTTAAGATATCACAATGTCATAGACACTCAAGTTACCAGAGTCTTATTTATGACTAGGTGTGCCCTGCGGTTTCACCCGCCGTTTAACTTAAAATAAATCGCTCTAAGTATAGTAGAGTGGTGTTATATAGCCTATAGCCTTCCTCGACAAATGGCCTATCCAACACTAAAAGTATTTTTCAATTCGAACCTATAGTTCCTGAGATTAACGCGTTCAACCAAACAAACTATTCAGCTTTATAATATTACGATAGAAATTCCATGTTATTACTTTTAGAAAGTTTCAACTTATGTTAGTTCCAGATACAGACAGAGAAAACACATTTGTTTTTTTAGTATTTACTAGATCACCTGCGTGTCTGCCCGTCTGTGATTGCCGATTTTCTTATTACGGCGCCGATACTTGCAATACAGCAGATTGACACATCCAATGAACACCTCTTTGCTAACATTTTAAAATATTAATATGTTAATTAAACAGGTGACAAAAAACTAGGTAAAATGTATAATGCGATAAAGGAAATTATACAGAACCATCTGCTTGCGAGTGGAATTCTGACGAAACAGTTGCATATTTTCTTTTATTAATTAAATAATTACAAAATTTGCTTAATCGCTTTTTCTTATTTGAATTGCTTTCTTTTCTTTGAAGTTTGACAAATGACGTACTATCTTACAGCTACTATGCTATATTGAAGGATTCGTCAATACGCATTCGTCTCTTTGTTCTGATATGAATGATTCTTAATTGGTCATGTTTTTTTGAGGATAAAGAGATCAGGAAACCAAAACTTTTACCTGATGATAAGTGCAACGACTGCCCGGCACCCTGAGACAACAGTTCTTAACTCTCATATGCCCAGTGATTGCATTCGCCTTCAGTGCCCTTCAGAACGAAATACATTAATGTTTGCACACTACCGCTTTACGGCTGAATAACTGGCGTGGGGTGGTACATGGCTAGACGGATGTCTGCATAGGAATATTGCCACCAGTGCAATCGTTTTTGTTTGTTTAAAATCCGTGTGGTAGCGGCTTAAGAGAATCTACCAACCCATCTCCTCCCGTGGGTTGTCGTAAAAGTCGACAGAGGGAAAACGAAAACCTGGACATGGGCAGCGGCATCTTCCTGTAACATCCGAATAAATAAACTGCGGTTGCCAGCCCGCCTGCCAAGCGTGGCAACTATGGGAAAAACCCTCCCTAATTGAGAGCTACAAACTTTTGAGGCAATCTATGGAGGAGGCCTATGTTGCACAGTTGATTAGTGATAGGCTGAAATAATGATGATGATGAAAATCTTTCTAAATTGGTTTCATCTTCAACAAGTTAATACAACAAAAATTAATACAAGTTAAGTTAATACAAGTTAATATAACTTAGTTCAGTATTGGGAATAGTACTTCTGATCTTAATTAGTAATCTTCACGCTAGGCAGGCGACTCGCGATCTCAAAATTGAGCACCTCGTGTGTATTTTAGTTACTACACCTCAAAAATTCATCAGACGTCGTGGCAGATCTTGCGCCGCAACCGACGGTTATGATTTTTCAAAAGGACCTTAACGTGTATAATAAAAAAAAAACGGTATATCGGTAGCAGGCAGGGGATTTGAGCGTTGGAAAGAGGTCGCTCCGATTCTCTAGAGCGGGTTCTTCAAATATCCGAATGAAAGTTTAAACTGCACGGAAGTCGGATTTTTTTAATATTTTACAAATTGTTTGGGTCGCAGAATGTTCTAATTAAAATGATTCCTTGCAATTGCTCGTACAGCGACATATTTAGGAAATGGTCGAATTTATTTTTGTTTAAAGTGTAATACAGTTTTTAAAGTTGATATAATAATTTTTCTTTGGATAATAAATAATAAGATGTACATAATATTATAAGATTTAGTAGTTATCTTTTATTTTAATAAATATGTAATGATGATACCCGTTATGTGAATTTATAAATAAATTATTATTAATAATAATAAAAGAAATTCAACGTATTACGAGTAGCATTACCCAGCCATTGTTCGTTTTCCTAATTCATATTCCAGGAACGCCTTTCGCGTGTGTTTTCTAACCCATCTTCATTATTGTTCGCGTGACTGTAACGCCACGCCTTTGTCCACCTTTCAGCATACACTTATGGATTCCATGTATAGAGTCGTGACGAATAACTATGTATCTTCCTTATCTGTGAGACATACGCTTTTAGAGTTATATTACCACAGTTAATAGAATCGGGCGTTACTTTGCGGAAATCACAACTAAGTAATGCACAGCATTTTTTGGGTTTCCTGGTAAAAACGGAACCCCTATAATTTCGCCCTGTCCGTGTGTCACAGTCAATTTACTTGGAGACTATTGACACTATAAAGATGAAATTTTGAAGGAAAGCCTTTTGTATGAACCGCTATACAGTGATGTAGATAGAAACTACGAAAAAAATAGTAGCGTAATGGTATGCTGCTATTTTTTATGATGGCCATACAACTGGAAAAAATACAGTCCACAAGCGTGCGATATATCGTTACATAGGTCTTGAAAAAATGGTAAATAACTTTTTTTTGTATTGGATAGAGTGACGAAACGAGCATAACGTTCCCCTGATGTAAAGTGCAACGTCTACTCATAACAAACGCTATGTCACCCAGAATGTTTCTGTGTGATACTACACTGCGCCCGTCACCAATGTTCATTAAGCAATGTTCTGGGTGACACAGAATTTGTTATGGGCTCACATTGCACTTACCATCAGGTGAACGATTATATTAAGATAGACACACAGATTAGATTCAGACGACAGAATAACTGACACTGCGGTGGTATCTATCTAGACAGATTTCTGCATACGAATACTACCATCAGTAGACTTGTGGCTTATTACAACTATTTCTTATTAACTGGAATACGTCGTAGTGATTAAAATCGGACAGATTCAACATCATGATCATCATCATTATCATTGTTATCATCATTATAATCATAATCCGTTGGTGACACTTGCGTATTTTTTAACGCTGTCCCTCACCAAGATTTCTGCTGTGTCGTGAGTGCGTTTTACATAAATTAATTTCAGATACACCGACACCCAGACCCGCTACTACTATCTATAGGCCAAACAAATATTTGTCCCTCGCGGGAATTGAACCCGAACCGAACCGCGGCGCAGAAACCAAGAGCTCAGCCACTGCGCCAACCGAGCTAACAATAATATGAGAATTTCAAATCTTGACCTGTTTTATATAATCCGAGAAGTATTACATTACAATAGAGGATAAGAGCGCAGCTTTACAACACGTATAACAGAGGACATTTGGATGGTATCGGAGAGGTCGCGGCGAGGTCGGGTGAGTCATCGCAGAACCGGATCCGCGCGGCGAAACCAGACTTAGCAGCGCGTCCGTCCGACCATTTTGTAGCCGCAGCCGTACCGTGTGTTGCTTTCCTCAATATTTCGTATATTATGATTTCTTACATAAACGCGAATATTATACATTGAAAAAAAAAAACGAATTTTGCAGATTTTTTCGCGTTTTTAACTATTTATAACCCGACCTTTCGAGGGCTTTACAGCACCAATGGTCACGGGAGGACTGTTATGTGTGACGTCCTTATGTCATAGTTATCCCGAGTACCTTAGGCTTTTATTATGTAATTTCTGTCTCTATTGTTGCCGATACTATTAACGGGGTCCAGACAACCGCGTGGCCTAGTGGTCAGAGTACCTGACTTCTAAGCCGCGGGTCCTGGAACGAATCCAAGCCGGAGCCAAAAATTGTGCTAAAACACAAATTCTTGGTTTTTTTGGTCTGGTTGTGTTGTGATTCCCCGTGTTTCTGACACTGCATTCTGCCCTACCTCCGATCTAATCGAATCAGCGTTACATCGGGCACGGGTAGGTTGGGTAAGTGCCTCTGTGTTTGCGCGTACACTTGTGGCACTACAATATCTCCTGCGTAGTTGATAGGTCTCGACAATATTCGAAAGTTGTCGCCGTGGTCGAAATCGGCCAGGAGAATATCATCCTATTTTGTGACATAAAAACGTGTCAATTTGTAACATTTATTTTACCATTCTACCAGAGTAAAGCTAAAGTATAACTATTGTTGTTGTTTTCATTGTAAACGTTTTCGTTTCAATTTATGCATTTGCAGTGTTATTTCTTGCTGAATTAAATGTTTTGTAGTCTGTTTTGATGTGCGTGCGGCAGCCAACACGGTTTTTAATGAACCTTAGTACTTTTGATAACTTCTAGTCTTTTTCCTGTCATTGAATACTTCATTCTTAGTCACAGTTCGGAGGTCAAGGACTTACGGTACATAATAATTTTTTTTATTGCTGTAGAAAGATTTTTTATGTATTTTATCAATTATTTTTTATTTTATTTATTATATTTTTAAATATTTTACAAATCAGCACATAATACATAATTTCATTGTAAGAACAAAAGAACAATTCACCCTCCTTCGAATCAATCCACACGATGACACGTGTGATTGTGAATCAATAATTCTGCCAACTAGCTAGAACTATGCTCGTTCGTTTGGTATAAATGTCGTCTGGAACTATTATTATCTTTTTTTTTACTATCTGTGCTCCGCGGTTTCTCCGACGTAAAGTTCATCGGTCGATGTGGTACCTCATGACCTGAGCATTCACAGTTCGGCGCTTCTCGCTAACATTTAAACTGCCAAGTACTTAATAATGATGACCAAATGCAAATTAACTCCACGCGTAACACGTCCATTCGAAAAGCCTCTAGTTTCTACAGTTCTTAAGTTAATAGCAGCAATCCTTAATATTTCCGAAATAAAAAGTAGCATTAATTATTCTCTTATACAATTTCGGTGATGTAATTGCTGTTAGCCATTTTGGCTTTTACACCTTCATCGGATACTGTGCTCACGGGCCAGGGGCCCGCGTGCCAGGTTTGGTTTAACCCAAACATAAATACTTAAATAAACTACAAAAACCCATAAATACTTAAATAAACTCCTACAAAAACCTTACTCTCTGAAAAGACCTCTACCAGCCTATGAAAGTGCCGTCAAAATCGATTCAGCCGTTTCGGAGATTAGTCCGGACATGCTAAAAGACAGACGAAAATTTTAAAAACGCGAGTTAGTTTTTGGTATCCTCCAAATTACCATGTGAGATTAAGAAAAAGTCTTCGTTGGGAAATCAGAGACAGGCAGTTCAGCATTATTTTGAAATTTTGAAAGTAGTCTATGAGAAAAAAAATCTGTGTACCTCTGTTCCAGAGTAATGATCGTCTTTAAGCCATTACAGTTAATGCGATTACAGGTAAGACTTGTGAATCACTCAATTAGCCATCTCCATCGCCGATTTTCGACCACGGCGCAAACACGGAGGCCCTCACTAGTTTTAAGCTACCGGCGTCTGATATAACGCTCATGCGACAAGGTCGGAGGCATTTTACTGGTAGGATTCCTAGGCAGGAATCCGTCCAGGTAGGTATCACCCCAGGGCCAGTTGTTCTGCCGTGAAGCAGTAGTGTGCACACATAACACATCGGTTTGAATGGCACTGAGGACTAGTGTAATCACTGGGTATATTAAATTAGAATTAAGAACTCATGCCTCAGGGTGACAGGTGCAGTGAGGGGACATACAGACATGTTCTGGGTGACAGTAATTGTTATGGGCAGACGTTGCACTTATCATCAGCCAAGTTTTTGCTTGTTCTGTACCTTATCCAGTAAAAAAATGCTAGATCAATAACCAGTCCCGAAAATCAACAATTTGTCTTCAATTGTATTCAATTTCAAACCATACGGTCTTCACTCATCTAACTACTGTAATAAATCTGGAGTGTTTCTATATTTGAACGCGATAATCTAAGGAAATAGTAATACTATTTAAAAAAAATATTTAGCCCGTTTATGGAGAAGGTTCTGGGCTATATTATGCTACGGCCTTAAGGAGCCGCACGCTAAGAACCGAACAATACGACGACTGGCTGACTGAAACCGCAGGGCACACCTAGTTTAGTATGATCCTGGTAGTCGATCTCGGTAACATGAATGATCGCGTGAGCCTTGTGAGGTTGTTGTAAAACTAGGAAATACACCTCCGCGGTGCAAGTGATTTCTTTTATCGTTTACGTTTTTTATTATTTCGACGTAATCGAAAGTTGTCGCCGTGAAGTCTGCAAGAATTGTTATTTTTGGTGTTAATGAACGCTGCGATGTCTGAAACGCAAATATACCTTTAAAAGACTGGACATGTACGTGTCCATACGCATATGTGAGTTATGCCATAGGCATAAATAGAGTTATGACCATCATCGTTATTTCAGCCCATCACAAGTCCACCGCTGAACTTAGGCCTCACCCATAGGTTGCCATCAAAACACTGACCTGCGGAGCTATTACGTATCCAAAGTGACGATCACTTAAAAAGTGTTGAACGAATATCTGTCAAATAATTGTTTTAATACTGGTTATAGTTAACGACAATGACGATTATTTTTCATATGACGTCCTTTTTGTTAATCATTGCCAGTATTTGACAGATATTCGTTCCAACACTTTCATAAGTGATCTTCACTTTGGATACGCAATAGCCCTGCTGAGCCTACCCTGCATCCTTCATCATTAACAAAGCCGTGCAGGTCGTCGCTCCATAGACTGGAGGGTCGTCCTACACAACGTTTTCCGTTACGAAGTTGCCACTCGAAAACCTTTCTTCCCCAACGATTGTCGGTTCTACTTCTTCTTCTAATCGCTGACAGGGTTAGAATCAACCTATATTAGATCCCCAAACTGTTTCTGCAATGGAACACTTCGCGGACTCCGAAATTTTTGCGAAACACTTGACTATTGCCCGAATTTTTTTGCGGAACACGAAGCTATCGATTTGGATATAAGGGGAAAGACCAAAGACTATATAACCATGGTTTAATACTCCTTGGGAAAGACGTATAAATGTGTACCAATGTATTTAGTCCCCCCGGTCGCGGAACACCTATTCAGATTCAACGGAACAGTGTTGTGTTCCGCGGAAAATAGTTTTGAGAACCCCTGTATTAGATAATGATATCTCTTTTGGATATATTCATTGCCACGCCCGACAGGGTACATGAATTTTATAATTTAATTTTATGTAAAGCAATCTAAATAAATAAATAAATAAGTACACTGTTGAACATAAGCGTCCCCCAAATAAGGTTTATTGGCTGTAATTGCCAGGCCTGGCAGTGGGATTGTCTATCGCTGTACCAGATACTTTACGCCTACAACGCTACTAACTATCACTTGTATAATTTAGGTCTGGCATAACTGATGGTTATACCGCTATTTAGCGGATCCCATGCGGTTTTTCTAATATTTACCTTTTTTTGATGAAAAAAAGTGACAAAACTTGCAAACCTGATATTAATAACAAATGCTGTGCCCAATTACATTTCTGTGTGACGACACCACACTGCGCTCATCACCCTGAGACATCAGTTCTTAAGTCTCATATGCAAATATTCTCTAAACGTATTAACCGTGTAATATATATATATTTTCATGACCGTTTTTTAAATACGCTAATGTTTCGAGTAGTGACGTCACTGAGGTATAGATTTGGTGCACTGCATCCGCTGTCTCTGATAAAGTCAGATAGGAAGATAGCTCGCGATTAGATTACGGTTGTTTGTCGACTTTGTCGTGTAACCGGGATTGTAAATTGAAATACCTTCCGAAGATTTCGTCGTGAAGCTACCGAGATAGCCGGCGCAGCCAGTTGCGTATCGATTGATGTTTATTTTAGCTCACTATTAACCTTATATCGAATGCCAACGACATCTAGTTGTCAGACTACTGCGCGATTCCTGTGTAAGATTCCTAGCTGAAGCCAATATTGTGAAAGAAATTTGTTTTCGGGTCCGGTTGTGTTGTGATTTTTCCAGTGTCTAAAACGAGCGAGCCCTTTTTTCTTCCGACAGTATTCGGAAGTATTTTCGCCGTGGTAATAGTTAATGTTATAATAAATATATAAAAAATGGCGATTTAGTCTAAGTCGCGTTTAATTCAATAACTTATTATTGTTACATTTATTACGAATATCTATATTGTAGCACTCTGTAAGCGATAAATCGTTTTGCTTATCAATCGGACTTGTGTTATGATAAGGATATGATAAAACCATTTCTTTCTATTAGTCATCGGTTATTGTGTTATAAATTACACACCATACTTTGTATTTAGGATATATTCATTCCAGATTTTTTTACTGGTGGTAGGATTCCTATGCGAGTCCGTCTTACTTTGTTACCACCGCAACCCCAGTTGTTCTGCTGTGAAACAGTAGTTTGCAAACATCACTGTGTTTCGGTCTGAAGGACACTGAGCGCTGTGTGATTACTGGGCATATGAAACTTGACAACTGATGTTGCGGGATGACGGGCGCAGTGTGGTGCCACACTGAAATGTTCTGGGTGACACAGCATTGCTAATGGGCGGACACTTACCATCATGTGAACGTTTTGCTCGTCTTATCAGAATCTCCTACAAAAAAAAGTTTTTTTATGCTCGGCTGTTTCTGGGTCTGGTCTTGTCAAACAAACAAACGAGACGAGAAAGTCCAACTAATAGTGTGTAGAAAACTAAAATTTATATATGATATGTTGTGTATTTGTAATACATTAAATTGGGCGACCACTAGTATATATAGAAATGGTTGGCTGGTATATCTGTTTGAGATTAATAGACTTCGATACCGTTTGACCGATCACTATCAAAGTTTGCACAAAGATAGTTTGCATCCTGGAGACGGACATGGGATACTTTTTAGCGATTCAAAAAAAAAAAATTAATTAGGGTCGAATTTTCGACTATCTGGCGACCACTAGTATATATAGAATTGGACGGTTGGTATATCTGTTTGAGATTAATAGACCTCGACACCGTTTGACCGATAATTCTCTTTTTATCTATTAATTTTGATGTCTCGGAGTGGCTGGCGCAGTGTGGTGTCACAAAGAAATTTTTCTGGGTGACACAGCATTTGTTATGGGCAGACGTTCCACTTACCAACCGGTGAACGTTTTTCTTGTTCCGTCACTTTTATGAAATAAAAATATTTTTTTTAATCAAAGTTGGCACAAAGATGACCACTACTACATCATACGGCACGGAAAATAAGATTTAAAAACCTATATCCACACGGACGAGGTCGCGGGCATCAGCTAGTATAATATATAATAAACAATCAATAAGTAATAAGTACTTATTGATTGCTCGCTACGTGACATTATTTCGAGCGATTGTTTAGCCAGTTCGCACGGTTTATAGTACACATCACTTGTTACTTCTTGCTTTCGTAACATTACACTCGTAGCTTGTGTAATAATGACAATTACCAGCATATCGTTGCATTAATACTTCCATATATGTTTTAATGAGCTAGTTAACAACGTCATACCGACAGTATCCTCTGTTCTTCATTTTACAAAAGTATACATTACAGCGAAACAATTGTAACCTTTATGATGCCCATCAAAATATTGTATTGTAATTATCTTGGAGTAAAAACCGGCTAAGTGTGTGTCGGATCACGCGAAGTGTAGGGTTCCGTAGTCGCCTTTAGTCGCGCAGTATTGCCTACATAATTCGGTAGGTTTTTATCAAGGAATATTTCAATTTAGTTTTAATTTCTTAAAATTCTATCTTCCTATAAACATTTCACATATTTCGGTTCATAACATGTCTTGATGCTTTGACAAACCTCGTCCGGAATGACGGACTGCACGATCTGAATGGTAGATATTTTTAGTTGTTTGTAGCCTTTCTGTTACTCGAACAGCAACCATATCAACTACGCAAACGTGTCGACTATACCCAATAAAGTTCGTACATAAATCAGAATAGTTGTTTATATTATAGCTTCCAACATGCTTAAACGTTTTTAAGCGTCATGATTTTCTCATGGACCTCATCATCACAACTTGACCAAAATTATATGGGACCAACCTTGCAGTATCTAACAAAAATGATTTTTAAAATTGGTCCACAATTGACGAAAATATCGGAGAACATACATAAAAATACGTACAGACGAACATTTCGCTTCCTTCTTTGCAGTCGGTCAAAAAGGGCTTACTGTCTGTGTTTATTAGTTAAAAAAATCTTTACTAATGGGTTACACTTACAGCAGCAGCGGATGAGTATCTATTCCATGTGGCACGCGGTACTGATGGTAGGATTTCTGCAGGGATCTGCCTAGGTTTAGGTTACAGCGCAGCGCCAGTTATTCTGCAGTCAAAACAGTGCTGTGCAAATACAAACTCCACGCTTCAGTTTGAAGGACATTTAGAGCTAGTGTAATTATGTGGCATATGAGACTTAAGAACCTATGTCGTGACATGGTGATTAGCGCAGTGCTGTGCTTTAAGGGAGAGTTCCGAGGAATTGTTCGGAATCATTCCAGCCGCTTAGTTTCACCATCGTACATCGCAACACGAAACCAAATTCACACTTCACAACGCCTTGATGGTTGGCATTCCATCACTGTGCGTATTTTCGCGCGAATTTCTGCTACGCACGACCACTCTGTGGAACTTGCTGCCGCCAGCGGTTATTCCGGACCGATACGACTTAGGGACCTTTTTCAAGACAAAGTTATGAGTGGTATCCTGAGACTGTCGTGGGCAGATGTGGCACTTAACATCAGGTGAACGGCTTGTTCGTCTCGTCGCTGTATCCAATTAAAAATAAAGTTACAGGAATTATTAAGATAAACCAGTTTGTCTTCCTTGAAAATAATATTATACTTAGCTGAAAGTAATATATTTTGAATAGTCAATTTACCTTTTTAAATTAATGTAACTGCAAAGGAATTTATTATATTTTAGCATCTTCCTGGAATATCTGAATAAATAAACTGCGGTTGCCAACCCGCCTGCCAAGCTTTGCAACTATGGTAAAATCACCTCAAAATGAGAGCTACAAACTATTATGGCAATCTGTGGGGAGGCCTATGTTCAGCTGTGGACTAGTCATAGGCTGAAATTAATAAGAATTTATTTACTGTGTTTTTTTTTTAAGAATCCTAATAGCATTGGGATGCTTTACTTACTATAATACATTGAATTATTTTCCTATAAAAACTCTAAGCGCAAAAGCTTGTGCTAGAAGGTAGTTCACGATAACCGATAGATCGAATGGCGGACCCATCGGATACTTGGTCGAGTGTGTATTCTGCCCATAGCCGAAGTACCGCTAAACATCGGAAGTTGGGGCCAGATGGTGTTATAGCGACTCTTTGGCCATCACAATAACTGCAAAAATCCAGACCTTTCATTTTTGTTCCTCGCATTAAACAAAAACTAAAATGTCCAACCGATTTGGCCAAGAGTATGTTTATTTTTTGTATTTCGAATATCCGATAGTTTCTGTAACGGTAACGAAGCTCGATTATCTCCCTCATTTACATTCAAGTTTCGTATCCGTAGCGCTTTTATTTGTTTTAGTCGTTTTATACAGTTACCGTTGATCACACGCAGCATGGTATACTTTTTGAAACCGCAAACCTTCCGCCCCCCACGTTTGCGGTCGGACGTTCGCGAAGGTTCTGCTCTGGAAACTGCGCGCCGCTTTTGTTTTATTCTATCCATTAGCCCAACAACTTCTCTGCTGTTCCTCTCAATTACTCCCGGCCATTGACACGCGCTGCAATTGCTCAGTTAGAGCGTTTGCGACAATAGACAATTGTGATTCGTGGTTAAGTTATTACGGGCCCGCTTGTTAAATGTAACGGTTAATGCAAGAACTCCAAAGCAATTAAATTACCGTTAAAATGATAATCGTGTAAAATTGTAAGTGGCTTAAAAGGGATTTTGTTTGTGGAGTTTAATCCACCGATTACGGGGCTTAGGATTGCAACCCATGTTAAAATAAAAAATAGAATGTAACTACTAATTCAAAACTCAGTGAGAGAACAACTCAGACTCAGTGAAAGAATGCAAATTAAACTAATTTAAGAAGAGCCGCCAATCAATAACAAGCATTCGCTAACTACCCCCTTCCCCACAGAGCAGTTTAATGATTACTTTAGCAATTTCTTACTATTGATATATAATATAATTGTTATATACCTTAAAGATGGACATAGTGACGAACAGCGTGATAAGGAAACGTTGCGGTGTGGTAATAGATGTAGTGACAAAGATAGAGATAGGGTCGTACAGATGGTTTGGACACGTAGAGAGGATGGATGAAAGAAGATTGACGAACAGGTTTATTAGGCGAGTATGAATGGGCAAGCTGCAAGTACCCGCAACCGACAAGCTTGTATGGAAACGCTATTGAAAGTATAAGAAGCGAAAGATGTGTGTCAGGATCGCAGCAAATGGAAAGATTTGATCTCTGCCTACCCTAATGATTAAGAGGCCTGACTGACTATGTATTTATACAGCTAAAGTTACCATTATAGTAACAGAGTACGGCAGTAACGCCCTAACAGGGCCCAACACCTCTCCACGGAGTAATGTACACCCCAGAGGTTTAAAAAATGTGACACATTTTCAGCCATCAACTGATTTTGAAATTTATCCATAACATTATTCCATTCTTTCCCCATTTGCTTATTGGCTAATATTTGTCCTTTGCCGTCATTAAGTCGGTTTTTGACGGCTTGGTTGAGCGCAGTGGTTCATTGGATTCTGTGCAATGGGTCGTGGATTTGATTCGCCCTCGCGACACATATTTGTGTATGGTGTATACATGTATGTTGTGGTAACAGTTGTTCCGTGTCTGGATGTCTGTGCATGTGAATATTATGTCATAGACGCACCGGCGATACACGGTTAAACCTGACATCGTTTTTAAAAATAAAAATATATCACAATAGAATATAACAGACGACCATAAAATGTTTTACTTATTAGTTACTAACTGCTGCTTCTAGAAAACTCAATACCACTCAATCCACAGACTATACGAAAAATAGTTATGCAATGCTGAATCATATACGTGTTCACACAGCTCTATATAAGGCTTGTGTTACACACTACATTCGATGAGAATACGAGACGATTGCGGAGAATGAGTTTAAATCCAAATACGAAAAACAACAAGTCTTACTGGTACAGTCGCTTACACGTGAATGTTAAGTAACGGTTTCGAAAGACTTACTATCCTTCATAACAATGACAAACTTTAGTAAATTATCTAAGTTTCATCATCATCATCATCATTTCAGCCTATCACTAGTCCTATGCTGAACATAGGACTCCTATGGGAGTCTAGTGACAAGTTTTGGACTAGTGACAACTAGCTACAATAGATTGCTACAAAAGTTTGTACTGGTGGTGGGATTTCTATGCAGGAATCCGTCTAGGTAGGTACCACCCCAGGGCCAGTTATTCTGCCGTGAAGCAGTAGTGTACAAACATTACTGTGTTTCGGTTGGAAGGGCAC
This sequence comes from Luehdorfia chinensis, assembly GCA_019845155.1. Classification (NCBI taxonomy): domain Eukaryota; kingdom Metazoa; phylum Arthropoda; class Insecta; order Lepidoptera; family Papilionidae; genus Luehdorfia; species Luehdorfia chinensis. The sequence goes on along the minus strand of JAHVAK010000003.1, from coordinate 4,409,984 downwards.
TGTGAGCTAGCGTAATTAGCGTAATAGTAAAACTGATGTCTCAGGGTGACGGGCGCAGTGTGGTGTCACACAGAGATGTTCTGCGTGACCCAGCATTTGTTATGGGCAGATGTTGCATTACCATCAGGTGAACGTTTTGCTCGTTTCGTCACTTTATACAATAAAAAAAAAGCTCAATTTGGGAGGAATTTAGGCGTAGTTGCCTCGCTTGGCAGGTGGGTTGGCAACCGCAGTTTATTCATTCTGATGTTCCAGGAAGATGCTGCTGCCCATCTTCTAGTTTTATTTTTAATATAAGTACTAAGTTTATGAATGCCTGTATAGCACGCAATTTTACGTTTATTTAAATAAAATCTTGCATTGGACAATTGGTGCAATATACTGGTGGTAGGATTCGTATACCGTAATCCGTACGTCTAGGTGGGTACCACTGCGGTTCTAGTTATTCTGCTGTCACGTAGTAGAGTGCAAACATTTTTGTTTTTCGGTCTAAAAGACACTGTTAGCTAGTGTAATTACTGGGCATATGAGACTTAAGAACTGATGTCTGAGGGTGTCAAGCGCATATTCTGATCTTTTTTACAAATTTGATGCTTGTTATGGTCATAATTTTGGGTGTTTTATTAGACTACCAAACTGACTATGTTGCAAATTGCTAATTATCCTTAGAAGCACACATACATACATACAGTCACGTCTCTTGGCCATTGAAGTAGGAGAGACCACATGTTTCCACTTGCTACAGTCATGAAACACATCTTTCTCTTCTACTTTCATTGGCGTTTTGATACAAGCTCGTCGGTTGCGGGTACTTTTGATGGCCTTTACTGTATGTCATTAAATACTTGCACACTATTGCCACGCGGCAGGATAGCCGATACTGTGAGTGGTACCTATTTTAGTTACAACTTAACAACAACAACTTAATTAAACTTCTACATAGAAAAACTATAAACAAACAATAATCAACTTCTGGTATATGACCGAATGTTCAAGTTAAACGAGTTCAAATACTGGACTTAAGTAAAATATCTAACAAGATATATAAATAACATCGCCCGGGTTTATCACGCCAACTTCAATAGCAAGCAATAATCCATGTATATAAAATAATTGCATGAATCTTTTGTGAGTGGTTCTACGCACGCCTGCTATTTAATAAATTGTTCTACTAATTTTTGATAATGGAACTAATTGAGCGTTCGCACATCGTTCATACGATTGAGTTGAAACTTTGTACAGTTGATTTGACTTGCGCCAAGTTAATGATTTTATTTATTTTGTAAATTTAACCGGATCTGTTTTGTATATCTGGATGAAGTAACAGCCTATAAATGTCTCACTGGTGAGCTGAGCAGAGGTTTCGAGCCGGGAAGAGTCCACCACGCTGCTCCAATTGCGGACTTCACATATCATCGAAATGTTATTATTTCTACGATGTTTTCCATCACTGCTGAGCACGTGGTAAATCATTCCTTAAAGTTCTGGATATCGAACTCAGTTCACTATGGTACATACATGCACTACAGTCACGCCTTTACCCTTGTAAGGTGAAGGCGGAAGCCACTCACATAAGAAGAGATATAGCCGACTTTTCACCCTCGCGGTAAACAAGACGTGACAGGTGGCCACCGAAACGGCTGCGACGCGGTTCGATATGGTGATTTAAAGCCGTTAAATTACAAAAAAAAATTGTAATAAGGCATTGGAACGCATGCTTGGAATAGGCTATTATAAACATAAAGATGAGTAGGCCAAAGTTACATAGCGACGCCCGTTTCTAGTGTCGCGACGTTGGCCAAGGCCGTCCCAATTATCAAGTGTACTCAACTAGCTAAGTGTTAAACATATAGTCGTGACTAATAAGTGCTTATGTCGCAACGTGACTCCTAAGCATGAGTCGTGTGATATTGTGGGAGCTATATTTAAAAGTAACAAGCTGCGCCTGCGGTTTTGTGTGTAAGTGTAAGTGACTACGGAGATTGGCTTCTGCGCTACGGGACGGGGGTTCGATTCCCGCATAGAACGAGTATTTTGTACGACCTACAGTTAGTTGTTCCGGGTCAACATTATTGTGATATAAATACTACTAGTACTCTAAGGGTATTGATATACGAAAAAACTCAAGATACACAGTTCTATGCAAAAATCACTTCAAAAAGCGTCCTTGATCCATTAAGCATAAAAATAATGAAAAAGATTACAAATTCCGATTAAATAAACACAAATTTAATCATATGCCCTCGCTATAAAGTAGCTTTTTAAATGAAATCAACCATGGTTCTACGACGTTTTGACAGTCCTTTCGTTGACATAGCTGACGTGACTCTAATTGAAATAAGCGCATTGTGCGCTCCTTTTTTGAGTAAATTTTTCCGTCGAGATAGGTACCACCCCAGAGCTAGTCATTCTGCCGTGAAGCATTAGTGTGCAAACATTACTGTGTTTAGGTTTGAAGGGCACTGTGAGCTAGCGTAATCACTGGACATATGAGACTTAAGAACTGATGTCTTAGGGTGACGGGCGCAGTGGAGTGTCACACAGAAATGTTCTGGGTGACATAGCATTTGTTATGGGTAGAAGTTGCACTTGAGGTGAACGTTTTGCTCGTTTGGTCTCTCTATCCAATAAAAAAAAAACTAGACACTGCGACATAAAAAAAATCAGGTTTTTTGTATATCAATGGGCAACGTTTTAAAAATGCCTGAGAATACTCTGTCATTTTTTTAATTAGACGCAAACCATATCCTATTTATTTAAGTTTGTAGAAATTAATAACTTTTAACCGCATTTTCAATATTAAGACTACTAGAAGTCCATATCGCAACTTTACTTTTTCCTAATACTTATTACTTTTAATCAATTGTTTAATGATAGGGCACTTGCATTTGTTAACAGAAAGTCAATACTAACACGTGAAACAATAGTTAAAATATTGATGTTTTTTTACCAAACACTAGTAACACTACAGATTATACTAGAGTATACACTCTGTAGTTTGCATACTCTGTGATGATGACGTCAGCCGGTGCGGCCGAGGACAATTTGTTAATATAGATAAGCTGTTTCTTTGATTCTCGCACAATAACCGTTGCTACGTAATTTACAATAATTTACAATAATAATTTACATTAATTTAAATTTACATTACGTGTTTACGAGTTTTTATACCTTCCTAAAGCGATTAATATTGTTCGATTTGAAGGACGTAACTGTATCGATGCACTTATTATATTATCTTTATAGTATATTATTTATTAAAGGAAAGAAAGTTAATTTGCTGAAATCCGCATGCAACATTTAAAATGGGAGTGACACTTGGCGGCTGACTGTCGTAGAGTCGATATCAATTGATAATGCCTCGTTTTAAAGTAAAACACGTGTCGTGTTCTCGACTTCAGTTATGTATTTAGTGGTGGTAGGTATCTGGTGGCGGCTCCCGGGGGGTGCAACGCCAGGCCATAATGGTGTCACCCAGAACTTTGCATTGGAACGTCCTCATATGCCCTGTACTGTCCCTACAATGTCTTTAATACCGAAACACAGTGGTTGCAAACTGCTGCTTGACGACAGAATATCTGGCACTGAGAAATGTCGTGCGGAATCGACCCCGTGACCCGTATCCTAAAAGCCAATCGCTAAACGACTACCTCGACCGATACCTTAGACTTGAGCAATTATTGTATAAGTTAGCTTAAAGTTTTCTACGTATTATATTTTTGTTATAATGTATAAATTAATGAATTGTTGTTATACCCTTTATTTTTTATTTTTTGTTCATTGATTTTCCTTTGTTTTTTTTTTATTTTATTCCTATTCTTATTAATTTTGTTTATTCACCTGTTGTATTGTAATTTGTGAATGAAATGAAGTGTCGGAATAAATGTCTAAATGTCTAATGTTTATAGTATTATTCTTGCGTTAGTCTGGTTTGATACATACAGTCACGCCTTTTTCCCATAAAAGGGGTAGGCATGGGCCTACTCCACACTTTTCGCCACCGCTTGAAATGAGTTATGCTGCAGCGCCATTTCTGGTGGCGTGTTACAAAGTGGATAGCATAAAAACCTCCATGAAAAATTAATGTAACTTTCATGGTGATCGGTCAAACATCGTCGAATTCTGTTGTTATCAAACAGACAAACATACATTTTTATATAGGTAGGTACCACCCCAGGGTCAGTTATTCTGTACGTGAAGCAGTAGTGTGCAAAGCGGCTTTTACGACAGCCACGGGATGAGATGGGGTGGTAGATTCTCTTAAGCCGCCACCACACGGCGTTTTTATATATTACATATACTCGTAGAATAACACATATCTCTTCTTTTTAACGTTGAATTGATAATACAGTCTTTTTTATTGTTTTGGCTTCGAATTCCGTTTTCTTGTATGATTTTTGTCTGGTAGTATTCGACAAAAGCTATAGCATTTATATCTGTCTAATTTTACAACACTTTCCCCAATTTTACCTAGAATGTTCAATCGGGGGAAAGTGTTGTTAAATCTTCCGCTATGCCTTGAAGGGGAAATGAAGGGGAAAGTGGGTGAATTGGATACGCTTGCAAAGTTATCACCGCCTACATTCAACATGACTTGTACGACTGTTTCAATAAAGAATACTATGAAGCTTGAATCCAATAATAATATGTTTTATTTTACTTGTTTCAGGTAAAAGGAGTTTATGCCGATGAAATCAAAAGTTTTTTTTGTCTGTAGAGTGACGGAAGTGATGTCTCCAGGTGACAGACGCAGTGTGGTGCTACACAGAAATGTTTCTGGGTGACACAACTTTTGTTATGGGCAGACTTTGCACTTACCATTTTGGCGGATGATATTGCCAATGAAAAGGGTTAAGCTAACCGCCAGATCGAGTGGTCTGATCTGGTGAGGACGTCTCCTCCAACTAGTATTATTTAGATGTTGTGTATATAGTTCGCATCTCAGAAAACTTTCATAGCGCGATTATGAATGTTCGCGAATATTTCTCGAGCTTCGCATGTGGCGACATAGATGTCGCTACACCATCATGTGATCGTTTTGCACGTGTCGTCACTTTGTCCTATAAAAAATGCATATACATACAATGACTGATGGAATTGTTGTCGATCTCATCTTACACCTGACGATGACGCATTTAATTGATGTTAACTTACTCCTGTTTTGAAGGATAGCTTATGCGATACCTTCCACGCACGAACGTTTTTGACACAAATTAGGAGCCTTCAGGAAAAGAAGGCCTTGGCTTCTGCGCCGCGGGTCGCGGGTTCGATTCCCGCACGGGACAAATATTTGAATGGCCTACATATAGTTGTTCCGGGTCTGGGTGTTATGTGCACGTGGAATTTATGTCTGTAAAACGCACCTAAGACACAGGAAAAATCCTATTGTGGGGCACCGAACAAAAAAAAAGGCCGGCAATTCCTTTGGTATTGTGGATGTTCGTGGTCTAGTGGTGGTAGTCAGAGTACCTTACTTCTATGCCGTGAGTCCTGGGTTCTAATCCCAATCGGAGCCAACGTTTGTGCTGAAACACAAATATTTGCTTTTCGGGTCTGATTGTGTTGTGATTGTCCCCGCGTTTCCGACACTGCATCCGAGCCTACCTCAGATCTTATCGCATCAGCGTTACATCAGGCGCGGGTAGGTTGGGACGGGCGAGTGCCTCTGTGTTTGCACGTTAATTTATGGCACTATAATATCTCCTGCGTATCTGATAGCTCTCGACGATATTCGAAAGTTATCGCGTATTCGAAAACCCCAAAATCCGATTCAAATAGGGAAGCATATATGTATATCATCGATCCCGGTCGGCATTTTTACGCAGGTGAAACCGCTGGGCACAGCTAGTTATTACATATTTTTTTATCCTGCATGAGGTAAATGGCCCGCCTAGACCAACTATCTGTATATAAGTATAATATATGTATACGGCCATATAAGTATTTTTCCGTACTATAATCGAACCCGCTATCCGCGCTATCCGCGCCCGATAGCGCAAAAGCCAATCTCACAGACACCGAAAATAAAAACGTGTGTTATTAAATTTCTTTCATTATTCATTATCCTTATTAAGGAAAAGCGTTCCTTTAATTGTGTCAAAAAATGTAGTCCTTCATTTAAATTGTGATTAAACTGTTTCAGGTAATGTAATTATGTACTCGTATAATATATTGTTGCCACGCTTTAAGACCATAAATTGGTACAGGACAGCATAACTGCAGAGCATGGTCTGCGTGAATTATCGCGTCATTGAATCTGAATCTCCATTAGTCGATTATCGAATGAAATATATCCTGTGTAAATTACATGATCTGTATTAAATGGCAGATCTATTTGACACCCGCTAAAAAAGGCGGCCCCGATCGAATGATATATACAGGGTTTTCGTTCACTCCTTCTCAGAGAAAGTAGGGTGTGATAGGTAGGTGAAATAGAAGCCCGTGGCATGTTTATTTTACTTATTTTTAAGTTTTATTTATTGCCGCGGCAGAGTAATGTCTTAGGTTTAAGTAGTTTGTTGTATGTACGGGACTCTAGTAAAGTCAAAGATAGTCAATTAATAATACCGTGTACCTATAGTTTTTATTCCACCCTAACTTTTCTGGGAAGGAGAGCACAATCACACTGTATATATATGTATATATACATACATACATATATACGTATATAATAAATAATTAATCGTATTTTGGGGTTTAAATTTTTTTGCGTGAACCCATACTTATTTTTCTAAATTAAAAGTAGCCTTATTTACCCGCTATCTGTCAGTGAAAGTCCCGTCAAAATATGCTTAGCGGTTTCGGAGATTAGCCGAAACAAACAAACAGACAGACAGACCGACCGACAGTCATAATATTTAAAATATGTTTTTTCTTATAAGTACCGTAAGTATACTTTCATAAGCATTGAGAAAAAAGCTGTTATTTTTATATTACAAACAGACAATTTAATTTTATTTATTTGTATAGATACTGTAGCACTCAAAGACGACTTCACGCTTTCTTAAGCAACCCCTCAAAGATTTAATATAGCTTTTTTTAATAGAAAGTGACGAGTATAAACTTCACCTGATGGTAAGTGCAACGACTGGCCATAAAAAATGAACATTTCTGAGTGGCTTCACACTGCGCTCGTTACCCTGAGACACATTACTATGCTAACTATCAGTGCTCTTCATACCGCAACACAGTAATGTTTGCGCACTACTGCTTCAGGGCAGAATAACTGGCCCTGCCGTGTTACCTCCTAGACGGATTTTTCCATAGGAATCTTACCAACAGTGAAAATTCACATGCACAAACCCTCTGACCCGGATAACTATCTGTAGGCCATACAAATAATTGTCACGTGCGGAAGTCGAACCCGCGATCCACAGCCCAGGACATTTATTTACTAGCTAACGACCCATAAACGTATTGAGTTCCTTTAGATAAAATTTTCACAGGTATACTTGCCTACCGCGTGGTGTCGGCCTAAGAGAATCTATAACCCCCATCTCATCACGTGGGTGTCGTAAAAGTCGACAGAGGTAAAATGTAAACCAGGAGATGGGCAGCAGCATCTTCCTGGAACATCTGAATAAATAAACTGCGGTTGCCAAACAGCCTACCAAGCGTGGCAACTATGGCAAAATCCTTCCTAAATGAGAACTACGAACTTTTGAGGCTATCTATGGGGGAGGCCTATGTTCAGCAGTGGACTTGTGATAGGCTGAAACGAGGAATTGCCTACCTCCGACACCAGCTCCTCGCATAGACTAGACTGTAACAATAATTTATTAATGAGGTATAAAGGTACATTATATATTATAATGTACCTTTATAATTAGTCTAAATTGTGAGGAGAAAATAAACAGTATTATTATTATTATTATTAATTTGCTACTTTTACAAGGGCATATAAACGCTGTCTCATCGATTACATCGAACCGGAGAATGTTGATAGAGTGTAATTGAATTAATTACGTCGAACCAATTACCGACGATGCTAACTTTCGATCGGGTGTTCTAATCTATAGTTATTAACTGTAATTATATGTAGCTTTGTCCGGCCCGTTCATTCGCGTGCATTAGTATTTCTTCCCGTAGACATAGATTATCATAATTTTTAATAATTTATTATCTATTCATATAATAATTAGAAAAGAAAGAAGAAAGAAAGAAAAAAAATTTATTCAATACTACAACACAACATACATTACAATTCAAAAAAAATAAGTGAACAATAAAATACGACGTATTACATTTACAGACGTACGTTGGGTTGTAGCAACGAAAAGGCTGTCGACTCAGCATAATGCTATGGCAGAGTTGCCACAGCGCTGTTATTCTGTCGATGCCTCAGGTTTAACGAGCAGCTTCCGGACATATTGTTAAACGACTTAGTTTAATTTAAAAGAAATAAATATGCGCACATGTACACGGATACACACACACACACATATATACATATATATATAATTATTATTATTTATTTATTTCTTCCCACAATAAAGTCATTGCGTAACTATGAACAATTTATAAAAGTACTAGCTGTGGCCCGCGGTTTCAACCGTACATATATACTTCCCTATTAGAATCGCATTTTGATGTTTTAATTTTTTTGCGTGTAACCCTAATTATTTTTCTAAATTAAAAGTAGCCTAGGCTACTCGCTATAATATCAGCTATCTAGTCAGTGAAAGTCCCGCCAAAATCTGTCCAGTCGTTTCTGAGATTAGCCGGAACAAACAGACAGACAGACCGACAGACAAACATTTAAAAAAAAAATCTCATAACTACCGTATATACTTTCAAAAGCATTGAGTAAAAAAAGCTGTTACTTTGATATTACAAACAGACACATCAATTTTATTTGTTTGTACAGATGTATAGATTACACATTTGTATAATGTGAGAGACTGATGCAGACCACACCTGTAGCTCAACTTTTCGCCCCCGCGGGAAACAGGACGTGGCGGGTGGTGAATCACGTCGCCGCCATTTTGCCAAACGCCAAATTCTTGCTCCCCGTTGCGTTCCCACGAGCGGAATAGTGACAACATTGCGTATTGTGGTATTATTCTGCACGAATAGAGGCTACTCGTACAATACCTTAGTCGCCTTTTACGATACCTCGGTAGGGTATACGAGACTTACGAAATTATGTATTACTATGGTTTGGACACGTAAAGAGGATGAATGAAAAGAGATTGACGTAACAGATTTATGAGGCAAGTTTGAATGTGAAATACGGTAGAGGTCGACCTAGGCGTACGTATCATAATCAGATCGGTGAACTTTTGAGGAAAGGTCAGGTTAAAAGTACCCGCAACCGACGAGCGTGTGTGAAAACGCTAATGAAAGTAGAAGAAGCTAAAGAAGTTTGTCAGGATCGTAGCAAGTGGAAAGATGCTCTCTCTGCCTACCCCAATGGGAAAGAGGAGTGACTGTATGTATGTATGTATTACTGTGTTTCGATTTGAATGTGATTGAAACAGTAATGTTTGCTTATGCACTACTGCTTGCCGCACCGGTGGTACCTAGACGGATTGCTGCATAGGAATACACCAGTAAAAAGTAGTTACATACTATGCATTTCTAGCACATACACTGCGTCCCTTCAACTACGCTTATCAATCGAACTGACATAACAAGCCGGATGCATGGCGCACTTAATAGTCGGCGTGAAACGAGGGTAAGCAAAAAGCGCTTGGAGATAATCAGATGTAGCGCTTTTTTAGCAACGGCTCTATTGCACTCGAAGTCTAATGAACACGCTAATGAGGATAAAGACGATTAGAAACTACGTCTTCATGCCGACACGATATAGAAACGTTTGTTGGACAATTGGCTCCGTCGTAAGGTATATCAAAGATCGTAGTGTGGTATATTCAGACGAAATAATATCACGCGAGAGGTTATAGCCACGCCACGCGATACTCAGTAGTACGCTAACAAAAAAAAAAAGGTTAAAAATATGTTGCGTCTTTGTTCTTTTATGAGTTGGGTACAGGTGTGTTTTTGAAGTGAAAACTTCTTTAGAATCGTTGTGATTTGAAACTCGATGATACGAAAAAGCGACACTAAAAAGAGACAAATATTCATCTATAAGATTTAGCCTGCGAGAGAATGAGATAGAATACAGTACACAGAACTTCCTATTATACATTGAATTTTTTTTAAAACTTGTTAGGTAACAATTTTATAATAAATAAACCCTACAATTATCCTACTCCTGCTACTCTGCAGTCGTCTCATTCTCTCGAAGTTTAGTTTTCTGAAGGTTTCACTTCTACCGCGTGTGAACTGCACACATGTTTTTTTTTACATTATCACTTAACTAGCGGGAAGTATCTCTAAATAAGCGCGAGTATTGTCTTTTAATAAAACTAGATTTACGGATTTTATCGTGTTTTTGGTAACTATTTATAACCTTTTATAAAATGTTATTTAAGTATTTGTCTTTTGACAGCTAAGGCCGAGGCACACTGTGGGACTTTTTGGGAGTAAGATTTCTTAACTGGACTGTTCTGTGTAGCACTTTAATGCGATCGTCACCATGAGATATGGGTTTTTCAAGTAACACAGTGGTGTTTGTACACCACTGATTGACGATACAATAACTTGCGGTGTTCGAATTAGACAGGATTGAAATAAAAAAAAATGTCTACCCAAAGGTCTAAATTGAACAGGATTTTTTTTATTTGTTTAAAGTGAACGAGCAGATCGTTCACCCGATGGTAAGTGCAACGTCTGCCCATAACAAATGCTGTGTCATCCAGAACATTTCTGTGAACACCACACTGCGCTCGTCATCCTGTGACATCAGTTCTCATATGGCCAGTGATTACGCTAGCTCTCAGTGCCCTTCAAACCGAAACACAGTAATGTTTCGCATTACTGATTCATGGCAGAATAATTGGCCCTGGAATGATACCTACCTAGACGAGGTCCTTTCTTTCACGTGTATCTATTGCAATGATAAGAGATTTGATGTTCAACGTCGTCATCGTCGTTTCAGCCTATCGCTACTCCACTGGTGAACATAGCCTCCCCAAAAGATTGCCACAAAAGTTAAAAGCTCTCATTTTGTATCTCATTGTGCCATAGTTGTCAAGCTTGGCAGGCGAGTCGGCAACCGCAATTTATTTTTTCAGATGTTCCAGGAAGATGCTGCTTCTGAGATAGGTTGGTAGATTCTCTTAAGCCGACACCACATGGCGAAACCCTGTCAACATTAACCATGTCTTTCCACCCACATTATGATACAGCTTATAATGTGAGAAATTTCGTTTATTTTTAACCGACTTCAAAAAAGGAGGGGGTTCTCAATTCGTCAGTATATTTTTTACGTGAATGAGCATAACTTCTTTGTTCACGAACTGATTTTAATAACTCTTTTTTATTAGAAAGGGAATATCGTAAGGGTGGTCCCATATTGATCAAGTTTCCATGATGAAGTCCATAAAAGGCGTGACCGTATGTATATATAAGAAACCTACACTACCAACCAGTAAGGCATTAAATGTTGGGCATTAAACCCACTTATAATGTGGATATAAGTTATTAAGATCCGTAAATATAAAATTTGTTAATAACTTGACTACAGCGGACTACGTACCGGATCTTAGAAAAGCTACGAACCATTGTCACGACAAAACAAATATTTTGTGTCACAATGATCTCAATCGGTCGTCAAGTCGTTCAGTAGTTCACGATCACTTACAGACTTACCAACGATTACATATATACATATATAAATATACTCGTATCTATGATTTTATGTGTGTCACTCTGAACGTACCACAGTTGTAGGGCAATTACAATTATTTATAATTAGATCTGTGGCGAACAACAGCGACAATTGCCGTAGCGTTCTTGGAACCGTTAGAAATTTTCACCAGATCTGACTGAGGAATTTATAACGTCGCGCGCGCTGCTCAATAGTCAGCTTTATTTTTAATGGACGTTAATAACTACGTTATAGCATAATAATTATGGAATTGTTGGAGTTACTGGTGGTAGGATTCCTATGCAGGAATCCGTGTAGGTAGGTACCACCCCAGGGCCAGTTATTCTGCCGTGAAGTAGTAGTGTGCAAACATTACTGTGTTTCGGTTTGAAGGGCACTGTGAGCTAGCGTAATCACTGGGCGTATAAGACTTAAGAACTTATGTCTCAGGGTGATGGGCACAGTGATGTGTCACACAAAAATGTTCTGGGTGACACTGCATTTGTGATGGGCAGACGTTGCACTTACCACCAGGTGAACGTTTTACTCGTTTCATCTCTTTATACAAAAAAAAAAATCAAATTCACACACCAAACAAATGTTGTTTTGCTATTGTAGAAATATAACTGCCATTAAAATATAGTCACTGTCTAGTCCTAAACTACCCGCGCCCGATATATCATCTGCGTCTGCTTTATGTCAGGACTTAGTATGCGGTACCAAAGACACGGGTACAAATCAATTCAACCAGACCCGAAAACCAACGCTTTGTGTTTTTGGATTCGAACCCATTTATCGCTCGCCATAAATTTCATAGGAAAAAGCTGCTATAAAATAATTACTTCATATAAAATAACAGCTAATCGACTACAGACGCTATGACTATACACACAAATTGAAATGAATCGACGAAATACGCTTAGTTACCTGCTTACACTAATAATTGAGTAACTACACGTGATGATATTTATTCTTTTCTCTTTTTAAACCGTTATCTGTTTAGCTATCAGATCTTAATCTTTGCAAGCGAAGTAATATTATTATTTTACAATTTCTCGTCAAAGTTATCTTCTCATACTACTCTACTCCCTCAATTACTATTCCTTTTTCTTATCATTATGAGATATAAATTAGTTTAAATGTTTGTAATCATTACCTAAGAATGTTTACTGATTAGTAACATAATTTAAAAATTACGGAATTTACCTTTCCTTTGCGTTCAACAACCTACATCATACAAGATTCAAAGATTTTTTTACTGATGGTAGTCCATCTAGGTAGGTACCACCCCATGGCCAGTTATTCTGCCGTGAAGCAGTAATGTGCTAACATTACTGTGTTTCGGTTATACAGCATTTGATATGGGCGGACGTTGCACTTACCATCAGGTGAACGTTTTGCTCGTTTCATCACTTTATCCAATAAAAAATAAATAAAAAAAATAAGTAGGCTCCTTTGAAGTTACTTAATTGTCCATCCATGATAATTCTAACTTTCATCTTCCACATGCTTTGATTTCGTCAAACATAATTATATCTTCACAATTATCCTACGTTTTGCTTCTTATATAAATATGTCTTAGTTATTATTCCTCGGCATTACAAATCTCTAGTACTTGAGGTAGGGAACCGAACATTTGCATTTGTATTGTGGCAAGGCGCTGTTGTAGTTCCCCGAGGCCGGGCACGTCCTATGATCCCGATTTCTTAAGGAAGGTTTTTGCTTGTCACGTACTCGCAGTGATGTTCTCCGGCCAATTTTCGACAGTGCTGACAACTTCAAAATACGTACAACTATATGTAATTTCGGTGACGTAATTGCTGTTAGCCTTTTTTGACTTTTACAGCTTCATCGGATACTGTGCTTTGATTTTGCCAGGTTTGGTTTGACCCAAACATAAATAAATAAATAAACTCCTACAAAAACCTCGAAATTTGGACTGTGTCGCGTTCGCTGCGTGCTTGCGCGATTTAGAATATCCACTACGAAGAATATCTACTAAGTACAACTATAAACTGCGCACTAGATACGAGGGGTGATCCAAAAGTAATGATAATCAGTTATTTCTAGTGCACACAAAAATACAAAAAAATTTCAGTCACTTACTCAGTTAACCACTAGTTCAGGGAAAAAAAATCATATAAATAGGCCACGATTCCCGGGAGCTACATTCATTTGAATACGGACTGTCAAGGAGTGAACATCAAAATGGAAAAACACGAAATCAGAGCTGTCATTAAATACCTCTGCTTGAAAAAAATGTCTACCAAAGACATACACAGCGACTTGGTGGAAACATTAGGGGACTCTTCTCCTCCATATTCCACAGTTGCACGCTGGGCTAAGGAGTTTAAGTTGGGAAGAACATCGACGGAAGACGAACACCGCGAAGGACGCCCATCGACGTCCCTCACTGAAGAAAATGTGAAAAAAGTTGAAGAAGTTGTATTGGAAGATCGAAGAGTGACTATCAGGCATGTAGCTGAGGTCACAGGGATCTCATATGGCAGCATTCAAAGAATCCTTGCGAACGAATTGCATATGAGAAAGGTCTCCGCGCGTTGGGTACCGAAAATGTTAAACGACGAGCAAAAGAAGAAACGAGTCGACATGTCAAGAGCAAATCTCGAAAAGTTCCAGGCAGACAAGGATAATTTTTTGTCACGTTTTGTGACCATGGACGAGACCTGGATCCACCATTTTGATCCTGAAACAAAACAACAATCGATGACATGGAAACGATCCGATGAACCGACGCCGAAGAAATTCAAAGTGTCAAGCTCAGCAGGGAAGGTTATGGCGTCTGTTTTTTGGGACGCTGAAGGAATAATCATGGTGGACTACTTGGAAAAGGGGGCCACTATTACAGGCTCCTACTATGCAGAACAAATAAGAAGATTGCGGGAGGCTATTAAGGAGAAAAGGCGAGGCAAACTGCGGGCTGGAGTGCTGTTCCATCAAGACAACGCACCGGTTCACAAAGCTGCAATTGCCATGGCTGCCATTCAGGAAGCGGGCTTTGAGCTGGTGGAACACCCCCCCTATTCACCAGATCTAGCCCCCAGCGACTTCTATCTCTTTCCACGACTCAAGGAACACCTCCGAGGCAAGAAATTTGACGATGATAGCGACGTGATGGCCGCGGTTGAGGACTTTTTTGAGAGTCAAGATAAAGATTTTTTTTCTAAGGGAATTTTAGGATTAGAAAAGAGATGGACTAAATGTATAGACTTGCTAGGAGACTATGTTGAGAAATAAATTTATTTATTTATTTTATTCATTGTGTTTATTATTGATTATCATTACTTTTGGATCACCCCTCGTATTATAGTGCACGCGTAAGCTTCTGCACATATCCACAAGCACAGACACTCGATCTAATCTACCCGCGCCCGATGTAACGCTAATGCGTCAAGGCCCGAAGTTGACTAGGATATAGTCGTTAACTAATAATTTGTGTTTTAACACAAATGTGGACTCCGGCTGGGATTCGAATCCAGGATGCGAGGCTAGGTACTCTTGACTACTAGACCACGCGGCCGTAATAAAAACTATTAGCCAATTAGAACATGTTATATATGTGTATATATATATATGTCTGTTTATTTATATATCTATGTATGTTTATTATTATGCATATTTATATGTAATTATTACATAAGATCATGACTGTATCCCATAAGGGGTAGTCAGAGACTGGGCACTGCAAAGCCAGATGACTGCCACAAGCCACGTTTCACCAAAACAATATACTGCACTTGGTGTGATAGGCGGTGAGCCCATCGCCATCATGCGCTATTGGGTGCACAGTGCAGTTTTATTCCTTACTCGCCTTTTACGAGATCCATTGGATGAGATGGAGTGGTAGTATTCTTTTAACGAGCCGCCACCACACGGTACGTGTAATTATTATTATAATTTTTTTTTATTTTTTGTCTTATATTGTTACACCAACATCAAAATCTCACCACTCCATGTGTTGACTGGAGAAAATGCCTAAAGGCATTAAGTTTGTATCCTTTTTTTTGTGACGTAATCAATAAAGATTTATAAATAAAATAAACATCGTAATGGTCTCTTTCTTTCTCCATTGCCCTATAAATAAAACTAGGGCTGAAACCAGCACTGGAGTGCATATAAGCAATGCTTATTTTACGTTCCAGCAATGCTTATGACTTATTTAACGTTCCTGGCCTACATTGCCATGAGTACTTTCTTACATATGTTCGGCTGTGTATGGCAACGTGAGCGCTTGTGTTAAAGATCAGACGTTGGATATAATGTGCGTTCAAAAAAGTAAACGGCACCAAATTAAGAAATATGTTTTGCACCTGCCTCACTCTTTATAGAACACCAATTGCGTTGAACACCAGTTGAGAATTATAAAACGTTTAAATTTTATTAATCCTTCATTTCGACAAACATACTTCGTTTAGTTAAATGTATACGGTTATGTGATAAAAATGCTATTATTAATTTTTTAAATATCCTGTAGTACATTTATGGTTACAGCTCTGCACCTTTTCAGTCATTGAATGTCCAATGAGCATAAAATATGGTGCTCTTCAATGGATGTGTAAAATTTTTATTTGAAAATAAGACGTAGAAATATGCAGATTGGTAACTCATGTTTTCTTTTATCTACATACATACATACATACGAGTACATAAAATCACGACTGTATCCCATAAGGAGTAGTCAGAGACTGGGCACTCACTGCAAAAACAGATGACTGGCACAATCCACGTTTCACCAAAACAATATAATGCACTTGGTGTGATAGGTGGTGAGCCCATCGCCACCATGCGCTGCTGGATGCACGGTGCAGTTTAATTCCTTACTCGCCTTTTACGAGATCCGTTGGATGAGATGGAGTGGTAGTATTCTTTTAACGAACCGCCATCACACGGCTCACGGCACACGGCTCTTTTATCTACTAAATGGAAATTTAACTATCGCATTTTTTTTTTATTGTATAAAGTGATGAAACGAGCAAAACGTTCACCTGATGGTAAGTGCAACGTCTGCCCATAACAAATGCTGTGTCACCCAGAACATTTCTGTGTGACACCTCACTTTGCCCATCACCCTAAGACATCAGTTCTTAAGTCACAGTGCCTCTCAAACCGAAACACAGTAATGTTTGCACACTACTGCTTCACGGTAGAATAACTGGCCCTGGGGTGGGACATACCTAGAAGGAATCCTACCACCAGTAGTAAATGTCTTTTTTTTTTGGAGAAAGGGACGAGACGAGCAAATCGTTCACCTGATGGTAATTGTAACGTTCGCCCATAGCGAATGCTCTGTCACTGCGCCCGTCACTCTGAGACGTCAGTTCTTAAGTCTCATATGCCCAGTGTTTACACTAGCTCTCAGTCCGCTTCAGATCGAAACACAGCAATGTTTGCACACTACTCCTTCATGGCAGAATAACTGGCGCTGCGGCGGTACCGACCTAGACTGAATGCACAGGATTAATTGAATTGTATTGGACGTATTGATACGAGTATATCATTATTTAAAACAGTAAGAAGAGCACAGAATTTGAGTTACCTTTCAGTATTGGCTAATTTCACGTAAAAATCAATACAGTTCAACAGGGAGTGGTTGTTTAATAAATATTAAATTTTTGTAATTAATATGTCTACAAGACGTAATTTTTTTCCCACAGTAGTATTTCTCATGCATCGTTATTGCGTTTTACGAGTACAGACATAAATTTCACAAACGCAACATAACCAGATCTGAAAACAAACAATTTGTGTTTACACATATATTGGCACCGGCTGGGATCGAACCCAAGACACGCAGCGTAGAAGTCAGGTACTCTGAACACTAGGCCACGCGGTCGGATCATGTTTTGCTTGAAATACATTTTTTTCAGTTAATTTAGAGTACTATCTAAACATTTAAATAGTTGGTTTATAACCAGATCAAATTTGAGGTTATACACGCACATTATAAATTTATTCATTATAATTACATACTGACTAGAGTTAGGATGGTACCGGGGCAGCACTCGCTTAGAATTATAAAGTAAACGAATATTAATTATAGGTTTATTTCAACATTCCAAAAATCTGGGAGATTTTCCAAAAGTTAGGTCTTTTGATGTATTTTGTCTTCTTAGGTTTATATATAATAACTACTAATAAATTTTTATAATGGATGTAACTGGAATCCGATTTCACGTTTCCGGCTTAGTACAATATGACATAAGTAGTGACATCATAAGGATGCATGTCTGAGAAATAATAAAATATATTTCTAGGGCATCTGAAGTCCGCCAATCCGTATTCAAGCAGCGTAGCGGATTCTTTTCGGGTTCATAATCTAAGAAATATGAAATGAGGTATGTGCCCCGTTGTCACACAATTATACGCGGTTTACTGTTTACTTTTATTCCAAATATATAAGAATAAGTTTATTCAACTTGTTTGTTTTTTATATTTTTTTACACCGAGACATAATACATACATACGTATAGTCATGCCTTTTTCCCATATAAGGAGTAGGCAGAGGCTACATATGTAGCCCACTTTTCGCCCTTGCGAGAAACGAGACGTGACGGGTGGTGAACCACGCCGACGCCATTTTGGTAGGAGTCAAATTTTGACGGGACTTTCACTGACAGATAACTGATATTATAGCGGGTAACTTAGGTTAGAGTCCCGCGTAAAAAAATTAAAACGCCAAAATCCGATTCAAACATGGACGTACGAGTATATATGTATATCATCGATCGGGGTCGGCTTTTTCACTCGGGCGAATCCGCGGGGCGCAGCTAGTCTTACTAAGTAACTATTAATTATGTTAACACTATATAACAAGTTAGCCGTGTGGTGGCGGCTTAAGAGAATCTACCACCCCACCCCATCTCATCCTGTGGACAACTTTAGTAAAATCCCCCTTAAATGAGAGCTACTAACTTTTGTGGCAATCTATGGGGGAGGCCTATGTTCAGCAGTGGACTAGTGATAGGCTGAAAAAATGATAATAACTACTAGCTATGTTATTTAACTATTATGTTACTAACTAAGTAGTTGTGTTATTTTATTAGTTTGTTTTTCAATAATTCTAGGGCTACATAAAACAGAGTGCTAGGCACAGACTGGTACTAACAACGTGAGTAATGAAATTCGAGAGTGTCTCGCGTTGCACAACGGTCCGGATCAGCTGGAGCCGGTCGCTCAGCCGCACGGGGTCACGGTCCCAGATACCACCCTTTCGTTTGTCCTTTCTACGGCCGAATAAAAATTGCAACTGTGTGTGCGCGCACTTGCGAAAACAAGTACATTTCAGATTATACTTGATACAGGCGAGTGTATATTGTTTTGTGAATGTCTTAATAAGCAACGTTCGCTGTTTAAGTTTTAATATTAACGATAGTTGTAGAACGTTTGGTAGGATTCCTATTCAGGAATCCGTCTAGGTAGGTACCACCCCAGGGCCAGTTATTCTGCCGTGAAGCAGTAGTGTACAAACATTACTTTGTTTCGGTTTGAAGGGCACTGTGAGCTAGCGTAATCACTGGGCATATGAGACTTAAGAACTTATGTCTCAGGGTGATGGCACAGTGTGGTGTCATACAGAAATTTTCTGGGTGATAGAGCATTTGTTATGGGCAGATGTTGCACTTACCATCAGGTGAACGTTTTGTTCGTTTCATCACTTTATCCAATAAAAAAAGAGTAAGTATAGAACAAATTGTAGTATTCTTGACTGGTGTGTTTCTGTAAAGTCGATTTCTTCATTAAATTTTGTGCATAACAAAAAAAAGCATAATCCAAAAAATGTTTTGGATTATGCTTTTTTTTGTTTTGGATATGATTGAAAATGGTTTTTTTATAATTCATTAGCGCCCCACTTTCTCATTTGTGCCTGCTATCCTAAAAAAACGGCGGACTATCGGCATGTAGTGGAAGGCGGTATCCTAAAATTAACTTCATATACAAATATATCAATTTCAATGACATTTGAGTAATATTTACATCAAATATTTAAAAAAAAATGTTTTATAGGATGTAGTGACGAAACGAGCAGAACGTTCACCTGATGGTAAAGCGCAACGTCTGCCCGTAACAAATGCTGTGTTAGCCAGAACATCTTTGTGTGACACCACACTGCGCCCAGGGACTACAAACTAGCTCTCAGTGCCCTACAAAGCGAAACAGTTATGTTCGGATACTACTGTTTCTCGGCAGAATAATTGGCCTTAGGGCGGTACCTACCAAGACGAATTCCTGCATATTTTCTGTGTGTAATTTTTTTTGTATAAGTGACGAGACGGGAAAAACGTTCACCTTATAGTAAGTGCAACGTCTGCCCATAACAAATGCTGTGTCTCCCCTGAGACCTCAATTCCTAATTCACAGATGCCCAGCAATTACACTAGCTCTTGGTGGCCTTCAGACCGAAATATTACTGCTAAACGAAAGCCTTCATAGGCGGATTCCTACATAGAAATCGTACCACTATTAAAAATATCCACTAATGTAAAGCTTTGTTATTTATTATAAATTTAAAAAAAAAATGGATTCTAAGCTTAGTGAGAGCGGATCGCGTGTTAGTGAGTATACATGAGCGTGTTTTGGCTCAATGAATATTACAAAACAGTCGATTTATGATTTTCATTTTTAGAGCAAATAATCAGGGACCAAAGCATTTAAATTTCCTTTTTCCTTAACCTGATACGTTACCTAAAAACCTAATAACGTTGCTGACTTTCCACAGATTATATTTTATATATATGATTTCAATTAAGAACGCATGGCTAAATGGAATGACGTTGCATTCGTTCTGCAAACGTAACGTGACTTTTTTATTACAATATTGTGTTGCATTTGCAACGCAATATAAGCAGTTTCAGAGAGGTCTTTCTGTCGCAGTTATTTTTAAGTTAGCCGATGCTTGTTAATAAATTTAAACAAAACGGTTGAGTAGCTTAAGAGCTGTGAGGGAACAGACTTACAAACTTACAGATATTTGAATATCATAACCTTCCTTTGTCCTTAATTTTTTATAATTTATCAACATTAATAGTTCAACTTGGTTCGACACCTGGGCTCTGAGATGCGGTCTCTGCCTACCCCTTATATGGGAAATGGTGTGATTGTATTGATGTATGTATTAATAGTTAATTTCTACATTACACTAAGTTATTACTACATTCTCTAAATAGTTTTTATTGGCCGCATTTTTCTTATCGGTTTCATGAAGTAACGTTAAATACGTTACAGATTAAAAATAAATAATTATCTTATCGGCCAGTTAGCCGTTTATAACAATAATGATATAAATTTAAATCGTTCGCCGCACACTTGGTAAGCCAATGCCATGATGTCACTGTCGTATACCGCATCATTATACATATAAGTGATATAAGTATAGATGTGTAAAGCCCTGAGATCATCATATTTTATTAGACGCGAAGTAATAAGCGAATAAACAAAAAGCCTGCTTCGGGAAGTTAGGGAATTTCTAGAATATCTGCGTCATATTTAATTTCGTTCAATTCTGCACTTATAAATAGAACTGAGTCATTATTATTGTAAAATAAGGGCCATTTTTTAAATAACGAACGTCGACAAAGAAAATCATCGTGACAATTACAGTAGGTACGTCTAACGATAGAAAAGCGAGTTGCGTAAATGTTTTTATTTGAACATGAAATTAATTCGAACCTAGTACCAATAATTGCCAGTTTTGCACAGTTTTATTCAGTCGTAAACTCTTAAATTAGCGCTGAAGTGGTCGGTTTTTAGTTTAAATAATTATTTGCTATCGCGTGCGTCTCACTTGATGGTTAATAATCACCTCCGCCCATTGAATATCTGCATAACCATAGAGTTTATTTATTTATTTAAGGACAGCCAGAGGTTATACTCGTATATAGATAGAACATTGAACAATTACATTTATGAACAAAAATTTAAAAGTAAAACATATTTAAGGCAGCCACAAAATGCTTATATAAAAGAGTAAAATTACTAATTTAAATTAATTTTTTGCCTAAATTAAATTTAAATTAAAAACTAAATAAAAACAGTAGTACAAACAAAACTGTAATAATAATATGGTCTAAAGGAACAATGAAAACATAAATACCAAAAAAAATTAGATTTAAAAGTCAGACAAATTATTTTTTAATATTACGATTATACACATCTCGCAGATTACGTAATATTGTTTTCTTGAAAGAAGTCGCAGAAAACGTCGACGGAATCCGACATGAAATTGAGCAAGCGGGACGTTCTAGAAGAAGTACTGTTAAGAGTTGATGCATTGTATCTATCTAAATATTACAATATTCTTACATCGTAGATCCGAGCCGGATAAATAGATTATATTTAGTTTTTAATGAATACTCATTTTTATGTTTCATTAGTTGTAAAGATAGCTTTAACCCAGTTCCATCTATTATCAAGAACATTCATCTCCGTTTATTTTATTACTGCTTAATATATCATTGTTAAATGTGGGATAGGTTCCTTAAACGTTTTCAATTGTGCCTCGTTGGACAAAGCTGGTGATGAACCAATAATATTAAGTTACTAATGCATCGGGTATCTTTTGTTTCAATATACATTGACAACAAGCTGACGTTTGACCTGATGTTAGTTGAAAGTTAATCAGCAGAGAGGCAAAGAATAAGTCATAACAGTGAATAGGAGACAGGGGATTAAAAGTAGAATGAGAAAGTGACAAAACTCACTCGCAAGCAATTTTTTTTTTGTTGGATTAACTGACGAAACGAGACAAAAGTTCACCTGATGGTAAGTGCAACGTTTGCTTATGTGTGTGCATACCAACAGTGGTTTTAATAGACGTTGGACAACCGCGTGGTCTAGTGGTCAGAGTACATGACTTCTCCGCTGCGGGTCCTGGGCTCGAATCTCAGCCGGACGAAACATTTGTGCACAAACAGTGTTTCTGACACTCTGACTTGAGCGTAATTTCTGGCGCGAGTACGTTAGGGCGAGGGAGTGCCTCCGTGCGTACGCGAAGTTATCGCCGTGGCTGATAATCGGCCAGGAGGACATCACAGTTAACGCGTAAAGTACCTACTTCTCTACCTAAACCTCAGCTACGTCTACTCAAACGAACCATTACTTCTACGTGGTCAATAAATTTATTAAAATTGACGTCACTAGCACAGTTTACAAAACACCATTTATTAAATTAAATTAAATAAAACTGTATTGTACATCACATAAATCACAATAAAAAAATGGGCGGTCTTAACGCTAAAAGCGATCTCTTCCAGGCAACCTTTGCAAACCATGTTTACAGAGGTACTACCCGCCACTCACAAGAAGATATTTTGAATATCACTGTTTAGGCTAGTTTAAAAAAAGGCCTGGCCAAATAATAAAATCTACATGAAAAAATAATTAGATAGGAGTGTCATCAAGTCTTTACTTACGGAAATTGTAATTTATTTAACTTAAAGATAAGCAACGGTGAACGGAGTTTCGATGAAAAACTTCCATTATTTACCCTACATTATAATACAATTATAATATTATCTTTACGCTCGTCTATGATGGTTTTCTTTACTAATTTTTTTTTCCTGTATCATGTGTGAGTTCCTAAGAGAAATTAAAAAGAAAGGCAGAAAAACCAATCTATTTATATTTAAACAGAAAAAAATTGCTGCCTCAAACATATACTTTATTAATAACATTCACAAAAATGAACGATGACACGAAACGATGACAGAGTCCCTCCAAAATGAGAGCTACAAACTTTTGTGGCTATCTATGGGGGAGGCCTATGTTCAGCAGTGAACTTGTGATAGGCTAAAACGATGAAATATCGACATAACTGAAACGGAAAATAATATCATACATAAAAAAGATAACGTACTAACATGCAAACACTCAAATGCAACAAGTGTCCTAAAGAAGAAGAATTTCTGGGAAAGAATAGCTTCCATTTTAAAATATCTAACTTAGCCTTACAATTTGCACCGCTGAAAAATTGACCGACATGTTGGATAGCTTGCAATTGCAAGAGTTCCAAGTCGAAGTTATTACTTAAGTAGAGGAAATGGTCACTGTTACTTGGCTGAGAATTCAAACTTTTGACATGTCTTACTTCAAGCATTTTCCTAACTATAAAATGAAAATTGTAACTTGAGTAATTACTTTTACTTCTTTATGAATACAATTGTAAGAGCTAGTGTATTTACTGAACATATGAGACATAAGAACTGATGTCTCAGATCACGGGCGCAGTGTGGTGCCACACAAAAATATTCTGAGCGAGACGGCATTTGTTATGGGCAGACGTTGCACTTACCATCAGGGGAACATTTTTCTCGTCTCGTCACTTTCTCCAAAAAAAAAGAACATTTAACTGTTTAGATCACCGAATTAAAAATAATGGAATATTCTAGAAAATCGAGATGGTGTAATTAGAGAGGTTGTCCACACTTTCACGGTCGACTGAAGGCCGGTTCGTAATCAGGTGCTGTTGCATTTCACTATACCGGGTCACTGCTCTGCACGCTTTAGTACCTGTACAGGTTTAGGGATTAGCGGCAAGCCTATTGAACCAGCTACATACCTCTTCAGACAGAGCAAGTTTTAGAAACGCCTATCCATAAGAAGCCTAGAGAATAATTTTAATATCGTTAAATGCACACTTTTCCGTTTGAAAGGCTCTGATCCTAGTTTATTATAATTGGATAAAGTGACGAGACGAGCAACACGTACGTGGTAAGTGCAACGTCTGCCCGTAACAAATGCAGTGCCCCGCAGAACACTACGGACTGACACTACATTGCGCTTCATTCTGAGACATAAGTTTTGAAGTCTCATATGCCCTGTGGCTGTAGCTCTCAGTACCCTTCAGACCGAAACACAGTAACGGCACCACAGTACTGGTAACAAGGCATAATATGAGACTTAAGAACAAATTTGTCACAGTGACTGTTATGAGCTTACCATCGGGTGAATGACCTGCTCGTCTCGTCATTTAATTTCATTAAATGTATATATGCATAAATAATACTACTATATAGTAATTTCATTCATTATATAAACCATTCAGCGTAACTTTCAATCGCATTTCGAACCGAACAATAATGCAGCAAATCCAAATAAATATGAATTGGTGGCCGCTGGATGCACCTGCGCAAGCGCCGTGACGGATTATCAAGTTTTTTCGCCGCCATCTTGACTAAAATGGCGCGTTTTACTATGTACGGGAGATGTATTTATCGCTTTCGTTTTCACGAAACCGAAAGTGCCTATATGTTGGGGTGTCGTTGACTCCGATGTTTGTTTGCCACGGCTGGTTGACTGCGACGTACTCCGCAACAAATCTAAACTATCGTGTTAAGCGGCAATGCTGTAATTTGACGTTCGACCATAAATATTTTGTTTTCAATGATTGCAGATATGCGTCGCGCATCGACGCCCGCTTGCATAGGAACTTCTTGTTCGTTGTGTTGTGCTGCTTGTTTAAACAAAAAATTGTGAATAAACTTTTCTGCAAAGCTGAGCTTCAACCTCAATACAGCGAACTGAAAAAAAAAGTGCTTTGACATGTCGTTATTAATACGAATCAAAAATACGCCTCCCATCCATCAAATGCATGTATCCTATGTAATAAATGACTTTGCTATGATATCAGAGCATAGGCAGGAAGTACCCAGCGTCATAGCTATAATGACAGATAACGTAGTGTCAAAGATGCAATGGCAGTTACACTATATACAGACCTAACTACCAGTTTGTGTATTGCATAAATACTAATAGTCCTATTGAAAGACCTATAGAAAAAAATATCTATTTATTTAACGGCTTAAAGAATACACGTAACAATTGAAAAAAGAGATACGTAGTCTAAAATATCTATTTTTTAAACTAAGCCGACATGACTGCGCCATGCGACATGGTGCCTCGCAGACCGAGCGTTCCCAGTTTGGCCATTCTCGGTAATGTTTGGTACTCAGCGTGTGTCTCGTTAAGGCCGTAGCATGAACGTTTATAGTCTAGAACCTTCCTCAATAAACGGGCAATGCAATGCAAAAATAATTATCCAAAATATATAATTATTTCCTGATATTAGCGCGTTCAAACATACAAACTAACTAAACTGAAGCTGAACTTTATTACTAATTGCAGTAAAAATTTAACTAAATTTAGACTCTAATCGAAATAGAATAAAGGTCTACGGGAATATAATTTCCACGTCCAGAGCGAATCGAATGACATCGGTGTCGCTTTACAGTTTTCTCATTGTGTATACACGGTCAGTCCGGACGATGTTCGTCTATGTAGGTTGCTTTACGCACCATCGCTTCGCCAGATTTCTATTCCACTCAGACATCGCCTAGTGACAATACATTTTTGACAAACCCAGGACAATTTTTATATACCTTTTAATGTTATGTTAAAAACTTTTTATATATGTGACATTTTCCTTTTTTTTAAATATGTGACTCCACATTGTTTCTCCTGTGTCGTGGGTGCGTTTTACAGACACCAATTCCACATGTACAAATACCCAGACCCAGAAAAGCAATCTTGTGGGTCGTTCAAATATTTGTCCCGTGCGGGAATCGAACCCTCGACCTGACATTTGACTGTGATAGTGATACGACCACGCTTTTCTGATTCACATTCATCACAAGTACCATATGAAGCTAAAATTGCAACATTGGCACACATTTGAATTTATGTCTGTAAAACGCACCCACTGTACAGAAATAAATCTAGTGATGGGCATCGTTTTCTTAAATAAAATGAAAAAAGCTATTACTATGTATACTATCAACTATACCTGTAATTAAATAGTCCATCATTAAAGTCTTACCTTATCCATAGCAAAACATTAAAGGTGCCTAATCATACATTATTACTTGCTTTTCTTTATGGAAGAAGGCCATATTAATAACAGTGTCACTCCGAACTTTGCAATGCAATGCATTGCAATGTTTTGTGTAGCACCAGTCTTCACCAGGAGACATTGGTTCTTAAGTCGCATATGCCCTGTAATTAAATCCGTCTAGGTAGGTACCACCCCAGGGCCAGTTATTCTGCCGTGAAGCAGTAGTGTGCAAACATTACTGTGTTTCGGTTTGAAGGGCACTGAGAGCTAGTGTAATCACTGGGCATATGAGACTTTGGATTTGCTTGCTGAAGGATTGCTGTCTCAGGGTCGCAGTGTGGTGTCACACAGAAATGTTCTGGGTGACGCAGCATTTGTTATGGGCAAACGTTGCACTTACCATCAGGTGAACGTTTTGCTCGTATCGTCACTTTTTCCAATAAAAAAAATCAAACCGTATAATACAGACTCTGTAAAGTAAAGCTTCCAAAAATTTGTGGTGTTCCATTTCTATTTTTCAGAATACAAGCAATGCCATTAACACTTCCCAATTATCCTGTTAACCACACCAACGTGAACCATCCCCCAGTAGCTTGACTGAGAGATGACTCACGTCAATAGTAGTCGAATGGCGGGCTTCGGACCTGTGATGTCATGGTTCGCAGTCCGTATCTTATCTATTGGTGCTTCTTGAGTACTTTGTTTTTATATGTGATAAATATGTTAACCTACGTCCTCCAACTTACATCTTTCGTGATAGAAGATAGGATACTAAAATCAGGTCAGACTAGCTGGGAGGATAAAGGATCTTTACATCCAATGCAACAGACATTAGATGAAGATTAATACAATACGAGGCTTGAGGAAATCCCCGTCACCCGTTTCTAGACGCCCTTCTTATCCTTATTCATTACCCAATTTTATTTACAACTAGTTATAGTTATTTGATGCCCGCGACTTCGTCCGCGTGGATAACAGGTGTTTTAAATATCTTTTATTTTTGTTTACTTTACAAATTTTTAAAATGAATAGGAAAATAGTGTGTTGCTAGTACTGAAATTTCGTCATCATCATCATTTCAGCCTATCACTAGTCCACTGCTGATGGCCACAAATGTTCGTGACCGTTATTTTGGGGAATTTTGCCATAGTTGCCACGCTTGGCAACCGCAGTTTATTTATTCAGATGTTCCAGGAAGAAGCTGCTGCCCATCTCCAGTGGTTTTTATTTTCCTTCTGTCGATTTTTATGACACTCATGGGATGAGATAGGGTGGTAGATTTTCTTAAGCCGCTACCACAAGGTCAGTGAAATTTCTCCTACCTCTATTATAGAATTTTTATTTTCATAATTGAATCAGGAGAATTTTTAATAGATAAATAATTAAATATTGTTTTATAAAAAATATATTCATCCGACAGTGTGGTCATAAGATCTTCCGCGCCGTACCGTGGTATGCAAATCGTTACACGATAATCTCACTGTGCAGATATTTCGTGTGCATTAATTGTTAATATTTAAAGTCCACAATTGCAGGACGTAAACATAGGCCGTTACTAGCAATAGAGTTATCTGTCACTCGTGAAGTCTGTTAGAATGTATTGTTTATTTGATTATGCACAGCGTCCGAAACCGCCCGAACGTAACGTGTTTACAATAGCGGAGAGAATCGCCCGATTGGAAAACCATCGATAATAAACTATTCAAGTCGCTCGGAACGTCCCTAAATGGTTTCACGTTCAACGCTCAGCTAGTGTTCAACCATCGTTGTAGAAAAAAAATTGCTTATTTTTTTTCAGTTCAGTGGTTTTCACTCCAAATGTTTGCTTTAAAGTGTTTTAATTTTATAATTTAAAAATGTTATGCGCTATTCTCTAGAAGTGCTTCTAAATGTATTATTCAGTCTTTATAAAGTCTGTAGGACTTTAGCCATGAATTCACAGATTGGTTTAACATAGACTGTTGCAGTAGGATGGAAATTATAGCAACGGCTTAATAACTAATGAAGAATAAACGAAATTATAAAAAATATGGTTTTTCCTCTATTTTTACTCTTCTCATTAGACCGTAATGACACCAGCATTTTAAGTCTGTGTACCTTTTCCTATTCTTAACTCAGAATAAGCAAAGGCAAACAGTATGTTTCTATACCATACGATTCCTTGAGCCATTGGGTAAGTATTTTTTGTTACAGTAGGTGAAAATATTTCAGTAAGTGATCGACCCCCGGTACTAGCCTCTAAAATTGTCGTCACTTTTATTCCCAATTCCACAATATACGTAAAATGCTGAAAAAAAAGAAGTAAAATAATAGCCTACTCTCATTTTTGAGAGCGCTTTCGATCTTGGGAGAGTCCACCGTGCTGCTAAATGCCAATACCGAATATCAAAGTCGCACGAATTTCACAAGAATACTTCTGGAGACATTAAGTGGTTAACCGCGTTAGGTTTTTTTTTTTATTGTATAAAGTGACGAAACGAGCAAAACGTTCACCTGATAACATTGCCGTGTTTCGTTTTGAAGGGCACTGTAAGCTAGCGTAAGCACTGGGCATATGAGACTTAAGAACTGATGTCTCCAGGTGACGGGCGCAGTGTAGTGTCACACAGAAATGTTCTGGGTGACAGCATTTGTTATGGGTAGACGTTGCACTTTACATCAGGCGAACGTTTTGCTCGTTTCGTCGCTCTATACAATAAAAAAAAATGAAACTATAATTTATTCACACTTTGACGTGTTCCTCCCATAAATATAAGTTGATCAGATTTTTGGAAAACGATTCACCGAAAAGGTTTTCTTCCTATGGAAGAATCCGTCAAGCTAGGTACTACTTTAGTATCAAATTTGTTCTGCAATCAAACAGTAGTGTGCAAACGTTACTTTGTTTCGGAATGAAGGGCACTGGCACATGGCAACTAGGCACATGAGACTTAAGAACTGATGTTTCGGAGTGAGGAGCGCATTGTGGTACCACACAGAAATCTTCAGCATAAGCAGACGTTGCACTTGTGATTAGATGAACGATTTAATTGTGTCGTCACTGTTTTCTATAAAAAAAATCTCTTAACTCGGGACACTTTCTAAATCACACTAAACAACCATCTTCGCTGTACGTATTTTAGAAAGTCGCTTACACAAATCCATTAATATTGCATGCATAGCCCTTTGACCTCGTACCGTGACCTCGAATCTATGAGGCGTAGCCTGTTTAGCGAAGAACTTTCATACGCATGCATACATACATACAAAACACTACGGATACTCTACTGAGTAGACATGCAAAGCAAATTATTTAAGTTCATGCATTTGAAGATATTTTGAGCTTATTATGTTTATTAAAATTATACGTACTCAGAAACAGATTTTAAAATGTTGATTGTGTTTAAATAAACTAATTTTACGAATTTTATCGCGTTTAATTTTTAATTTTATTTTCTATTTATAAACCGACGTTTCGAGCGCTTTATAACCACCTATGGTCACTGGAGGACTGAGGTGTCAGACGTCCTGATGTCGTAGTCAATCCGGGGTACAGTTCAATTTCAGTTCAGCCATTAATTATGATTTTTGGGCCGATTTACGCAACATGAGCTTAGTGTCCGGACCAAAAATTAATGTATAATATTCACGTAAATATAAGAAATCATTATGTTGATTATGTTTTAGTTTTAACTTTAGAAATTAAATTAAAACTTTTTCTCAATAAAAATAGTTCACATGTTCGCATGGTGTAAACAGGCCTTCGATCTGGTAAGCGGGGATTTTAAAATTAACGTAAACCTAAAACCTAATTTTTAGTTTTTTTTTTATGGAAGACAATGACGAGACGAGCAAATCGTTGAACCGATGGCAAATCTGCTCATTACAAATATTGTGTCACTTTTCGGTTCTTAAGTCTGTGGGCATATACTAGTAATTATAATAGCAATAATTAATTTAATTTACGGATTAGTATTTACGGAGATTAACGCGTTCGAACATACAAACTCTTCAGTTTTGTTATAGTAAAGAAAGTATTAAGATAAGACAGAGAAATACGAATTTTTAGAAAGGTGCGCGTTTGAATTGACTCTACTACATAATATATAAAGTCCTACCGCGTAAGTGAGATTGCAACATTTTTTATTCCTTCAATTAACGGATATCTCGAAACACCAAGTTTTATCTTAATAGCTGTCATAAAAAAGTCGAAATAAAATTAAGGGAGGGAACAGATAAATTATAATGGACGATTACTTGACAGACAGACAAATCGAAAAATCGACGTAGCGATCTTCTCGTACACAAATATGACGAAATAAGCGTTACGTTCGGTCCAGATTCCCTGTAAATTATGTATATATAGTTAATAGAATTAGGAGTTACTTTGCGATAATCAGATACTGAAACTAACTTACACTTGTTGGTGTAATGATGGGATTTTTTCGATTACAGTGTTGAGTCACGTAAGTATTTATCCCATCCCCTTCTTAATATGTTAATCCCACGTTCCTGTCTTCTTAAATGATATGCACGTGACTCATGCGTTTTATCTAAACTATGTAACTTAAATTATTCGTCATTGTGCCTACGCGTCTCGTCGGTGTGTCGGTGTAACAGACGACGGTCGACGATTTGTAGTTAATTACATATCCAATTCCTAAGTAGTTAGTTAAGAATTGAGAATGCAGCCATGCTGACATCTAGCGCTAAATTTTTCTAAACTGTATATTGGTATGTAGATTGTAGAGCCTAAAAGTTATCTTCTGCGTATGTTCCTATTAGTCCATTTTCAATTTAATGAATATACAATTTCTTTAGAAGTAGGAGTCAGGAATCGCAGGAATCTGACTACGTGGGTACCACCGTCGTGCCAGTTACGCTGCGGTTAAGCAGTCGTGTGCAAAACACCACTGTGAATGATGATGTGTGTGAATGCGATAACTACCCAATAATATGGAAAATTATCAACTGCGCAGGAGACGTTATAGTGCCGCAAGTGTACGCGCAAAAACGGGCAATCATTCGTTCTCCTAACCTACCCGTGCCCTATGTAACGCTCATGTTATAAGATCGGAGCAAGGCTAGGATGCAGAGTCAGAGACTCATGGACAATCACAACACAACCAGACCCGAAAACCAACAATATGTTTTTGCGCAAAAGTGGACACCGTCTGGGATTTCAACCCAGAACCCGCGGCGTGGTAGTCAGATACTCTAACCACTCGGCCGACCACGTTCGTCAAAATACAGAGCATATAACTAAAGACTTACCTATCTCGTATTTCATTCCATAGTATTTTTGAACCGAATATTAAAGTTAAGGAGATTAGAATGGAATTTTTTTAATGCGTCTTAAGAGCAGTCTTACTGAATACGTAACGTTTATCGTCAGTTGGAACTATGGTCGTTATTCTGCTTTGAATAAAAATATTAACTATTATTATATTATTGCTTTAAATAAAAAATATGCAACAACAACTGGTGGTAGGATTCCTCTGTAGGAATCCGTCTAGGTAGGTACCACCCCAGGGCCAGTTATTCTGCCGTGAAGCAGTAGTGTGCAAACATTACTGTTTCGGTTTGAAGGACACTGTGAGCTAGCGTAATCACTGGACATATGAGACTTAAGAACTAATGTCTCAGGGTGACGGGCGCAGTGTTTTGTCACACAGAAATATTCTGGGTGACTTAGCATTTGTGTTATGGGTAGACGTTGCACTTCACATCAGGTGAACGTAATGCTCGTTTCGTCACTCAATCCAATAAAAAAAAAGGAAAATTTACACAGTACACAGTAAAAATAGGCGATCCCGTGCCATTGACGCATCGAGTTACTCAAGCGTTGGCTATCTAAAATTGAATTTGCATTGCAATGAAATTTAATGTATGCGTAGTTTTGAGTTCCTCACACATCTACAATCTTTATTATAGAATTTAATTATTTTCATTCAAATGCAAATTATTTACAAAACCACACTGGTGGCAAAAAATTCCATGTTCTAGGAAGAACTAGCATGAAACCCACCAGACAGTTTTTTTTTTCAATCATTCTGAAATAACAATAGAACAATAAATACAAAGATGTAGAAATAGATTAACAGCGATCGCCCATTCCCAGGAGTTATATTCGTTTTGTTCTTTAATATTATAATAATCATTTTTATAAAGCATTTGTTTAATAAAAATGCTTACTTCTTAACAGCAAGACTGCACTTTCTGGGCTTTTGTGAAAACGTATACTTTGCCCCACGAATAAATTATCTGTGTAGTCGAGGCGGGTAACTGCTTTTATAAGCTTGTGCTAGTTTCTGTTTTATAAACTGTGAACATCGCTTTTATTAAACTGAACAAAGTTCTTATGTACGAGTACGTACATTTTTTTATTGGATACATTGACGAGACGAGTAAAACGTTCACCTGATGGTAAGTGCAACGTCTGCGCATAATAAATGCTGTGATACCCAGAACATTTCTGTCTTGGCTACACTCTGCGTTTACCACCCAGAGACACCAGTTCTTAACCTCATATGATTAGTAAATTCACTAGCTCTCGGTGCCCTTCAGACCGAAACACAGTAATGTTTGCACACAACTGCTTCACGGCAGAATAACTGGACTGGGGTGGTACCTACCTAGACGGATACCTACATAGGACTCCTACCACCTATCACACAATATATGGTATTACTGTAAATATGTCTGGTAACATCGGATTCTAGATTTAACATATGGTAAATGCATATTTTTAGAACAGCGTCAGACGTACATCTTTACGCAAGTAGGTTCGAGTTTAACACGTGTCTACAGCGGCCAGGCGAGCGATGGACTGTAAATGACGTAATACATAACGGGACCATACGTTTGAGCGGGACAGTCCCACTTTTAATCTATGTGACCCGCTGTCCCCAAAATACGTACAAAATGTCGCGCATTAAACAAAAGCGTAACGACAACAAGTCACACCAACAGTTCCATTTAATATTATCAAAACTAAACCTGAATATGGAAAATGCCGGCACACCGGACGATACACGATTAGTTCTTTATTTTCGTTAGTAAACATTTCATAAGTATGTTATAACGCTGTGTGGTGGCGGCGTAAGAGAATCTACCACCCCATCTCATCCCGTGGGTGTCGTAAAAGTCGACAAACCAGAAGATGGGCAGCAGCATCTTTTGAAATATCTAAATAAATAAACTGCAGTTGCTATCCCGCCTGTCAAGCGTGGCAACTTTGGCAAAATCCCTCCAAAATGAGAGCTACAAACTTGTGGCCATCTATGGTGGAGGCCTTTGTTCAGCAGTGGACTTGTGATAGGCTGAAACGACAACGCCGATTATAACACTGAGTTTTATATTTAAAATAATAATAAGAGCGTCCCGCTTCGAAGTAAAAAAATAAGTGGTCACGTTAGTAATACGTTATCTACAACACATTGCGATAGCATTAAATTGGTGTATGGACCGAACTCTTGTTGGGGTATCGAAAGAGACGAATAGCTAAGTGTTAAAATATTCAAGAGCCTGTTAATAACCCACTGCTGGAATATAGGTCTCTCCTAAGAATGTTTTGCTTTGCTGTAATCACAAGTTTTACAGCCCGAATGGTTTTCGCAGACGCCTCGCACCTTACTTACACACTGGTGATAGGATTCCTATGCAGGAATCCGTCTGGGGAGGTACCACCCAGGGCCAGCCATTCTGCCGTGAAGCAGTAGTGTGCAAACATTACTGTGTTTCGGTCTGAAGGGCACTGAGAACTAGCGTAATCACTGGTTATATGAGACTGAAGAACTCACGTCTCAGGATGACGGGCGCAGTGTGTGTGGTGTGACAAAGAAATGTTCTGGGTGACACAGCATTTGTTATGGGCAGACGTTGCACTTACCGTCAGGTGAGTGGGGCCGACTAAATCTAGTCCAGTTCAACCCCAAGAAGACACAGGGTTGCGCGTTTACCGCTAAAAAGAAACCCTTCGTCGTATCACCTAATTTTGCGAGCACTCCCCTCGTTGCCTCAGCCAGTATCGGTATTCTTGGCGTCGACATATCGAGTGAAGTTCAGTTTCGCGGTCACCTGGAAGGGAAGGCCAAATTGGCTTCCAAAAAGATTGGCGTCCTCAGTAGAGCGCGACAGTACTTCATGCCGGCCCAACGCTTGCAATTTCATAAGGCGCAGGTTCGGCCGCACATGGAGTACTGTTCTCAACTCTGGGCGGGGGCGCCCCAGTTCCTTCCTCAAAGGCCGGCAACGCATCTGCTATTCCTCTGGTATTGTAGATGTTCATGGGCGGCGGTGATCACTTACCATCAGGTGAGCCGCTTGCTCGTTTGCCTCCTCTAACATAAAAAAAAAATGTGAACGTTTTGCATTTTTTAGAATAAAAAACACGCAGCTGGACGTCACCGGTCTGTGTATTTTAGGTCTTTCTGAAATGTTACAACAAAATTACGTTATTACTAGCTGCGCTCCGCGGTTTTACCCGTGTAAAAAAGCCGACCCCGATCTCTGATATACGTATATACTTCCCAATTTATTCCGGATTTTGGGGTTTTAATTTGTTTGCGCGGAATCCTAATTATTTTTGTAAAATTAAAGAAGCCTAAGTTACCCGCTATAATATCAGCTATCTGTCAGTGAAAGTCCCGTCTAAATCGGTCCAGCCGTTTCCGAGATTAGCCGGAACAAACAGACAGACAAAAAAAATTAAAATGGTTTTTATCTTATAAGTATATACTCGATAATCATTGAGTAAAAATCTGTTATTTTGCAAACAGACACACTTCATATTTATTCATTGGTATAGATTTCATATAATATTCCGTCATTTTATCTCTGATTTGCCTAAGCGAGACATATACGTTAAGTTAAAGACGATTACGTACGAGGGGTGATCCAAAAGTAATGATAATCAATAATAAACACAATGAATAAAATAAATAAATAAATTTATTTCTCAACATAGTCTCCTAGCAAGTCTATACATTTAGTCCATCTCTTTTCTAATCCTAAAATTCCCTTAGAAAAAAAATCTTTATCTTGACTCTCAAAAAAGTCCTCAACCGCGGCCATCACGTCGCTATCATCGTCAAATTTCTTGCCTCGGAGGTGTTCCTTGAGTCGTGGAAAGAGATAGAAGTCGCTGGGGGCTAGATCTGGTGAATAGGGGGGGTGTTCCACCAGCTCAAAGCCCGCTTCCTGAATGGCAGCCATGGCAATTGCAGCTTTGTGAACCGGTGCGTTGTCTTGATGGAACAGCACTCCAGCCCGCAGTTTGCCTCGCCTTTTCTCCTTAATAGCCTCCCGCAATCTTCTTATTTGTTCTGCATAGTAGGAGCCTGTAATAGTGGCCCCCTTTTCCAAGTAGTCCACCATGATTATTCCTTCAGCGTCCCAAAAAACAGACGCCATAACCTTCCCTGCTGAGCTTGACACTTTGAATTTCTTCGGCGTCGGTTCATCGGATCGTTTCCATGTCATCGATTGTTGTTTTGTTTCAGGATCAAAATGGTGGATCCAGGTCTCGTCCATGGTCACAAAACGTGACAAAAAATTATCCTTGTCTGCCTGGAACTTTTCGAGATTTGCTCTTGACATGTCGACTCGTTTCTTCTTTTGCTCGTCGTTTAACATTTTCGGTACCCAACGCGCGGAGACCTTTCTCATATGCAATTCGTTCGCAAGGATTCTTTGAATGCTGCCATATGAGATCCCTGTGACCTCAGCTACATGCCTGATAGTCACTCTTCGATCTTCCAATACAACTTCTTCAACTTTTTTCACATTTTCTTCAGTGAGGGACGTCGATGGGCGTCCTTCGCGGTGTTCGTCTTCCGTCGATGTTCTTCCCAACTTAAACTCCTTAGCCCAGCGTGCAACTGTGGAATATGGAGGAGAAGAGTCCCCTAATGTTTCCACCAAGTCGCTGTGTATGTCTTTGGTAGACATTTTTTTCAAGCAGAGGTATTTAATGACAGCTCTGATTTCGTGTTTTTCCATTTTGATGTTCACTCCTTGACAGTCCGTATTCAAATGAATGTAGCTCCCGGGAATCGTGGCCTATTTATATGATTTTTTTTCCCTGAACTAGTGGTTAACTGAGTAAGTGACTGAAATTTTTTTGTATTTTTGTGTGCACTAGAAATAACTGATTATCATTACTTTTGGATCACCCCTCGTAGCTTAACGGTCACCATATACCGCCACCTAAGTTAAAGTTCAAGAAAAGAGCTTATTCCTTTCTCATAGGCGGGAAACGCATCCGCTATTCCTCTGGTATTTTAGATGTTCATGGGCGGTGGTGATCACTTACCATCAGGTGAGCCACTTGTACGTCTGTCTCCTCTTCTTTAAAAAAAGTTACAGCTCCACTGCTCCATTGCGGGTTGGCGGAATTCACACATCACATTTCGCTCCTTGTCGATAATGTTCAGTTCTTAGCTGCGGCTCCTTAACGCCCTATCATGTTTTTATTCTAGAACCTTCCTAAGTAAATAGGCAAAAATATTTTTTGAAATCGAAATTGAATTTTCTGAGATCCTTCAAACATACCAATTTATTGCTTGGTTTTACTTATCTTACTGATTTATTATAGCATAATCAGTAAAAAGTATCTATATATACTCGGTAAGTATCTACGTAGACAGACTGCCTATTGTTTAGAGAGTCGTGAGTCCTGGATTGGAATGCAATATTTGTTAAAGACATTAAAAATGTTGGATTACATATTGTTGGTTTTCGATACTCATACATAGTCCCAATGTCTTTTATACTGTATCTGACGTTAACTTCAGATACTTACTGCAGATTTTATCACATAGACATAAACATAAAGTTTAAGAATTCGAAAAATGTTGCTATAGTCGAGGTCGCCATACTGTATATTTTAAAAGTCAATAGAAATATTCACATGCTCTAGCATTCGTTACGAGTTATGCTGTTACAATATCTTATTTCTAGACGCGGTGTTTACAGATGTCCTCGCGCTGAACGCAACCTAGACAATCAGACACGCCACTACTTGTCACGTAACAATGCCTCATGAATATTGAGCCTCGAAGGTTTTCATCTTACGTACATCGCAACGTTACACCACATGCTAATTATGTTGTTTTCTATTCGCAATAAAGATTTAATTATACAATTCTAAAATCGGCTGCTCTGCGACTATATCTATGCTAACTTAAGGCCGGCTCAGCGACTTGTGGATTTACTGGTGGTATGGTTCCTATCAATGATACCAGGCAAGTAATTCTGCCGGGAAGCAATAGTGTTCCGGTCTGAAGGGCACTAAGAGCTAGTGTAATTACTGTTCACATGAGACATGAGAACTGATGTCTCTGGGTGACGGGCGGGGTGTGTGGTGACACAGCATTTATTTGCATACACTTGTCATCAGGTGAACGCTCGAATCGTATATCTCCAAAAAAATAAAATATCTTAGGGCTAAAATGTGGTAACTTACCCTCAGGTGAACTGTGTCCTGTATTTTTCTTTAAAAAAAAAAGTAAAGTAAAGTTTCAGCCTATAAATGTCCCACTGCTGAGCACAGGCCTCCTCTCATTTCTGAGAGGGTTTAGGAGCTAGGAAGAATCCGCCTCGCTGCTCCAATGCGGGTTGGCGGACTTCACATGTCCCCGAAATATTTCTATTCCTCGGACATGCAGGTTTCCTCACGATATTTTCCTCCACCGCTAAGCACGTGGTAAATCAGCACTTAAAATTGTAGAACAATTTTAGAGGTGCTGGCACCGGGGATCGGGACCGGGGATTTTTCTTTACGCAATTGTTTTATAAGCAACAATATTTTTTTAACAGTGGTGTTATATTGTTGACAGGCGTCGACCATCGACGGGCGGCGAAAGGGAGCGTGTCTGTTCTGCCAGGAGTACTTCATGGATCTGTACCTACTAGCCGAGCTCAAGACCATCAGTTTAAAAGTGAGTCGAACAAGCCCTTGATATTATTTTCTCCATTGTGAAGAAAAAAACTAAATTTCGAGAGAATGAGACGAATCCAGAGTATCAGGTATAGGATAATTGTAGGGTTTATTTATTATAATATTGTTACCAAGTTTAAAAATTATTTTACATTTTATTCTTCATATATACAGACTCCAAGTTTTCAGTTTCAACAAATATGAAATAAATGCTCTGGTTTAGATTTGACCAATAAATCTTTGAAATAAAGCAAAGAAGAAATCGAAGGGATAGGAAGAAACACTTTATACTGTATTCTATCTCATTCTCTCGCAGTCAGAGACAAACATATACGTCTCTTTTTACTGTCATTTTTTCGTTTCATCGAGTTTCAAATCACAACAATTCTAAAGGAGTAACTTGTTCCCTTTTAAAGCACTAGCTGTATAATTGTGTAATTAACCTTCTTTAATGTTGACAAAATCTTCAATAGTCATGGTTTCTGCTTCTCTCCCGTAGACGGCGTTATGTGGAATATTATCGAAAAAAACTGTTAATAACTTCGGAACAAGTGAAACAAACACAATGAAACATAGTCAAAGTTGGTCAAAGAGTTATTAACTATAACCTGTGTAACACGACAATAGCTTTAGTAGTTTCGAGTACAAACAGACAGAGAGAAAAGGCACTTTTTTATAAGTCTATTTACGTACTACCGCTGAGCCCCGCGGTTTCACCCGCGTAAAAAAGCCAACCCCGATCGATGATATGTTTTCTTCCCTATTTGAATTGGTGTTTGGGGGTTTTAATTTTTTTAACAGAACCCTAATTATTTTTCTAAAATTAAAGTTGCCTAAGTTACCCGCTATAATATCTGCTATCTGTCAGTGAAAGTCCCGTCAAAATAGGTCCAGCTGTTTCGGAGATTAGCCGGAACAAACAGACAGACAGACAAAAATTTTAAAATTTGTTTAAAAAAGTACCGTATATACTTTCAAAAGCATTGAGTAAAAAGCTGTTATTTTGTTATTACAAACAGACATTTCAATTTTATTCATTGGTATAGATGGTATACCGAATTTAAAACAATGCATTAGAGGCGAAAGTCGAAGTCACGTGATGTGAGAGAATTTACGGTGCAACAGAATATCATAATGTGGGAATTTCTGTCTACAATGAGCGATACAGAGGGGTGCTTAGTAGATGATATTATTTTTATTCAGATTCTTTGAGATCTAATCTATATTTTACGTTACAGGTGACGACAGTAGACATGCAGAAGCCTCCGCCAGATTTCCGCACCAACTTCGAGGCGACGCATCCGCCGATCCTGATCGACAACGGGCTCGCGATCCTCGAGAACGAGAAGATCGAACGGCACATCATGAAGTCAGTGCCCGGTGGACATAATCTGTTCGTACAGGTAATTATACATTCTGACCGAGACCCCTAGTGATCAGAGAACCTGACAACTGCGCCGCGGGTCATAAGTTTGAATTTCAGCAGAAGACAACAATAAAAAAAAATCCTGGGTGTCGTTAAACTAAGAGAAATGCCAAGAAAATCTCGCAATTTCTTGAATACGCAGCTAATATACTCAGATGAAGAGCAATCGAAGTTCAAGACGTCTCATTCAACGCCCGCCTGTCTTGCCTGCTCAGTGTTGGGATTACGCTAAATATCTCTTAAAGAGTCCTACGCCTTGAAAAGTCACTACTAAAAATACATAGATTTCTACATTTAAAATGTAAACTTTTTGCATTAAATTAAAACAACTGGTAGTTTTTTTTTTGATAGTGTCGAGACGAGCAAAACACACACAGGTGAACACCTGATGGTAAGTGCAACGTTTGCCCATTATAGATGCTGTGTTACTCAGAATATTTCTGTGTCGCACCACACTGCG
Source organism: Luehdorfia chinensis (assembly GCA_019845155.1). NCBI lineage: Eukaryota > Metazoa > Arthropoda > Insecta > Lepidoptera > Papilionidae > Luehdorfia > Luehdorfia chinensis. The sequence continues at coordinate 4,369,620 of JAHVAK010000003.1, read as the reverse complement.
CCCGTTACCCTGAGACATACGAGTAAGTTCTTAAGTCTCATATGCCCAGTGATTACGCTAGCTCTCAGTGCTCTCTCAGTCCACTCCCTTCAGACCGAAACACAGTAATGTTGTGTAATCGCTGGGCATATAAGATTGAAGAACTGATGTCTTCGAGTGACGGGACGCAATGTGGTGCCACACATAAATGTTCTGGGTTCACTTAGCATCAGGTAAACGTTTTGCTCGTATCGTCACTTTATCTAATAAAAAAACTATATCGCAGTAATTAAATCCATAAGTACATAAGATAAAGTACACAGTTTCTAGGTATTAATAATTTCAATGAATACCACTCCTAAACATAATCAAAGATTAGTCACATGTTTTTGTGACTAATCACCTTTTAGTTTTTTTTATTGGATAAAGTGACGAGACGAGCGTAGTGTAGGGCGCCCCTCCACTATGTGGAGCGACGACCTGCGCGATTTTGCGGGAAGTCGATGGATGCAGGTGGCTCAAGACCGTGCTTTGTGGCAATCTATGGGGGAGGCCTATGTTCAACAGTGGACTAAGATAGGCTGAAATGATGATGATGATGATGATTATAATATATATTTATAAATTTCGAAATAAGTGCTGTTTCACACTACTTCTTTCCATTGAACGTTGTCTCCCCTAAATTCAGGACAAAGAAGTTGCGTCGCTGATTGAGAACCTGTACTCGAAACTGAAGCTGGTGCTGGTGCGCAAGGACGAACAGAAGTCGGCCGCTTTGCGAGCACATCTTGGACGAATCGACGCACTTCTCGAGCGTCGAGGGACGAGGTAAGTTTGGCATACATTACTCCTTACTAAAGACAGAGTTCGAGACAGAGCAAACATTAGCTAGAGTATGATAATTTCTCATTTTTAACGAATACTACACATTTATATAAAACCAGAATTTACGGATTTTCTTGCCTTTAATTTTACTGTAAGAGCTATTTAATTTTACTTTATACTGAGCATGAATTAGCCCATATCAGTGCGTGTCGGTCGTCGTAAATCAATAAAGAGTAAAACCAGAAAACAGTATGGCGGATATAAAACAGATGGCGAAAAAACCGCCACATATACGATCATCTTCATTTAACCCCGTCCCAAACCCACTGCTGAACGTAGCCCTCTCATAAAACACGGTGCTGAGCCTTGCTGCAACACCTGCTTCCATTGAATTCCTGTAAAACTGTACCAACCCGCATGCCAAGCGTGGCATTGGCTCTTGTGGCAATCTTTGGGGGAGGCCTGTGTTCAGTGGTGGACTAGTGACAGGCTGAAACGATGACGACGGTGAACGATGAAAACTGTGCAGATCGTTGTCCCATCTACACTGACCTTGTCGGTACGAGGTTGCCACTCGAGAACCTTTCTTCCTTAACAGTTATCGGTTCTTCGAGCTATGTGGCCATTATTGAATACGCCAGAACTATATCTTCCAGACTAGCGACGGACAGCGGCGTCTAAAGTGTTCGGATCACCAATTCACCTGCCAAGGTGATTGCAGCAAGTCCTCCACTTATAGGGTGACTCCTATATACCAGTGGTGTAACAAGAGGGTCGGGCAAAATGCAACAGGCCCGCGACCGGAGGGGCCACCCTGGCTAGCTGTTACTCGATTTAGCTATTTAAGCCGAAAACCGAAATTAGAACTTGTTGTTGATGTTGTCATTAACACTTTTGCTAAACAGAAGGACTGGTTTTAATTATTAAAATTTATTCAAAAATAAAATTTTTATTTCAATCCAATACGCTCTTTAACTTAAAAGATACTAGTAAATCAACGAAAAATGCGCACAATAATTGTAATAGCGTTTGTATATACAAATTTCACGTAGTGATTTTGTGAAAAGAAACTACAACGTTGGCTGAGCTTCTTTATATTGAGAGAGGGCCCATCCGATGAATTTGCCACGGTCCTCAACGGTATAGTCACGCCACTGCTAGGTCCTGCGGTGGATTATTGATGATGATGATGTTCTCCTAGCCGATTTCGACCACGGCGACAACTTCCGAATACTGTGGACAGCCATCAACTGCGCAGGAGATATTATAGTGCCACAAGAGTTCGCGCAAACACAGAAGCTCTCACTCGTCCCAACCTCCCCGCGCCCGATGTAACGCTGATGCGATAAGATCGGAGGTAGGCTAGGATGCAGTGCCAGAAACACGGGGACAATAACCACTCAACCAGACCCGAAAACATTTTGGCTAAAAAGTGTGTTATTTTGAATTGCAGATTCCTAACCGGTGACACCATGTGTTGTTTCGACTGTGAGCTGATGCCGCGTCTCCAGCATATCCGCGTCGCCGGAAAATACTTCGTGGACTTTGAAATACCGGTACAGATTGTATTGTATAGAACATCTAGTTAAAAGTATCCATTTAAGGAAACATCCTAACCTGGAAACTGCACCGGCGAAATGGTTCGCCACCCGTCATGTCTTTTTTCCCGCGAGGGTTAAATGTGGGCAGCAACAGGTGTGGTCACTGCCTACCTCTTATATGGGAAAAAGGCGTGACAGTATGTACGTATGGAAACTGCAATTATTTTGACTTCGGCTTGGCCTTAACATAGTTGGCTGCAGATTTGGGCTTATTGTGTGTTGGTGAACTATAAACCCGTAAGTTTTTATTCTTTGTCGAAATTAAACTCGACGATTGTGTCAGTTGGTCACATCAAAGAACGTTGTATTAGTGTTTAAAATAGTTGAAATCGTTTGCAGACGAGTTTCCGCGCGCTCTGGCGCTACATGTACCACATGTACCAGCTGGACGCGTTTACGCAGAGCTGCCCCGCCGATCAAGACATCATCAATCACTATAAACTGCAGCAGGTAGTTAAGAAAACTATTTAATCTCTTCTACCTGTGACATTTTCCGAAAATTGGCGCGCTTTTTATGTCAAAAAATTTTTTTTCATGAAACACGTTTTGAAGATAAATGTTAAGAAGCGCGACAGAGTATTGTTGAACAATTTTATTGTTACATTTTTTTGGATTTATAACGATAAAAACAGCTTCAGTTTATGTTCGAAAATGTCACAGGTTACTTGAAATCGTGACAAAAGTGAAATTAAAATTTAGATGTTGTCTATTAGTCAACGATATCTAACAGGGTTACATTATCCTGTGACTACCTCTAAACGACAACAGGTCCGATCATAGATAATAAAATCGTCTTTTGACGCAATTGGAGGCTATCTTAACTATAACTTCTAAAATTTGTGAAGCTCGTAATTGAAACTTATTGCTTATATCTTATAGACCAATAATTTGAGCCTGAATTATTATTATTAATTTCAGAATAATATTAAAATTAATTATTATAATAATAATACACTTCATTATATAATAATTGGTTTAAGAAATGTAATCAAATGACTCCATGTTTAATTTCCGTTAGTTTTTTTTTAATATGATTCTGAATGTCTATTCCGGGAATGAGCTGTATTATAAAAGCTCTGTCTATTTCATTTCTCTATGCAATTGCTATTTTTATGTATAAAATTTATCTGAATTGGGGATTTCTTTCTATGGAATGATCTATCTTTTCTATCAATATTTCTCACTATCGTCTACAGTTATCGACAAAAGGTTTGCTCATGTCGCCGAAGCCGACACGACAAAGGAACGACGACGATGCGGCCTCGGTACGTTGCGGGTGTAAAACATTGCGTTACTCATATTGCATTCCTTCCATCGCGCCACTTCATTTTTCTCTAAGCATTTAATGTCACTTCGTGCCTGAATGTTGTTGTTTCTGCGGGTTATGGAGCTTTATCTTAATAGTGCAAAGAACATAGATATATTATTATACCATTGTGTGTTACATATATTGCAATTTTCTTTTGTCTAAGAAAATGTACAGCTTATAATGTCAGGTCGTATAATATTTCTATGTAAAATAATACGTCTCAATTTAATCAAACACTTTCACAAAATATTCTTATTTTGCACACTGCGTTTGTAGATGTATAATCAATATTTCCAATGAGCATTTTAAAACACAAAAACTTAGTAGTTTCGTTAAAATAAAGTATCGAAGAATTGCTTCTAGCAAATGTTCTGCGTTGCGATCCGATCATAGTCCTAGTACCTACCAAATATCCAGACTTTGACTCCTGTGTCCAACAGTGGAAAATTCTAAACTTATTTTTTTTGCTCTTTACCGTATAATTATGAAAACAGTATTTTTTATATATTTTGTAACTCGATGTCGAGAGCCCTTACATAGTATTTATAATCACATAACGATAACACGAAGTTAGAAAAATACGCAAACTGTAGAAAATAACTGTTGGTAACTGGGGATTACTGTTATCTTGGCGAAATATCATCTTTCATTTTGTGTTCTCATATTCTTGTTAGACATCGGTTTAGTTGCGAATTCCAATGGAAGTGGAAGCCGAGCGAACAGTGTAAAAATATGACCATCATCGTTGTACCCGTATGCTGCACACTGTTGAGGAATAGGATAACTAAGCGATTTACGCTAATAAATATTTTTTTATGAACACAATATATTAAACAACGACTAGGACTGTAGGTAGTAGGCCTTCGGGGAAATAGCTCTAGGGACTGGCATATCGACTAGGGTTGTCAACATTTTTTCGACTAATAACGTATATTTATCTCGGAGAGAGGTAAGTGTCCGTAAGAAAAATTACCTATTTTGAAAAGTTATTGACATAAAATAAAAATGAAAGTTATGTTTTTCATTCTGTTCATAAATGTTATATAAAATGTGTCAGTTCAATACCATTTTGCAATCTGTATAAAGAATGTTCCTTTTCATTCATACATTAGAATATTATAGACGAGACAATGGTGGCGCCGTGTGGTGGCGGCCTTAAAAAATCTACCACCCAAACTTGTCACGTGGATGTCGTAAAAGAAGACAGAGAGAAAATGAAAACCAAGAGATGGGCAGCAGCATCTTCCTGGAATAGCTAAATAAATTAACTCCGGTTGCCAATTCGCCTGCCAAGCGCGGCAACTTTGCAAAATCCCCCAAATCTATGAGTGAAGGCTATATTCAGCAGTGGACTTGTGACGGGCTGAAGTGATTCAAGGCTAAAGTATTTTCACTTTCATATTATACTTCATTATTATGTAAACGTTATACATTATTAGACGTTTATATAAGAATCGGCGTAAAATAAAGGATCACTTTATTATAAACCATGGTTGACAACCCTAATATCGAGCGACGTTTCAGTGGCTTTTAGGAAAACGAATACGCTCGATGCCAAATTAAAAAAAAGAAAACAAATAATATAGATAATATTTTAAAGTTAAAAGTTTGTTTGCTTAGGGACATATATTTGAGAATTGCAAAATGTAATCAAAAAGCACGGATGTCATCACAACGGGCACTGATAGACCGGCAATTCATGGACGCGTGCCTAGTTGATATCTACTTCAAATGGACATAAGTTGCTCGAAATGTAGTATTTAATCTCTCACATTATTCATCTTGGTGAAATATTAACTCACTTCAGGCTTTTATCGGTGTGACGTTGATTCTGGTTGGGTTTAACTTAAACATTAATAAATTAACAATTGTGTTTTATTTTAAACTTTGTATCCTTTCTACTTCAACTAACTTTGCCATTGCTATTGGGCCGTGGCCGTGGCTATGTGAGTTTAAAAAATAACATGTTTCTTTTAAATATTTACTCTGTAGACATCATTTATTTTTGGCGTTTTTATACAAACTAATCTAGTTTGTTAATATGAACTTTCTTTGAAAACACTTGGACAGATCTTGTTGGTTATAAATGTGTGTGGCCGCTTCAATATAATTTATATTTTATTAATTTTTGCAGGCGCTTAAAATGAAGAAACACGAAGAACTTGAGACGCCGACATTCACCACGTCAATCCCGATCGACGTTAACGATTTGAGCACCACAGAATAATAAACGCGACACGTTGCCACTGCGTGGAGCGATTAACCTTGGTACAATAGAAATTAAGCAGAATATGCTTTGTCAGTATACAATAAAGCCGATACAAGTCCCACTCACAGCGAATCCCGCCTAATTTTGACATGTGTTGTATTATTTAACTTAATTTCCATTTCTGAAATCGTCTGAATCCTCAGAAGTAAATAAATCGGACTATTTTGTATTTTTATAAAAATAATGTAAAAAGGTGAAACTTTTTTTTGGTATTGATACATAACATTTTGTTATACAGTTTAATTCAGTTTGAGTGTATGGTTTGGTGCAATCGAAATTATTGTTTTGTTTTATTGTGGTGATTGTTACTTAGTTGCCCCAATTTTGGGTTTGTTATAATTAAAAACAAAAGGCAACTTTCCCTTAGTCTATTTTTATATAGACTTTTTAATTATTGTTAGTGGGAGGAGTATGGCCATTATTTGTTAAAAAGTTATTTCTTTCATAATTACACAAATTTTGTATATGGCAGAGGTGCTGCAAAAAGAATGTTAATTTGACATGTCTATTATATTTATAAATAATTCTTGCGCGGCCAATTTGAGTATACCTACATATTAAACTGTAATGACTTCAAAATGTCGTCAATATAAATTTTAGAATAGATTCAGTCTTCGAACACAACGAATAGACGATCATAAATTTTGTATTATATTCACAATAGTATAGATGTAAGATTGGTTTACGTATATTTTTTTTTAAATTTTCCTTATATTTCTAGGTTAAAAATTTACCACCATTTTGTATAATGCCTCTGCCTTTCAAGTTGATTTCGAGATTAAATTTTGATTTTACCCAACTAAAAAGAATCGTGACCACTCTTGCCTACCTTGAAGTTACCTTTTTTTAGGTTCTTGTATTTTGAGTACTTATTTTCTTTGTATCTTGTACCTGTTTACCTTTAAAATAGCATATTGGCGAATTTTCGTTACTGAAAAGTAAAGCTCAAATATACTGGACCCATCCCTGAATTCTTATTTAAAAAATAATCATCTTGTTTAGATTTTTTTATACTAAAATTCGGATGGGAAAAAAGTGATTTTTTGTATTTCTTACAAGTATTAATATATCTGAATATAAAAAACCTATAGGACATATTCTATTTAGGACACATCAGTCAGATGATTTTGACGGTGACAAAGTAATGAACGACCATAATGATTTCTCATTTGCTTGACCAAGGAAACTGATTGGAATTCTATATTTGTTTGATTCCATAATACTCAGAGATAGACGACGAAGCAGAATTTTTATTCTTGCATAATTATTTTCATTTATTTAAAATAAAGTACATGTTTTTCATTTGATTAGTATTTCATTTGGAGACTATTCATGTCAAAATTCATGATTTTTCTTTTCTTTCTTTCGAAAAATAAATTAGTCATTAATTACCAGTACCAGATTTTTTCAGAAAAAAGGTTTTTGACGTAACTGGAATCTGGCCCATGTGTTCTAAATCAATTAAAATTAGAATACTTATAAGTTTAATAGCCCCCTATTAAACTGAATTCAGAACACTGTGTAAAAAAAATTTTAGTAGTATTATTGCATTATAGAACAGATATCTGCAAGGGCGAGAGATGAATAATTTCTCAATTGGACAATGTATAAAAAATAATATTAGATAATAATGTCAATATTATTGAAATTCTGATGTTTACATTATTATTTAATGTTACTAGTTAATAATTTAAATTTTAAGAAATAAACCTGGATAAATATTTTTTTTATTTGTGTTTTATTTTGCTCTCCTTCTGTGTCAGCTTTTATAAAATAAGATGCATTAAAAAAAAAGAAAATATATGGAGCTAATGCTATGAGATCCTTTTAAGGTATTTAAATCTGTTCAGATACTGTAATTATTTTTGCAATTAATAAACATTCTAATATTTATACAATATACAGTGAAGTAAGGTAAAATGTACTCATTATATACTTACCGTTTGACTATTTTGATATACAAGTCTAAGTTTTTTTGTCATTGTGATATGAAAGTTTTGATACATGTAATAAAGAACATTATAATGAACATTATAATGACCAAATAACATTATAATGAACATTATAATGAACAAATAACAGAACATTTATTTTAAATATCCCAGAAAATTTATTTTTACGAAACTAAATAATGAACTATAATTTTAAAGCATCTACGGATTCCTTATATCGCACGATTTTTTTGCTCATCCAATCATTTCTGTAAACATCTTTGGTCAACAAGCAGCTTAGAAATGCATGCGTTATGTAAGCTGTTATACCCCATATTTTATAATCATCTAAGTGAAATACTGGTAAAATATATCCATTTTTAAACTGTGTGTAATAATGGTTTCTAGAATCACATAACATTTTCAAGGGAACAGCAAAACATTCAGATACTTCTTTAGGGTTTACACATAAGTCATCTTTTTTCAAATCTGAAATATATGCTATTACTGGTGTGATCATAAATCTGTTGCCACGACCAGGAACAGCAGGACCACTACCCCAGATGTTAATTTTGGTTGGAGATAGGCCTATTTCTTCGCGAGTCTCTCTCAAGGCCGTCTGGACAGGTGATTCATTATTATCAGTTTTTCCACCCGGGAAAGATATTTCTCCGCTATTACTGCGTAGATGTGCTGCCCGTACGGTATATAGAAGACACACGTCATCGATCACGCGACACAAGGGCACCAAAACTGCCGCTGTTGCTGTAGGAATTTTACCACGTATAGGAACACTCAGCTTTTTTAAATTAGCTAAACATCGTTCTCGTGACACGACTGAAGTCAGGTTTTGAAAACATAATGTAATATCTTTCATTATACCATTACACTAACACGTATTAATCTAAGGTTTAATAAATGATGCAATGACATCATTTACCAATCATTTACACCGTGTCCATAGATTATACTCTTTGCTTATAATTACCAAAGAGAATAATGAAAAAAAAGGAATTTAATTATATTTACTCTGATCTGTGCACCCACAGCTAGTGATTTCATTTGTTTAATAAATGTTATAACCAATAAAGTAGTCAATAGCATCTAAATCAGAATAAATTTTACAGCTAAAGGGGCACATTGTATATTTATTGAATCTCAAGGAGAACATTAAATCATTAAAATTAAGCCCTACGTTTTATTTTATTGAATTCATCCAGTAAGTCTGCTGACGATCTCGATATTATTTTTTTGAAATATCTATACTTTAGAGTGATATTTTCTTATACGATATATCAATAATTCGATATTGAAATCTAGTTATCGACGGTCGATATTTTTCAAAACAAGTTTTTTTTCAGTTTTTTTCTTAAAACATTTAAACTGTTACAATAAATCATTTACTCTAATCTAAGTTTGTGTAAATAATTGTTTCCCGTGAGAGCGAAAAGTGTGCTACGGGTGTGGTCTTTGCCTACCCGTTATCCGATGAAGCTGTAAAAGCCGAGAAGGCTAACAGCAATTACATCACCGAAGATATATATTGCCTACCCGTTGTATGGGAAAAGGGCACGACTGTATGTATGTAGACTTCGCCAGACGGCTCGTCAGGAATTTGTTCCAGAGAGCCGACAACTCGAAGATGCCGCACATAAGAGGCATAGCGCCTCTACATGCGCGACCTCCAGACGCCTTCGCGGTCCCTAGGGACCTCACCAACAGCGATAAAGCCTAAGTCGCCGCCTGACTAACTAAAAGTAATTTATTTATCGGTGGTGGACTATGTGTTTGTCTATTACTACACCGAAGCTGAGACGATATGTGAATGCTATTGTTGGGTAAAGCTCATGTGCATTTCGTTCTGTTCAATTAATTAACCTATTTAAAAATAGTGAAGTGTCACAATAAGTCATCTGCAGAAAATACTTCAACTGTTTTATACATTACTAAAGTATATTTCAGATTTTTTTAATTGGATAAAGTGATGAATTTAAACGTAATTATATTTACTCTGATCTGTGCACCCACAGCCAGTGATTTAATTTGTTTAATAAATATTATAACTAATAAAGTAGTCAATAGCATAAAAAACAGAATAAATTTTATAACTAAATGGGCACATTGTATATTCACCTATGTTCACCTGATGGAAAGTGCAACGTCAGCCGATAAAAAATGCGGTGTCGCCCATAACATTTGTGTGACACCCCACTGCGCCCGCCACCCTGAAACATCAGTTCTTCAGTCTCATATGCCTTGTGAATACGCTGGCTCTTAGTGCCCTTCAAACCGAAAAACAGTAACGTGCACACTACAACAGTCGTATTACAAAGAGGATACTAATTTTTTAATTAATATACTTGATTAAAAACTGTATAACTAATTTTTGGTCTTACATTTTTTAATAAATATATCAAAATATCAATATTTTGTTTTCGAAATATCGAACTCAGTATTGATAAATCTAAAAATATCGATATATCTAAAATCCCGTATTTTAAAAAATGTGAACAGCCCTAGTTATCTGTCAGTCAGTTGTCAAACGAAGTGATGCCAAGTCAGAGTCTGAGCTAGATTTAGCTCTAAATTGACTTCATCAGCTACAAATAAATGAATCTAGCTATTCAGCTATTTTTGTCAACAATTTTAGCTTTCTTTTATACTAGCAATTTGTCTCATACTTAACTAAGCAAGTAAGCATTATTTATATAAAAAGCCACAGACTACAATAGCAACAGATACGGTATATCGTATATGGTTGGACTATGGCATGACATAGACTTTTAATATAATTTTGTGCTATCTGTGATGTCATACGCTATTGTTTTTAGTTGGTTATTCCCCGAATACGAAAGTACTGATTTTATGTCAATGGCGGCTGATTGGTCTATTAAGACTCTCGTAGTAGTTTATGCAAGGAATTGTGGAAGTTGCTATTGAAGTGTGTGGTGTAAGTAAAAGAACAAAAGGGCGTAAGTTAAAGACTGTGTGTGTAGAGGTTCAAAGGGCAGTGTCCGAGAAGAAGAAAGCTGGTTGGCTACAAGAGCCAATCAAAGAATGCCAAAAGCAACGAATGAAGACGTACGCATGACAAGGAGTGAGCATAACAGGTTAAAAGGTGTGCCAAAAGAGGTTGTGGGAAGAAAGAAAGAAATTCATCTCTATCATGTAAACGGGGCATACACAGACTGGTTTAACATCGAATAAGGTGGTAGACAGGGATGTGTGGCTTCGCCGTGGCTGTTTAACCTATTCATAAACAATTTCTTAAAAGATTTGAAAGAGAGTGTGTTTGGATTAAGAATGAATGATCTGACCGTCAAATGCCTCCTGTACGCCGATGATCAGGTTATATTCGCATCATCGGAGGAGTTGCAGGCGATGGTTAATATTATGCATGATGCTCTACAAAGCAAAGGAATATTAATGTAGATAAGACGAAAGTAATGGTTTTTAAAAGAGAAGAAAGTGTCGGATTGCAAAGTTCTGATTGAAGGAAAAAGAGTGGAACAGGTGAAAGAGTTTGTGTACCTGGGTTCTAAGTTTACGAGTGTGATATTGAGATAAGAGTATTGGCAGGAATCAAGTGAATGGGACTCTGCATTACTTTTTGAGTAGCCAGAACGTATCTAAAAAGGAACGACTGGCTGTACATAGGGGGGTTCTGGTCCTCACATTTAAGTATGGTAGTGAATGCTGGGTCTGGCAGAAGAAGCATGAAAGTAAGATTAACGCTGTGGAAATGAGAAGTTTGAGAAGTACAGCTGGAGTAACTCTGATTGACAAAGTGAGAAACAGCGTGATAAGGGAACGTTGCGGTGTGGTGGTGGAAGATGTAGTGAAAAAGATAGAGAAAGGCATGCTTAGATGGTTTGGACACGTAGAGAGGATGAATGAAAGGAGATTGACGAAACAGATTTATGAGGCAAGTGTGAATGGAAAAGCCGGTAAGGGTCGACCTAGGCGTACGTATCACAATCAGATCGGTGAACTTTTGGGGACACCAATGAGCGTGATGAAATGAATTAAATGATAAATGAAAACGCTAATGAAAGTAGAAGAAACTAAAGATGTGTGTCAGGATCGCAGTAAGTGGAAAGATGTGGTCTCTGCCTACCCCAATGGGAAAGAGGCGTGACTGTATGTATGAATGTATGTAGTAGTTTTGGAATGTTTGTGATTGGATATTAATCGTAATAATATATTCACCCTAGTGTGTGTCTGTTTTCTGTAAGTTTTGTTTGACTATTTACTGAGATGGCGCAAAGTAAGCCCTACACACAAAAGTGACAAGAATGGATTTCTGACCCTGAATTCAAAGGTTGGCTTAAGGAAGTCAGATCCAACCAAAGCATTTTGCACATACTGCAATTGAGAAATAAATTCAAAAAAGGTGATCTATTGATACATACTACACGAAAAAAGCATTTAAAAGCGGCTGAGCCATTTGCTTCTCACAATCAAAAATAAATTTCTTCTCGAAACCAAAATTTGAAGCGCGATTAAATTCCACTGAAGGATCATTGGCCCTATTTATAACTGAACATACTTCTATTTTACCTATAGATCACTGGTATAGTATATAAAAAAGAATTTAATGATGCCGAACTCTTGAAATTACAAAGAACAAAATGTAGTGCTATCATAAAACATGTATTAGCTCCGCATTTTATGACTGAATTAAAAAGTGATATAGGTTATCATTCAGTCTGTTATTAGATGAAAGCAGTGATATTAGCATCACTAAACTATTGGTGATCGTAGTACAGTATTATAGTAAGAAAAAAAATGCAATAGTTTCGACGTTCCTGGGATTGGCCAAAATAAATAAAGGTGATGCCGAATCCATCACAAAAGCTGTAAAAGAAACTCTTAACTTCTTTGGTCTAAGCATAAAGCAGCTACGAGGGATTGGTGTGGATAATGCCAATGTGACGGTTGGTATACATAACGGTGTATATCAGAAGTTAAAAATGGAAGTACCCCATCTCATCATGGTAAGATGTTCATGCCATTCTATCCAGTTGTCGGTCTCTCAAGCTTCTGCCGAACATCTTCCACGGTATTTGGAGTATTTAATACGTGAGACTTATAACTGGTTTTCAAAATCGTCAAAAAGACAATATGAATATAAATCCCTCTACGCATCCTTCAATGACGAAGAACTGTTAATAACCCAAGCGTGCGGTAGCAGGTGGCTGTCTATCGAAAAGAGGATTTTGGAACAATGGATAGAAAATAAGACAAACACGCGAAAGTTCTGGGCAGAGGTACTAAAATATCGAAACGGAGCTGATGAAAACCTTTTTGATGAAATCAGCTCCTTCGTTATATCCATGCTCTCATTGTCTTGGTCCAACGGTGAGGTGGAAAGATTTTTCAATCAGTTAAATATTGTGAAAATCAAATCGAGTAACAGATTGGGGGTACCCATGATAAATGCCATTTTAACAATCAGATCCGGATTGAGAAGTATGAAAAAATGCTGCCATAATTATGAACTTCCCAAAGAAATTCTTAATAAAATTGGGACTGCCACAGTCTACAGGCAAAACAGTGGCCTACAACACGTACCGGAATCGAGTTTTGTTGCCGATGAAGATGTCGATGACGATATAATGTTCGAATTATAAGTTAAGTTCTACGTATTTGTTATTTCAAAGAATAGATTCTTTGAAATAACAAATACGTAGAACTTAACTTATCTAGCTATATTTTACTGCTCACTTAGCTATTTAAAAATTGAGTTGGCTACTCTGCCGTCTCGTGAATGTCAATTTTCCAATGTCATTGTTATGTCAAATTCATGAAAGATAGATTAAGTTAAAAAAATAAACTTTGAACTTTCTTGTTTCAGCGTTTTCACCTTTGACATATTTGTTATTAATTAAAAACTCGTTAGGAACGTTTTCTAAATCAAATATGTCTGTGTCACCGCAAGTTTTATTGTCAAGTATAGCTCGTGAGCGGTGTGTGGCTTATATACAAGAGCTTCCTGCATTTCACCTTAATAGTGGAAAACCAAAAGAGAATGCCTCTGTGTTAGTGCCTTTATGTGTGCAAAATGGGGAAGTACACCTTTTATATACTCTTCGATCGTCTAATTTGAAAAATCACAGCGGACAGGTATCGTTTCCAGGTGGTAAAAGGGACCCAGGTGAGAGTGTGGTGGAAACGGCGTTACGCGAAACGGAGGAGGAAATAGGCATTACCCGCGACAAAATAGACGTTTGGTGTGAAATGACCCCAGTTCTGGGTCGAAACAATGATATCCTTATCACTCCAGTTGTAGGCGAAGTATTAAATTTCAATCCGGTTACTTTACGGCGCAACGTGGAAGAGGTTGAAGAAATCTTTACAGTGTCAGTAAAAGAACTATGTGATGTAAGGAATCATGCACACCTAGTATTTGAAAAATATCATCTTCCTGTTTTTCTTTATGGAAAGCAGAAAATTTGGGGTATAACTGGACTAATAACCCACTTATTTTTGCAGTGTTTTTTACCTCCTGCTGCATACAATGTTGATTTTTTAAGAAAAAAAATTGATATTCATGAACTTATGGCTTCTAAGCTTTAATCACTTTCAAAGTAGAAGAAAATATCACGAAATGTGAAAATATGTACTCACTAACATTAGTTTCAAAGTGATATGACAGCATAAATTTGTACTTGTTAAATATTCAAGAAGTAATTTACATTAGAGTGTTCAATTATTTAAATACACTAACATATGTAAGGTGTTTGTATAGCATAACTAGTATATATAATAGTATAACAAGTGGGAATGTACACATTTAACCTGTACACATAAATGTTTTGGTGAATTAACTGGCCCTAAAGTTGCTGCTTGTTTTGGTCGAATATGTGTTTGATTTTGTTTGAAATGGCTAATTATTTTGCAATTCTGTATTTGTCTATAGTAAAAGTTACTTGTATTGAAGCATGATTTACATTTCTCAGTGTATTAATTATATATACCTAGTCCTGCCATAAGTTCTGTTACAAATGAAATAGCATTTTTTTTAATGAGATAATGTAATACTATTAAAATTTATACCTTCATATTTATTAGTCTCAGCAAAAAATAAAAAAAATAATCTTTTCGAAATGGCCATCTTTGGCTTTTATACAGGCCTTTAATCTGTTTGGCCACGACTCTATGGATTTGCACACTGTTTCCAAGTGGAATTTCGCCACTGCTTGCTCCAAAGATTTTTTAAGAGTCTCAATGTTGCTGTGTCGTTTAGAGCAGGCCATGTCCTCTAAAACTGACCATAATTTGAAGATTAAAGAGTTGAGGTCTGGGCTAGATGAGGGCCAGTCTTCAGCTCTTATAAAGTCCAGAACATTGGTTTCAAGCCAGGCTTGGGTAGTTTGTGCCTTGTGACCAGATGCAGAGTCCTGCTGGAAAGTCCACGGTATATTTTTAAAAAGTGTATTGCTGAGAGGTTTCACAACATGATCCAAGACTGTATCTTGATAAACTTTGCCTGAAGTTTTCACTCCTTTTTCACAAAAATGTAGTTTTGTGACTCCTTGATAAGACACGCCCCACCATACCATCACTGACGCTAGATGATGGCCATGTTGTACCTTTCTGACCACTTGAGCAGCTTCTTTAGAACTTTGAGCGTATGTTTTATCATTTTGCTTATTGAAGTGTTCTTAAATCATGAAAATTTTTTCATCGGTAAAGAGGATATTTCTGTGCCTTTCACCATTGTATCGCGACAGAAGACGCTTTGATCGATCCACTCTCTTTAATTGTAAAGATTGATTTAGGGCATGTCCTGTATATAGACGATTAGCACCGAGCTTCAGGTCTTGTTTTATAATACGCGACAGAGTCCTAGCGGGAATCTTCATTTCTCCCGATAAGATTTTTTGCTTTCTAATGGGGTTTCGACGAATTCTGGCTTTAACAGCATTAACAGCCTTTGTAGTTCTAACAGCACGCGGCCGGCCCGATCTTTTCTGGTCTTCGACAGAGGAAGTGTTGTTGTATCTGTTGATAATACGATATACGAACATACGGCTGATACCAAGCTTTTGAAGTTTCTGGAATATGACCGACGGCTCCATACCCACTTTGTGCAAGGCAATCACTGTAATCCTATTTTCTTTAGCACCCCATTCCATATTGTTATTTGATAATGAACACGAAAAAATTTGTGAAATGGCGCAAAATCGAAAGAAGTTTTTAAAATAATATACATGTTACAAATTCAAAATAATTAAAAAGTTGAAAAAAAGAAAAGTTTTTATGTAACAGTATTTATTGTTATGGCCAGACTAGTTATGTTTAGTTTGACTATAAGTTAAGTTCTATTAGAAATTATACACATATTTATTTATGAAGTAAGGTTTTGAGTATGAAAATTATATTTGCATGCTTAAGAAACGATTTAAAAAAAACTTTGATCCAAAGTTTCTGCATTCAGCTTTAACTCTTGCCCCAAATCTATGTATGGATTTATGTATTAATTTCATGGAAAATACGGCAATTTATTTTTTAATCATTTCTTCTTATTGTTGGGATGTTATTTAGATGTAGCCATTTCTTTTGTAGTCCAAAGGAAACAGATTAAAGCTGGACACGGGAAAACTTTGAGACAGGTTTAGGTACTCGTATTTTGTGCTTTGTAAGCAGGTGTAGAGTAGTGCATGAAGGCCTTGTTAAATTTTTTAAAGTATTACTGGGTTTTGGCTGGTGTTTTTTCTGCAGTTATTAATTTAGAGCATATCTGTGTATAATATAATCCATTATAAGCTCAGACATTAAAATATAAATGTATAATAAGTTCAAACTCAGATATTGTTTGAATGGTAAGTGTCCTAGAGCATCAAATGCAAATATTCTAGTGGTAAGTGCAATGTCTGCTCATAAAAAATGCTGTCTCACCTAGAATATTTCTGTGTGGCATTACACAGCGCCCATCTCCCAGAGACATCAGTTCTTAAGTCTCGTATGCCCAGTGATTACACTTACTCTCAGTGCCCCACAAACTGAAACACAGTAATGTTTGCACACTACTGCTTCACGGCAGAATAACTGGCCTGGGTTGGTTACCTAGATGGATTCCTACTTAGCTACCCTACCACCAGTAGAAAGTCTGTGTAGTTCATTCAACTTCTTATTTATAGTTCACATTAAAAGGGTTGGTAAACCTATCAATGGTAGGTAGCAATACACAGTAAGAAAGTTAGACCTAGCTTTTAGTAACTTGAAAATAAGTAATGGCTTCATACCCACTTGATGTTAAGGCATTCACTCACTCATCTTTGGAATATATATGTATAACTAGCGATCCGCCCCGGCTTCGCACGGGTAAATAGATATTAGAAAGATAAATTATTACTTTATTTGGACAAACAGAACAACAACAATCCCTAACATTTTTTGTAGAGACTATGCTCATCGGCGAATCTCTATCTGTAGGGCTATTGCGTATCCAAAGTGATGATCACTTATTAAAGTGTTGAACGTATATCTGCTAAATAAGTGTCTGCATACCGGTTATGATGAACCGAAAAGACGTCATATGAAAAGTAATCGTCATTCTCGTCAATCATAACCAGTATGAAAACAGTTATTTGACAGATATTCGTTCGACACTTTTATAAGTGATCTTCACTTTGGATACGTAATAGCCCCGCTGGTCAGGTAAGATTACCAAAATAGTGTTTTATTTATGGGAACATAAGCCATGAACGTTTATTGGCTCAGAGCTTCCTTGAAAACAATATTTGATGTCGTGTTAGCAAAATAAAACGACCGCTATCCACCGCTGCGCATAGGGAGCCACGCACCTCGATGATGCCAAGTCGCATGAAACCGGGCGGTGCGACGTTCGAGACCGCTACCGCTGTATTTATTATAGAGCGTTTCAAAGTTTTAAAATATAATTACAAACCACTATTCAATTGTTTCTAGTTTTTACAAAAAATAAATGAGTAGGTAGGTAATCAATAGAACATAGTCTAATCGCGAGTAGCGCGGGCTAGAGTATGGCTGTTCGCTCACACCGCGGCATTTTTCTTACTTTCAGCATTTTTATACCCGTCGTTACTTATAAACGATAGGTCTGATTCGAATAATATAAAGAGGAATTTACATGTACATAATCAACCTTGACTATAAAACTATTTAGTAGTATAAGGATTAATATTATGATACGAATGTCATCATCTTTTGATTCTACCCTTGTTTTGATTGACTTAACTATAATAGTTAGACATATAGCGTCGCGGATTTTTTTGTGAGTAATGATGAGTACTATGAAAATGTAGTACATTATTTTCTTTATCATTAATAGTTTTTGCAGCGCACGCCAAATAATGACTAATCCGTAAATTTTTGATACCTTGAGCTACATCATAGCAATTTTCGAAGGAATCTCGTTTTTTAAATTTAATTTAATACAACTCATGTTAGTCGGTGATAATGTAGTTGTATAGGTAAAAGAATTTTTAAAATCGGTTCAGTAGTTTTTGAGTTAAATCATTACAACCAAACCTACAAAAAATCAAATCTTTTCTATTTATGATATTAGTTTAGATATGTATTCCAAAGATGTTAAATTTAATTGATGGATTGAAGGTGGAATTTCGATCATGGGGTGACTACAATTAAATAATATGTATTCTGTAAAATGTTACTTGTGCTAGCTAATTATAATGGTTATTAGATTGAAGTTTATAAATAAATATAGGCTGATATTTTTCATGTCTTATTGTAATAGTTTTTTACATATTTTATTTTCGGGAAGATTCAAATATTTTTATGATCACTTCTTAATTTCCTATAGTTGGTGGCAGAAGAGTGCAGTTGACAGGTTCTATCAGATTTTCATCCTGATCAGTAAGGTGCTTAATGCGGCATTGGAAGGTGCAAATATTTCTGTAACGCTTTAAGTCACTGGCACAAATCGGTCTATATTCCGAAGTGCAAGGGCAGTTTTTTTCTGACCAATCTGTCCATGGTTCTTGCTTTGCTTGTGCGCCAATATAATGTAAAAGTAAAGTGAGTAAAACTGAAATAAAAAAAATATATAATTATATATATGTAGGATATATAGCATTATATTAGCATCCCTATAATATTGGTGACATTTTAAAACACTTATTTAATTTTTTTGTCGAATGTTGGTTCTTGTCTTAATTTGATATTTTTGTCAATTACGAAGGAAAGTCTGTGAAACGAGGGTGAAGGTAGGTATACACTTTTGGTGTCATATTAAACGGCGACTACCTAAAAGTGTATTTACATACATGCAAACGCGCATTTTTCCCATAGAAGGTGTAGGTAAGACCACTCTTTTCGCCCCCGCGGGAAACGAGACGGGACCATTTTGGTCCGAGCAAAAAATTCTCCCCTTTGCATACCTACGAGCAAATTGAACTTCGTGCTGTGATAAAAGTAAACTCGACCAGAAAACAAAAGCAACATAGAGTCGACGCTGCTAAGCGGCTTTGGTGAGGGCATTTCGAGCTTGAATCCAAACAATTGTTGATGCAATATCTCAAAAAGGGTACACCACCCACATCTACGAATACAAGAAGGAATCAGCTGCAGAGTTGATAGATACAGTATTGTGTGGTTATATTACAGTATGTTAAGAAAGGGAGAGCGATTAAAGGAAACCATCAAAGAAACGAGTAGGAGAATAGATTAGTACCACAAGTGGCAAACCAATGGTTCAGACTTGGGTTAACCCTAGCTATTTTTGCCAAAATTGAGAAAGGGGAAAAATTTATACACGCAAACACCCAGCCCCGGAACAACTATGTAGGTCATACAAATATTTATGCCTTACTGAATCCAACCCGACCCGCAATACCGCAAAAGTCAATCCCTTAACCACTTCGCCAATCAAGTCGAAAACACGAACATTAGGTCTACAAAACAAATTGTTTCAATGCTAATTTTCTAACAAATTAGTTGAACTAAGCGGTGACTATATTAAAAAAGAAAAACAGTTTTAGTATTTCTGCTTTTTTGATACTGCAAATTGTTACAAAATCAAGCCATTTTTTGCCAGTGTCGAGTAATAATTTCCTGTTATAATTTATTAAATTGTTTTCTAATCTCAAGTAACATATCCAGGTATAAGTATATTATTTTTGGTTAAGTAGCAAACTTCTAGCCACAAAATTTCGATCGACAGTAAAATGTTAATTGACTTTTACTGAATATTTCCTGGACTCAGAGAAAAAATGAAAAGTAAGATTTTTGTCTTTGTACACTTTCACGAACATTTTCTGCTTATTAAACTATTAATATTAAACATCAAATTCAATTTAAAAAAAATTCGACTTGGTGCCAATAGTGCAGTTTAGTATTTTTAATTTACGGTTCTTAGATTCCCAGAGTAATATTTCACATTAAAAAAAACTCTTTGGTATGGTTATTCTTAGACACATCTATCTAAATAACTAAATATACAAAAGTAGGCTTCATGAAGGCTTTTCCCGTTGAATTTGTTATAATTTAAGCTTATGGTTTATTATTTGGTTATTGTATTTTGACATTTTTATAAAATTGCTAAAGTATTTTACATTACCTACTCATGTAAGGATATAGAAATTTAAGTTCAACGAAAATTAATTTTGAAATAGTAATTTTAAATTAACAAACCCTTATAAAGGTTGGTAACTATAAGACACGTGAAATATTTAATAATACAACTGCATTCCATGGTAAAAATGTAAATGTAATAAATTAAAATTATATTATATCATTTATTATGCTTTCATGGAATAATTTAATATAAGTATGAGATATAAAATTTTATTGTTCTTCTTCACATTTTCCTTCTTTAAATGTTAGTTTTGTTTGAACACTGAATAAAAATGATCAGCGTAGCAATTGAATTGGCAGGGACTTGGGAAGTCGACATAGTCTGATGAGCAAACTGGATTGAATATTTTCGGACAAGGGCACTCAGGCCAAGATTCCAAGGTCCACTCGTAGGGTTTAGTAAAAGCTGGAGACATCATCACAACCAGGAGTGCCACTGTAAATGAAAAAAATACAAATGTGCACTAACAGTGTTAAATAACGATTTTTTTACCCGATTTTACCCACTGGCTAATAAAAATATACTAACGTAACCTAACCAAACTTCCAGAAGTTATTTTAAAAATCATTATTTTTTTAACAAAAATTGTAGATAAATGATAAGATATATTGAATAATTGTTTAACAGTACTTATGGAAAAAATAAATGTATAACGAAAAAGAAAGCTTTCAACTACCCACAGTCAAATTCAAGATGAATATCGTCTTTTTTTTAGGATTAATGTTCACTGTAACACGAAGGCTTTCAAAGCTTTGCCGGATTGAAAGGTTGCAGAGCGGTGAGGGCGCTTAGCCGAAAACTTTATCAATGGATGACTGGCGCAAGGGCCCCCGAGAGGGGACCTCGGCTTGGAACGTCATCCTGTTTGCGAGAGTAACTGACTCGAGGGTGCCCAAAGGGGCCGGACTCGGCTCGGTCAGTTACTTCAATCGGGAGGGTATCAATATCGATTTTCTTAAGAACATTTATAGGTTAATAGGTAGGTAGGTAATAAGTAGAAGAAGCATAGTTTAACTAGACAATAACATAAATTAAAACCTAAAATAGCTACTAACCAACTTTGTAATCCATTGGCGAGAAAATCTGTTTACGTCACCGTTAAATTCTTCGCTGAACTAGAGAAGTGTGAATACTTTCACACTATCTCACTGTGTTAATATACTGGTACTTGATGCATTATCACACCGTATCCGCTTGATAAACCAAAAAGGAATAATAAAAGTTGACAGTAAATCGTTTTACCCACGCATAGTAATTGGCAATAAAAGCTACGTATTTAACTTTTAATAGCGTGTCGCTAACTTGAATATCTCTTGTTTTGTTATCGAACAGTTTAAGTTCTTCCGCTATGACGACACACATTAATTGCCAACAAATTGTACTAAAGTACATCTCCGTTTTTTTTATAGGAGAGGGGGCAAACGAGCAAATTGCTCACCTGATGGTAAGTGATCACCGCCGCCCATTAACATCTGCAATACCACAGGAATCGCGGGAGCGTTGCAGGCCTTTAGAGAAAGGAATAGGCTCTTTTCTTGAATGTCCCTAAGTCGTATTGGTCCGGCAAAACGCATGAAGTGGTCTATCGCGGCAGAAAATTTCGCGAAAAACGCTCTGTGCATTCCACATGCCAACCATCGAGGCAGTGACGATGAAATATTGAGTTCTGGTGCAGTGGGCGATGGTGAAAATGAGCGGATGGAAACTGAACGGTTACGGTCAACGCCAAGAATTCCGAGGGGAGTGCTCCTAAAACGAAGTGACGCGACAAAGGAATTCTTTTCATCAATAAACGCACAAACCTGTGTCTTATTTGGGTTGAACTGGATTAAATTGAATAGGCCCCAATCCGAGTCTTCGTCTAACAAAGTCTCGACTTCAGGCACAAGTTTGTTCCGACACTCGTCGACGTGTCCCGAGAAATTTTAGCATGATCGGTGTACAAAGGGTCCTCGATACTAGTGCTGTCATCTGCATGGCAATGAATGTTACTAATTTGAAACATATCATCGCTATGCAGAAGAAACAGAGTTTGCGATAGAACACAGCCTTATTGAACACCAGCATTCACCAACTGAGCGACCCTGAAGGAACCGTAACCGTACTAGCGGTCATGTATAAGCTGGTGCTCAACGAGATACCTCAAAAGCCGACAGTTCATAATGCACTGCATTATTTTGGAGAAAAAGGAGATAATTGTAATCAGCTCAGAATGGGGGAATAATAATAATAATTTAATTATTTTATTTATTTATTTTAATACTGGAAAACTTACAGCCAACTATAACAAAATAGTTACAAACATAATTCACTAATAAGCTAATTACAAGTTTTCACGAGAATAAAAAAAATTGCATTGTACGACAGACATTACTATGAATTAAGATATACCACTACTGAAACTAAAAGTGATTAATACAAATAGCACTGCTTGTGCAAAAAAGTTCAACCTCATCATAGTCTTTACAAAGTTGATTGAATAACTTACAGGCTTTCATAAAAAATATTTTTTCTATAACTTATGTTACACTAATGTGTGCTGTATGAAATTGTTGTATCGCAGTGAACACGAAGGAATTGATATGTATAATCTTTTCAATAATTCAGGGCAGTCTATTTGATTTTGAGTAATTTTTGACAAAAGGATAAGATCAGCTACGTATCGTTGAGTATACATAGGAATAAGATGAAGACGACAACACTGGAACTCATAACTTAAAGATGGAATTTTAAATTTAGAACGCACACATGAAAGAATCTTTTTCAAACAGACTCGATCCGGTTCACATAAACATTATATTGTGGATTACACACTTTGCATGCGTATTTAAGATGGCTTCGGACCAGTGAGCAAAACAGAATCTTTAAAGATTTTAACTGAAGAAAATTTTTACAAGACCGAATTATAAAACCCAGAGCCCTGTAAGCTTTGTCAACGATGTTCTCAATGTGATGGTCGAATAGAAGCTTATTGTCGATAATTATACCCGGATCTTTAACTTCGTATAATTGCAGTGTTTAGTTATGTGAACTCCTCAATTTGTCGCTTCCTCCCGAATAATATTAATAGTTTGTTTCGATCGCAATAATTACATAAATTTAGGAGATCGTTTTGCAATAGAGTTGCACCAGGTACATTGTTTACTATTCGAAAAACTTTCATGTCATGAGCAAAAAGTAGAAATTTCGAGAGCTGGAAGCATTTACCAATGTCGTTAATAAAAATTACAAAAAACAAAGGACCTAGTAAAGATCCCTGAGGGACACCAGAACGTATGTCAGTCAAAGAAGATGTAAATCCATTTAAAACAACCGTTTGAGACATATTTGACACATATGACGTAAACCATCTGAAGAGATCACCCTCTAAGCCAGACTCCAATAACTTTGTAAAAGTATACAATGATCAAATGCTAAAGTCAGTATATATAGCATCAATTTGATTTCCATTATCCATATTATGAGTAACAAAATCCGTGAAAAGTAGAAGATTAGATGTAGTTGATCTGTTTTAAGGGATTCCGTGCTGCTGTGGAATTAAAGTATGTTTGATCGCAAAGTATAACTGATTGTAAATAAATAAATATATTTGTAGGCATAATTTGGAAATGGGTAGGTAGTTTTCCATCATATTTTTTAGACCGGTCGTGTGTATTGGAGTAATGAACGCAGATTTCCATATTTTACGCATTGA
Organism: Luehdorfia chinensis; assembly: GCA_019845155.1. Classification (NCBI taxonomy): domain Eukaryota; kingdom Metazoa; phylum Arthropoda; class Insecta; order Lepidoptera; family Papilionidae; genus Luehdorfia; species Luehdorfia chinensis. Next base: position 4,345,429 of record JAHVAK010000003.1, on the reverse strand, counting down.
ACCTTCGGTGATAGATCTTTTAAATAATATTGATATAGGCTTGGAAATAGCTTCAGCACACTTAACCAAAAATATGGCCGGTAGATCATCAGGACCAGCCGATTTGTTCAAACTTAATGCACTGAGCAGCCGAGTCACTTCACTAACATTGATTTCTATGGATGCAATATCAGAAATAGATGTTTGGGTCGTAATTGATGAGTTAGCATTAGTACTTGAATCACATGGCGGAAGAAAAGTGGAGTTTAAAACCAGGCTCTATTGGGACCGGGCCATCATCACGGACAGGACTATTAAGTAATTAGGACTAAGCCTGATAATGGGTTGATGGACCGGACACAGTCGAGGATATTTTTGGTCGACATTACCATTCTATACGACGAGAACCTCGTGAAAGCCGAAACATATAAGAATACAAAATATATGGACTTGACTCACGAGGCTACCCACATGTGGGGTGGTTTGCCGACCGAAATTATTCTGGTTGTCGTGTCTGCAAACGAGTTAATCCCGGTCAGTCTCTCGGGACATCTGCGGCGACTAGGACTCCGTGACGGACCGCTTCGTGTTCAGATGTAGAAGGCGGTGCTCCTCGATACGGCCCGCATCGTCCGCCGGTTTCTTTCCCTTTCCCTCCTAACCCTCGGCCATTTAGTCTCCCTTGCCGTGGGCTCCCGTCTGGTTGGGATTTTAGTCATATATTTTATTGTATAGTATTGTCTAGTATATTTCTTTTAGTATCTTATTTATTTTATTTTATATATTTATCTATATATTATACATATCCCAGCCAGACGAAAAAATTATAGAAATACCCGGAAAATGATAATAATTAATACAAAAAAGCAGACAGAAACAAACTGAATTACAAAACTTTTTTGTTGATTTGCAGATGTATGTAATATTAAATATGGCGACACTTGCACCGTAGGTACGACGCTGGTGCGGCCACAAGTTTAGGTGTAGCGTTGCCTCACTCCTGATCTGCGGCTGAAATGTGGTTGGCGGCCATAGTCACAGGGCATATGAGACTTAGGGTCATGCTGGAAGGCGCGTCGTGTGTTCCGGCGCGCCTTTCTAGGAAGGAGAGAGGAGAGGAGCTGTCCTCTCCCGAGAAGGGGCTGGCCGATTGTAGGTGGCCAGCGCCGGCGAAAGGGGAACTCCATGGGGTTTTAGTCGGTGCAAGTCGGACATAACCCGTTCTTCTCCCCGTGATGGCGGTACGCGTTGAAGGACCGTTTTGGAAGGCGCGTCGTGTGTTCCGGCGTGCCTTGCCGGGAAGGACACAGGGAAGGAGCTGTCCACTCCCGATTAGGGTCGCCGAATTGTGAGCGCGAGCATTCCCGTGGCCCTGGCAACATGTGGCGAAGGCGGTACACTATGGGATTTTTGGTCGGTGCAAGTACGATTTTACCCGTCCTTGATCCCGCGGGGACGGTTATGCGTCAGGAGCTACCCCATGTTAAAGAAAGGCCCGGTAACCTCACCGGTAGGACCTTTCCCGCGCGAGGACGGGTATGCGCTAAGCATTTCCCCATGTAAAAAAGGCCCGGTTACACTCCTGCTTTTGGCGTAACATTTTGCAGGTGCGACCAAACCAAGGCTGGGACCTGCCTCTGATGGGCACCACAGAAGATATATGAAGTATTCCATTAACTGAAATACAACATCATTCTAAGATTCAGCAACTGCGTTTGCACGATCTAGTTAAGTTGGCCTGTAGTATCACAAACGGCGGTTGCTTGCAGATCGCGTAGAATATATATTCGGCAATGTCTACGACTTGCGGCTTCTCTGGTGAGCATTCATCTTTCCAAGAAACACCTGAAAGAACTGGTTACTTAACAAACACAACGTAATTAATGGTCCTAACTAGACGATCACATTTTAGAAATAAAATTATTATAAACGGCCTAAAAAAATAAACCTTTAGAATGATCCAATTGAAAGATCAAATAAATTTCTTGGTCACGATATTTATTATTTTACTAATATTCAAATACCAATACCGTCACACCATCTTGAAGGTATCCCGGTGATCCCGTTGCTGTCAAAATTTTGGGACTACTGAGCAAAAAAACTCGACAAGCCGTTTTGGCATATTTCTCTTGATGTTAACGAATTCTGAAGAGACCGAAGCAGGTGGATATCTGAAGGTGCAAGGTCAGGGCTATATGGCGGATGCATTAACACCTCCCACCCAAACTCTCCTAATTTTTGCTGAGTGGCTAAAGATGTGTGTGTGGTCTAGCGTTGTTGTGATGAAAGACCACACCCTTTCCATTGATCAATTCCGGCCGCTTTCTCTCAACTTCTTGCTTTATTCTCATCAGTTGCTGGCAGTAGAGATCCAAATCCCACCATACAAAGCATCATTTTATTGCGAGTTAACCCGGGTTTTGGCACAGTCTGTGAAGCCTGACCGACCTTTGACCACGACCTTTTTCGCACGTGCTGTTCGTACGTGATCCACTATTCATCACCATGTTATCAATCTCTTGCAAAACGGTTCGGTTTCATTTCGTCTCAATAAAGAATCGCAAATGAGTACACGGTTCATTAGGTTTCTTTTAGTGAGCTCGTGTGGCACCCAAACATCGAGCTTGTTTGTGTACCCAGCTTTTTTCATATGGGTCAAAACCGTTTTGTGGTCAATTCCCAGTTCTTCAGCTATGTCGTAACTACTGATATGCTAATGATATGCTAGTGCGTGCTCCACTTTTTCAAAAACGGCGTCCATTTTATTCGTAACAGGGCGACCAGAGCCGAGGTGCATCTTTGACATCTAAATTCCCAAATAGCTTAAACTTACTTTGTATATTTTCGGTAAGGTGATAGCCTTTTTGGCTTTTACAGCTTCATCGGACTTCCAACTTTGTGCTACTCGTACTTACACTGCATTAGGTTCATAAACATCACAAATTTTTTTCACGACTTGCGTTGCATTTTTTCCTTTTTTGTAATAAAATTTTAAAATGTATCGAATTTCATTATTAGATTCACTCATTTTGACAGACAGAAAAACAAATGAAAAATAGCTGGAAACAATATTTAACTAATTATTTTCTTTTTTTTTTAATGTAATCTTTTTAATGTCATCAAAACTAGCCAGATACAAATAGTACAGCCAAAGAGATTTTATTACAAGTTTATACATACTTTAAGCGAAAAGACTTTTTTCCCGACCTAATAGATCAATATTTATTACATTATAATGTAAGTACTTCATACTTTAATGCTATTAAGAAATCAAATTCATCGCGTCTGCGTCAAACCTATCAGCAAGGTCAAAACAACATCGGCCGGATCAGCTAGTGTCTTATAAATTGGGTAAAAAATTGAAATAAGTAATTTAATAGTTTTTTACGCATAGGCATACCTTTTCAAACTCGTTACGTTATTTTTATTAATCTATGGCGTTATGGGAAAAGGTAAATAGGAAAGATGATTTATTTTAAGTTTTAAGGAATTATTATAGTAATAAAACAATTTGAAGCTATAATTTTGAACAATCTCTTCTCAAGAGGATTGCTATTTTTTGCCGCCATTGATTGCCTGAACTTCTTTTGTGATACAGAAGGCCACACGGTTAACTCGGCTGCTCCATAACGCCTAAACGACTAAACGACTCGCGGTCAAACAAGCATCTGCACCCAGATCAATCTAACAACCTATTCCGACTTCTTGTCGGGAGCTTCCTCCATACGGACGGTCTGTATGGAGTAAACTACCGACCCCCGTATCCATTTTAAACTCAGCTACACCGATCACCGCTGCCTTTTCGCCACCATCTTAACAAATATACCGCTGAATAACAAAGTGTGCAAACATTACTGTTTCGGTTTGAAGGGCACTGAGAGCTAGCGTAAACTGGGCATATCACATTAAGGAACTGATGTCTCATGTGGCAATCTATGGAGGAAACGATGTTAAGCAGTGGACTAGCTATAGACTGAAATTATGATGGTGATGAAATTATATCTTAGTGTGACGGGCGCAAAGTGGTGACACGGCATTTTTTATGGACAGACGTTGCGCTTACCATCAGGTTGGTTTTTCCTAACTATAATTATTCTTTCTCCGACTTTCCGAATTGATGGTAAATGTAGATGTTGTAAACGTCGCCCGATTGAAATAACTGACCGAGTCGTGGTTCGGTCCTTTCAGGCATCCTCTAGTTAGTTCCTTACGCGCTCTAGGTAACGGTGCGGTGCAAGGCGAGGTTCCATCTCAGGAGCCCTTGTTGAGCTGACCGACCTAAGCGCTCGGCTATCTTTGAATCCGGCAAAGCTGAAAAAGCCCTCGGGCTAACAGTGGCCATCAGTATCAACAAAAAAAAACTTTTGGCAGAATATTTTTTTTTTATTGGATAAAGTGATGAAACGAGCAAACCGTTCACCTGATGGTAAGTGCAACGTCTGCCCATAACAAATGCTGTGTCACCCAGGAAATTTCTGAGTGACACCACTCTGCGCCCATCACCTTGAGACATAAGTTCTTAAGTCTCATATGCCCAGTGATTACGCTAGCACACACAGAGCCCTTCAACCCGAAACACAGTAATGTTTGCACACTACTGCTTCACGGCAGAATAACTGGCCCTGGGGAGGTACCTACCTAGATGGATTCCTGCACAGGAATCCTACCACCAGTAAATATGATATTAGTAAATATAGTTATTGGAAGACATTGAAAATGCCTTCTTTTCTATTTGAAAATTTTCTAACACATCGTGCACAATGTGAAGCTTATTCACAGTTTAACCAGTTTAACAGTCAATTTCAATGGGTCCACTGTAGAGTAATAGCTGTAAATAAAGTATGCCCGCGACTTCGGCTGCGTTAATTTCAAAAAAATTTACAATGAATTAAAAATTTGCTCTGAGACTAACTTAGTCCCAAAGAAAAGGACGGTAGTGTTTTTAATTTAATTTTGTGTATTTATCAAGTTTTGATGTTTAATATAGATACTTTATTATGCAGCAAGAGTATAATTACAAGTACTATAATTTTACTGTGTTGATTGTGTGTTCTTACAAAGTTTACACTAGTTATGTCATCGAAATTCTTGGAATGGCGCGAAAACCAACCCAACGCAATTTTACTTATTCGTTCGGAGAGTTAAACAGATTTCTTCATTTGTATATTGACGATGTATGATTTTCTAGCAAATAAGTCAACATAACAGTTTAGTTTGAAATAATTTGTCAAAGTTGAACGGTGCTCCAAAGTGTTATAACCGTGTGAAAAACTAGACAACGGAGTCGGTCTGTATAATAAATAATTACACTAAATATCTATCTTTCAGACTTGTAGGCATGTTGTGAAAATAAGTACGTACACTCAGAACTTGCGGTCTTAATAGAAGCACCCTATTTTGTCTGTTTGTCTGTACGAACGGATTTTACTTGAGAACTAATAGTTATATACATTTTACACTGGTCATAGATAATAGTTCTGGGTCGAACTTATACTAGGTTACACCGTGTACTGCTTCCACTGCGACGGGAGGGACCAGGACTCCACATCCGACACGCTTTCGGTCCCAGCTTAGGAACCGGAGCGCAGTATCCTGATGAGCCGAATCGGACGGAACCTTTCCCTGTCAGCAATAGCGTCGTCTATGCTGAGCGGGGACACGGCCTCCGGCTGTAGCCAATTCTGTCTGTCAATTTGTAAGACTATTATTTCGGCTAACTAATTCGGCCGTGGAGGTTAAGGAGAGCGGCGGAACGTAATACCATCACTCGTTTCCGCGGTAATCACCGCTCACCACTCGGAGCGACTATCGGACCTGCCCGACGTCACAGGACGACTGTGTCGTTCCTCTTGCCTTGATCGTGGGTGATCAAGGCACAGTTACTAACCTTTCCGCCATGACAAAGCGAGAACCCAGGAGGTGAATGTTTGTACTAAGATTAACTTCTCTTAACGTCCACGCTGAAGAAGTTGCGGGTACAGCTTGTTTTGTATAGTTTATTAAAGCAGTAAGGATGACAAATGACTGCACAGTCCATCTGACAGTAACTAGTCACTATGACCTATACCCTGACCTATTGTTGTCAGAGTAATCACTCCTCAGGACTAAGATGGAATGCCTAATTGTCAGTAAAAGGGTATCAAGTTCTCGTCGCTTAACACACTAACTATAGTAGAGTTGTTATGCTGTTATTATGTGAGAGCGTGGTACTACATTTTTGAAGTATTATTAGTTATTACGTAGGCTGCCTTCACCTATTGGTGTAAGTTTCGCGAGCAGAAGGTGGGTGACACGAAAAAAATCGACACTGCTGTCGGCTCCGCTTCATTCTGACTCCTATAGTTATGTGACAATATGCAGCTATACAAAGATCAAGGATCATCCATTTTAAGAAGGTACCAGAGACCATATTAAGAAGGTTTGTACCCAGGCGCGGATCGCCAGCTACTATACCAGTCGATCAAACTCAAAGTGAGTCGAAACTCAAAACGCTCAAACTTCTAATATACCCTATTAGAAGTTTGAGCGTTTTGAGTTTTAGCTTTTACAGCTTCATCGGTCTCAAAGTCGACGTCGACTTACTCGTAAATGTAGATGAAGTGTGGTTAACGCTAAAGTAACTAGTCTGGCCATAAATACTGTTACATAAAAACTTTTCCTTTTTGCAACTTCTTAATTATTTTGAATTTGGAACACGTATATTATTTTAAAAACTTCTTTCGATTTTGCGCCATTTCACATATTTTTTTGTGTTCATTATCAAATTACAATATGGAATGGGGTGTTAAAGAAAATAGGATTGCAGTGATCGCATTGCGACAAAGCGGGTATGGAGCCGTCGGTCATATTCCAGACCCTTCAGAAGCTTAGTATCAGCCGTATGCTCGTATATCGTACTATCACAGATAAGACTTCCTCTGTTGAAGACCAGAAAAGATCGGGGCGGCCGCGTGCTGCTAGAACTACAAAGGCTGTTAATGCTGTTAAAGCCAGAATTCGTCAAAAGCCCATTAGGAAGCAAAAAATATCGCGAGAAATGTAGATTCCCGCTAGGACTCTGTCGCGTATTATAAAACAATACCTGAAGCTCGGTGCTTATCGTCGATATACAGGTCATGCCCTAAATCAATATTTACAATTAAAGAGAGAGGAACGATCAAAACGCCTTCTGTCGCGATACGCAGGTGAAAGGTATCCTCTTTACGGATGAAAAAAATTTCACGATTGAAGAACACTACAATAAGCAAAATGATAAAGTGTACGCTCACAGTTCTAAAGAAGCTGCTCAAGTGGTCGGAAAGGTACAACGTGGTCATCATCCTGCGTCAGTGACGGTTTGGTGGGGAGTTGGGGGGGGGGGGGGTGACTTATCAATATACAAGGAGTCACAAAACTACATTTTTGTGAAAAAGGAGTGAAAACTTCAGCCAAAGTGTATCAAGATACAGTCTTGGATCATGTTGTGAAACTTCTCAGCAATACACTTTTTAAAAATATATCGTGCACTTTCCAGCAGGACTCTGCACCTGGTCACAAGGCACGAACTACCCAAGCCTGGCTTGAAACCAACGTTCCGGACTTTATAAGAGCTGAAGACTGCCCTCATCTAGCCCAGACCTCAAACCATTAGACTTCAAATTATGGTCAGTTTTAGAGGACATGGCATGCTCTAAACGACACGGCGACATTGAGTCTCTTAAAAAATCTTTGGAGCAAGCTGTGGCGAAATTTCCCTTGGAAACAGTGCGTAAATCCATAGAGTCGTGGCCAAACAGATTAAAGGCCTGTATAAAAGCCAAAGGTGGCCTTTATTTCGAATAGAATATTTTATTTTATTTTTTGCTGAGACTAATAAATATGTAACTACAATTTTAATAGTATTATATTACTATATTAAATAAAATGCATTTTCATTTGTAACAGAACTTATGGCCGGACTAGGTATAAACTAAAACAAAAGTTTGAATGGTTTGTTTGTTTTTTAATGAAATCAACACTTGTACGGTAATTCAGTTTCAACTTTTTTTTTATTGTATACAGTGACGAAACGAGCAGAACGTTCACCTGATGGTAAGTGCAACGTCCGCCCACAACAAATGTTGTGTCACCCAGAATATTTCTGTGTGACTCCACACTGCGCCCGTCACCCTGAGACATCAGTTCTTAAGTCCCAAATGCCCAGTGATTACGCTAGCTCACAGTGCCCTTCAAACCGAAACACAGTAATGCTTGCACACTACTGCTTCACGGCAGAATAACTGGCCCTGGGGTGGTACCTACCTAGACGGATTCCTGCATAGGAATCCTACCACCAGTAAAAACGTTAAGGTACATGTCGACTCTTCCTCCTCGTCGCTGCATCCAGGCCTCGAAGACCGGCAGGACTGCACTGACGACGCGTTTGCGTGCATATTGCTCCTCGCGGAGCCGAGCACGCCACGTCGCCAATGCGCTCTGTCGTTCCTGCCGTTTGATGGACTTGAGCGCCTCATCTGGCTCGCTGCCACCGCTCTGGTGGAGGGTGCGGATCCGGTGATACACCCTCGCATCCATGTCCGCCAGTATGTCCAGCGGCGGAAAGCGAGCCAGGACGGTCGCCGCCTTAAAAGATACCGTGCGGTATCCTCGTACGATCCGTATGGCCATCCTCCGCCCAGACACTGTAGAGTTTTGTTCTACAGCGTCGGATGGCTAGCCTTTTTGCCCATACGGGCGCCCCATACAAGGCTACGGATCTCCCGCTGCACTTGCCCCAAGGTGACGAAATAAGTGTGCGGTAATGATGGCGCCACCTACGACAACGGATGCCTTTTGAACTGTGCCTTGGAAGCGAACCCCGGTTTATACGTGCTCCACGGCGGACCGTGCGACGACAGTGTCAAAGTCGTCGAGCAGGCCGAGAACAACCCCTCGTGCACGTGCACTAGGGCCTACAGTCCCGTGTGCGCTTCCAACGGCGTCACCTTCGGTAACGAATGTCTAATGCAGTGCTCCGGTACCCACCTCACCGTACAGAGCTACGGTCCTTGCATCAGGAACTAAACAAACGCGGGATATTTTGCGTTAACATTTTTATTGATAAAAATATAACACATAGAATGTTTTGATCATTAGAATTTAATGTTATATAATTTTACCTTTCTTTTGCACTGTTTTGATTGATTTACAAAACCGCAAAATAGCTATTTATACCTCTTTTTGTTATTATATCCTCGAATTAGGGTATGTAGGTTAAATAGTTATTAAACACAAATATATTGGAATTAATATTTATAATAAAGTAATCTCGTAATTAATATCCGTAAATTGGTATATCCATAAAGTTAATAAGAATTAATCAATAATAAGTTACAGACATAAAGGAAAAAGAAAAAGTAAATAACGTTTTTAGTTTTTTGGTAAAAATTTGTAAATTTATTTTGTTTTATTTCATAGTCACCAAAAAAAAAACAGCTATAAAATTATTGCATTTCAAATTCAAATGTCAAACTGATAATGCTCACTCTTTACTAGTATGAGTTGATATGGGTGAAATCTCAAAAATTAATGTATTAATTCTCTTAATTGTTTCAATATTTTGAAATTACAATATTCCAGAACACTAGGCATACTAAATTCTAAAATAAGTATGTATTAAAAAGTTTGCGCTCGTTTTGTAAGTATATTACAATATACACATTAACTATTCGCCTGCTTTTTTTTTGTCTATTTGTTAACTAATGCCAAGACTGAACAAATACAATTAATTTTTTTTTAATAAATTTGTTAAAATTTTTTTCAAGTCATTTGAACTCCTTCGACTCTGCTTAGCAAGTGAAAGACAGTCTCTTTCTCAAAAACAGTATTTTCCTAAAAACATGTTAATCTATGATCGTTTGTGTGTTCGTATACTAATATTTTGTTTTCGATATATCGAATTTCGATATTAATACCTTTAAAAATATCGATATATCGAAAATCCGATATTTAAAAAAAATATTAACAGCTCTAGTTGTCTTTCAGTCAGCTGTCAAATGTCAATATACGATAATTCTATATCCCTCCATATTACGATAACTTCGTTTAAGTTGTGAACACTGCTTTTGACAGTGGCAGCTGGCAGACTATTATTATTTATTTATGTAAACAGCTGTAGATTATTTTTCAGTGTCAAGTAACATATCCATATATGTACATACATAATTTTTATTTTCAAGCAACAACACTCAAAAACTTCGATCGACAGTAAAATGATAGTTTAATTTTACTGAAGAGTTGCTGGACTGATGGAGACAAAATAGTACAATTTTGGTCTCAAGTTGAATTTTCCAATCACTGTACACTTTCACAAGCACTTCTTCTGCATAATAAAAATATTAAACATCAAAACTCAAAAATAGACAAAAATTACAAAATTCAATAAAAATGTGTTTGTGTGGTTCCTTGGATGGTTTAGATTCGCTGTGGCGCTGCGATAGAGTTCTAGGAAAATGTCAAAAGTCACTCGGTTTTTTTTATAATTGTATGAAGTGATGAAAGGAGCAAAACGTTCACCTAATGGTAAGTGCAACGTCTGCCGATAACAAATGCTCTGTCACCCAGAAAATTTCTGTGTGACACCACACTGTGCCCATCACCCTGAAACGTAAGTTCTTAAGTCTCAAATGCCCAGTGATTACGCTAGCTCACAGTGCCCTTCAAACCGAAACACAGTAATGTTTGCACACTACTGCTTCACGGCAGAATAACTGGCCCGGGGCGGTACCTACCTAGACGGATTCCTGCACAGGAATCCTACCACCAGTAAAAATAATATAGTTTATCTGTAATTCGAATATCGAAAAATCGTTTGCTGAATCTGTTAACAGCAGGCAAGGGTTTCGGGCAGGACAATATCTGTCAGGTCCGCTTGTATTTTTATACAAATTAAATGAATGGCTGTGGGTGCAAAGATCAGAGTAAAACTCATTATATTACAGGCAACACATCTACGCGGTAATAGCGGTAAAATATCTTTCCCGGGTGGAAAAACTGATAATAATGAATCACCTATCTGCAGACGGTCTTGGGAAAGACTTTGTTTTGCAAACAGAGTCTACGAACGAATTTTTCTAACCGAACGTTCGACCTTCGCCCCGAACACTCTTGTACTCATCAAGTGCACCGCTTAACGGAGCACAGGGCTCCTGCCTCTCCCCACTCCTTTTCTCGCTATATATTAGCGATATTCCTAGAGACCCGAAAGTCAATCTTGCGCTTTTCGCAGATGATACGGCCCTGTACTATTCCGACAAGCACAAGGGCCGCATAACGATTCATCTCCAAGCCGCAGCCGATCGCCTAGGCGAATGGTTCCGGAAATGGAGAATAGAGGTAAACCCCGAGAAAAGCGTAGCGATATACTTCTCGAGGGGAACGCCAAAGCCCACTAGACGAATTCACACAATCGGCAACAATCAACTAGGCACGATCACCCTGTTCGGACGCCGTATTCCCTGGGAAAAGAGCGTCAAATACCTCGGGGTCACTTTAGACGCATCGATGTCGTTCGCTGCACACATAAAAAACGTTAGAAATAGAGCGGCTTTTATCTCAAGCCGACTATATCCATTAACTTGATCCTCAAGCAAAATATGCCTTAGGCACAAACTTCGCCTCTACAAGACATGCATTAGACCCGTAATGGCCTATGCGTCGCGTTCGCACACGCGACGGGCAACCATATAAAGAAATTGCAGACCGTGCAAAATAGATTCTTGCGAGGTGCCACCGAAGCCGGCTGGTACCAACGCAATGTGGTCTACATTAAAGCGACTGTGAAATGCCCTTACTCTCTGAACACTTCAGAGAAGTATCACGGCGGTTTTTCGCAAAAGCCGCGGTTCATCCAAACCAGCTGGTGGTTAAAGCAGCGAATTATCGATCCGACAGAAACGCGACCGAACGCAAACGTCGCCCGCGAAATGTGCTAGACGACACGGACGTCTCAGCACTCCCTGACCACGATACGGTCAGTCACAATCCGAGCAACACTGTACACACAGTCAATAGCTTTAACATCACACGCACAACGTCGCGCGACCGCCGTAGAGAGCGGCGCGCAGCTATCGTAAATAACACCGCGTACACAAGATACACCCGTGTTCCAGGGCGGTTCTCACCGCTCAGAGTTACCGACACACAAGTCGACAGTCCGAACGGAGGCCCGCAGCCTCCTACGGACGATCATTAGATGACTTCAGATAATAATTTTATGGAGATATTCAAAGTAGCGCAAGCACGCTAGCGAACGCAACGGTCCGAATTTAGATGTTTAGTAGGAGTTTATATTTATGTATTTATGTTTGGGTCAAACCGAACCTGGCACGCGGGCCCCGGGCCAGCGAGCACAGCATCCGATGAAGCTGTAAAAGCCAAAAGGCTAACAGCGATTACTTCACCGAAGTTATATATATATCTAACCGAACGTGAGGTAGTCATGTGTTTTCTTCCTACACCGCCTGTACAACTTTACACTGCAGTCAAGTGCGACCAAAATAATAAATTGAAAACAATTACTGGTGGTAGGTACCACCCCAGGGCCAGTTATTCTGCCGTGATGCAGTAGTGTGCAAACATTACTGTGTTTCGGTTTGAAGGGCACTGAGAGCTAGAGTAATCACTGGGCATATGAGACTTAAGAACTAATGTCTCAGAGTGACGGGCGCACACTGTTCTGGGTGACATAGCATTTGTTATGGGCAGACGTTGCACTTACCATCAGGTGAACGGTTTGTTCGTTCCGTCACTTTTATCAAATTAAAAAAAATGTAAATGTCCCTAATAATTTGGCTCGAAACGTCGGTTTATAAATAGTACAAAATTAAACGCTATAAAATCCGTAAAAAATAGGTTTATTTATATGTATAGTAATAATAACAATAATAAAAATCACTTTATTTATCTCATTACAACTTACTGGCTTGTTCGTACAGGATATATTTATTAAAATAGCCATAATACGGCGTTGTGAGAGACTGGTGCCTGAGATAGGTTTTAGAAAAACCTGAGATACAGGTCACCTGCCCCCCTCCCCCCCTCTCTGCGGATGGCTACATTTTTTAGTAACTTCTTTTATTGTTGAGCAATTATAGGAAGCTATCAATCAGACTTGGGTTGACCCTAGCGATTTATTTCAAAAATTGAGAAAGCGGAAAAAATGTATACACGCAAACACCCAGCCCGGAATAACTCTGTAAGTCATACAAATATTTATCCCGTGCTGAATCCAACCCGACCCGCAAAAGCCAATCGCTTAACCACTTCGCCAATCAAGTCGAAAACACCAACGTTATGTCAATAAAACAAATTGTTTCAATGGCTAAGAAAAGCTAATTTTCTAACCAATTAGTTGAACTAAGTGGTGACTATATTAAAAAAGAAAAACAGTTTTAGTATTTCTGCTTCTTTTTTGAACCCGGAAATTGCTACCAAATCAAGTCATTTTTGAAATTGTCGAGTAATAATTTTCCTGTTATATTTTATTATTTGTTTATTTTTGGAAAAAGTCGTAAATTATTTTCCGTAAATTATTTTCCAGTGTAATAACTGTCCCTGGGGTGGTACCTACCTAGATGAAATATGAAAATAAAAATAACAAATATATAAAAATAACAAATTATCTACTTGGTTTTCTTACTATGTTGTCGTTTTTTTGTATGGTGTTTGTGAACGATTAGTAAAGATTTTTCTATTCTTCTTCTAAAAAAAAAAACTAATAATCAGCGTAAATGTCCAGCCATTAACAAATAATACTAGGTTCAGATATTAGATCTACTTAATGTAAAAAAAATATCTATATATTCTTAAATCATATCTAATCATTTGCATAAATGAAAGTATCACTAGTATGGAAAAGTTTATCCATACCACTAGAAATAAAAAAAATTAACCATCCCAAAATATAATAGTCTTATGGAAAAAATCTTGTCTTTCAATAAGTGTTCTTAGTTATATGATGACGACTGTATAATCGGAACTATTATTAGTAATTATTTATCGATCAAAAGTAAATATTTCATATGCGTCATTTTTTTGTACTGTTCAACATTTTCATCTATTTCAGTTAAAATAACAAATGTTAATATGTAGTTCTTTCCTTTCCCCAAATTATTAAAAATTTATTCGTACATTTTTAATGAAAGAGCATGGAACTAAGAGAGCGAACTAGAAGCTAGCGAAGTCCCCCTCAGTTAAATTGAGCGCTCTCAATGACGAATTCTGTCCAAGACTAGGATGTTCGCATTCGCATTCGCAAATGTCGATGACAAACATTCGCAGTCGTTTTCGAGAATACTTAAAATTGTACATTCGTAACATCACTAAATTTCAATAAATTTAATATTTTTTTATCTAGATTTATGTTTTAGCAAAGATATTTCAAAGACAAATAAAAATTGTTCATCACTAGTCCACTGTTGAACATAGGTCTCTCCATAGATTCTCATCTGGACGAATTATGCCATTATTGCCACGCTTAGCAGGCAGGTTAGACCGCAGTTTATTTGTTTTGATGTATATGGAAGATGCCGCTGCCCATCTCGTGCTTTTAATTTTCCCTTCCGTCGTCGAAAATTGAAAAAATACTTTTGTTTTCTTACAAACACATTTTTTTGCTTGTTCAAAGAACTACTAGATACGAATTTCTTAAAAAAAGTTGGCAACCCCAGTAACTCAAAATCTGATGCATGTTTTTTCATCATGATAAGGATTTTATTTATTTATTCCTTATGTACACTATGATATTAACATTAAATGCGATGATGAGTAATTTATGTACAAAGCCGTGCTTTACTCTAAAAGAGTTTTCTTCCAGCAAACCCTGGAGTGAAGAGGAGAGCAGATGCAGCGATTTCTTTTAAATTAAACGGTGGGTGAAGCCGCGGGAACAGCTAGTTTACAATAAAGCAATGTTTGAATTGAACGTGATAATGTCAGGATATACTAAAAAGATTTCACACCTCACAACAGCACACCTAGTAAATAACGAGAAGAAAGCATGGCTTCTTCGAATCTGTGTATGCTGTTTATATAAAAAAAACCTATACGCTGCTATAGTAATGGACTATATGCTTTTAATAAATTAATTCGTTTAATTTTAACACTGTCCTCGTCTAAAACAATCCAGACCTAAAAACTAACAACTTTTGTGTTACATAAATTGGTAATGTGGAGACTACGCGAGGTACCGCAGTCGAGGCCATTGCCGGCACTTCTAAAATGTTCTGTAATTTTAAGTGCTAATTCTCAGCAGTGAAGGAAAACATCGTGAGGAACTGCATGTCTGAGCAATAAAAATACTTCGAAGACATATTAAGTCCGCCAACACGCAAAGGAGTAGCGTGGCGTAGTCGTCCTGACTCCAAACCCCACAGAAATGAAAAGAGGCCTCTGCTCAGCTGTGGGACATTTGTAGGCTGTTACTTTCCTTTTTAATAGCATTTGATTCGAACTTTTAGACTATTTTATTTAAATTATTTATCATCATCCTGCTTATAGTCCAAAGCTGGATATTAGCCTCTTTCTTGAAGTGCGGATTTGCATTGCAAAGATTGCAGTACCACTTCGATTTACGTTATCGTTTTAAAATCATATTAATCCATACTATCCAAAATAATATCATCAATGCGAAAGTAACTCTCTCTGACCCTGTGTCTATTTGTTACCTTTTCACGGATCAATCGTTGAACCGATCTTGACGAAATTCGGGACAGAAGTAGCTGGCGTCCCGGAGACGGACATAGGATACTTTTTTTTTTCAGAAAGAGAAAGAGTTCCCACGGTATTTTTAAAGAAACCTTAATCCAAGCGTATGTAGCCGCGGGCTTCAGTTAGCTTATAAATTACGGAACAGATACAAATAAGACACCAAACTTAAAGATCAACCGCTATTGTTCTTAAAAACATCGCGGCTTGAAAATAACCCGGTTCGCTAAAATAGTCAGAGCAAACAACTAGGTCTTGTGAAGTGTCCGCTGATTCTACGAACGAATCGCGGTCTCAGACTGTACAGTCCATATAATATTTTACAGAGCAAAAATTTGATAAGTCAATAAACACTCGTATTTACTAATTCCAGTTTCAAGAATTACGTTTTCCTTGATATTTACCGAGAAGCGTGGCTATCTGTACAGTTCGTTATGCTAAAATTGTAAACAAATACTTACGTGAAAAATATATGCAATGGATTGATAATTTTATTAATTATTGATTAAATTCAAAATATTATCTTCAAAAACAATAAAAACGATTACACTTAACCCAATATTATTAATATGCGTTTATGAATTAATAATAATATCCAGTGTGTTATTATTAATTTACAGATAAGAAATATTTGTAAGTACAATGATATCATGATGTAAAGAAATCGAATTTTTTATACCTTCGAGACCGATACGAAACTTTAAAAATGTTATTAGAAGTTTTAGTATGTTCTAGTGTTCAATCAATATTGGTTCGAATAACTAGAAAAAAGTAAATACATTTTGTGCAAATGCCACAAAAAATTTTGTTTTTTCAAAAGCTTTTGTAGATCTTCATATTTTTTAAATGACATCAGTTAGAACTGATATAGCAAACTACTATACTTTGACTGAAATATCACTTAGTGATGTGGCTTTTATTGCATACTTTTTAGAACTCGTTACGGAGGTGATTTATTTAAAGTTTTAAGAAATTATTATTCTAATAAAATAATTTAAAACTAAAATTTTTGCTGACATGAAATATTTTTGACTTTTGGAGAAATCTCCATCCATAGCCATAGATTGTCCTCGCCGCCATAGACTATCCTAGAACAAAGGACGAAACCATTTTAGCCACCTTCAGTCCGCTTCCCTATGTTGTCTGTAATACAGAAGTTGTATAATAAATAGAATAATTAACTGTAGAATAATTAACCGTAGAATAATTAATTACCTCGGTTGCTCCAAAACGCCTAAACCAAAACGAATTTCGGTCAAAAAAGTATCTGCACCCAGATCAATGTGACTACCGTCGGGGGATTTCTCCATACGGAGGGTCCGCATGGAGTGAGTTCCCGACCCCCGCATCCATATTAAACTCAGCTACACCGATCACTCCTGTTGGGATTCGACCAGTCGAAATAAACGACTACGACTTCTTTGCGATTTCGCCGCCATCTACTTTCAACTTTTCCAGTTATTCTACGGTGAAACAGCAGTGTGCAAATATTACTGTGTTTCGGTTTAAAGAGCACCGAGAGCTAGCGTGCATATGAGATCACTGGGCATATAAGATTTAAGAACTGACGACTCAGGGTTACGGGCGCAGTATAGTGTCAGACAGAACTGTTCTGGGTGACACAGCATTTGTTATTGGCAGATGTTACACTTCGCATCAGGTAAACGCTTTCCTCGTTTCACTTTCTACAATAAAAAAAAACCTTTTGCTCGTTTCATTACTTTATCCAATACAAAAAAAAAAATGTCCGCCCTCAGGAATAGTAACGGTAAACCTGAAGACAGAATTGTCGCAGCAATGCGGTACCAACATGCAGTGAGTGCCGCCACATACCATCCTATCCCTATTCCGACACAACACGATCACACCATAGCAACGGAATCATTCGCGATGCTGCCGCAACTCAGGCTGGTTTTCCCAAACTATAATTATGATTAGAAGAGTCATTAAAGTTTCTTGCGCCATTACTTCTCCAGCTTGGTCAATGCAAAAGTTGAAAACGTCTCCCCCATCGAAGTAATTGACCGTGGTTCGGCCTCTCTCGGGCACTCTCGAGTTAGTTAACGCTCTGGGTAACGGTCCAAGCCGAGGTTCCGTTCCCTCTCAGGAGTCCTTGCGCTGGTTGCCCTTAAATAAAGGTCGGCCGAGACCTATCAATCCGGCGAAGCTTTAAAAGCCCTCGGGCTATAGTAATGTAATGTTTCAGCCTATAAATGTCCCACTGCTGAGCACAGGCCTCCTCCCATTTCTGAGAGGGTTTTGGAGCTAGGAAGAATCCGCCACTGGCCTGCACATGTCTTCAAAATATTTATTATTTCTGAGACATGCCGGTTTCCTCACGATATTTTCCCTCACCGCCGAGCACGTGGTAAATTGGCACTTAAAAGTGAACACTTTTCTATTTGAAAACTAGCTGGGCCCCGCCGTTTCACCCGCCGTTTAAATTAAACGCTGTAGGGGTCGTAGCGTGATTTTATATAGCCCATAGCCTTCCTGAGATTAGCGCGTTTAACCAAACAAACTCTTCAGCTTCGTGAACAAAGTCTATTCACTCTTTAATCACACGTGTACACAAAACAAAACTGAAAATTACTAAACAGTCCATCTCAATGTGTTGACTGTCGAGTGTAACCAAACAATGCCTGCGACTTCGACTGCGTGAATTTCAAAAATTTGCGGAGAAATAAAAATTTGCTCTGAGACTAACTTAGGCCTAAAGAAAAGTGACGGTAATGTTTTTATTGAATTTCGCTATTTCTGTGTATGTTTCAATTTTATTGTTTAATATTGATACTTTATTATGCAGCAAGTGCTCGTAAAGTAATTGGAGAATTCAATTCAAGTACGAAATCGTGTTTTTCATTTGGTTTTCATCCGTTCAACAAATGTTTAGTGTTTGAATTGTGAGGTGTAAAGTTGCGATAACCAACCCAACGCAATTCTACCTATTCGTTCGGACAGTTAAACAGATTTCTTCATTTGTATATTTACGATGTACAATTTCCTAGCAAATAAGTCAACATAACAGTTTAGTTTGAAATAATTTGTCAAAGTTTAATGATGCTCCAAAGTGACATAACCGTGTGAAAAAATAGACAACGGAGTCGGTCTAAAAATAAAATTATCACACTAAATATCTTTTAGGCATTTACTGCAAAAAGAGTACGAAAGGCTAGTCATAGATTTGTTAGTGGTTCGAGCTCGGTCTGAGGAGAATTTAAAAGTTTTGTAAATTCGATGAATTCTCAATTTTATTAGTAAAAGTTTTTAGTTTCGTGTCAATAGTAGGCACCTTAGTTGAAATAAACTAAAAATGCCCGATATAACACCACCAGACATTATTAGGGCAGATGAAATGCGAAGAAATGGTCATACCTACAGATCTATTGCCGCCAGACTGCAGCAATCAATTTCAACGATTCATCGCATTATTCGACGGTACCGGTTGACTGATTCTCTTGTGAGGAGGAGGGGCTAAGGCAGTCAAAAGTGCACTTCGAGGAGGGATGACCGTTTCTACAACTTCGAGCTCGCAGGAACTCGCGGGTAACGGCTGTGCAGGCCCGAATTGAGCTTAAACATTGAATTAAAAATTTTATTAATTATATGAAATGCTTATTAAATTAATATCAGTTTTAATTACTTATTAAGTTTTTGTCGTCATTGTGTAATTTAATCAAATGATCAACGTTTTAGTAGAAATCGTTTATACTTTTACAAACCATTTACATTTAAGTAAGAAAGAGAAAAGATATAGTTGATATTTTTTTGGAGAGTACTAAACAAAACTCCGTAATAATACTAACGGAGTAATTAAACGGAGTATTTTTTTAAAGAAAGTGACGCGACGAGCAAATTGTTCACCTGATAACGCACCGTTGTTCGGCACATAACAAATTTTGTGTCGCCCAGAACACTTCTGTGTGGCACCACACTACGGTCGTCACCCTGAAATATCAATTCTTAAGTCTCATATACCCGGCAGTAGTTACACTAGTTATTCGGGGCCTTTAGACCGAAACTTTAATGTTTGCACACTACTGCTTCACGGCAGAATAACTGGCACTAGTACTCACTTAGGCGGATTCCCGTTCCGGGATAGAAGTCTTAAGTAAATTAACCTTTATAACAGTAAACGGAAAACTTAGAGTAGCTTATATTTTTGTGTTTTATTTTTATATCTGTCGGATTTTCTTCTAAATCAAAATTTTACATAGCCTTTCTCCTTTTATCCCTGTTAGTAAATAACAACCAGCAAACGTATAGTCACGCCTTTTTTTCTCATATAAGGGGTAGGCAGAGGCCGCTCACGTAACCCACTTTTCGCCCTCGCGGGAAACGAGATATGACGGGTGGTGAACCACGACGCCGCTATTTTGGTACGAGTCAAAAAATTCTTACCACCCGTTGCGTTCCCACGAGTAGTATAGTATACACAGCTATACCATATTTACTAAAACTTGACAGAGGGAAAATTAAAACCAGAAGATGAGCAGCAGCGTCTTCGTGGAACATCTGAATAAATAAACTGCGGTTGCCAACCCGCCTGCCATGGGTGGCAACTATAGCAAAATCCCCCCAAAATTATAGCTACAAGCTTTTGTGGCAATCTATGGGGGAGGCCTATGTTCAGTGAACTAGTGATAGGCTGAAATGATGATAATGATGATGAAAGTTGCTGAGGATATTTTTGCCGTCTCCATAGTAACATTACAAAAGTAAGTAAAATTACCGCCTAAAAATTAGAATTATTGAAAAGCCAGCCTACACTCTTTCCTCTGTTATCGATAACCTCGATTTAATACATATAAGACTTCTACGGTTCGACCTTATCGCTTAAAATAATAAAAAAACACCTAACTATCGAACATTAGCATATAAAGTAAATGTCGCTTGGTTAACAGCGAATTTTTTTCTAATTTTAAATAATGTCTTCATTAAACATCCGATTAAAATTTAAATTTTCTGAATGGAAATTCGAAGCAAATTGCATTACGATTGGAATTTTCTGAACGCAAAGTCGAAGCACAAATTGCATTAAAATTGGAATTTTCTGAACGCAAAGTCGAAGCAAATTGCGCTAACTCGTTTTGTGTTCGTTGAAGAGTCGGCATCTGTTTACTCTAGTGTCAATCACGTCAGCGGGGATTTACTATGCTAACAGAAGATGACTGAGTTTCTGATGTGTGAGAAACATTTGTTTTGTATATAAACGCCTCGGGCTTCAGGGAAACATCATTGTTATTAACGAAGCCGCAGACAACACGGCTACGTCTGATAAAATATTAATTGTAGAGTAATATATTTTATAAACTGACCTTCACAATGATTAGTCAAGCCGGTGAGTTATTTATATATTTATTATAATATATAGACCTATGAGTTAATTAACATTAGGTAGAAAATGTATTTGTTTAGAAGCTACACTTGATTTCAATATACCATGCGTAAAATATAATTTTAAATTCCCAATAGTTGATGCAGTAATTCATTGCAATAGTACAGGATATAGCCCTTGGCTTCTGCGCCGCGGGTCGCGGGTTCTATTCCCGCACGGGATAAATATTTGTATGGCCTACAGATAGTTGATCCGGGTCTGGGTGGTTTGCGCATGTGGAATTTATGCCTGTAAAACCTACCCACGACACAGGAGAAATCCTACTTTGAGCACCGTTTTTTAAAGGAAAAAGTAATAAATAAAGAAATATGCACAAACAACCAAATGCGAAAACCATAGATTTTTGTTTTTGCATAAATGTTGAATCCGGCTGGGATTCGAACCCGCGAGATTGAGGGCGGCGCGCACAGTCGACAATCACACCGCGTACACAAGATACGCCCGCGTTCCAGGGCGGTTCTCACCGTCCGACATACAAGTTGACAGTCCGAACGGAGGTCTGCAGCCTCCCTCGGACGGTCATTAGATGACTTAAATTTGCAAGTTAGTTAGGGGTTTATATATTTATTTATGTTTGGGTCAAACCAAACCTGGCCCGCGAGCATAGTAACCGATGAAGCTGTAAAAGCCAAAAAGGCTAACAGCAATCACATCACCGAAAATAAAAGAACCCAGCGACCACAGCGAACAAGTCAGTTACGCTAATTATAACGCCGCTCGGTCGTCTCCACGTTAAAAAAAATAGTATCTAGTTATGATGATGATGATGATGATGATAATGTTCTCCTAGCCGATTTCGACCACGGCGACAACTTCCGAATACTGTCGAAAGCCATCAACTGCGCAGGAGATATTATAGTGTACGCGCAAACACAGAGGCACTCACTCGCCCCAAGCTACCCGCGCCCGATGTAACGCTGATGCGATAAGATCGGAGGTAGGCTAGGATGCAGTGTCAGAAACACGGGGACAATCACAACACAACCAGACACGAAAACCAACAATAGTTGTTTTAGCACAAATGTTGGCTCAGGCTGGGAATCGAACCCACCACCAAATGACCACTAGGCCACGCGGTCTTCAGAAAAGTAATATTTCGCATTACACATATGTCACAACTAATTTCCCGTGCAATTGCGTTTGCTGACACAGCATTGCAATAACAACAAGAAATAAACGATTAAAGAAATACATTGAGATATCTCGTAAATAAAAAAACAGCGATAAAGATTACAGATTTCTTAAGGGATTAAACAGGTAATAAAATAAAAAAATTATAATATTTTTTTATTTGATAAAGTGATGAAACGCTCAAAACGTTCACCTGATGGTAAGTCATACGTCCGCCCTTAACAAATGCTGTGTCACCCAGAACATTTCTGTGTGTGTGACACCACACTGGGCCCATCACCTTGAGACAAAAGTTCTTAAGTCTCATATGCCCAGTGATTACGCTAGCTCACAGTGCCCTTCAAACCGAAATACAGCAATGCTTGCACACCACTGCTTCACGGCAGAATAACTGGCACTGGGGTGGTACCTACCTAGACGGATTCCTGCATAGGAATCCTACCACCAGTAAAGTAATGTTGTGTTTCATTCGTATTATGCTTTTTAATATTACAGGTGTCCTGATTTTGATTGCTTTCCACTTCTCCGCTACCTCAGCGTTACCGCCATGCGTCTGTACCCGCGAACAGAAAACTGTATGCGGCTCCGATGGACAAACCTACAGTAATGAATGTATGTTGAACTGCGCCCGAGCCATTAACCCACGCCTAACCGTCCAAAGCGTGGGCAGGTGCAAGAGGGAGGCCCCAAGCTGCTTCTGTACCTTTGAGAACAATCCACTCTGCGGTACCGACGGGCAAACGTACTCCAACGAATGCGAATTACGCTGCCAACAGGCCGCGGAGCCAAACCTTCGTGTTAGTTACGCCGGCGAGTGTCGTAACAAAAGACAAGTGAACGTCGCGAGCCTCTCCCGCTGCACTTGCCCCAGGGTGACGAAACAAGTGTGCGGTAATGATGGCGCCACCTACGACAACGGATGTCTTTTGAACTGTGCCTTGGAAGCGAACCCCGGTTTATACGTGCTCCACGGCGGACCGTGCGACGACAGTGTCAAAGTCGTCGAGCAGGCCGAGAACAACCCCTCGTGCATGTGCACTAGGGCCTACAGTCCCGTGTGCGCTTCCAACGGCGTCACCTTCGGTAACGAATGTCTAATGCAGTGCTCCGGTACCCACCTCACCGTACAGAGCTACGGTCCTTGCAACGGGAACTAAACACACGCGGGATATTTTGTGTAGATGTTAACATTTTATTGATAGAAATGTGTGAAAAAAAGTAGAAAGTAAATTAATGCTTAATGGTGGTTATTTCAGTTTAATAACATATACAATGTTTCGATGATTAGAATTTAATGTCATATAATTTTGAATCACCTTTGTTTTGCACTGTTTTGATGGATTTACAAAACCGGAAAATAGCTATTTATATCTGTTTTTGTTATTATATCCTCAAATTACGGTATATTGTTAAAATAGTTATCAAACACAAATATATTGCAATTAATATTTATAATAAAGTAGTCTCGTAATTAATAATCGTAAATTGGTATATCCATAAAGTTAGTAATAATTAATTAATAATAAGTTACAGACATAAAGGAAAAAGAAAAAGTAAATAACGTTTTTAGTTTTTTGGTTAAAAATTTGTAAATTTATTTTGTTGTATTTCATAGTGACCAAAAAAAAACAGCTATAAAATTATTGCATTTCAAATTCAAATGTCCAGTTTGACATAATGCTCACTCTTTACTAGTATGAGTCTATATGGGTGAAATCTCAAAAATTAATGGATAGATTGTACTAGACTCTAAATTGTCACAATATTTTGATATTACAATATTCCAGAAAGAACATACTTATACTAAATTCTAAAATAAGAACGCATTAAAAAATCTGCGCACGTTTTGTGAGTATATTACAATATCAATATACACACAGAGAAGGGTTATTTTAGGTTTAACATTAACTATCCGCCTGATTTTATTTGTCTATTTGTTAACTAATGCCAAGAATGAACAAATACATATTAATTTTCTTTTAATTTGTTTTAATAAATTTGTAAAAAAATCTTTATATAATTAGAATCCTACTGACTTTCGACACTGCTTAGCAACTGAACGAGATCGTCTTTCTCAAAATCAGTTTTTCCCAAAATGATGATAATGTTAATCTGATATTCATGATTTCAAATTACATTCTATGGATGTATAATAATATACATAGGATGTAATTTAAAATATTTAATTTAATTGGATTTGATTTGATTACCGACAAGTGTCCGGCTGAGTAGCGACTAAGTTAAGTTAAGTTAAGTTACTGGTGGTAGGATTGCTATGCAGGAATCCGTCTAGGTAGGTACCATCCCAGGGCCAGTTATTCTGCCGTGAAGCAGTAGTGTGCAAACATTACTGTGTTTCGGTTTGAAGGGCACTGAGAGCTAGCGTAATCACTGGGCATATGAGACTTAACAACTGATGTCTCAGGGTGACGGGCGCATTGTGGTGTCACACTGTTCTGGGTGACACAGCATTTGTTATGGGCACACGATGCACTTACCATCAGGTGAACGTTTTGCTCGTTCCGTCACTTTTATGAAATAAAAAAAAAAGGTATTGTATGGACAGTCTAATTAAGTTTTACTAAGAATAATGCCATAATAGGCAATGCTGTCACTATTCTGCTCGTGGAAACGCACTAAAGAGTAAGAATTTCTTGAATCGGTCAACCAAAATGGCGGCGAAGTAGCTCTGCCAACGGCGGATCCAGGGGGGTGGTCATGGGGGTCATGACCCCCCCCTGAGCTGGTTCCATGACTTAGGTGGACCACTAATTGAACATAATGATTTTATTTATATATTTTGTCACAAACAAAAAACACAAATATCATCCAGGAAAACATTTTATAGAATGTGCGGGGAGCTAAATATTTTACAATTTTGTTCGATGAAACAACAGATATATCACATATCTCACAGCTGAGCCTATCATTCCGATATTTGCATGATGGTATAATTAAGGAAGATTATGTGACTTTTGTGACAACTACGATGCTCTTAGACGCGAAGACAACAATTCAGGTGACATAGAGCCTCGATTGACAGGTGTAGCATTGGCGAAAATCGTTGAAAATCTGTGTACCAAATTTAACTTAGATTTATCTGGTGTGTGGGGATTGTAACTGACAGCTGCCCGGTTATGGCATCAGATACAAAAGGTGCAGTGCAGGAATTGATGAAAATAGCCATTCATGCTAAACGTTGCCCGTGCAACAACCATATGCTCAATAACTCATTGGCAAGATCATCCACAGTAGTTTCCTGTCGCAATACATCTGGCACAATGAGATAAGTTGTGGCATTTGCCAATGCATCCGCTAAGAGGCATGAAATTTTTAAAATAGAACTCGGAGTAAGGATGCAAGGTATTTGTTAGACACGTTGGGTAGAGAGGCATGATGGGCATCTTCAATTTCAAGGAGACAACTTAGTCAAAATTTGTAGCGCTCTGGAGAAGATTTCTGCTTGACAAGACAATAAAACTGCCAATGATGCGCATTGCTTGCTGCAAACATTGCGCAGTTCTGACTTCATTATATCCTCCATCTGTTTAAGTGATGTATTAGGTGGGTATTTCCCTAAATTATTTTATTTCTTATTGTTTGGCAAATGAACTTATACGGGTATACTAAACCTACTTTAAAATAATGTTGTTGTTTTGTTAATATTTTATACTACGAGTACATACCGTTTATATTAAGTTATAAATTCTTAGTTTATGCACTACAGTCACAGTCACTTACTTTTTTATTTTTCAGGTACTACTGTATCTTTAAGCAGAATACTGTAATAGAACTCAATTGATTTTAAAAAAGCTACGGACGCTATTAATGATACTCTAAGTGTTTTACAAAATAAAAGAGAAAATGTGGACGTAATCTACCGACAGCTTTTTTAAGAGGCTAAAGAAGTAGCTGAGCAGCTAGATGTAGAAATTAAATGCCCCAGAATAGTATCAAAACAAATGCATAGGGCCAATAACCAACCTGCTCAATCTGCTGAAGAGTATTTCCGCAGAGCTATATACATCCCTCTTTTAGATTCAATAATAAGTGATCTCAAGGACCGCCTGTCTCCTGATGTACTTAATTTCTTTCAGCTAAGCGTTTTCATGCCAAAAAGCGAATATAATAATGAAGACATTGAAACTGTGAAACAACTAGCTACCGACTATACATTATTACTAGATACTCGTAACACTCCAGTTTCTGTCATTGTGAATGAATATCGGTTGTGATGGTGAAGTGGCAGGCGTGGCAGCGGAGCCAGGACATACCGCAGTCGATTTCTGATCTTATTTTAAATTGTGACATCGATATGTATCGTAATATAAGAATTTTTTTATGTATTATGGCTACACTAACTGTCAGTGTAGCGACAACAGAAAGTTCTTTCTCTACGTTGCGCAGCATTAAATCGTGGCTAAGATCTTCAATGGTTGAAGATCGCCTAACCGGACTGGCACTTCTCCACGTTCATAAAAACGTACCCATTGACGTAAATGACGTAATAACGCGTCGCGGGAGAAGACGTAAAAGTAAAATTGATTTTGTTATTTAAATATATGTACGAGTATTTTGTCTATTTCTATTTTGTTTGTTGGAAACCCTTGTCGTACCACGTCTTCACTTTTGCGGAGTTTTGCGTCATACCCCTCGACATACCTCTAGCTGTTATGACAAATCATTCACCACGGTTATGGAATATAAATAGGCTGCCTCATTCCGTGCGTGATAGTGCTTCTCTGGAAGTCTTCAAAAGAAGATGGCAATATGTACGTGTATATGTACAAGTTATTATGTGTTAAGTTTTTCAAGTGTACAATAAATAATAAATATTTTTAAGTACAGTACTTACGTACATTAATAAAATACCTACTTTTTACTTGTATCTATTGTTATCAAAATTAAATT
Organism: Luehdorfia chinensis; assembly: GCA_019845155.1. Lineage (NCBI taxonomy): Eukaryota > Metazoa > Arthropoda > Insecta > Lepidoptera > Papilionidae > Luehdorfia > Luehdorfia chinensis. Next base: position 4,318,287 of record JAHVAK010000003.1, on the reverse strand, counting down.
ATAAGTTCTTGACTTGATCACGACTATGTGACCCCCTCCTGGCGCAAAAGCTGGATCCGCCCTTGAGCTCTGCCTACCCCTTATGGGAAAAAGGCGTAATTGTATGAATATATATTAATTTAAACGGCTCTTGAGGCACTTTAAAAATTCACGCTTAGACATGAGATAATTAAATCTCATGCCCGGTAATACAGTGACGTCATCCGGGCCTATTTTAGACCACGGCGATAATTTCATTAAAGTTTCATCGCAATCGGAAAAATTATATACGGGACAAACAAACATTATTGTTTATATATATAACGTTAGAAATTGGTTTGTTCCGCTAAGTTTATTTATCGATTAGTTTATTTTAGTTATTTTCACAGCATAATGTCTTATGGTATTTTGCTATGGAGAAATGAGACTGACGTAGAGGTGATTTATGTTTTGAGAATAAGGGCCATAAGATCTATTTATAATCTTGGCTCTAGAGTGTCTCTTAGAGATAAATTTAAAGAAATTCATATCTTAACCATGGCCTCTCAATATGTATATGAAAACGTTATGTATGTACATAAAAATATTAATCACTTTAATAAAATGAGTGATGTTCATAATGTGAATACCAGGGACAAGCACAAATTAATTATGCCAGTTACCCGACTTCACAGAGTCAGTAACTCTTTCATGGGGCAATGTATACGTTTTTACAACAAAATCCCAGAAAGTGCACAGTCTTTCAATAAAAAAGTTCAAACTATTTGTTAAACAAAGATTTTTAAGAAACCATTCTTAAAAAGTCTTTCTTATAAAATGTTGTTATTATAATATTAAGGAATACATGGATGATGATAACCCCTGGGAATGAGGTGATCGCTGCCAAGCTATTTCTACATATTTATAAAACTGCTGTTATTGTATATTTAAAATGACTGAAAAAAATAATCCCGCTGGGTTTCTTACTGGTTCTTCCCAGGACAGAGGCATTTCTTTGCGAACCAGTGTAGTTTAAAAAAAATGACGTTCAATAAGTATTATGTAAATGATCTATATTGAATAAAAAATATTCTATTCTATTCTATTCTATTCTAAGTTATTGTTAGGAAAACGTTTGTAAATTGTTTAAAAAAATGTGTTGTATAAGATCGAGACACATCAGCTGCCGCAGCGTAAACCAAACAAGTGACGGAGGCGAGACCTTGACCTGACTCTTAAAATAAGTTGAGATCGAGATAAACATTCTTGTTGAATGTCATAGGATGACCAAATCAATCACTAGTCCCATGCATTGTAATGTATATTTTTAACACTTTACAATAGCATATGTATCAAGGACCGTGTGGCATAGTGATTAGAGTACTTGACTTCTACCCGGATTCTGTGTCCGGGATCCCCAGTCGAAACCCACATTTGTGCAAAACACAAATCATTGGTTTTCTGGTAGGGTTGTGTCGTGACTGTTCACGTGTGAGCGTTACGTTTTTTTTATTGGATAAAGTGATGAAACGAGCAAAATGTTCACCTGATGGTAAGTGCAACGTCTGCCCATAGCAAATGCTGTGTCACCCGGAACATTTACGTGTGTCACCACACTGCGCCCATCACCATGAGACATCAGTTCTTTAGTTTCACATGCCCAGTGATTACACTAGCACACAGTGCCCTTACATCCCGAAACACAGTAATGTTTGCACACTACTGCTTCACGCATAGTAATTCTACCGCCATAGGGCACGGGTAGGTTAGTAGTAGCGACGTGAGTGCCTGTCTGTGTACGCGTACTTTAGCGGCACTATAACATCTGCTGCGCAGTTGACAGTTTCCGTCAAAAACCAGTCGAAAACCGGTCATGTGAACATTATGTATCAATACAATTAATAATTAATCTATATTTTTTAATTAAAAAATGCTTTCTATTTTATGACGGACAAAGTGACGTGACGAACAATACGTTCACCTGATGGTAAGTGCAACGTATGCCCATAAAAAGTGCTGTGCCATCCAGAACATTCCTTTGATATACTTAATATATTTTTTATGTTACAGAGATGCAGGATTTACTCACGTTGTTTCACCGCCGAGCACGTGGTAATCAGCACTTAAAATAGCAATTAACAAACTTTGTGGCGTCGGCACCGGGATTCGAACCCAGGTCACTCGCGTACAATATCATTTAAAGCGAGCACCTAGCCGTAAGTATTAGGGCCAGTTATTTTGCCTTGAAGCAGTAGTGTGCAAACATTACTGTGTTTCGGTTTGAAGTGCTTTAAGAGCTAATATAATCTAACCGATAGGGTAATCTTAAACTATAGGCATAGGGGACTTAAAACATATGTCTCTCTACCACCCCATCCCATCCCGTGGGTGTTTTAAAAGTCGACAGAGGGAAAATAAAAATCAGCAGATGGGCAGCAGCATTTTCCTAGACAATCTGAATAGTTAAACAGCGGACGCCAACCCACCTGCCAAGCGTGGCAACTACGGCAAGATCCCCCCGAAATGAGAGCTAGAAAATTTTGTGGTAATCTATGTATTGTGACAACTATGTTGCCAAATAAGAAGCTCAAGAAATATTCGCATACGTCCATAATCGCGCTATGAAAGTTTTCTGAGATGCGAACTATATATACAACTAGCGATTCGCCCCGGTTTCGCACGGGTAGATAGATATTAGAAAGATAAATTAGTACTTTATTTGGACAAACAGAACAACAACAATCCCTTCACTAACATTTTTTGTAGCGACTATGCTCATCGGCGAATCTGCAGCCGGTCAGGTAACATTAAGTTACCAAAATAATGTTTTATTCATGGGAACGTAAGCCATGAAAGTTTAAGGGCTCAGAGCTTCCTTGTAAACAATATTTGATGTCGTGTTAGCAAAATAAAACATCCGCTCTCGACAGCTGCGCAAAGGGAGCCGCGCACCTCAATGATGCCCAAGTCGCATGAAACCGGGCGGTGCGGCGTTCGAGACCGCGGCTGCTGTATTTATTATAGAGCGTTTCAAAGTTTTAAATTAAAAAAAATATAATTAAAATTACGAACCATTATTCAATTGTTTCTAGTTTACAAAAAAATTAATGAGTAGATAGGTAATCAATAGAACTTAGTCTAATCGCGAGTAGCGCGGGCAAGCGTATGGCTGTTCGCTCACACCGCAGCATTTTTCTTACTTTTAGCATTTTTATACCCGTCGTAACTTCTAAACGATATTCGAAATAAAGATTCCGATTCGAATAATTTAAAGAGGAATTTACATGTACATAATCAACCTTGACTATAAAACTATTTAGTAGTATAAGGATTAATATTATGATACGAATGTCATCATCTTTCGATTCTACCCTTGTTTTGATTGACTAATTTGAACAAAAAGTGGTTATTGTTACTTAACTATAATGGTTAGACATATAGCGTTGCTGACTTTTTTGTGAGTAACGATGAGTACTATGAAAATGTAGTACATTATTTTCTTTACCATTAATAGTTTTTGCAGCGCATAATGACTTTAATCAGTAAATTTTTGATACCTTCAGTTACATCATAGCAATTTTCGTAGGAATCTCGTTTTTTTTTAAATTAAATTTAACTCATGTTATTCGGTGATAATGTAGACGTATATAGGTGAAAGAATTTTTAAAATCGGTTCAGTAGTTTTTGAGTTAAGTCATTACAACCAAACGTAAAAATAAATCAAATCGTTCCTCTTTATAATATTAGTTTAGACAACTAAATTTTACTAGTTGGAGGAGACGTCCTCCCCAGATCAGACCACCCGATATGGCGGGTAGCTACCCTTTTCCTTGGCAACATCATTCGCCAAAATGGTGACCCCGACGTGATGAACATCCCGCAGCCAGCTTCTCATAACCACAGCAATAACGTCATCGGCAGCCATCGCAGTCACAGCACAACGCGTGCTTCCTAGTCTCTCAGCCACTGAAGATCACAGACGGCCCATTCTCCTCAGGCTGACTCCTGCGGCATCAACACTTGTCTCCATACGTCTCGACGCACTGAAGACCTGGACACATGTTCACCGCAATGCCAGACTGCACCTCATCGCCTGACGTCTTAAGTTTTTCACGCTAAACTACGACTTCCAGTCACAGCGGGGGAGTGATGTAGTGACATCTATGTCGCCACACGAGAAGCTCAAAAAATATTCGCATACGTTCATAATCGCGCTATGAAATTTTCTGAGATGCGAATAATATATACAACAACTAAATATTACTAGACGTCCCGTCCAGGAGGGACGTCTAGTCCTCCCCAGATCAGACCACCCGATCTGGCGGGTAGCTACCCTTTTCCTTGGCAATATCATTCGCCAAATATGCCTTATTTCTAGGGGAGGCATATGTTCAGCAGTGGACTAGTGATAGGCTGAAATGATGATGATGATGATGATGAAGTGTACACGCAAACACTGGGGCACTCTCTCTTATTCAAGCGAGACATCGACAGCACTAATTTTAATGAACATTGACGATATTGCCTACATCGAAAATTTTAGGAATGTACATACTATATGTCCTACATTATTTTATCATCTTCATTTCCGCCCACAAGTCCACTGTTGAACATAGATCTCCATAGATGGCCACAAAACCCGGCCCTGAGCTACCTGCATCATGAATCTCCCCTACACTGCGTTTGCTGTACGACGTCGCCATTTGAGAACCTTTCTTTCCCAGCGGTTATCGGTTCTACGAACTATAGGGCCGGCCCGTTGCCACTTCCACGTGGCAACTTGCACAGGAGCATTGCAGCTGGTGTTGCTAGGCGTCCCGATTTGCGCGGGACGTCCCCATTTTCTTGGGTCTGGTGACACCGATTCACCCTTGATCGGGACGACAAATGTCCCGATTTTTCACTAACCTCTAAATGTAATCTAGTTTAAGTTTTATTTCTTTTGTTTGTGGTACTAACAAATGGTATAAACGATTCAAAAAAAACCGTTGTTCTAGCCATTGTTACTGTCCCGATTAGACAACCAAAGTTCCGATAGTTTTTACCTTCCGTCCCGAAATGACACACATGACCTGGCAACACTAATTGCAGCGGATTCTCCGGACGCCGTAATGTAGAAAATCTATCATACAATCAAAACAATGTTTAACTTATTTTTATTTATCTATTTCAATTTTGCGAGTATATACATCGAGCGGTATTAAGAGAATTCTGAGAGGAGATAGAAATACGATAATGATAACACTAGTATTTAACAATTGAAAATATTTTATTAACGTAAAGTTTTATAAAAATAGGTTTAGTTATCTCAATTCACTTTCACATGGGCCAGAGTACTTAACTGTGAGATGGGTACCAGAGCACCTCATTAAGCATTCGTTATAAAAGGTGACGTCATTTGAGGCGCAAATCGGATTTTTTATCCTGGCACATGTGCAGGAAACGTTCTCAGCGTGCTCCACCACCTTGACACTGTGGTCACAGGGTCCCACGTTCTCTATATGAAGTTCAGGTATTATTCTGCCAGCGCAATTTAGTAAACAAGCGTTATCATATGTCTTACCGTCGCTTCCGCACACACGCTTGGCGTCGCGGATACATGCGCACGATGTGAGGTCCACTGTGTCGCCTTGCGGCAACTCGTCGTTCGGTGGCACTGACTCTTCGCAGCTGCCTAATCTCTGCACAGTTATACTTGGGTGGGACGCTTGTGCACAGTTCAGCATACACATGTTACCGTAGGTTTGTCCGTCGGAGCCGCAAACTGGTTTCTCTTCCCTCGTGCAGATGCATGGAGGTACGGCTATCGTGACAGATATCTTCGCAGCTATTAGGAACAGTACACCTGAAACAATGACATGTATCTTTGAGTATCTTTATTATGTTTTATTAATCTAGATTGTCCTCTCCTGCGACGTTAATTGAATTTACATGTTACGGCTAGATATCGTCGATGATTTGTTAGTGACGACCGCATGGCCTAGTGGTAGTACCTGACTTCTACGCCGCGGATTCTGGGTTCGAATCCCAGCCGGAGCCAACATTTGTGCTAAAACACAAATTGTTGGTTCTCGGGTCTGGTTGTGTTGTGAATGTCCCCGTGTTTCTGAGACTGCATCCTAGCCTACCTCCGATCTTATTGCATCAACGTTACATCGGGCGCGGGTAGGTTGGGACGAGTGAGTGCCTCTGTGTTTGCGCGTACACTTGTGGCACTACAATATTTCCTGCGCAGTTGATGGCTCCCGACAGTATTCGGAGGTTGTCGCCGTGGTCGAAATCGGCTAGGAGAACATCACATAATCACTCCTCTTTCACCACCACTTCGTAGAACTGGGATTAAGTTGTGGGGAATTTAACCAGAGTGTGTACACTTTGAAATAGCTTGTATTAGATATTCGCCATGACACCATATATTCGTATATTACGATTTTTTACACCAAATAATTATTGTATACATACATACAGTCACGTCTTTTCCCATATAAGGGCTTGGCAAATGCCACACAAGTAGCCCACTTTTCGTCCTCGCGGTGAACGAGACGTGACGAGTGTCAAACCACGTCGCCGCCATTTAGGTACGAGTCGAAAAGTTCTTTCTCCCCACGAGCAGTATAGTGACAGCATTGCATATTATGGTGTTATACTGCACGAATAAAGGCTGTCCGTACGATACCTTAGTCGCCTCTTACGACACCTCGGCAGGAAAGAGGTAGATGCTATTCTTCTCTGCCGGATACCTGTCGGCTGACCTTCTTGGTTACACGTTCATCTTATGCTCTCAATATGTAGTAAGTCCATAAAAATCATCTGTTTGAAAATCTTCTAATGCATGAAAATAGAGTCTCAGATACTGCATTCTGGAGAAAAGGTAAAGTGCCGTGTTGTATTGAAGGGGCAAGGGTTAAAACCCAAGATTAACGATGATAATAGCAAAATTATTCGTTTCGATAATAAACACAACAATACAATACACTTTATTGCACACCGTAACAATCAAAAAATAAAATACAAATGCATACTTTAAGGGTAGTGGGCAGTCTTATCGCTAAAAGCGATTACATTCAGATAACATTTGGATGGACAGGATAGGATATAGCCAAATATAATTTTATATTTTTTTACTCACCGAATTTTAAGATCATTTTGGAGATCAAATTTCAAATTAGGACAATTCAAATAAAATGTTATTAAGTAAGATTTGTTAGTTTGCGTCTGTGTCACGCCGTCTTAATTAATGTCACGATAAACAAGAGCACATCTTTATATAATACTCACACAACAAACAGACGCACCCGAAACTCGACACGCATCGTTACCGAAACATCCGTATCTTCAACACTTATCTCGTGGGTTATAGGTTCAACCACATAAATAATGCTATGCTCTGTTTTTTTATTTATTTATATTTTATGATATATATTTTCGGTGATGTAATTGCTGTTAGCCTTCTCGGCTTTTACAGCTTCATCGGATACTGTGCTCGCGGGCCAGGGGCCCGCGTGCCAGGTCTGGTTTGACCCAAACATAAATAAATAAATAAACTCCTACAACCACCTCCAAATTCGGACTGTGTCGCGTTCACTGCGTCCTTTCGCGATTTCGAATATCTTAAATATTTATCTTAAAGTCGTCTAATGGCCGTCCGAGGGAGGCTCCGGGCGTCCATTCGGACTGTCGACTTGTGTGTCGGTAACTCTGGGCGGTGAGAACCGCCCTGGAACATGGGTGAATCGTGTGTACACGGTGTGATTATATATATATTTTATGATATAATATATTTTCGGTGATGTAATTGCTGTTAGCCTTCTCGGCTTTTACAGCTTCATCGGATACTGTGCTCGCAGGGCCAGGGGCCCGCGTGCCAGGTCTGGTTTGACCCAAACATAAATCAATAAATAAACACCTACAAACACCTCCAAATTCGGACTGTGTCGCGTTCACTGCGTGCTTTCGCGATTTCGAATATCTTAAATATTTATCTTAAAGTCGTCTAATGACCGTCCGAGGGAGGCTGCGGGCGTCCATTCGGACTGTCGACTTGTGTGTCGGTAACTCTGGGCGGTGAGAACCGCCCTGGAACATGGGTGAATCGTGTGTACACGGTGTGATTATATATATATTTTATGATATAATATATTTTCGGTGATGTAATTGCTGTTAGCCTTCTCCGAAATCGGCTTTTACAGCTTCATCGGATACTGTGCTCGCGGGCCAGGGGCCCGCGTGCCAGGTTTGGTTTGACCCAAACATAAATAAATAAATAAAAACTCCTACAAAAACCTCGAAGTTCGGACTGTGTCGCGTTCGCTGCGTGCTTTCGCGATTTCGAAAATCTTAAATATTTTAAGTCGTCTAATGACCGTCCGAGGGAGGCTGCGCGCGTCCATTCGGAATGTCGACTTGTGTGTCGGTAACTCTGGGCGGTGAGAACCGCCCTGGAACAGGGGTGAATCGTGTGTACGCGGTGTGATTATTGACTATTGCGCGCCGCTCTCTACGGCGGTCGCGCATCGTGGTGCGTGTTATATTAAAGCTATTGATTGTGTGTACAGTGTGGCCTGGATCGTGACTGACAGTATCGTGGTCAGGAAGAGCTGAGACGTCCGTGTCGTCTAGCACGTTTCGCGGGCGACGTTTGCGTTCGGCCGCGTTTCTGTTTGGTCGGTAATTTGCTGCTTTAACCACCAGCGGGTTTGAATGAACCGCGGCTTTTTCGAAAAACCGCCGTGATAATTCTCTGAAGTGTTCAGAGATTAAGGACATTTCGCAGTCGCTGTGAAGATCTATATTGCGTTGATACCAACCGGCTCCGGTGGCAGTTCGCAAGAATCGATTTTGAACGCTCTGTAACTTCTTTAATTGATTGCCCGTCGCGTGAGCGAAAGCGACGCAATCATAGTCCATTACGGGTCTTATGCAAGTCTTATAGAGGCGAAGTTTGTGTCTTAAGCACATTTTACCTGAGGAGCAAGTTAATGGGTATAGACGGCTTGAGATAAAAGCCGCTCTATTGCGTTTGTATGTTTTTTATGTGTGCAGCGAACGATATCGCTGCGTCTAAAGTGACCCCGAGGTATTTGACGCTCTTTTCCCAGGGAATAGGGCGTCCGAACAGGGTGATCGTGCCTAGCTGATTGTTGCCGATTGAGTGACATCGTCTAGCGGGCTTTGGTGTGCCCCTTGAGAAGTATATCGCTACACTTTTCTCGGGGTTTACCTCTAATCTCCATTTCCGGAACCATTCGCCTAGGCGATCGGCTGCGGCTTGGAGTTGAATCGTTATGTAGCCATTGTGCTTGTCGGAATAGTACAGGGCCGTGTCATCTGCGAAAAGCGCAAGATTGATTTTCGGGTCTTTAGGGATATCGACTGTATAGCGAGAAAAGGAGTGGGGAGAGGCAGGATCCCTGAGGGACACCCGCTCGGAGAGGGCGGCTTGAGGAGCGCGTTCCCTCTACCCGGAAGCGAAATAGGCGGTTAGACAAGAAGGCTCGTATGATGTTCACGAGTCTGTCTGGCACTTTAGTGTGATACAACTTGTAATACAAGCCGTCGTGCCAGACTTTGTCAAATGCCTTTGCGACATCGAAAAATAAGGCCCCTGTGCCTACAGGCTTAGGGCAGTCATTTAAATTCTCTAAAATGTGCTCCGTTAAGCGGTGCACTTGATGAGTACACGAGAATATTATTTGTAAGGACATAGTCTTTTAATCGACTGAGTATAATTCGCTCATAAATCTTAGCCATCGAGTTGAGGTTATATTTTATGAAGCAACCCCTTGTAGCTCAGGGGCTAGGCGCTCGCTTTAAATTTCATAGTGCAATTTTAAGTGCCGATTTACCACGTGCTTTCAGCCCGCATCGGAGCCGCGTGGCGGAATCTTCCCGGCTCCAAAACCCTCTCAGGAATAAGAGAGGCCTGTGCTCAGGAGAGGGACATTTCTAGGCTGTTACTTACTTAGTTACTTTTTTACTTTACGTAATGAGTAACTAGGTACCAAATGTTTCGTGATGAGAGAAGTTTGAAAATGTCTTGCAGTGCTTCTGAAACATTAAAACATTCTCGAGCTTTGTTTTTGTATATATATTTTTTTTATTTGATAAAAGTGACGGAACGAGCAAAACGTTCACCTGATGGTAAGTTCAACGTCTGCCCATAACAAATGCTGTGTCGCCCAGAACATTTCTGTGTGACACCACACTGCGCCCGTCACCCTGAGACATCAGTTCTTAAGTCTCAAATGCCCAGTGATTAGGCTAGCTCACAGTGCCCTTTCAAACCGAAACACAGTAATGCTTGCACACTACTGCTTCACGGCAGAATAACTGGCGCTGGGGTGGTACCTACCTAGACGGATTCCTGCATAGGGATATAATAAATAGATAACAAAATGCGAATAAATGGTTATCATAAATCTCTAAACATTGCAAGTGAAGGAAGATGAGATTAGAAAGCGGTCTAATCTCATCTTCCTTCACTATTACTTCAAAGCAGTCGCAGGACAAAAATCTCTCCCAAATAAGAAGGATAGTCCTAAGATCCAAGGTTCCATACTGTTATAAAAGAGCATAGAATAATTAAAAGTTGTTGACGACCCGAAACAGGGAGGCAGATATTTAATGCTGTCACCACACGGCAACGTTTATCATTGTTTTAAAATTGTTTGGCTGTCGTTACAGCCAAAGAGCATTGAACGCCAATCACGTGCAGTGTAACGCGTTTATGATTCTGTCGGACTTGTCGAGGCATTGCAGTGCATCAATTATGTTCGCGGAGGCACACACTGGTCGCTTTCATGTCATAATGCGCAAGAAAATAGCCTCACCGTCTCAAAAGTCTCGTAATGCACCGTTTCTGGAATGCGTGTGGTGGCGGCTCGTTAAAAGAATACTACCACTCCATCTCATCCAATGGATCTCGTAAAAGCCGAGTAAGGAATAAAACTGCACTGTGCACCCAACAAAGCATGGTGGCGATGGGCTCACCACCTATTACACCAAGTGCATTATATTGTTTTGGACGTGGATTGTGGCAGTCATCTGCTTTTGCAGTGAGTGCCCAGTCTCTGACTACCCCTTATGGGATACAGTCGTTATCTTATGGATGTATGTATGTTCCGGAATGGCACCAGTTGCGTCCTGGACGTGTTAGTGGACAAACTGGATACCCGACATATGAAACATTGGGCAAACTTTCATATCTCAAAACGCCTCTAACACACATAACTAACATAATTTTTAAGTCCTTACTTATTCAACTATGGATGAAATTATAAAGATCTGAAATAAATGTTTTTAAACATATTTTTACTCTACCGAAGATGATGTTCAGTTCTTAAAGCTACTTTAATTTGAGATAAGTATGAGTTGCATAATGTCTCGTCTAGGTCTTCTCGCGTAGATACAATATTCTAAAGGAAAAATATGTAAAAAAAATGTATTAAGTATCATATATTTAAACGAAATACAAACGCTACGTAAATTTGACAATTTTGTATTAAAGAGCTGTGCTCATTAACGATAACATTGGCAAATAAAAAATAAATGTTTATGTGAAACATATTATGATAAATCTTCTCAGAACCGTAAGATAATCAACAAATTATTGTTATTGTTATTGAACCAATTTACATACATACATACATAAGATCACGACTGTATCCCATAAGGGGTAGTCAGAGACTGGGCACTCACTGCAAAAACAGATGACTGCCACAATCCACGTTTCACCAAAACAATATAATGCACTTGGTGTGATAGGTGGTGAGCCCATCGCCACCATGCGCTGTTGGGTGCACAGTGCAGTTTAATTCCTTACTCGCCTTTTACGAGATCCATTTGATGAGATGGAGTGGTAGTATTCTTTAAACGAGCCGCCACCACACGACTAAATATGAATAATTTGTGTACTTCCCAACATAAACTCGTTTAAACCTTGACGGTAAAAATTTAGTTTATAATGGCTTAAGTAATAGACTAAAATAGTATTTATTTGCCGGAATATTTCATTATGATTATAGGATATGCCACATAAGCTTTCTCTGTGGCTAGTTACACATAGTAAAACTTATCTCCTGATAAAATGTACACGTCTCCTATTTTAGATCATCATTTTATAAGTCCAAAAGTTTTAGCGTAACCGAATGGAATACAATATTTATTACATACATAAGATCACGACTGTATCCCATAAGGGGTAGTCACAGACTGGGCACTCACTGCAAAAGCAGATGACTGCCACAATCCACGTTTCACCAAAACTACGAGTATATAATGCACTTGGTGTGATAGGTGGTGAGCCCATCGCCACCATGCGCTATTGGGTGCACAGTGCAGTTTTATTCTTTACTCGCCTTTTACGAGATCCAATGGATGGAGTGGTAGTATTCTTATAACGAGCCGCCACCACTTTATTAAGGTTATTTTATTGGATAAAGTGTATACTCGTAGCTTTGCCTTTTCATCGGATACACAATAACCAGCAAAAGCATACATACTCGTAGCAAGCATAAGCAGCAAAAGATCAACGTGAACTTGATATTAAAAATTAATATTACTGGTGGTAGGATTCATATGCAGCAATCCGTCCAGGTAGGTACCACCCCAGGGCCAGTTATTCTGTCGTGAAACCGTAGTGTGCAAACATTACCGTGTTTCGGTTTGAAGGGCCCTGTGAGCTAGTGTAATCACATGGCATATGAGATTAAAAAACTCGCAGGGCGGTGTCACACAGAAATGTTCTGGGTGACACAGCATTTGTTATGGGCTGACGTTTCACTTACTATGATAAGGTTTTGTTCGTTTCGTCACTTTATCCAATATTTTCCTTATATTCCTGTTAACCACTTCAACTAAGCTTAAAACTCTTGTGCTAGGAGATGGTTCACCACAATAGTTGAATGGCAGGCTCGATCCTGCGACGGCACTTTATCCAATAAAAAGAAAATATGCAATAGAATTAAACATGTTACATGAGTAAACATTCCTGGCCAGACAATCTATAAGCTGTGCACGCATATGAGTATTTACGCCATGGCTGCTCAATTCACGGGCTGCATACGCACTATGAAACGGGTTCCCAAACTATGTTCCGCGGAACAAAACTGTTCCATATAATCAGAATCGTGGTTTCGCCATCTTTTGTATAGTCGTATTTAATTTCCAAATTATGTTCACTGGTACACATTTAAAGATCTTTTACTATAAATCAACTGACGGGTGATAGCTAAGCTCTTCGCATTAAATTCCGGATGATAGTCCAGCGTTCCGCAAACATTTCTGGCTTCGCGAAGTGTTCCATTGTAGAAAATTTTCGGAAATCCCTAGTTTAGACAGATTATTAAAACATTTAAACATATGATTAATGGTGTTCTACAAAATCTTATTTAGAGTCCAATTGTCATCTAACCGTAGTCTTTTCCAATATACATTATAGACTGTGGCCTATGACAAAGTTTTCAATAATCAATAATTCTGCTACGATACCGCAGAATATAATCGCAATAATATTCTTCGCTTCGGAACCGGTGAAACAAACATAAGGAAACTGTTCAAGTTGCTCCCAATTATTATTACAACATAGATAAATTTTATATCAGAAGCGTTTGTTTTTATCGAGTTAAGGTACATCTATTATTAGAAATTATGAAATTAAAAATTATTAAAAAATATGAAACTTCTTTTACGGACCTACTTATTAGCAGACCATTAATGGGAGCACCTTATGGCACGCGCAAGCCAGACTTATGCAAGGAGTCGTAGCATGTATTATGGATTCGCCTATTGCGAGAGCTCAGAATAGTCGTGTGACCGTAAATTGCTTTTTTAACTTACCGTCATATTATAAGGCTGCATAGAAAGGAAAAGAAACCTTTCGGAACAACGATATAAAATTAAAGATTTCGTACTATTATCTTAAGATGCTTATTATTGTATTCTATCGTATGCTGAGAGGTTATTTGCCACTTTTTATCATTAATAATTATATTTATAAAATACTTTATTTTTTATTACAAAACGAGCTGCCCCATACTAGGGTTTCTCCTGTATCATGAGTAGGGTTGCCAGTGATAAAGTATTAATGTTATTTCCGGCAATTGTACTCTATAGATTATAAAATACACGTCACGTACAAGGGGTAAGCAGAGATCACACCTGTAGTCCCGACGATTCGTGACGGATGGCAAACCACGACAACCTAACACCCATTTTGGTACGAGCCAAAAAAAATCTTTCCCCTCATTGCGTTTCCACGAGCTGTACAGTAAGGGCATTGCATAGTTATGGTGTTATTCTGCACGAATAATGCTGTCCGTCAATATCTTAGTCGCCTGTTACGACATCTCGATAGGAAAGAGGTGGGTCCTATTCTACTCTGCCGGACACCTATAATGTGACTGACAACAACTTCATCTGAAGCGACTCGAGAGCAGAAGCGCCTGAATTATCTCGAGCGTGCGCTTTGTACTCGACTCGTCAAAGTCAAGCGATTTCTCTAAATAATTTTTTCATCATCATCATCATTTCAGCCTTTCATTAGACCACTGCTGAACACAGGCCTCTCCTATGGATGGCGATAAAAGTTTGTAGCTCTCATTTTTGGTTGGATTTTGGCATAAGTGTCACACTTGGATGGCAACCGCAGTTTATTTATTTTGTTGTTCCAGGAAGACGCTGCTGCCCATCTCCTGGTTTTAATTTTCCCTCTATTGACTTTTACGACAACCACGGGATGAGATGGGGTAGTAGATTCTCTTAAGCCATCACCACACTGGACAAAGGGTTAAATAGGTTGTCTCTATTATATTGATACTGCACTTGTAGGTCAATAAAGTTCTTAAGGCCTGTGTACATAAGCAAATCTCTATTTTTATAACCAAACATAACCTATGGAACTGCACTTATTAAGGTCACTGATGACGTAAGAAAAGCTATGGATGAACAAAAGCTAACAGGGGTGGTGCTTGTTGACTTTTCAAATGCTTTCAACACAGTTGATCACGATATCCTTAAACCTTACTTACCTTAGATTTTCGACCCCAGCGTTGGATGGGTTTTCATCTTATCTTCGCGGTCGCCAACAGTCTGTCCGCTTAGGTCAGCAGTGTACTGCCTGGTCGGACGTTGAAACAGGGATGCCGCAAGGCGGTATACTTTCTTCTATAATGTTTTCGTTATTTTTTAATTCTATCACCTCAGTTGCTAACTGTTCGTATCATCAATTGCTTATTCAATCCTTAGTTTTACCCATCATTGACTATGCAGATGTGTGTTACCCGGACCTATCCCAATCCCGTCTTGATAAGTTAGAGCGCCTTCTCAAAAATTACATTAGATTCATTTTCGGTTTACGTAAACATCTCTTCTTACCGTTCTAAGCTTAGGTGGCTTTCTATTGGTCAAAGACGTTGCTCCAGAATTTTATTATTATTGTATTTTGTATTAACTAATTTCAATTCTCCTTCATATCTTAAGAATACTTTCCAATATCTTCACTCTGCTCATGACAGAGTACCTCGTTCCATAAACCATCTTAAGATTTGCATTCCACAACATAATACTGAATACTCTTCTTTTACTGTTCAAGCTACACTCCTCTGGAACGACCTTCATCATAAAATCAAAGAGCTCCTAATAGAAACATATTCAAGAAATTAATTCGAGAACATTACCTAAATGATCAGTAACGTTATTCGGCGTATGTCATTTTCGGTTTTTATTATTTCATATATATATATTCCTATTAATGTTCTAATTATTTGGTTCCTATGTAATTGTATATGTGTTTATATACGTATAATTTATATATGTATAATTTATTTATTATATATGTAAATTATATATTACATATAAAAATAATCATAAATTTATTTTCCTCCTTTTTTTATTCTTTGGTTAGCACCTGCCTTCTACTTTTCACCATAACAAGGGTTGACATGTAGAGAATGCCAAAAGGCATTAAGTCTGCCCATTGTAGACCTTAGCTTAAGGTGCAAGCAATAAACAATAAATAAAAAACAATCAAGAACCATCTTCTTGATTTTTTTTTAATTTTTTATCTTTATTTCCATAAACACATCTGATTAATTTTAGATAACTATAAAAAAATACTGATTGAAAACAAATTAGCTTCAGAACTAGTGTAAGTGGAAACCTATTGAATATTACTTAAAATTATATTTGTTAAATTCAATATTATAAGCATGTGTCAATACTATATTATATAATATAATCATGACCTTAACCATTATTAATAGTTAATAACAAATTAAATGACATACAATCACGCCTATTTCCCATATAAGAGGTACGAAGAGACTACACACGTAACCCTCTTTTCGCCCCCGGCGGGAAACTAAACGTGACGGGTGGCGAATCACGTCGCCGCCATTTTGGTCCGACTCAAAAAAAAACTTACTTTCCATTGCGTTCAGAAGAGCAGAATAGTGACAGCATTGCATATTATGGTATTATTCTGCACGATTAAAGGTCTTACGTCACCTAAGTAGGAACGAGGCAGGTGCTATTCTGCTCTGCCGGACACTCGTCGTCGGACGACTTCGATCGTGAAAATTTTATTTCACATAGGTTGACTTTTTCTAGGATTCATTTTACTTAAATAATAAGACCAAAAAAGTTCACCGTAACATTGCGTCTAACGGATCGACTGACTGAAACATCATGATCTGAGTACTCATTTTTGAACGCAACCTCAAATGTCAATATTGTTATCTAAAAAAACTTAATATAAATATCTTTTTGGCGGCGGATCTTTACGACGAAATTGCTTTATTAAACCAATTATATAATCGAATATATACACTTGGAGGTTTTGTAGATCCACTCACTGCACAAAAATGGCAAATTGTTGACATTTTTATATATAATTAATGATGATTTATTATATACTCGTAATTAATGTGACATAAATGCTGATTTTATAAATTTGTATAAATAAATTTTATTTCTCTTGTTGATTCTGGCTACTTTCATAGCGAGAGTTTTTATGTGATGAATATATTAGATGGCGGCATAAAAGAAACGGAGGGCCATGATATCGATAAAAAACGAATTGTAATGTCTAAACTTACTAAACGAAATATAGATTGCACATCTTTGCAATCTATATTTCGCTTCGGGAATCCGTCTAGGTAGGTACCACCCCAAGGCCAGTTATTCTGCTGTGAAGCAGTAGTGTGCAAACATTACTGTGTTTCGATTTGAAGGGCACTGAGAGCTAGCGTAATCACTTGGCATATGAGACTTAAGAACTCATGTCTCTGGGTGACGGGCGCAGTGTGGTTTCAAACAGAAATGTTCTGGGTGACACAACATTTGTTATGGGCAGACGTTGCACTTTCCATCAGGTGAACGTTTTGCTTGTTTCGTCACATTGTCAAAAAAAAATAGTGTTTTTTGAAAAAATAATTAACATATATATATAAATAAAGTTTCAGCCTATCAATGTCCCACTGCTGAGAACAAGCCTCCTCTCATTTCTGAGAGGGTTTTGGAGCTAGACATATATATAATAATACTTTATTTTGGTACAGTGTACTTTTATCCTACTACTTATATCAACCAATATACTTTTTTTGGTCAAGTAAAAGGTGGTAACCCTAATCGTGAGTGCGTGACATTAATTACACAACCACGACACAACCAGACCCGAATACAAACAATATGTGTTACTGTACCGGCGGCGTATAACACAGATACTCTTAACCCTGGCTCCCGCAGTCGTTATTTTAAACGGTTTTTTTGCGTCTGACCTGGGAAGAACCAGCAAGAAACTGCGAGTCGAATATGTCTTTAATATCATCATCATCAGTTCAGCCTATCATAATCCACTTGCTTTGCTGAAAATAGGCCAGCCCAATAGATTGCCACAAAACACGGTCCTGAGTCACCTGCATCCATCGACTTCCCGCAAAATCGTGCAGGTCGACGCTCCATCTAGTGGGGGGTTGCCAATAGGGACCATTTCTTCCCTAACGGTTTTCGTTCTACGAGCTATATGGCCGGCTCCTTGCCACTTCAGCTTGCTAATCCTTAGGGCTACGTCGGTTACTCTAGTTCTGCTGCGGATATCATCGTTACGGATTCTATCTCGCAGAGAAACTCCGAGCATAGCCCTTTCTTTATCTCGCTGAGTGACTCTGAGCTTCCTCATGCGGCCTGCAGTGAAGGACGACGTCTCGGTTCCGTATATCATCACTGACAACACGCACTAGTTGTATACTTTTGTTTTGAGGCATTGAGGTATACTCGACGAGCAGATGAGACGCAGTTTCCCGAACGCTGCCCCGCCGATTTAGATCCATCGATTGAACTCTTGGTCGAGGTTGGACCTACTTAGTCGGACAATCTGTCAACAATCTTCGTCTTGTCCATGCTCAGCTTAAGACCTACCCGTTGGGATACACTATTGAGGTCATTGAGCATAGTGCTGAGGTCCTCCAGCGATTCTCCCATTATTACTATGTCGTCGGCAATTCGTAGATGCCTTTAATATGAAATTTTTAAACTTAAATTTCTATGACTCGTGTTTTATTTTTAGCACATATACGGGTGAAAAATTACCAACCATTGTTCGACATTCAATGACCGTATATACTTTACTATGTGTAAGTATATACGGTGTGAATCACTAGCGGCACGCTAATGATGGCCGTGTTGACTTTTGTATGCTCATGATGTTTTGTAAATATTCACAACTACATTCAAAGGAACATTGCTGAATTTTAGTGACAATAGTGACGTGGAGTACGTCGTAAAATTATAATTTACGGAATCAAAATATTTATATATGGTTTCAATAAAGAATTTGTCAACACGTTAACTGGGTCATTGGATTCCCCGCAAAAACGCATGTGCATATATACGATGCCACTTACGTAACGAGGTTTTATACGAAGGAAATGTTAGTAATGTTGCTAAACTATTAGAGGAGTCACTTCTAGAAATAACTACCTCGATAAATTAGCTTCCTATTCAGCTTCATTTAGACCATAACCAACGGTTAAACCTGAAAAGTATTTTATTTATTTAAAAAAATTATATTGAATGCGGATGTCTTACCAGCCAATTTTTTTTGTAGCCGTCCCGTTTTTGGTTTATTTAATTTATTTTTACCATTTTTCACTGATAGTTTTATACTTTTATTGTGCAATACTCATTCTAATGTTATGATGATTTTCGACTATGTCGAAGGAATGTATTCCGAATAACTTCAGAAGCTACCAGCAACGGAGGAGATATAAAAGTGCCACAAGTATACGCGTAATCACAGCTCCTGATGCAACGCTCATGGTGTAAGGTATGGTACCGGAGGTAGGCTAAGGTACACTATCAGATACACGGGGGGACACCGTATCACTAATACAGCCGTTTCTTGTTCGAACAAAAAAAATCTTCATAGCTTAATGTTGCAATGCCGATAAGAAGTTTGGTAGCCTATAACCTTCTTCAATGATCAGGCTATCTAATGCAAAAAGATATTTTCCAATCGAGCTAATAGTTACTGAGATTAGGCTGTTCAAACTTACAAATTCTTCCGCTTTGTTGCAGGAGTAAGATTTCCATCAATAGTTAAAACAAATACGACAATAGCAGCAGCAGCATCGTTCTGGAACATCTGAATAAATGAGTTGCGGTTGCCAACTAGCCTGCCAAGCGTTTCAACTATGGCAAAATCCCTCCAAAATGAGAGCTACAAACTTTTGTGGCTATCTATGGTGGAGGCCTATGTTCGGCTGTGGTCTTGTGATAGGCTGAAACGATGACGATGACGATGACGATGGCGATGGCGATGATGATGACAATGACGAATAGTGACGATATTAAACAATTTATCTAGCTTTAATTTATTTAATTCGTTACAAGACCAATACATAAGGAATAATTTACAAGACTTAATTAATTACTATTACGTATGAGAAAGAAAGAGAGAAACTTATTGTTTTTGCCACTGCAATACAAGATTAATGTTTGTGACGACCACGCGGTCTCGTGGTCAGAGTACCAGGTTCGAATCTCAGTTGGAGCTGACATTTGTACAGAACCAAAAATTGTTGGTTTTCGGGTATGGTTATGTTGTGATATATGTGTGCAGTATCAGAGACACGTGGTCACCATGTCTTCGGTAATTAGGTAATGAGGTAAGGTAAGAAATAAAGGTAAATAAAATAAGGTGAAAAGGTTGTTCGTATATATACCTATAAATCATTTTTTTATTTATTGTTGGAACAATAAATGTCTGAGCAAAGCGCTTTGTTAGTGTCCGAAGCTCTTCCACTACATACAGTTGAAATTTGACCGTCTGGTCGAAAGGTGGAAAAAAAGGGTAATTAAATAATGACATTTCAAATGAGAAAACTCAATTGGCAAAAACTAACAATATTTTGGGCATGTGGGTAATAAATGATAAGCCCATTCTTACATCACTAATTAAAGATAGAAGCTGTGGTGTGTTGGAGGCGCAACAAGATATACTAATTCGACTCATCCCCTGGGTTTTGATAAAATCAATTAAAGATAGGAGCCGTTAGAGCTCCCCTGAGCTTAAGGCCCCTGCCTTACGCTAAATTTCATAGTACGCGAGTAACCGGAGTTTGATCCCCGGTGCGAGCACCGATCTCTATCTCTCTCTATCATTTACCACGTGCTCAACGGTGAAGGAAAACATTGCGAGAAAATCTGCACGGCTGAGGAATTAAAATGTTTCGAGGACATGTGAAGTCCGTCAAAGACTTGACGGACTCTTCTCGGGTCTAACAATTACAATTATGGGAAATGTTACTTCCGACAGAAAGCAAATTATATCAAGGAAAAAATACAGATCGACGACCGCGTAGCTTAGTGGTCAGTGTAGCTGACTTTTACGCCGCAGGTCTTGGGTTAGAATCTATAGATTCGTGAAAAAGAAATGTCGTTGGTTTTTGGTATATGTGATTTTTTTTCTGTAATCACGCACTCTCGGTCCAGACAAATCCTCGGCGGCGTGTTTTTTTAAAAAAATACTCAGCTAACAGATGATCAGCTTTTGGGCTGCCTAGCGTGACAGCAAATCCTCTCTACTTGGAAAAGGCTTAAAACCATGAATCTTATCCGAATCAAGTTTATACGAAACGCACAAGCAAATAAGTAGAAAAAAATTGAAAATTATTATTAAAAATTTGATAAAAAGAAATAGTTAAATTTAAAAAATAGTAATATTTTTAATACCAATATTTTTAAACCAATATTTTGCTCCAATATTATGCCGTGTGGTAGCGGCTTAAGAGAATCTACCACCCCATCTCATCTCGTGGGTGTCGTAAAAGTCGACAGAGGGAAAATAAAAACCAGGAGATGGGCAGTAGCATCTTCCTGGAGCATCTGAACAAACAAACTACGGTTGCCAACCCGCCTGCCAAGCGTGGCAACTATGGCAAAGTCCCCCTTAAATGAGAGCTACAAACTTTTGTGGCAATCTGCAGGGGAGGCCTGTTCAGCATTGGACTAGTAATAGGCTGAAATGATGATGATGATGATGAAATGTAACCAATTATTTTGATATTTTGCCGTAATATCATAGCATAATTAAAATATTGTCATAATGTCAATTCCAAAGAATCAGAAATGAAAAGGACAGCCCCTTGCCCTATAAAAAAATTAAATGTCAGTGGAAGGTTGAAAGGTCAAAGTCATTAATTTGTGTTGTCATCCATTTTTGTATATTGATATGAGGTAACACACACAATAATCATAATATAAAGACAGCCGACTTGAGAATTTTCTTCTTTTGAATTTGAATAAAAATATTATTATTATTTATTTATTAATGGAAACAGTCATAAACTATTTTCCAGTGTCAAGTAACATATCCAAGTATATAAAAAACCCAGAGAAGTCCCATAAAAAACGGTCCAGCCGTTTCGGAGATTAGCCGGAACAAATAGACAGCCAGACAAAAATTATAAAAACTTTTTTTTTCTTATAAATACCGTATATACTTTCATATATACTTTCATCAAGCCGATAGGTGTCCGGCAGATTAGAATAGCACCTACCTCTTTCCTACTGAAGTGTTGTAAGACGCGACTAAGGTATTGTACAGACAGCCTTTATTTGTGAAGAATAACTCCATAATATGCAATGCTGTCACTATACTGCTCGTGGGAACGCAATGGGATGTAAAATTGTTTTTACTCGTACCAAAATGGCGGCGACGTGGTTCGCCACACGTCATGTCTCGTTTCCCGCGGGGAGAAAAGTGGACTACGTATGTGGCCTCTGCCTAAACCTTTCTATGGCAAAAAGGCGTGACCGTATGTACGTATATACTTCATGTATATACGTTACAAACAGACATTTAAATTGCATTTATTTCTATAGAAGATATTGCAGTATTATTGAATGCTCGCTGAACATGATACTGTATAATTGAGTTGTTCTGAACTAAGTTCTAATTACAGTACTCGACAACAATCATGTCTTTACAATAAAACTATTTATAACTACTTCATCTTAAGGAGTCTGGCCTTCAATAAAGGAAACAACATGTTACGGAGTTACGGTTGAGGTGCAGGCTTGCAAAGCGTTGCGCCTCATTGTTAAAACAAGAAACACTTAACAACGTCGAAACAGGGTGACAAGGTTGTAAGAGAAGAAGGCTGTAGGATTATTACGCAGGAATCCGTCTAGGTAGATACCACCCAAGGCCACTTATTCTGCCGTGAAGCAGTAGTGTGCAAACATTGCCGTGTTTCGGTCTGAAGGGCACGGAGAGCTAGTGTAATCACTGGGCATATGAGACTTAAGGACTAATGTCACTGGGTGACTGGCGCAGTGTAGTGCCACATAGAAATTTTTTGGGTGCTGCAATATTTGGTATGAGTAGACATCGCACTTACCACCAGGTGAACGTTTTGCTCGTCTCGTCACTTCCCTTTTATATAATAACAATTTTCTGTCTTTACGCAGGGATGTAGTAAAGCGCCCGCAACGTCGGGTTAAAAATAATTAAAAATCAAAAGCAAAAAATTTTACTAAAGATTTTTTTAATTTCGGTGAAGTAATCGCTGTTAGCCTTTTGGCTTTTACAGCTTCATCGGATGCTGTGCTCGCGGGCCCGGGGCCCGCGTGCCAGGTTTGGTTTGACCCAAACATAAATACATAAATATAAACTCCTGCTAAACATCTAAATTCGGACCGTTGCGTTCGCTAGCGTGCTTGCGCTACTGTGAATATCTCCATAAAATTATTATCTGAAGTCATCTAATGACCGTCCGAGGGAGGCTGCGGGCCCCCGTTCGGACTGTCGACTTGTGTGTCGGTAACTCTGGGCGGTGAGAACCGCCCTGGAACACGGGTGCATCTTGTGTACGCGGTGTTATTTACGATAGCTGCGCGCCGCTCTCTACGGCGGTCGCGCGACGTAGTGCGTGTGATGTTAAAGCTATTGACTGTGTGTACAGTGTTGTTCGGATCGTGACTGACCGTATCGTGGTCAGGGAGTGCTGAGACGTCCGTGTCGTCTAGCACATTTCGCGGGCGACGTTTGCGTTCGGTCGCGTTTCTGTCGGATCGATAATTCGCTGCTTTAACCACCAGCGGGTTTGGATGAACCGCGGCTTTTTCGAAAAACCGCCGTGATACTTCTCTGAAGTGTTCAAAGAGTAAGGGCATTTCAGTCGCTGTGAAAGTCTACATTGCGTTGGTACCAGCCGGCTCCGGTGGCATCTCGCAAGAATCTATTTTGCACGGTCTGCAATTTCTTTATATGGTTGCCCGTCGCGTCTGCGAACGCGACGCATGCATAGGCCATTACGGGTCTAATGCATGTCTTGTAGAGGCGAAGTTTGTGCCTAAGGCACATTTTGCTTGAGGAGCAAGTTAATGGATATTGTCGGCTTGAAATAAAAGCTGCTCTATTTCGTCTAAAGTGACCCCGAGGTATTTGACGCTCTTTTCCCAGGGAATAGGGCGTCCGAACCGGATGATCGTGCCTAGTTGATTGTTGTTTTTGTAGTAGGCTTTGGCGTGCCCCTCGAGAAGTATATCGCTACGCTTTTCTCGGAGTTTACCTCTATTACTAAAGATTTACTGGACTGACGGAGACAAAACGAAAAATACAATTTTGGTCTTGAATTGAATTTTCCAATCACTGAACACTTTCACGAGCACTTGCTGCATAATAAACTAATAATATATTAAACATCAAAACTAAAAACAAACACTGAAATTACAAGATTCAATAAAAACACCACCAACAATTTTTGAGTTGGAGCCAAAAGTTATTTTATTTCTCATATTCAACTTATATGATATTCATAACCGAGGCCCAAAATTAAAGCAAGAAACTTTATTTCACCAAATTATTGATTCTACTGATTATGACTTACGAATTATATTAGGGTTGTTTTTCCGGTAAGCACAAAATGTTATGTAGTTAGTTTGAAGCTGATAGGCGCATAAATCATTACTTTCTAGTCATTTTATTTTATAGAAGACAATACTGTAACTGAAAAACTAAAAGCTCTTCTGATTGTTTTACTTTAGCCGTTATTATTATTAACATATTTGTGCCAAAAAAGATATATTGACGATTAATTGCTATGTTATTAATGTACAAAATAAAATCTCATGACTCAAAGATACCCCGGGGGAACCCTGTGTGATGAGTGGAAATTTCAACTTCCATTTTCTTTAGTTCTTATTATTGAAATGTGATGAGTGGAAATTTCAACTTCCATTTTCTTTAGTTCTTATTATTGAAATGCGTTGAGTTTTATTAGTTAACAGCCCTTAAATAATTTTTTTATGATCAAAGTGACGGAACGAGCAAAACGTTCACCTGATGGTAAGTACTACGTCTGCCCATAACAAATGCTGTGTCACCCAGAACAGTGTGACACCACAATGCGCCCGTCACCCTGAGACATCAGTTCTTAAGTCTCATATGCCCAGTGTTTACGCTAGCTCTCAGTGCCCTTCAAACCGAAACACAGTAATGTTTGCACACTAGTCTTTTAGCATATAGTATATATAAACTTGTAATAAAATCTCTTTGGCTGCACTATTTGTATGGTTGGGCGGTTTGGATATCATTAAAAAGTTTACATTTCAATTATAGAAACAAATTTGTAAAATGTTGCTTTCAGCTATTTTTCATTTGTTTCTCTTTCTGTCAAATGAGTAAATTTAATGAAAAAAATTCGATGCATTTTAATTTTTATTACCAAAAATGCAACGGAAGCCGCGAAATAAATTTGTTACGTTAATGGACCTAATGTAGTGTCAGTAAGAACTAGCACAAGTTGGTTTAAGCGTTTTCAATCCGGGAATGTTGATGTCAAAGATACACCTCGCTCTGGTCTGCTCTGGCCTATTACTGATAAAATGGACGCATTTTTTCGAAAAAGTGGAGCACGATCGGCATATCAGTAGTTAAGACATAGCTGAAGAACTTGGGAATTGACCACAGAACAGTTTTGACCCATTTGAAAAAAGCTGGGTACACAAAAAAGCTCGATGTTTAGGTGCCACAGGAGCTCATTTAAAGAAACCTAATGAACGTGTACTCATTTACGATTCTTTATTTAGGACGTAATGAAAACGAACCGTTTTTGAAGAGATTGAAAAGTGGATCACGTACGACAAGAACGTGTGAAAAAGATCGTGCTTGAAGGTCGGTCAGGCTTCACAGTCTGTGCCAAAACCCGGGTTAAGCAATAAGGTGATGCTGTGTGTACGGTGGGATTGAAAGGGCGTTGTTCATTATGAGCTTTTACCGCCGGGCAGAATCATCGATTCGGATATCTACTGCCAACAACTGATGAGAATAAAGCAAGAAGTGGAGAGAAAGCGGCCGGAATTAATCAATAGAAAGGGTTTTTTAGCACGACAACGCTAGACCACACATATCTATAGTCACTCAGCAAAAATTAAGAGTGTGGCTGGGACGTGTTAATGCATCCGCCACATAGCCCTGGACCTTCATATTTTCACCTGTTCCGGTCTCTTCAGAGTTATTTATGTAGTGTCAGGTTAACATC
The DNA here is from genome assembly GCA_019845155.1 of Luehdorfia chinensis. NCBI lineage: Eukaryota > Metazoa > Arthropoda > Insecta > Lepidoptera > Papilionidae > Luehdorfia > Luehdorfia chinensis. Next base: position 4,292,287 of record JAHVAK010000003.1, on the reverse strand, counting down.
AAGAGAGGACTGCCACAACTGCTTGTCGCGTTTTGCTCAGAAGTCCCTAAAATTTCTACAGCAACGGGATCATGTCACTACCTTCAAGATGGCAAAAAATCATCGAACAAAATGGCACATTAATTACAGTATTATAATACTGTAATTAAATGTAAATAAACATTGAAAAAAAAAACGTCTTGAGTCTGTCATATAAAATGCGAATAAACTATTTCCCCAATCCTATACATTTGTATAGAACGCAATACTTATGTATTTTTAAGCAAAACCTATTGGTCTACAAAATCGAATGCTTTAGTCACATCGAAATTACAGCAACAATTTTCATAAATATGCATAATCTTTATCAACGTTTCACTCTTTAAATCCCTTAATTTTTTTTTATTTATCTATAAGGAATAAGAGGTCTATATTATTATGGATATTTTATATTAGTAGTATTTAAATTTTAATATATTAAGAAATATCTTCTATTTAAAATATAATTATTATCACATGACTTTAAACTGCTTGTGGAAATTCTGTTATTGTAATATTTTGTTAATTCTTCAATGACTGGACTGTCCTAGGGTGTCGCGTGTTTATGGCCTACATAAGTAACACTAACGCGTAAATGTATGTTTAATTTACGAATGCACCGACCATGCCGTGAATAAATACAGTAAAAGTAAACTTCGATTTATTAAATATCAAAATATTTACTCTTTTTATCAATGGAAATTCATAAAATCCACTAGTTGTTGCTGCGAGTGACATCACCTTTTAAACTCGGAGGGCAATGTGATTTTCCGAAATATTTTTTGGATGTTTTTAACGATTCCCCACATTAGTCTATATCTACTAGAAAAAACTAAAATGAAAGGGCCATTCATTTTCGAGGATGTTGACCAGCATCTCCCCTCTGTGGTTCCTGCTACCTTAACCGTGCGGTCTAGTTATATCTTCAACGCGCCAATACAAATTCCAAATTATCAATCAGTCAAATCTCAGTGACATTATTATTGTGGGGTTCAGTGGTTTTATGTAAGGCCTTTGACAAATCTACTTACGTAGCTTCTACTTCAAATGTCAAAAAATCATTCAAATGTGTGTTGAGACTGGTGCATGACATTGTACAACCTTTTAGGTATGCTACTAAGAAAACTTCCTGATTAAAGATATGTCCCTATACTAGACATTTCTTCAATATTACCTTGTTGACGACGAAACCTACTTAGCCTTAGAAAAGGTTTTCTCTCTCTCGAAAGTAGAGAAGAGTGCCTAATTGTGAATGTTGCTAGTGATGACATACGGAACCGAGACGTGGTCCTTCACTGCGGGCCGCTCGGGGAAGCTCAGAGTGCTCAGCGAGCTATGAAAAGAGTTATGCACGGACTTTCTCTACGTGATAAAATCCGTAACGATGATATCCGCAGCAGAACTAAGGTAACCGACATAGCCCTATGGACTATCAAGCTGATGTGGCAATGGGCCGGCCATATAGCCCGTAGAGCCGATAACCGTTGGTGAATAAAGGTTCCAGAGTGGCAACCTCGTACCAGCAAACGCAGTGTAGGGCGCCCCTCCACTAGATGGAGCGACGACCTGTGCGATTTTGCGGGAAGTCGATGCAGATGCAGGTGGCTCAGGACTGTGGTTTGTGGCAATCTATGGGGGAGGCCTATGTTCAACAGTGGACTAAGATAGGCTGAAATGATGATGATGATGATGATAACTCATGAAAATAATAACTAATTATAAGTGCCGTTTCCCTCTTTTCGTTCTCTAACGAGTTAATTTGTTTCGTTTTTGGTTGTATTTTGCGAATGATTATGTATACGACTAAAGTGCGCAGTGTCTGGTGCTGCGATCGCCTATCCGCTTGCCGAGGGTGGCGATTACGGCCAATCCTCCCATTTTGGGAAGACACTTATGTCTAGACATAGACTATATTTACAGGTTGTCAAATAGATGCAGACTCTAGTCAAGTATAGCGATGTGCCCTTAATTACCACGATGGACAGGCTGCTTGCTAAATCACATTGACACTTACGGGTTGGACAATATTAAGATGGTTATTTCGCCATCGCCATTAAATAATTCAGTCAATTGTGCTACACGTGCGCCATGTGGGCCAATTATGGGCAGCGGACATACAGCGACTTTCGTGTTCAATATAATAATGAACACAGGATACTTTTGGGGTTATCGTGGCGTTGTAGTGTGTCAAAGATGTTCGCAGGAGCTCCAATTGATGGTTTTGCCGCCACCATAAGGAAGCGATGTGCGTCCCTACTGGCAAGTGTCCGTGGTACCACCAGCACTGTTCTGAGCGTGTTCATAGATCGGTGGGAGTCTTCTATGATGAGGAGATGGATACAGCTCCACACAAAATATGTTTACTTATGAGCTACATTATATCGATAATAATTATTAAAATTGATTAATAAAATGTAATTACTATAGACTTATTCCGAAATTAAAAGGTTGATTATAATTAATAATAACTATAATCAACCTTCTAATAATTTAAGGTTTTTTTTAGTATCCTCGTCTCTCTCTCGCATTATTATTATTGGAGTGAAAACTTCTATAGAATTGTTGTGATTTGAAACTATATGAAACGAAAAAGGGACACTTAAAAGAGACAAACATATACATATATAGGATTTAGGGTGGGAGAGAATGAGATAGAATACAGTCTACAGTGTTTCCTATTATATTTATATTTTCGAATTCTTCCAAATCTTCGTAGATTTTACCCTCATTAGCTCGACAACAAGATCAAAAACAGTAATTGACACTTTATTTCAAAGATATATTGATCAAATCCAAAACAAAGCATTTATTTCATACTTTAGTTATCATAAGCCAATCGGTTGTTTTGATGAAATTTAAAAATTGAAGTCTTTATAATATGTGATGTAATATAATTATTTAGAACCTCATCTCAAGTCGACAGAGGGAAAATTAAAACCAGGAGATGGGCAGCAGCATCTTCTTGGAACATCTGAATAAATAAACTGCAGTTGCCGACCTGCCTGCCAAGCGTGGCATTTATGGCAAAATCCCCCCAAAAAAGTGATAGGCTGAAATGATAATGATGAAAATGTAAAATAATTTTTAAACTTGATAGCAATTTTATAAAAAATAAACCCTGCAATTATCCTACTCCTGATTGTCCTGATACTCTACATTCGTCTCATTCTCTCGAAGTTTAGTTATCTGAAGGTTACACTTTATTTATAGAATGCCACTTCAACAATTTTCAGCTATCTTACAGTACTTAATCTAGTAATGTAAAGCAAAGTCGATGATGCTTCACACAGTTATAATAGCCAAAATAGACCAGGATCTATTTTTTCTATAGGATGTATGAGGTTTTTATGAATGTATCCCATTTCATCCCTTTAAAGAGTTTTTAAGTGTAGTAGTGCCCACAGATAATCCATACTAATATTATAAATCCGAAAGTAACTCTCTCTTTGTTCTTCTGTCTGTTTGTTAGGTTTTCACGGTTAAAACCGCTGAACCGAAATTGACGAAATTTGGCACAGAGATACGAGTAGCTTGCATCTTAGGAGACGGACACAGGATACTTTTACTCCGTTAGTTCTCACGGGATATTTCAAAAACCTATGTTCACGCGGACGAAGTCCGCGGGCATCAGCTAGAAAAATATGTTACTGGTAGTGCTTCTGTATGCCTGTGGCACTATAATATCTCCTGGGCAGTTGATAGCACTCAATGCTATACGGAAGTTGCAACCATGGTCGAAAATCAGCCGGGCAGAGGATACCATGGATCATTTTCGGTAGCGACGAAAACGTGATTAATCAATTAGAAACAATTGTATGATCACAGTTGAATGTCCGTTCGTACATAATTTTGTAGTTAACATTCATTCAACGTACTGAGTTAAACCACCATAACAATTTACATAATATTAAAACTTGCAGTACCAGGCGACTTTGTTCGCGTGTACCTTAAGATTTGTTTAGTACAGGTTATTAAGAAAGTTTATTTAAATGTTAATACGTGAAAAGAAACCTTTGTACCCCTTTTTTAAAATAGTTACGCGCACGGAGGAGTGTGAGATTTGGCATGGTTAAAGTTTGTATCGAGAAGAACCGAACAAGCTAAAATTTATTTATAATATGTACGTATAATGTGTTATAAATACATTAAATTGCATAAAATAAAACATTCATTATTTGTGGTCATACTGACAATGTCAATCACATAATAGGGCTATCTGTCGCCATAGAATTTTAAAATGTTGCAAATATTTACTCAAACCCCAAAAACGTTCAAACTTAATTTATTTGTGAATTAAGGTCGAATTTAGAACCACTAGTATAACAACAATCAAATAATATGGTGCTTTATAAAATCTTATTCAAAAGCAACTCTACGTGGATTGATCTCAGTCCGCTAGTGAATTAACATCTTTAATTATGGTTAATACTCTCGAACGAGAGAATATACATTGAATTCAAAATGAAACATCATAATCATCTAAGTGACTTCATAGTACTTTCAACCAAAGTGTAACGCGAATCAGCACTTCGTGTAACTTCGACACAACCTAAGACCCGATTTCACCGATCGCTTTGGAAACCAAGTTTAATAAAACCACGTTTTACTGAACTTAGTTCAAATGTATGATTTGAACTCGGTTTTCGTCTAACCGATTTCACCGGCTCCATTTTGATCGCGTTCAGAAAAACGAAGTTTACGTGAAATATCGTCACAATCTAAAACAAAAACTCGATGTATTTATTATTTTGCGACATCAAACAGCCTCTTTTTATACATAAGACACGTACACGACAAGGTATGCAAACAATAAACAAAACGTATTAAAAATATTTATTGTGTTCGCGTTCAAAGAACTTATATCTCTTGAGCAGCTGCCTGATGTACAAGTCTTTGCTACCGCTACAGACGGTTTTCATATAGTAGATCTACTCTCTTATAATGCCATCCAATTAGGACTGATATCGGCTGGTACGGAATTCTCTTAAGTCTGACCACCACACGGCGAAGTAATCTTAAATAAATAGTCTTAATTACATTAGTGATACAACTTAACAAATGAAAAATAACTGAATTTCAGATGTCGAACGTTATAAAATGCTTTATTTAACTTTATGCATATATATTATTGTGTTCTCATATTTCCATTAAACGTTGTTTCTTCGGAGGCGCGTGTAATTTAGCTGTAATGATATGCACATTCACAACAAAATCACCAACGCAACCACCACACAATACTGTGTAAATAACGATGTGTCAAAGCATTATGGCGCTGAATCGTAGAATATAAGCTGTACAAACAAGCAAGTTAAGCCACAATGTAGCTCTAAACCAGCTGCTACGAAACCATTTACAGCCCTTAAACAGACATAAGACAGCTCAAAACTGTATCATTTTGGGCCTCTTTTAGTATTGCAAGAGCTAGCTACTCAGCTTATGCACAGCGGGGATAAGCAGTCTTAAGTTTCGATTGTATCTATAGTCCAGCTGTTATTTATTTATCCTTTATTGTAGACACTTAAACTGAGGGCTAAAATGAGCAGACTTAATGCCTCGTGGGCCTCTGTCAGTCAACCTTGGTTGATATAGAGAAAAAGTATGGCGTAATGGTGCAAGAGGGAGAATTATTAAATAATTAAATTTCTACGATTTACCCTCTTGTCTGCTGTACTGTTTATAAGGACTTGTAAGAGGAAAATAAGTAGTTTCGTGCTAGACGAACAATCAGAAACGAATTAATATGCAAATGGATCCTCGATGCAATCACGTTGACTGGTCTTAATGTTTCCTGATCCATTATGAAAAATGGCATCGTGGATGAGATGTCCGAAGAATATTAATTACGATTATGTAATGCTATTTATTATCCTTAGTTTTATGGTCTTGTGTTTCTTTATATGAGTATAATGAGTTTAAATGAGTATCAATTTTGAATATTTTATCCATAATACTCGTATATGCGTAAACTCTTGTGATGACGGTGTTTAAACTTCTGCCACCCCATTCCTCACCGTTCGTGTCAAGGGAGAAAAAAATCGACGAAGAGAAATGCCTGAAAAATTTTTGACTTCCGACAGGTGGCTCGGTGTGGTAATCTTTCAAATTACCACACCGAGCATAAACAGACCCGAGACGGATAGCAACGTTTGAGTCCCGAAGCATCTTAAAATGCGATCATGAACCCGCCTACCAAGCGTGGTGACGGCTAATCTTTCCTATTTTCTGTGAAAAGGCCTACGTCTGGCAGGGGGAATATCACGAGGTTGATCAAAATGAAGAATTAATATGTGACTATACTTGATGACCACGTGACCACTAGGATTTTACCTGACTTCAAAGACACGTAGCCGGAATTCGAATTATATTCGAAGATAGTACTAGTGCGAAAACACAAATTGTTGGTTGTCGGGTTAATAGCCTGAGCGTTACAAGCTATGTATATATATATATATATAAATATATATCATTTCTTATATTTACGCGAATACTACACATTTAAATAAAACTAATTTGACCGGATTTTATTGCGTTTAATTTGAACTATTTACAACCCGACGTTTCGAGCGCTTTACAGCACCTCACGGGAGGACGGAGGTGACAGATGTCCTGATGTGGTAGTCAACCCGGGGTACCTTGAGCTTTTAATTATTATTTTTGGTCCGATATATGCTGAAAGACCTAACTGTGTCTTGAAGTCTTGCAGTGGTATGCTTGGTTTTTGATTTAATTTTATCAATTATAGGATCCCAAGCCGGTGGTAGTACTCAACCATCTTCTCTATTGAAATTAGGATTGTTTTGCTAGGAATCGGTGTTCTTTTGCCTGGATTTGTGGTTTATCAAATCTTATGTAATGGTTGGAGTGATCCAGAATATGCTAGAAAGTCTGCAGTCTGTGCTCTGGATGGTTGGGTACAACCACCGGCTTGGGATCCTGTAACTAATAAAATCAAAAACAAAACATACCACTGCAAGACTTCAAAACAAAGTCAGCTCTTTCTCCGTAGATCGGACCAATAATATTAATTAAAATCTGTAGGTATCCCGGGTTAACTTTGACATCAGGACATCTGTCACCTCAGTCCTCCCGTGACCATGTAGTCACCCAGTTTCATTTATGCGTGAACTGATGACTGTAAATTCACTATCTGTACTAATATTATAAAGCTAAAGAGTTTGTTTGGTTAAACGCGCTAATCTCGTGAACTACTGGTTCGAATTGAAAAAATATTTTAGTGTTGGATAGCCCATTTATCGATGAAGGCTATAGGCTGTATAACATTACGCTGCGACCTCCGGAGCGATGTCTTTTGATTAAATGGCGGGCTAACCGCGGGACACTACTCTTTAACAAACTTGTCTGTTAAGTTTTCAACGTAATTTTGAAATCGTGAGATGTCCGCTACGTCAACAAAAATACACTATTAGAGTAGTGTAACTTTTTTATAGCTGTAGATTCACTATCTATATTTTAGCTGTGGATTCGCTATCTTTCTATTAATTAATCCGTTAAATTTTGAACGTAATTTTTAGTTCGTGTGATGTCCGCATTTCGACGACAGGTCACTTGCGAGTAACGTTAACAAAAAAAAACACTAATAGTACCTACCTTCTACGTCGCAGGTCCGGGTTGAAATACTAGTCGCAGCCAACATTTGGGCAAAAATATTTCGGGTCTGGATGCGTGCTAATTGTCCCCGTGTTTCTGACACTGTATCCTAGCCTACCTCTGATCTTATCGCGTGAACGTTACATCGTACGCGGGTAGGTTAGAACTAGTGAGTGCCTCTGTGTTTTCGCATACACTTGTGGTACTACGAGTATAATATCTCTTGCGCAGTCGATCTTCGACAATATTTGGAAGTTGTCCTCGTAATAGAAAATACGCCAAGAGGACATAATTCCCAGTTATTCCACTAACTACACTCGAAACACAGTAAGGCTAGTGCGCTACTGCTTCGCGGCAGAATAACTATCGGACTGCAATAGCGTTATCTTCCAGTTCCATTGCCCGGTAAGTTTATAGACTAGACTTTTTTTTTAAATTAAGACGCTCAGCTTTCCGCCTTTTATTAAATATTTTTTCATACAATTGTGTATGCAAATGCCACTAAAAACAATTATATGTTCTCTTTTTAGTTCTAAATTCTAAAGAACAGTTAAGGGAACCCGACCCGCATGTTCGTAAGTAGTCATTATAACATCGTCAATATTTGCCCACATCACCTCAATGCACTACAAAGGGTCGGGAAAAACGGTTGCACTTATTTACGACGTCCGCGTCAGCCCGGGGGGTTTTACGTCGCCGAGGACATTGCGGCACGGGCCGGCTTGGGAAATTTATAATTCTATTTAAACGAATCGCAGCTCTCACAGAGTATCATTTCAACTGTGGACGCTGTATTCTACGTGACTGGTGGAGCAACATTAACGCTTTATTTGCAATTTCGAGAAAGTTTTTACGAAGATGCGACGTTTCTGTAAGTGTTTCGATTTTTTATAACATTATTTGGTTTGAACATTTAAGTACATGGCTATTATTGAATTGATGTCTAGTTGTTTTTATGTTGACTCCTTTAACACAGCGGCCAAGCACTATTTTTTTTAGTTAATTATTTTGTTAACAATATTGACATTTGAGGTTAGGTTGCCTTTAAAACGAGTATTCAGTTCATGGTTAAGTCACTCAGCCGATTCGTTATACGTTATACGCAAAATTATAGTTAACTATTAAGGTATTTTAATGATTTACGTAAAATGAATCCTAGAAAAAATTAACCTAAGTGATATAAAGTATTTTCACGTACTTTATTGTAGTCATAAAGTAACATAAAGCAACCCTAGTTTATGTTTGTGAAATACATGTCTATTAACGTATTCACGATACAGGAGAAATGTTATCGCTTTAAAAAAAATCTTTAATGCGATGTTGCTTTAAGGAAAAAGTAAAGTAACAGCCCACAACGTATCTTATTTGTGAGAGGGTTTTGGAGCTGGGAAGAGTCCGCCTACGCTGCTCCAATGCGGATTGGCGGACTTCACACGTCGTCGAATTATTATTTCTCAGCACGTAGTCAATCAGCACTTGAAATTGTAATATATTATATATTATTGAAGTATATATTAATAATTTTCTTGGTGCCGGCACTGGGAATCGAGCCCATGTCATTAGCGTACTATGAAATTAAAAGCGAGCGTCTAGCCAGTGACTACTCGGCTGACTATTTTTTTTTTTATTGTACAAAGTGACGAAACGAGCAAAACGTTCACCTGATGGTAAGTGCAACGTCCGCCCACAACAAATGCTGTGTCTCCCAGAATATTTCTGTGTGACACCGCACTGCGCCCGTCACCCTGAGACATCAGTTCTTAAGTCTCAAATGCCCAGTGATTACGCTAGCTCACAGTGCCCTTCAAACCGAAACACAGTAGTGTTTGCACACTACTGCTTCACGGCAGAATAACTGGCCCTGGGGTGGTATCTACCTAGACGGATTCCTGCATAGGAATGCTACCACCAGTTAAACTCTACTGACTATACGGCTCTCGCTTGTTGCTTTAGTAATCTTTAAACTCAAGAGTACAGCAGTAAGCTGGTCGTGCTTATCATATCTCATAAGTGTTTCCATTTCAAGTGAATTCCAAAGTATCCGCGAACTAGCTCTACGGGCTAAGCTTTTGAAATACGAGTATAACAAGAATGTTGAAAGTTACTTCTGTAATCTGTTTAGATAAAATAATCAAGGAAAAGTCATACAACAAACAAAAAAGTAAAAAAAAGAGTTACTTTGTTTTCTTGTAATTTGTCAATAAATTTGCATCTGCAGTATATTCATCATTTCAGCCTATCACTAGTCCACTGCTGAACATAGGTTCGACCCCATGGATTGGGGGGTTTTTGCCATGGTTGCCACGCTTGGCAGGAGGATTGGCAAGCGCAGTTTTTTTATTCACATGTTACAGGAAGATGCTGCTGCCCATCTTCTGATTGTCATTTTCCCTCTGTCGACTCTCACGACGCCCACGGTATGACATGGTAGATTCAAGCGACCACACAGCAAGTAGTATATTAGGAGTCACATAATTCTGATTTACAATAACTCGGCCATTCACAGACAGGTACTTCTGGCATAACACTAAACGAAAAATTTCAACTGCTCATTACATAGCATAGGTTTCGTGTTAGCGAATACAATATCGCATTTGTATTCGTTAACACGAAACCCCTCACTCATCCTCACCTTTCGTCCCTGAAGTAGCGCTTACGCGATACCGTCGGTAGAAAGATCGTATGCATTGTCCGACATAGAAACAATCACAATACATCTAAACCTTATAACAAATGGTTTGTGTGTTGCATAAATATAAGCTGCGGCTGGGATTCGAACACAGGGTTCACAACTCATCAATCAAGCACGCTGTCCAACAAATAACGCAATCGACCATTTGTCACTATTTTTAGCATAACACATTTAGTGCAGTTCAATTGACTCAATTATATCTTATTCTGTTCTTAATCCTTAGCCTTAATCCTTACGAGTACACCTACTTAAGCAGATAATGTATTTTCCTAATCAGATTTGATTTATAACTAAATAATTTAGTTATAAATCAAATCAATCAAATCAAATATTAGAGATCTATAGATTTATCCATCTTATTGAAAATTTAATTATATCATGATTTCTTATATTTACGCCGATATTACGCATTTAATAAAACGAATAAAGTTCCGTAAAACTAGTTTTATTAAATTATATTACTAACAAAACTGATAGAGATCTATATATAGATTATCCTTTATATAGATTTATCCTTTAATTGCGGGTTCGGACCATCACGCTAAACAAGTCGCATAGGTCAACTTGCTACTTACATGCACGATTGGGTTACGTAGTTATAATAAATCGACCATGCGAAGTAAGTGCATGTATAATTATACTTGTGTTAGATAATTATATACGGTGTAGATTGTATTTGATATGGTATAAACAGTATCAGGTAGCCGCGAATATACGCAATATTGCGGGTACAGCTCTCTGACTATAAGCACAAAATAAAGAGAGTAAAGAAGACAAACTTGTGCACATAAGTTTGAATTATTTTATACATACAGTCGGCCGTGCTGTATACTACATGGACTTCGGCATTATTTTTATTGGATAAAGTAACGAGACGAGAAAATCATTCTCCTGGTGGTAAATGCAGCGTGTGCGAAACTGCGCTCGTCACCCTAAAACATCAGCTTTTAATTCTCATATGCCCAGCGATTACGCTAGCTCTCAGCGCCCTTCAGACCGAAACACAGTAATGTTTGCATACTACTGCTTCACTGACAATAAGTGCCCCTGGGGTGGTAACTACCGAGACGGATGCATAGAAATCGCAACACCAGTAAAGTGGGATGCAGAAAAATAATACTAGGTATAAATACGTTTTATCATGTGGTAATTGTATTAGAATGTGGTATAGTTTATAATAAGCTTTTATTTTTTGATTGCAATCATCTCTCAATCTCATTTAAAGAAATGTCACTACAAAAATGTAAGACAGACCTGTTTCAGTGACTGACTGTGTTTGAGAACAGTTTCTAGTCAGTAAAATTATTTTTAAATAGTAATATTATGTAACTCGATAATTTAATTAAATTTCCGTTTTATCTTATTTATTGAGTCAATGTCAATGTCAAATCTAATTAATACATTTGACATAAAAATTGTTTTATTATACGCGCTTGTTTTAATATCGGCGCGAATTTCGCGACCGCTCAAAGTCAAAGTCAAAGTCAAAATTTCTTTATTCAATTTAGGCTTGTTTAAAGCTCTTAAACGTCAAAATCTATACCGGTTTAAAAAATGACCTTCTCAGAGAAGAACCGGTAACTCTGGGGTCTTTCTTTTTTCAATGCCATATTACATAATGTCATTTATAGATTACAAAAAAAAATACATCATAAATTTAATAGCCAGGAGGTTTGCAAGTGCAGAGAATGAGTTGTTTCAACACATCTTTCTCCTCTACATATCGATCTATTTTATAATACGCTTTATCTAATAATGTCTTCTTGATAAGTTTTAAAAATCCATGTTTATTTTAATTTGATAAAAGTGATGGAACGAGCAAAACTTTCACCTGGTTGTAAGTGCAACGTCTGCCCATAACAAATGCTGTGTCACCCAGAAAATTTTCTGTGTGACACCACACTGTGCCCACCCTGAGACATAAGGTCATAAGTCTCATATGCCCAGTGATTACGCTAGCGCGCAGTGCCCTTCAAACCGAAACACAGTAATGTTTGTACACTACTGCTTCACGGTAGAATAACTGGCCCTGAGGGTGGTACCGACCTAGAAGGATTCCTAGATAGGAATCCTACCACCTAGTAAAACAAACTCAAGAACAAAACATAATGCACGAACGAGCCTCAAGATCAATTTCGATACATAACAATTCAAATGACTGCGTGCTATGTTATTGAAAGGTAAGTAGTTTTGTTCGAAACATTTTGATAGGAAAGTGACGAAACGAGCAAAATGTTCATCTGATGGTTAACATCCGCCCATAATAAATACTTTTGTCATTCAAAATATATTTTTTTGTACGGCACCACACTGCGCCCGTCCTCCTGAGACATCAGTTCTTAAGTCTCATACGCCCCATGATTACACTAGCTGCCAGTGCCATTCAGACCGAAATACAGCACTTTTGCACACTACTGCTTCACATCAGTAATATACCACCTGGCACTGCGGTATCATACATAGACGGATTCCTGCATAAGAATCCAACCACCAGTAAAAACGTAAAGAAATATATTACGAGGCATGGTGATCGGTACTTCCCTCAAATAAATACTTCCCGCTTTTGCTAATTAGAATGCGCGACGAGTCGGCTTCGACGTATTTCTCCCAGTTACATATGCATATGTTTTAAATATTTAATTCAATTGTTCACAGGTGTAATGCTGCTCATCGGGGACATACTTCTCCGTAACGTCTGCACTGCCAGCATGCGTTTGCACTCGAGAGAGTAAACCTGTTTGCGGCTCCGATGGAAAAACCTACAGCAACCAATGCCTGTTAGACTGTGCGCACTCGAAGAACCCGGATATAACTTTAGTCAGCAGAGGCAGGTGTGAGATAAATGACGCCGAAGGCTCAAATTGTATTTGCACTTTCGAATATAGTCCAGTTTGCGGTACGGACGGTGAGACGTATCCGAACGCATGCGCTCTGAGGTGCAGAGTAGCTAAGACGCCTGGCCTCGATATAAGTTACAGAGGTACGTGTCGGAATGTCCGAGAAGTCGAAAACCCTTGCATTTGCACCCGCGAAATGAAACCAGTTTGTGGCACCGACGGGACCACATACAACAACCCTTGCATGTTGAATTGTGCCCGTGAAACGAACCCCGACCTCCACGTTTTTCATGCTGACCCGTGTGAAGAAGAAGCTAAGACTGAACGCCCGAAGAATCGGCCCTGCGCCTGCACAAGGAATTTACAGCTCATTTGCGCGTCTAATGGTGTCACTTACAGTAATAAATGTATGATGCAATGCGCGGGGAGTCAACTGTCTGTAAAGAGTTTTGGTTCTTGTGAAGAATCTTAAAATATATAAAAACATGTTCAGTTTCGACATTACAGTACAAAAATAGAAAAGATTACATTATGCTACTGTCAAACAGCGCTTGCCAAATTATTGTGGGTTTTTATTATTTTATTACACAATAACATTTTCCAAGAATGTGATAAGAGTAGTTTTTTATTTTGCGCTAATGTAAGCGGCAAACGTGAGTTTTAAATGTGACACTAATTTTTTTAAATAATTTGTCATTTTTAAAGTGTATTGATGTAAAAATTAAATGTTTTATATAGAAGCGCAATATAGATTTGTTGTGTCATAGTCTGATTCGATTTATGTAAATTAGTGCTAAATTTACTTCCTAATGTATATGTAAACTGAATAACAAAGATGTTCGTCAAAACTATGCAACCATTTGGTTTAAAAATTACTAAGGTAGGCAACTATTATTAAAACATAGGTACATAAGTATTATAACACTTTAATATATTGCGCATACTTGCTGTATGGAAATTATTTATATGTAAGCTTTTGTTATTTACGTGTTAAGCATGTTAATAAAATATTTTGTTGACAAATGATGTTTTTTTTTAAATTGAAACAGGTAGGAGGTAAAGGTTTATAGGGATAATCCTTTGCATATGTTTATTTAATGTATTACGAGACCCTTGCCGACCAGTATCTCTTGTACAAGACGTAATTACGTCATCCTTACCAACTACTAGCCCCCCAAGGAAAACGGCTTCTATAGTCGCTCCCAAAATAATATAAAGTGACTCATCACTGTCAAAACAGTCGTTTTTAAATTAAACCAATACGAGGTAGAATCTCTTTGTTTATAGATTTTGTATATTTACGCGAATACTATTCATTGAATCAAACTTTATTTACCTACAGTAGGCCATACAGATATTGTCCCAAGCGGGAATCAAATACGCGATGCGAAGCGCCATAGCCAATGGCTTAGACACTGCACCAACCGAGTCATAAACAATATAGTAATTGTGAGTCTAGTAAAGTTACTGTCTATAAATGTCCCACTGCGAAGCACAAGTGTCCTCACATATATCTCAGATAGATTTTGAAGCCGGGAAAAGTCGGCCACGCTGCTTCAATGCGGGTAGGCGGACTTAACATGTCCTCGAATTATTTTTATTCCCGAGACATGCAGGTATGCACACGATGTTTTGTTTCACCGCAGAGCATAGATAGAGCAAAAAAAATATTAAGCGGATTGTAAATCACTTGTAATAAACTATACAATATTGAAACTAGAAGAGGGCTATTATTGAGCGCGTAGTCGTAGGCAGCTCAATGAGAAGTGGTCGCCCGGACGGTCACTCTCTTTCTCTACTCTCTTTTACTAGTGGTAGGATTCCTATGCAGGAATTTAGTTACAGTGTTTTTTCTTCTCCAAATTTACCTTAACCTAATAAAACATTTTTAATATGGCCCCAATAGGTTTATATACACAGAATCGCCATTAAGTTTCGGCCATTTTACGTTTGATAGCAGCAGTGTGAGTAACTTCTTCAGGAAGGAAACGAGTGTACGGAAACATTGTACAAGTAAGTTAGCACGATTTTCGGTTTTTAAAACCTACATGTACAATGTACATACCATGTGTTAGCAGCTTAAGAGAATCTACCCCATCTCATCCCGTGGGTATCGTAAAAGTCGACAAACGGAAAAATTTAAACCAGAAGATGGGCAGCAGCATCTTCTTGGAACATCAGAATAAATAAACTACGGTTGAAAACCCGCCTGCCAAGCGTGGCGACTATGGCGAAATTCCCCCCGAAATGATAGCTACAAACTTTTGTAGCAATCTATGGGAGAGGCCTATGTTCAGCAGTGGACTAGTGAAAGGCTGAAATGATGATGATGACGATGAAACCTACACTTATTTAACAGACCTTTTTACGATTTTCGAAATTATATAATAAGGTGATTTTCGAATATTTGCGTAGTATTTATCAATTAGTCAAATTACACCAAATATTTATGTGTAAGAAGTCGCTTCGGCTTACTACTTTGTTCATAGTAACGTATACGCCGAACTTCGTAAGTAGCGAAACCGAACCATAAAGCTGATATTATAATAGGAAATTTGATCAATTACTGATAATTCTGTATTTTGAGGTTTAGTAGATCTTCTACGTTACAATGTACTGCGATTTCCAATTAGTAAATGCAAATATAACAATAAATTTGCATTCTTTTTTAGCAGCGCGGGGCAAGTTAACAGTGGACTGTGTTAACTGTGTTTTTAGGTAGGTACTTTACTATTAAGGTATAGCGGCAAAGGCGTATACACAAGTACTAAATATAAAAGAATGTAAGTATGTTTGACTGTTATTCGCGACTTACGCTTTTTTTTTATTGTAACACAACTTTCAAACGTACAAGCAAAACTTTCACCTGATGGTAAGTGCAACGTCAAAAAGAAAAGTTCTGAAAACTTCCATACAATCAAATTTCAGAGTTAAATACTAATTAGCTAAAATCAAAGGCGCGAGAAGAGACATGATAAGAAAATTCTCAAAATTCTAGTAAAAAGTTCAAAAAATAAGGTTTATTCGTTTTAGCCCTAACGGTAGTTAGGGCTAAAACGAAAGCCTTGTGAAAGAAAGAAAAAAATAGATGCTCTGATATAGCAGAAATAAAATATTTTTATATTAGAAATGACGTAAGCCCCTACACATCTGATAGGAAAGAAACTGGAACGTAAAATAAAGATAAACTGCAACAGTAATTTATTAGATACTTTAGTCAATTTATTTAAGAAATATAAAACAGCGGGAGGTGTATACGGATTCACATCATTTTTTAGAAACAAATCACGCTTTGTACTCCACCGGGTCTTGCTTCAAGGGACACATGTTTATACATTAAGCATAGTAAACTGGATATGAAGTACATGGCCTTAAGGAAGAACGGAGTCGTACAACAAATCTTGACAGCTTGTTTGTGAAACTAAAAATTATGAATGTATGTACAACCAATGCCAACAATGTAAAAATGGAGAACTTTCGCTCCAGATTGATAACAATGAATTATTGGAAACAATTACATGTAGTCAGTGGGAGCATGCCGATCACGAATTCATAAATAAGAATGGAGACTGTAACAAAACGATTAGGACTAGGAGAACAGTAAAATCTTCAAAAATTCGTAAAAGTATTACTGACTAATTTTAACAAATATGTTTTACTATTTAAAAACACCGTTATAATTTGGTTCACACACAAATCCAGTATCAAATGGCTGTGAAAAGATTAAAAAATTATGAGGTAGTGATGATATGTGATTTTTCGGAAAATTATTCAGGGAAGATGTCATCATCAGATCACAACAACTGATGGCAATATGTTAAAGTATAGGAACGTTAGCTGCTTTTGTGGTCCTATTCGAGGAGATTATTTATGTTTCTTTCCCCAATATCATTGCATAACACCAGCAAACCAAAAATTTACTAACCAGCCATCTATATCAGGAAAAGTAAATCGCAACAATTCGTGTAAAAACCACAAGATGGTTGACAAATCCCTGAAACTATTACCTAAAAACCATTCAGAGAGCCTTTAGCAGAAATTATGGTTTAAATAATTCAAAATTATTTTCGTTATATGATCCTGAAGATCTAGAATCTATTCAGGACCTCGTTAAAGATGACACCGCTGATCAAAATATAAATTTGCTTGACATACTCGTAGATGTGTTGCCGATAGTGATTGAAATACAGGATACAGATTCAGTACTTTCCATTCCTAATACAGAGATTTAAAAAAAAGACACACCTAAGATTTCGAAGGTTAAAGACATAAAGTGTGATCCTAGGACATCTAAGTCTATACAATGTAATCAGTGCAATGAAATAATTATGGACCGGAAGGCACATATATAATTTCGGTGATGTAATTGCTGTTAGCCTTTTTTGGCTTTTACAGCTTCATCGGATACTCCCGGAAGGCACAGTGTATGACCTGTAAACATTGGATTTGTGGAAAATGTGTTGTTAGTTTAATTAATTTATATTTTATATGCGACCAGTGCTTTTTAAAACTCTTAGGTGACTACCCTGTTATACAGCTGATCGAGGCAATGTACTCATTAATTTAATTGAGCGTTTTTCCATTGAGCTGTCATCGAAAGAACTCGCAACTACTACGATAACATGAAGCATAAGGAAATCTATTGCGAAGTAAATCTGTTAGTATGACGCCGTAGTAGGGTAACATAAACTAAATGGCTTCTCCATCAAAAAGTATTTTGAATTTGTCTGGTTCGGGGCAAAGACTTTTTGAGTTAGGATCGCGAAAAGTTTTACGAAACAAATAATTTTATATCAATTAGTTTTGTATGGACATTTTTAGTATTCAATTTTGTCATTAAAGCTTCACCGTTGTGTTTATAAGATCAAAGTAACATGGGTAGGTGCCGGGATGTTATACCAATTATGAATAACGTTGTATAAGTATGTAAATGTAGGCTACCATTTTAGAAATTTGTTTAAATAAAACACTTTTGTACAAATACGCAACTACTTTATTCAGAACTTATTTTAGCATATATGTACAACAGTTGCTAAGCCAGCGCACTGAAAATATGTAGTATTAAAATTATATTCACTGGAATTTGTTACGTTGACAATTTTATTTTAAATAAATACAGGAAAAGTTTTTTTTTTCTAAAAGTGCGTAACGCAATAAATTTTTCCCGGGATACAGTCGTTCCTGTTTTTGCTGCATTTCGGTGTTAAGTAATATGATATGTTTTTAAAATATCTAGTGACAGTTTTTTTTCTCCACTACAGGGAGTGAATTTTTACAGGCAAATTTCACGTGCACAAATACAATAAGACCCAAAAACCAACAAATTGTGCTTTTTCAAAATTGTCCGGCTAAGATTATAAGCCAGGACCCTCGGTGTAGAAGTCAGCTCAGACCACTAGACCAAATAATTGCACTAGCTAACAGTTCCAGTCGATAGGTGTCCGGCAGAGTAGGAGATCACCTCTTACCTGCCGAGATGTCGTAAGAGGCGACTAAGGTATTATACGGACAGCCTTTATTCGCTGCAGGAATAACACCATAATATGCAACGCTGTCACTACACACTGCTCGTAGGAACGCAACGGAGTCAGGTTTTTTTTGACTCGCACCAAAATGGCGGCGACGTGGTTCGCCACACGAATTGTCGTTTCCCGCAGGGGTGAAAAGTGGGCTACATGTGTAGCCTCTTGCCTACCCCTAATATGGGAGAAACGCGTGACTATATGTATAATGCCTTTAGTCCAAGTGCGGGTTAGGAAGACGTTACATAACGTCGAATTATTATTTTTATGTCTCTTCACAGTCAAGCAGCATACCATGCTCAGAACACGCACGTTTCAATTTCAGAGGTGTCGGCTTGAAGGATAAGTGCCAGCCAAGCGATTCGGCGTACTATGAATACTTAAGACGAGTGCCCGATCCCTGAGCTACCACTGTTGATTGTGGCAAAAAAAGTTCTATTTTTTCTCTATACACTTTATTGCAAACCTTCCCAAAAATGAAAAAAACAGAACCAGTGAAGAAAAATACACTAAGTGTGGGCAAAAAAAAAGTAAAGTAACAGCCTATAAATGCCCCACTACTGAGCACAGGCCTCCTCTCATTTACGAGAGGGTTTTAGAAATTGGAAGAATCCGCCGCGCTGCTCCAATGCGGGTTGGCGGAATTCACATGCTGTCGAAATATTTTTTATTTCTCAGACACGCAGGTTTCCTCACGATGTTTTTCTTTCACCGCCGAGCACGAAGTAAATCAGCACTTAAAATTGCTATTAACAATCTTAATGGTGCCAGCACAGGGAATCGAACCCAGGACACTCGCGTACTATGAAATTTAAAGCGAGCGCCTATTCCCTGAGCTACCACAGCTCTAGTGTGAGATAGACAACCGTTGGATGGACAGAATCGCATGGAGAAGAATGAAAAGGTCGAGTGTGAAACAAAGAAACAAAATGCATTGCATAGAGAATAAAATACATGCATGTTATATACATATGTACATTATACACAACACATATACCTAGTCCGGCAATAAGTTCTGTTACAAATGAAAATGCATTTTTTTTAATGAAGTAATGTAATACTATTAAAATTTATTCCTACAGACTTATTAGTCTCAGCCTCAAAAATAAAAAATATATTCTATTCGAAATGGCCAACTTTGGCTTTTATCCCCAGGCCTTTAATCTATTTGGCCACGACTCTATGGATTTACGCATTGTTTCCAAGTGAAATTTCGCCACTACTACACAAAGATTTTTTAAGAGACTCAATGTCGCCGTGTCGTTCAAAACTGACCATAATTTGAAGGTTGAGGTCTGGTCTAGGGCCAGTCTATAGCTCTTATAAAGTCCGGAACGTTGGTTTCAAGCCAGGCTTGGGTAGTTCGTGCCATGTGACTAGGTGCAGAGTCTTGCTGGAAAGTCCACGGTTTTTTTTAAACAGTGTATTGCTGAGAGGTTTCACAACATGATCCAAGACTGTATCTTGATACACTTTGGCTGAAGGTTCCACTCCTTTTTACAAAACTGTAGTTTTGTGACTCCTTGATAAGACACGCCCCACCAAACTATCCCTGAAGCACGTTGTGAGCGTACACTTTATCATTTTGCTTCAATAAGCACAATTAGTGTTCTTCAATCGTAAAAATTTTTTCATCGGTAAAGAGGATATTTCTGTGCCTTTCACCTGCGTATCGCGACAGAAGACGTTTTGATCGATCCACTCTCTTTAATTGTAAAGATTGATTTAGAGCATGTCCTGTATATCGACGATATGCACCGAGCTTCAGGTCTTGCTTTATAATACGCGACAGAGTCCTAGCGGGAATCTTCATTTCTCGCGATAAGATTTTTTGCTTCGTCTCGACGAATTCTGGCTTTAACAGCATTAACAGCTTTTGTAGTTCTAACAGCACGCGGCCGCCCCGATCTTTTCTGGTCTTCGACAGAGGAAATGTTGTTGTATCTGTTGATTGTACGATATACGAACATACGGCTGATACCAAGCTTTTGAAGTGTCTGGAATATGACCGACGGTTCCATACCCACTTTGTGCAAGGCGATCACTGCAATCCTATTTTCTTTAACACCCCATTTCCATACTGTTATTTGATAATGAACACGAAGAAATATGTGAAATGGCGCAAAATCGAAAGAACACGTATATTAATACGTGTTCCAAAATCAAAATAATTAAACAGTTGAAAAAAAAAGAAAGTTTTTATGTAACAGTATTTATGGCCAGACTAGTTATACAAGTACATATCGTCTGTACTAAACTCTTTCTGTACCTCTGTCTGTTTGTTACCTTTTCACAGCTCAACCGCTGAACCGATCTTGACGAAATGTGATACAGGGGTAGTTTACATCCTGGAGACGGACATAGGATTTTTTTTTATTGCATTAAGTGATGAAACGAGCAAAACATTCACCTGATGGTAAGTGCAACGTCTGCCTATAACAAATGCTGTGCCACCCAGAAAATTTCGGTGTCCACACTGCGCCCATCACCCTGAAACATAGGTTCTTAAGTCTCATATGCCCAGTGATTACGCTAGCTCACAGTGCCCTTCTAACCGAAACACAGTAATGCTTGCACACTACTGCTTCACGGTTACTTTTATTCTATACTTTTTATTCCGAAAATCGGAATCAAAGAGTCCCCAAGGGATATTTAAAAACCTATATCCACGCAGACGAAGTCGCGGGCGTCAGCTAGATTACATATATATATACTATAGATATAATACTGCAATAGATTGCAGAAAACTTATTTTATTATATTTTCACACTTTAGTGAGATGCTACAAAACATATTATGGGCGTTTTCAACACCAATTCAAAAAATCTGTTATTATTTTTACCCTTATCGTACCTGGTGTGTCATTGTGGTATCCTCTAATATTATAAATGCGAAAGTAACTCACTATGTTCCCTTTGTGTGTTTGTTACCTTTTCACGGTTCAACCGCTGAACTGATGTTAACTAAATCTGACACAGAGATGGCTTGCATTCTGGTGTCGGACATAGGATACTTTTATTCTGGAAAATCAAATATCTTCCACGAGATATTTAAAGAAAACCTAGGAAGAGGAACCTAGGAGGACGATACTAGCTTATGCTCGTGAGGACAAAGTCGCGGGCATAAGCTAGTATCGTCATCGTCACCGTTTCAGCCTATTACAAGTCCACTACTTAACATAAGCCTCCCCCATTGATAGCCTCGCTTGGCAGGCGGATTGGCAACCGCAGCTTATTTATTCACATGTTCCAGGAAGATTCTGCTGCCCATCTCCTGGTTTTCATTTTCCCTCTGTCGACTTTTATGACACCCACGGGATGGGACGGTAGATTCTCTAGACCGTCACCACACGGCTAGCTAGTATAGAATTAATTTATCAACTGCGCAGGGGACACGGGGCTATCACAACACGACCAAACCCGAAACCAAATCGGTTATTTTAAAAGGGATTTTAAATTTTATATATGTGCTTCTAGCTGTAAGCTTGTGTAATGAGTGTAGTGAATAACATCGAAGTGTGCCTCGGACCGGAACACAGTAATGTTTGCACACACAACTGTTTGATGGATGAAAACTGGCATTGCGTTGGTACCAACGCAATGCCAGTTTT